>OX451738.1:54223124-55423124 GCA_948472305.1 Vicia faba
GAAAATTCAGCATGCATGGTGCCTACTTCTCACAATTATATCTCAAAATATATGAAGAATTTGGAGAAACTTTCTGAAGCAAAGTTGTTCCTCACATTTAGGGCTTGAACTTTGATGTTGGACATTTTTAAAAATAATGAACATTTCTCATAGAAAAGTGGTGATGAATGCGCGCCCACAACATGTTTGATGAAATGACTGCCTAACACGTGCATGACTTGCCTTGTGTTGGGCAAAAATTCAATTTTCAGCTCAAAATCCGAATCATCATATATTTCTATACACTTAACCATTTGAGATGATTCTTGAATGAAAAATAAAGAGAAAATTTCAATCTACAACTTTCATGTTGCCAACTTTTTTATTTGAGTCCAAATAGTCATTCAAAAATGGACATGAAGAAGTCAAATTTTTACATTTTTAACTAAAATTTCACTAAGTGTCAAAATCTTCCAAGCTTCATAAATTTTTTTCCTTTCACTTTTTGGACTTGTGGCCACTCATACAAAGTTGGAGAATTTTTCATCCTATTTCTAGGCATATAAAGTTTGCACATTTACAATAAAAATTGAGAAAGTTGTAGCCAGTCAAAATCAACCCTATGAATCTTAGAAAAATTTCAAAACTTCAAATAATTTCCTTGACAAGTTAACTCCAATTCACACTTCCTCTTGATATTTTTGCACTATTGACCATGAAATATAAGAATAGGGATATTGAATTGATGGTTGACCAAAAGTCCACTTGGTCAACAACTGATTTTGATTGTCTTCTAACAAAATGACTATTTTACCCCTTTTCATCAATTGAACCCTTTCAAGCCAAAGTTGATGATCAAACTTCCAATGATAGATGCTCATGACTATGTAGAGAAGTATGGGATCAAGAATTACCCAAAAATACAAAGATCTCCTGATTAAACTTCAAACCCTAGTTTTGATCCTCTGTGCTAGGAGATTGTGAGATGAAGGCAATTGTGCCATGACCTACAATATAATATTCCAAAGGACAAAATGCCCACATTTTGAGGTTATTTAAAAGCATACATATACAAAGTACACAATTCAAGGCTCTTCAAGGTGCTTGGTGATTCCATAGGTGTAGTTGTTTAGGTATTGGCTTGCATTTTTGGTAAAACCCAAGTGTATGTGTGAATATCATGACTGATGTCATAACATTCTAGTTTAGTTTGTACTAATTCATTAGGTACCTTTGCAGAAAAATATTGTCATTCAGGTACTGATGTTTATAAGTGTGTATCTGAGCATTTTGCAAAATGATCACATTTTCCCAAATCAGTAGACAGGTTCCTCAGATGTCATAACAGATGTTAAGACATCCTGTTCTGAACTAACAGGTTTGCAGGTTGGTTAATTCAGAGTTTTTTCAGGAAAATAACTCAGTCTTTCCAGAACAGAATCCTGCGTTTTCTGAGGGGTAATCTAGCTCATCCCTAACCTGGTTAATAAAGTCCTGTGACCTGGTCTTTAGGTCAAACGGAATTAACCCTAGGTTTTTGTGGAAACCCTAACTGAAGTTGCAGCTGCTATATATTCAACAGAGCTGCTGTTTTGCAAAAAACCCCTTTTGTTGATCAAAAGATCATTTGTAAACTGTATAGGTTTGATTATTGTACTCCAAGCAATTATCATTGTGATAAGTGACTTGGAATAGGTTTTTAATTGTAAGGGTTGTGTAGCACTCAAAGCTTTGAAGCAAGAGTGTTTGAATGTTCCTTGACTAAAGCTGTGAAGCAGAGTCAAGTTAGTTGTGTGCATCACTCAAAGCGGTGAAGCAAGAGTGATTGTGTTGCTTGATTAAAAAGCTGTGAAGCATAATCAAGTGTATGTTTTTGAAGAGTGTCTTCATCAATTCATTAGTCAAATTGTTTTATGTATCACTGCTGTGATTGAGGGGGAGTGAGTAGGAACTCAGGTTTAAGTTGTACTTAGATTGAAATTGCATTGGGTAGGTCTTAAGTGAAGGAGATAAACTGGTTGGTTTATTCCTGAATTAACATCTCTTATAGTGGATTTCCTCCCTGGCTTGGTAGCCCCCAAAGTAGGTGTTGTTGCACACTGAACTGGGTAAACAATTGACTGTGTTCTTTATTGTTTTTGTATTTACTGTCATATAGTAAGTCAGATACGGTGTCATAACATTGAACGTGACATTGAGTATCTGCAGCCAGAATTTCAATTGGCATCAGAGCAGGCACCCTGCCTGTATTACTGGGTGAGATCTAGGGATATCACTTTCTGGCACTATGGACAAAGAGGGAGTTTTTGGAAATAGACCACCCATTCTGGATGGAACTAATTATGACTACTGGAAACCTCGTATGATTGCCTTCCTAAAATCTCTGGACAAAAAGGCTTGGAGAGCTGCTGACAAAGGATGGATCCATCCCACCATAACTGAGAAAGATGGGACAATCAGTCTGAAGCCTGAGGAAGATTGGAGTAAAGAAGAAGATGAGTTAGCCCTGGGAAATTCCAAAGCTTTAAATGCCTTGTTCAATGGAATTGATAGAAACATTTTCAGATTAGTTCATCAATATGAACTGGCCAAGGAAGTTTGGGACACTCTCAAAACTACTCATGAGGGCACTTCCAAAGTAAAAATGTCAAGGCTTCAGATGTTGACTACCAAGTTTGAGAATCTAAAAATGATGGAAGATGAAACCATTCATGAGTTTCACATGAATATCTTGGAGATTGCCAACACCTCAGGAGCACTGGGAGAAAAGATGTCAGAAGAAAAACTGGTGAGGAAGATTCTCAGATCCTTGCCTAAAAGATTTGCAATGAAGGTAACTGCCATAGAGGAAGCCCAGGACATCAACAAGTTGAAAATGGATGAACTTATTGGATCTCTTCAGACTTTTGAGATGGGGATCACTGATAATGGTGACAAGAAGAACAAAAGCATAGCACTTGTATCCAACACTGATGTTGAAAACAAGGAGGATGAAGAAGAAAATATATCAGAAGCTATTGCCATGCTTGGAAGACAGTTCAACAAGCTCATTAAAAGAATGGATCCAAAGTCAAGGTCTAATGTTCATAACATTCCCTCTGACATTGACAGTTCCAGCAGAAGACCAAGGTCAGAAGATAAGGGAAACCAAGGCAGAGGTATTCAATGCCATGGATGTGAAGGATATGGACATATTCGAGCTGAATGTCCTACCTTTCTTAAGAAACAAAAGAAAGGAATGACTGTTACTTGGTCTGACTATGATTCAGAAAGTAATTCTGAAGAAGAATCTGCCAAACTAGTTACTGCTCTAACTAGTGTTTGTAATTCTGAAAGTGACACTAGTGATGAAGAAGTGACATTTGAAGAACTGGCTGATACCTACAAAAAATTGTGTATCAGAAGTGCTGAAGTCTGTGTGCAGAATGAGAAACAATCAAAACTCATTATAAAGCTGGAGGCTGAAAAAAGGGCAGATCTTGAAACTATAAGTCACCTAGAAGGGGAAGTTCAATTACTGAACTCACAACTGAACCAAATGACAAAATCTGTCAAGATGTTGACCAATGGGACAGACAAACTGGAAGAGATACTTCAGGTTGGACAAAATGGAGGAAACAAATCTGGACTAGGATTTGTGGGAGCAAAGGAATCTGGTACAAACAAGAAAATCAGGCCTGTTAAGCAAATGTCAAAGCAGATGTCTCAACACAACGCTCAACATCAGGAACAGAGACATATGAAGAAAAGGTATCAAAGATGGAGATGTCATCATTGTGGGAGATATGGCCACATAAAGCCCTTCTGCTTCAAATTTCATGGATACCCTAATCAAAACTCAGGTGCTAAACCTAAGCCAAAAAGGGTACCACATACTCCTCATTGGAAGAAAAAGGCTACTGCCCTGATAGCCCATACTTCCCTGAGAGTGTCTGCAAAGGAAGGCTGGTACTTTGACAGTGGATGTTCCAGACACATGACTGGAATCAAAAATCTCCTCAATAATGTTATGCCTCACACCACCAGTTTTGTGACCTTTGGAGATGGTGCTAAAGGTGAAGTCAAAGGAGTTGGTAATTTGGACTGCCCTGGAGTTCCAAGTCTGAATAAAGTACTGCTGGTAAAAGGGCTGACTGCTAATCTCATTAGTATCAGTCAATTATGTGATCTAGGATTCAAGGTCAACTTCTCAAGATCTGAATGTCAAGTAATTAATGAAAAACTAGAAGTTGTAATGAGAGGAATCAGATCCAAAGATAACTGCTACTTGTGGCAGCCTGAGAACACTGATATCTCCACTATGTGTCCAATTACCAAAGAAGAAAAAGAGATGAAACTTTGGCAGCATAAGCTTGGTCCTCTTCATCTAAGAAGAATGAAAAGAGCTATTTCTATGGAAGCAGTCAGAAGAACTCCAAAACTACAGGTTGATAATATCTGTGATGTGGCAAATAAACTTGAAGAAGGATGTGTTGACAAGGATGTTGGAAATAACAAGTCTAATAAATTATGTTTCCCTGAAGAAATGAGGCTTGAAGTCTCCTCTCCTATAACTCTCCATGGACTGGACAAACAGAAAATTATTCAAGAATCAACCAGAACTATGATGCATATCAAAAGAATGCCTTCCCAACTCTGTGCGGAAATAGTTGTTGCTAGGAAAAACTGTTCTCAAAATATCTGGCCAAAACAGATGTTCACTGAGTATAATGTCTCACAAGATGTTGTGACAATCTGAATACAATCAATATTTCCATGAACTCTATTCAGCATAACAGGACCAAGCACATTGACTTTGTAGAGAAGAAGTCATTTAAACTGGAACATGGTATCTTTAAGCTTCAGCTGACTGATTCTTCTACCAAGGCTCTTGTTGGAAATAAACTTGAAAACTTGAGGGGCAGGTTGGGTATTTACCAACATGGGAAATTATAGCAATTAATTTTGCTTAAAACAAGGGTTGAAGGAGTTAATTTTATTAAGTCTATTTTTAGTGGGTTAATCATATGTTTTCCCATCTCTTTCAAAATCCTTAAGAAGTTGAAAAGACTCTCTTTTGCCTCCTACCTCTCTCGTCTTTGCAACCTGTTCCCTCCTCTCAATCAAAGATTTTTCTCAAATTGCTACCGTTACTCAAAGTCAATCAAGATGTCTCAGACATCGTCTTCAACCAAGGCGACTTCATCATCCTCATCATCCTCATCATCTGACCAAGACTCTAGAGCAATCACCACATGCATAGAATCTGAAGTTCTTGAGGTCACTCCTCTCAGAGAGATGGCAACTGACCCAGCCAAAGTCAAAAAGCTAAGAACTAGACATGCAGGAAGAGCTCAAGCTGCAGCATCTGGTAATCCTTCTCATCCTTCTTCCTCTATTCCAAATAGGGAAGGAACAGTTCAAGTTCATCAAGCAATTGCCAGGCTTGTGACAAGTATACTAAGGGGAAACCAACCTGTACCGAGGATTTATGTCCCTTTAAATCAATCAGAAAGTCCAAATGTGGAAGTCTCTGAGAATGTAGATGTCATTGAGAATGTTGTGACACAAAAAGACAACATTCAGAACCCTTCAGAAAAGGCTGCTGATCCACCTATCATTGATGTGGATGAGGATTACTCAGAGAATGATCTGATTGCTAATGTGAACCCTAGCATAGCTAGGAGATTGATGAAAAGAAAGAGTAGTCAGAATGATAAACCTGCTGCTAAGAAATCCAAGGCTGAAGGCATGGCTGAGAAAAGTATTCAGACAAAAGGGAAGAAGGCCCAGATGCATACTGCTAGACAACCAATCTCTAAAAAGAGAAAAGAACCTGAATCTTCTGATTCTGATGAGGAATCAGAATTTGAGATTGATATTGAAGAAACTCCTATCAGAAGGAAGCTCCCCTCCAGCAAAATTGCTAGAGTGCCTGAAGTCCCAACAGACAACATCTCTTTTCATCATCCTGACAATGCAAACAGATGGAAGTATGTTTGCTTAAAGAGAATAGCTTTAGAGAGAGAACTCAACAATGATGCCTTGGAGTGCAAAGACATCATGGACCTGATCAAGAATGCTGGACTAATGAAGACAGTGATAAAATTTAACAAATGTTATGAAAATCTGGTCAAGGAGTTTGTAGTGAACTTGTCTAATGATTGTGCTGATGGAAGGTCAGCTGACTTTGAAAGTGTTTTTGTTAGAGGAAGAAGGGTCAAGTTCTCTCCATCAGAAATCAACAAGTTTCTTGGAAGAACAAATGAGGATTGTCCTGATCTGGAGGCAACTGACAATGAAGTTTGTCAAACCATCACAGCCAGGCAAGTAAAGTGCTGGCCCTTGAAAGGCAAGCTGAATGCCAGTAAACTCAGCATGAAATTTGCCATCTTGCATAAAATAGGTGCAGCCAACTGGGTGCCTACAAATCATAAGTCAACTATCTCCACAGGATTGGGGATATTTATTTATGCTGTGGGAACCAAGACTGCTTTTGACTATGGCAGGTACATCTTTGAACAAACTTTAAAGCATGCTGGTAGTTATGCTGTCAAAGGACCATTAGCCTTTCCCTCCCTCCTTTGTGGAATCATCCTTGCACAATACCCTGATATCCTTGTGGCAAGAGATACAGTCTGCAAAAGAGCTCCTGCCCTTGGCTTGCACTACAAACGGTTTCAAGGATCTCATGCTCCAGACATTGTCATAACATCAGCTGAGACATCGTCTGTGAAGACCCAGTCCAAGACATCAGATGTCATAGCTGTTTTAAAAGAGACTTGCAAAGAGCTGGATGCTAGGAAAAAGTCCCTAGAAATCCTAATTGCCAGGCTAGAAAAGGAGGAAGCTGAAGAAAACAGAAGGGAAGAAGGTGTAGAAGCTGAAGGTCATCTCAACTTTGAAACTAGCTCCTCTGAGTCTGATGACAGTGCTTGAAGGTTGATTGCTGTTTGGTGGTGTTGCTGGTTGGTGCTGATATCTGGTGGAGTTTGGAAGTGTGTTCAGTTTCTTATTCTGCTGCTCTTATTATTTTGTTTTGGATAAATGTATAATCTTATGAACATGTATCTTTGGCCATTTGTGGCTAAAGAGGGGGAGAATATTTTGGTACTTACTTAATTAGTACTTGCCCAATTAGACATTCTATTTTTCTGCAGTCATTTCTTTCTGCTGCTATCTATCTCTGATTGCTTAGGGTCTTTAGCCAAAAATCTGCCAAAGGGGGAGTTTGTAGTTGTTTAGGTATTGGCTTGCATTTTTGGTAAAACCCAAGTGTATGTATGAATGTCATGACTGATGTCATAACATTCTAGTTTAGTTTGTACTGATTCATTAGGTACCTTTGCAGAAAAATATTGTCATTCAGGTACTGATGTTTATAAGTGTGTATCTGAGCATTTTGCAAAATGATCACATTTTCCCAAATCAGTAGACAGGTTCCTCAGATGTCATAACAGATGTTAAGACATCCTGTTCTGAACTAACAGGTTTGCAGGTTGGTTAATTCTGAGTTTTTTCAGGAAAATAACTCAGTCTTTCCAGAACAGAATCCTGCGTTTTCTGAGGGGTAATCTAGCTCATCCCTAACCTGGTTAATAAAGTCCTGTGACCTGGTCTTTAGGTCAAACGGAATTAACCCTAGGTTTTTGTGGAAACCCTAACTGAAGTTGCAGCTGCTATATATTCAACAGAGCTGCTGTTTTGCAAAAAACCCCTTTTGTTGATCAGAAGATCATTTGTAAACTGTATAGGTTTGATTATTGTACTCCAAGCAATTATCATTGTGATAAGTGACTTGGAATAGGTTTTTAATTGTAAGGGTTGTGTAGCACTCAAAGCTTTGAAGCAAGAGTGTTTGAATGTTCCTTGACTAAAGCTGTGAAGCAGAGTCAAGTTAGTTGTGTGCATCACTCAAAGCTGTGAAGCAAGAGTGATTGTGTTGCTTGATTAAAAAGCTGTGAAGCATAATCAAGTGTATGTTTTTGAAGAGTGTCTTCATCAATTCATTAGTCAAATTGTTTTATGTATCACTGCTGTGATTGAGGGGGAGTGAGTAGGAACTCAGGTTTAAGTTGTACTTAGATTGAAATTGCATTGGGTAGGTCTTAAGTGAAGGAGATAAACTGGTTGGTTTATTCCTGAATTAACATCTCTTATAGTGGATTTCCTCCCTGGCTTGGTAGCCCCCAGTGTAGGTGTTGTTGCACACTGAACTGGGTAAACAATTGACTGTGTTCTTTATTGTTTTTGTATTTACTGTCATATAGTAAGTCAGATACGGTGTCATAACATTGAACGTGACATTGAGTATCTGCAGCCAGAATTTCAATAGGTAAACCCTAAGACAAGATGCAGTAGAAGATAAACCTCAAACCCTAATTTGTGATCTGATTGCATTGTGATGGTATGAGATGATAGAGGAATCTTAGGGGCAAAAATTGGAGTATAACATACATATGTCTACTTCAACGAGGTGAAACCCTCGATTAAATTTAAGTTTAATGAATACACTCCTCTTCCAGATCTAAAATTCATACTGGAGAATTCCTACCATACATCAACAATCGAAAAATTGTGAAGTTCGAGTACCATTCACCATCGAATGACAACAAAGGGAAGATTGAGTTCAACAACTATGAGCTCAAGAATACTGCAGATGTAAGGGCTATGTGGAATACATTTCCTATTACAAAAAAAAGTTTGATCGAGCTGGATGTGAAAATAGCGAGATTTATCGAAGATATTGTTAGGATGTTGGAAAGTCCTCGTCGATGCTGAAAAGTTTCATCTATGTAATGTCTAATTATATATGTAATGTTTCTTCTTTTATATTATCAATTTTAATTTTAGCTTCAATCTGCATTTGTGTTCTTAATATATATTTTAGTAACATTCAAAAATGTAACTCTGTATATCTTACAAAGATGTATCTCCAAAATAAAATCAACCTTTATTTAAGACGTCCATAAAAAACGAATGTTTTTGGATATTCCGCGAGGACGTGGTAGCAAGCAAGTCATATGTGCCTCTAGTAATTCCCTTTTTTTTTTCCTCCTTCATTTGTTTGGGCCGAATTTAACGGGCCAAACCAAACCCACAAACGTTTCCCACAAGCTAAGCAAAACCTCACCCACCATCCTCTTTCCTTCTTCTCGACGACAGAAAGAGAGAGACAAACAAAACATGGCAACAACAGAACCACTCGTTGAAGGCTCCACGGCAGAGGAAGTGGCGGCGGAACTGGTTCCGGCACCGGAGGTAGGGTTAAAGCACAAACTAGAAAGAAGATGGACTTTCTGGTTCGATAACCTATCTAAAACTAAACAAGGCGCGGCCTGGGGAACCACTCTCCGCAAAGTTTATACCTTCGACACCGTCGAAGAGTTCTGGTGGTACGTTTTTTTTTCACTTCCCTCAAATTCGTTTCCTTTCGATTGAATTTCAGCTCGTAATCTGAAATATTCGGTTTCAATTTGATATAAGCAATGCAGTTTTTTTTCTAGATCTAGGGTGAGAAATTTAGAGAATTGGTTTCAATTGAAATTATGCAATTATTGTTGTTTTTTGGTTAATAGTGATAGAAATTTGATGAAATTGTTTGTGTTGTGGGAATGTTGTAGTTTGCATGATCAGATTTTCAAGCCCAGCAAGTTGCCTGGCAATGGTGATTTTCACTTGTTTAAGGATGGGATTGAACCGAAGTGGGAAGATCCGGAGTGTGCCAATGGAGGGAAGTGGACTCTTTCCACCAAAGGGAAGGGAAATCTCGATACCATGTGGCTCGAAACTGTAATTTGTTTATTATTACTGAGCTGTTTTGGTTTTTGAAGAATATGTATTGGGTGATTTGGTATTTATGATTGCTGTGTTGTGGCTAATTATGGTGGTTTTATTGGATAGTTGATGGCTTTGATTGGGGAGCAGTTTGGAGATTCTGAGGATATTTGTGGTGCAGTTGTGAGTGTACGCCAGTGGCAGGATAAACTTTCATTGTGGACAAAAACGGCGGCAAATGAGTCTGTCCAGGTCTGATTGTTATTCTTATAAATGATAAATGTTGCTTGCGATTTTATATGCTGTTGTGTTTTGTGTTATTGAAAACTGTTATTGTTATAAGTTATAACTAGACAACAGTATGCATGAATAAGCCTTCTTACTTCAGGTAGAAAGCCTTCAAAAAGGGAGGGAAGTATTGTTGGTGAATGTTAGTATGATAGACTTAGGTGTGTCCATAGTAGTCTTTCCCGGATAGCGGCGTGGAGCAGGCGACACCAAAAAGTGGGATAGCGGGATGACTCTACTCATAAAATATTCATAAGTCAAAGCATACGTGACTCTTAAAGTGCATAAATGACTATGAAAGGTTATGGTTGAGTTTCAACTCTCAACTCAAATTTGATTGAAAAATCCAAAATTAGCCTTAAAACATTGAAAATTTAAGGGATAGTTTCGGTTTTCTAGAGGGGAAAAAGATAGCTGGCCAGAAACTGCTCAGGGCTGAGAACCGCTCAGCTCCACTATCCCTCTATTTATCCTATTGCGGCCGCTATAGTGTTCTACACTGCTAAGGCTCTTTCCATAGCGGTCAGCCTCTGCTATGGGATAGTCCTGCTTTTCACTGTTATTGACTAATCTGGGTGTGTCTTGGTAAACAGTTTAAACTAAGCATTTATTCAGTAAGCTGTTCTAGGGTGCCTAATTAAGATTTATTCAGAAACATTTTTCTGTTAAATTTATTGAAATGTAAGCTGAAAACTACTTATGAACATGTCATTAAGTTATTTTTAATATCTATCCATACACTAATGTAACCGTTTATGTCATAAATAATACCAAATATGCTCTTAGAAATGCCCTCTTAGAGCATGTTAGTAACTGTTTCTTCTTGAATGTGTGAATCTATCACATAAGTTTTAGTTCCAGAATTGAGATGGCACTATAGTTGTTTTTTTCCCTCAACTTTTTTTTTGCTTATTCACCTTTAATTTTTGATTGGCGACAACATTGGACCTGTATGTCTTGTCATTTCCTCTCTTCCGAATGGGATTCATCTCCCCCCTCATCTTGGAGATGGTGGCAACATCGTCAGAATCACTTATATATATTTTAATTGCTTAGATGACTTATTTTAAACCTTGGAGGCTTAAACTTATTTGCTTTATATTGATTTGAATATTGGTAGTAAAAATAATTTAACCCGATGTCATCTCATAGTTCATAGGATATGACATTTGATATGAACTTTTGTTTTGAAATTTATATTGCAGATGAGCATCGTAAGGAAGTGGAAGGAAATCATTGATGTTAGCGACAAGATGACATATAACTTTCATGTAAACTTCTGCTCATAATGATTTTTAAATGACTGATGCATAAATATCTGCTATTCTTACATGTTTAAGTGTTACAGGAAGAGGCTAAAATTCGAGGTGCAAAGGCTCGATACACTGTGTAAATGCTACCAGAGCTTTTTTTCCGCCCGTGCTGCTGGCAATGCTGTTGTACGCCATGTGTATTAGAATATGCACCTTTGTTACATTTGAGGCTTAAAATTTAGTTCTTGTACCCTTTTATCTTTTTTGCTTGTAATACTATTATACTTTTTTTTCTCTTCCAATATCTGTTATTTTTCATTATAGTTCATTCACAGTTTTCCTCTTAGCCTTCTAAAAGGCTGAAATTTTGAATATTTTTACTCCTGTTTTCCATGAGTTTTTGTTGTGTTGATTGTATAATCATATATTCCAATGCATGATGAATGGTGATAAGATGGATGAGTGGTCAAATATTGCGAGAGTTATTCTATGTTGTTTTCAAACATGTAAACACTAAACTTGAGGTTGTTTGATTTCATAGTCTTTGTATCTTGTGGGCTCTTTATTCCCTTTCTTTTTCTCCCTCTCACACACTATACTTTCCAATGAAGCAAATTTTGGTTACTTCAAACTATAATATACCGCCTAAAACCATAATCACAATATCAATCTCATTGTAATAAAGATTGTTGCCCTAATGAATGTGTTACTATTAATATATAATTAATATAATTTGAAAAATAATTATTCTACTAATTAGAATTGATTACATGAATCAACTTTTGTTAGAATATTCTATTTAGAATCAAGTTTTTAATTATATATGAAACAACTTTCTCTCGATTAAGAAGTGTTTTTGGAGGGGGGACTAATCTCTCTCTTCTAGCCAATAAGAAGTGTTGGAGGGGGATTTATCCCTCTCTTCTAGCCAATATTAGTGAAAGACTTTCTAACCAATTCAATTATTAAGTTAAAGAGAAGATACATAGTACAAAATTCGAAAGTGACAAAGAAGTCAACTTTCTTTGTCAAGGGACTAAACTATCAGCTCTATCTGATACTAAACTAGATGTCGCAAAAGCTCCAACTCTGACTCAAGAATAAGGGGTACCCATGAGATGAGTGTCTGAATGTCGTAACATTGAGTTAAGGATGTGCTCCCATCTCTTTCTTTATAGGTGGTGGTAGCTTGACCGGAAAGATAATAATAGATCAATAATTTTTGTTTTAGTTTTTTTAGGTCTTCTCTATCTTTAATTGTTTGACTTCTCTCTATGTGATATACTTTCCTTACTATTGGATCTACATGTCTTCTCTCTACATTCTCAAACCACCTAATTCTATTTCCACCATCTTTTTTATTATAGGTGCTATCCCAACACTCTATAATATTGTTATTTCTAATCTTATCATGTCTAGTCTTGCTACACATCCACACTTTGCTGCACTTACTTTATTATCATGTTAATTCTTAACCGCCAAACATTATGTTCGGTACAACATCACAAATCTTACCGCAATCCGATAAAAATTTCCCTTCAGCTTGAGCCGTACCTTTTTCTCACATAAAATTATTGAAACCCTCCTCCATTTCAGCCACCCAACTTGAATTCGATAGTATACTTCACTTTCTATTTCTCCATTGTATTTAAAAGATATATAAATCACGTTCAATAGTTTACTATTTCCCCATTGTTTTCTATTACGGACCAAAAATATATAAATCGCGTGACTTGGAAAATGATTTACTATTTCCCCATTGTTTTCTATTACAGACCAAAAATATATAAATCGCGTGACTTGGAAAATGATATGGTCTATGCTCCATGACTTTCTCCATCATTTTAAAAGATGATTTTAAAAACAAAAAAAAATTGTCTAAAATTCCAATCTCACTTTTATATGGTTTGGGTCAGCTTTATGTTAATATATTATACATGTGAAGGTTTAGAGGAGTCAAAGAAACAGGTTTCTAAAAAGGGATCAACTTCTTTCATCACTGGTTCACCAAAACAGAAAGAGCCTATGAAAAATTCATGAAAAATATGCTGTATAGTACTAAATAACACTGCTCTATTTCTTGATAGAAAACCTCAATAAAGTTTATAACATTTCATGTATCTAAACTCTAAAGAACAAAATAAGACAGCAATTATATAAGAATGACAATTCAAAACTAGAGAACATTTCCTAGTTTACATTCTGCTGTCAATTGAAAAACCATCATCAAGTTTCAACATGAAAGTTTATAACATTGTAATTACAAAATGTTGAACATATGTTAAGTTTATCATGCAAGAAAGCCAAGCCATTCTCCATTCTTCTTAGCCAACCTGATCAGACCTTGTCTCTGTTTTGCATCTGCTCCTATTGATTTACAGAATTCTGTAATTACCTAACATTTCAAAACATCAAAGATAAGTACAATTTTTTGCTTGCATGCTTCAATCAATTTTATATTCATATAAACACTTTCTTCCACACAATTTTTTTAAAGCCTAATATCCCATCTTGCGACCGACTAATCTAACACCTTCCACTTGCAGAGGTCTCATTTAAAGCCAGAGCTTGCATAGACTAACCTAACACAAAAATTATTAGCACCTAACGGGATTCAAATCATACATTTAACTGCAAATTCTCAACAATTACATCGAGTGCGGGTAACTATTACCATGACCTCGATTTAAAACCATCTCTATCTCTAATCAAAATAAACAATTTCCCAAGTTGTAACACAAAATTTTCAACACCCCACAAACAAAAATCGGTAAGATATATACAAAATTTACACAAACATCTATTACTAAGAATATTGAATAAAATTCACCTGAGAGTGTAAAGCAATGGCTTTGCCTCTAAGCTGATTGAAACGTTTCTTTCCAACAATATTACGAGTAACAACAACAATTGGAGCAAACACACCTTTTCCATCATTAACATTCTTCATCATAGGTTGCAACCTCACTGGCTTACTCCCTCTTCCAATTCGAACTTGCGATGAAACTGACTTAGCCAACATAGTATAATCTTCACCAACTATAGAAGTTCCCCAACTTCCATAGAACGAGGAACCAACACACCCTGTTGCAGAAATTGAAGTAGCCATTTTAGTTACTATGATGTTTTTTTCCTATGTTTTTTGTTTTTGTTTTGTGTGAATATAAAACTAGAAGGCTGTTTGTTTGAGGTTGTTAGAAACATTAGCTTGAATGCATGGTTTATAATATTTGTATGTGAAGGAAGGGATATTTGGGTGTAAATTGGAGAACCAGTGGTTTAGAATTGGACTAGAGTGTGAATCATAGCTTAGAAGGATTAGGAGCCACATATATTGATGGCTTTGATTTTTATTTATTTTTGTTTATAATTAAAAGTCTATAACACAAATATGACTTGTATAGTGTAACATTGAGGTTGTGTATAGTGTAACATTGAGGTTGTGGTCCCAAGATTACTAGGAGGAAATCTGAAACTTCAGTTCTAGTGGATTGGTTGTATTTCTAGGGCCATCCTTTAATCCAACAATTAACTCGGAGAATGCTCTCTCCAACTTCATGAATGCTTCCATACCATTATGAAAAGTCTATAATATTCGTAGTATTTGGAGATTTATCTCTGAATACATTTATTTTTGTTATTTTTCAAACTAAATTAAAGAGACACTCCCTTTTACGTTAAAATTTAATTCAGAGATACATCTCCGTATGTATTAAAGTGCGTTTGAAGATACATATTCATAAACACTATTCATTCAAAAAATGTGTTGGTGATCCAAAGATGCATCTCCAAACGTTTTTCATTCCTAACCTGCACTCCTCCTTCTTCCTTTTCTAAAAACTCTAAAAAACATTTCACCTCTCCCTCTCCCAACCATTGAAGCATCACTTCATTGCATTAAAGCATCAGTGGAGCTCTTTCTCATCCTTTTCAACATTTCATAACATCGAAGCTTCTCTTTCTCATCGATCAATTTCGTTTGGTAAGTTTTTCAAATTTTATTTTATTTTAATATTTTGGTTTGTAGTTAGTTTTTTAGGATACCTTAGTTGTTTTAGGAACTTTAGGTAGTAGTGTAAATAAAACTGGTAGGTTAGAACAACATGCAATGCGATTTTTTTGGAATTGGTAGGGCAGAAAATGAGTTACTGCCATGGGAGACCATCAAAGGTTTGTGTGGAGATGCATCTCCATAGTTGCTCTAAAATGCTTTTGAAGATGCATCTCCAGATTGAACCCAGTCAAAAAATTGAGTGATTTCGTGGAATTTGTGAATTTCTCCAGACATGTTGTTTATATTTGTCTCTATTTATAATGCATGTGCAGTGGCTGAAGACAATATTGGTCGGATTAGGCTCGAATGTGTGCCCAAACCGCGTCGATACGACGTGAGAGGGTCGCAACAAGGACCACGAGTTGTTGATAACTCATTTGATGCAGCATCTACTTTGCAACCCTTACCATATGGTTCTCGTAGCCGACTCTCTTAGGCATCTCAAGTATATGATGCAACAGAACCTAGGGATTCTGAGGCCCCTATTGACCCTGAAGCCCGAGAGGAAGCCGATTCGAATGCCCCATTAGACAGTTATCCAGGAGGGCCATTTGACACCTCCTTACTTTATAATTATGCAGAGCATACTGCTAGGCATGTATGTCATAGAGAGGTATATTTCTTTTCTTTTACTATACATATGTTGTCAACTAATTAAATCCATACTTATGCTTATGTTTTTTTATAGGAGCGAGATTTTTTGAAAATGATTAACCACGACAAGAAGATACTAGAGTTTCCACAACCCACTAATGCTTGGTTCAATGATGTTATCCGCTATTCTGGTCTTGCCAGTTTATATTCTTCTATGTATGTGATAAAAACAACAACATGCAAGCGGCTTTTACAGAGAGGTGGCACTCAAAGATGTCATATTTCCACCTATCTATCGGCGAGATGACAATCACTTTGGATGACGTCTCATGCCTCATGCGTCTCTCAACCAGAGAGAGATTATTAGACCAAGGGAGGATCGAGCGAGAGGAAGGGGTCGATCTGATGGGTGTTGATCCTAGTAGAGCGGCATATGAGGAAGCTCTCACTAGAGGTGTTCATGCATAATTTAGACTTTTGGAAAAGCTTTATAAAGAACATGTGAAAGGGGCTTTGGATGTCGTTGGTGATGACGAGCAGGTTGAGTACCACCGATATTGTGCATTGAGGTGTTACCTCTTGTTCTTAGTTGAAACATCCATGTTTGTGGATAGAAGTGTAGCATATGTCGATATGGTCTACCTCAAGTACTTCACAGACCTGGCTGTCATTAACAAGTACAAATGATGGGTTGTATGTTTGGTCTACCTGTACTCAAAGTTGGGCGATAGTTGTCTTTGGAAGACAAAACAAATGATAGGATGTTGCACGCTGCTTACGATAATTTCTTGTTAATAATATTTTCATAATTCATCTGTTACACTTGTTATTAATATTGTATCTGAACCATTATCTGGGATGGATCATCTCCCACTTTCCTCACATCATCGATTTGAAGTTGGGCCTAAATACATAGAGGAATGACCTCGTGCAACCTCTCCTGTTCCGTAGAGGGGGAATGGCGCAGTCAAATCATTCATATTCTCTCTTAGCCGTATGATACCAAATGACATTTTCTTATGCCCATACGAGGGTCACCGCCAGACACACTAGTTTGACGTTATTTCCTTATACTCCGACTGGATGGGATATGGGTCATCTCTTATGTATTCCTATCTTCTTGAGAGAGTGATGCGGTAATTTGACTACTTGAATATTATTCTGAGACCTCCCCATGAGACCGCTCTCACATGCTCCTCCGTATAGACCTACATGCGATATTAGGTGATTTGGAGAGTCTCTTGGTACCAGAGGAGAATCTTCGGGAGCCAGCTCATGTACACTAGAATCATGTTGAGGGATACTTGACATGGTTCTATATGGTGACCCACCCTATCATGACGCTAGACGCTTCTGGAGAACCACCATAGGCTAACTAATTAACCAGGAGGTACTTGAGGTTCGGGATGAGCAGACAGAAAGCATGATAGTGGTATGTCAGTGTGTTGCAAAGATGAGTAGAACAACCATAGAGTTATGGCTCTTTGAGGATGACAGACCCTAGTTGTACCAAGTGGAACACATGCTTTTCAAGTTATAGAATTCCGGGCAGTACAACTGGAAGAAGAGGCATGCAATTAGACATACCTAATAGTTTATATTGGGATTTTTTTTTGTATTTCTGGACAAATGTTATGTATAAATTATCTTGACTTTTTTGAGTAATGTATGGATTTTTGTTCTCCTTTAACTTTAATATAACTTCATTTTACTTTGATTTTACATTAATATAAGTTAATAAGTTGGCCTCACAAAAATTGAATATTTGGACAATGGTGTTGTTCTGATATGATTTAGGGAGGATTCTAGAGATGCATCTCCGAAATAATTACCCCTTTGTATTTACCAGACTTTTAAAAGGACTTCAGCAAATATTTCAGAGATGCATCTCCGGATACACCTAAATAACATACGGAGATGCATCTTCGGACCATATTTTGTTCAAAATGAGGCAGATCTCAAAATAATGCATTTTGGTTGTGATTTGGGTGGGTCTGGAGATACCTCTCCAGACGCATGAATGACAATTTTGGATTTTCAAAGGTGTGGTATGCTTATATTAAGGTCTAATGATAAATCCTCTTAAATCTTCAATTTTTAAGTGAACAAAAAAAACACTTGGTTGCCATGTTTTTTTTTTTTGACAAAGTTTGGGTATTTTACGCAATTGTAAAGATTAATCATTGAAACCTTATAGATCATATTGAGATTTAATCCATAAAGTTGATCTTTAAATTTTCAAATAATTTTGATTACATGAAAATTAGTTGTTAAACAAGAATTTAACTAGAGAGTCTTGCATCAAATTGTCTCCTTCTATGACATGGGTTAATGGAGATTTTTGTTAAAGATTAACAACTGAGTGTCCAGAAAAATTCACAATTCTGTTAGTGAAGTAAGAATGAATTGAATAGATTGATTAATATAGCTCTTTGGCTATATGTACACTGTGAATTAAGGGTTAAGTTAGGATCAACTCAAATAAAATATTGGTTAAAGAAAAATTAAGTAAAATGAGCTTAATATTGGGCTTCTAGTAAAGTTAATATCTCCCCTCAAGTTGGACTTTGAATTGTGCAGAGTCTCAATTTGGACAAAATAGATGAAAGTGCACGGAAATGAAGAGGCTTAGTAAACATATTTGTTAATTGAGAAGTTGTTGAAAATGAAAGTAGATGCACAAGTTTGGATTGGGTTTTTTCTCTTATTACATGACAATCCAACTCAATAAGTTTGCTTCTTTCATAGAATGTGGGACTATGAGTAAGGTAGATGGAAAAGTGGTTGAGTAAAATGAATGTGTAGATCTTGAAAAATATATTTCAACCACTATAACTCACATGTTAAGGAAGCCAATGCTCTATATTCTATATTATTAGATGATCTAGAGATAATATTTTGTTTCTTTGACTTCCAACAAATGAGGGAGGGACTAAGTATGACACAATAACCAGTAGTTGAGTTTCTAGTATAAAGGCACTGGCCCAATCAGAATCAACAAAGCTATACAATTTTAGGTCACTAGAAGTAGAGAAGAAAATAACTTTTTACAAAAAGGCTTTAATATATCTTAAAACGCTGGTAGCGGCCTGATAACATGGAAGAAGTGGTTTTGACACAAATTGACCCAAATGTTGTACAACAAATGAGATACTGGCCCTAGTTTTAATCAGATAGATGGGCTTTCCAATGAGTCTTTAGTATTAGGAAAGATCCTTTAAAGTTGATCCATCTGAGACGTATAACCTTACAGTTGGATCAAAGGGATTGAATGAAGGCTTTGCAGCAAGATACTCCGTGTTCCCCAAAAGTTCAAATGCGTACTTCTTCTAATTGAAAGAACACATGAGGCATGCCTAACTATCTCAAAACTCAAAAAAATATATCAACTGGACTAGGTTATTGATATTAAACTTTGAGTCTAAAAACTTCTTGACATATTGGATTTCATCAGTGAAATTCCCAACTAGAACATCTGCATAAACTAAAAAGTGGTAAAAACTATTATTAGTAAATCCAACATGTAGAGAACGAACAACTTGAGATTGAGAATAACCCAAGGAAAGGAAGAGAGTCTAGAATACCTCTGCCTACTTGCATGTTTCAATCCATAAGGAGATATTTCAAGTTTACACACTTGAGAAATGATTAGAAGTAGAATACCCAAAAAGAGTTCATGTAGACCTCTTCATGCAGATCACCATGCTACCATGCTGAAAAGCATTATTCACATCAAGTTATTTCAAAGTTTCATCCTTAATAGCTACTATAGATGAAAAGATTCTAACTATGGTGATCTTGGCAATAGGTGAATGTATCAAAATAGTCAATACCCTCTATTTGAGTATAACTCTTTGCAACCAATATACTTTTATACCTCTCAATGGAGCCATTGACATGATATTTTACTTCATATACCCACCTACATCCTATTGATGTTTTTTAGATGGTATATCTACTTTGATTTTTTGCAAGAGCTGGTAATTCAATAACTGTAACATTTTTACAGCAAACAGATTTGTTGGTTTGGCTAAATGTTTTTGGTTCAGGGTTTGAAGAAATGGAACAACAAAAAGTATCGTAACTCAGGAAATATTTGTTGTATGATAGAACAAAAGATAACGGATATTCATTTTATTTGAAATGTTGGACAAGTTACTTAATAGAAAAACAATGATAGTTTGTTAAGCAACCATGGCTATCTTTGAGAGCGTTTAAGATGGACTACTGCATATGACTCAAAAGTTGATGCAATTAAATGATGGTTAAAAAGGATCTCATTAAATATTTGTCACGGTTAAACCATGACAAAATAAGACCTCAATTTATTGTCATATTTAAACTGTGACTGACCAATACAGAGTCTTTCAAAACTTAAGACGACCTAGTAAGTGACTTAGAAGTCGTGTTTCTCTTGTAAAAAGTCTAACGAATAAAGAATAAGACGGTTCAACAAGTAAAGGAAATAATCAAACTATTAACGACAAAAATGAAAAGTCTAAAATCAAAATAAGAAGAAAAAAATTGAATAAAAAACTTAAACTTTAATAATTTTTCAAGTTTATTTATGATTTTTAGTTAAAAACTTATATTAAAATTTTGTTAAAATAATAAACTATAGTTTAGCATTTCTCCTCCACTAAAAAAACCCTTAATTTGAAGTAATGAAAAACCACCCTACGAAGAATTCTTATCCTCTTCTCCAAAAATATTAAATCAAACACTTTTTATTTAAAATTTTCACTCCTCCCCTCCAAAAACTCCCAACCAAAAAACCATTAAAAAACTACATTTTCCCCTCCAATTTTTATTATAACACTCACTAGCAATTTTAAAGTATTTTAAAAAAGTAATTGTTATATCAGATTTATAAAAATATAAACTATTTTTATATAACTACTCATATTTTTAATAATATAAATAAAATATAAGATATTAATTTATAGGTTTTTATAAATGTAATTACTCATATTTGCGTGAATTCAATTCAATATAGAAACATTTAAAAGAACAAATATTTAAATCAACAATATTTTATTTATTTAATTTTAAAAGAGATTGAAACTTCAAATTATACAGTATATGTTGTTGAATGGTAGAATTCCAGAATCTCTATGACATTCTAGTATATGATGAACATGTCCCCTTCTCATCCTTACGATTTTTGAGGTCATAAGTACATGTTCCAAAAGTTTAATTTCAAACTTTAAATAACTACACGTTTTCTTGTCATTCTCCACCGTCCAAAATGCATTAAGGCAATTTATTTTAAGGCAAAAGTTAACATGTGCCTCAATAATTATAAGGGTTAAGATTATCTTCATTTAGTCTCTCCATTTTTCATCATCACTAGTTTTAAAAAAATAATTATGTGTATAAAAAAGAGTGGAGATTAATTTTGACTTCTCATAAAAATTATATAATTTAAATTAATTATTCACAAAAAAAAAAAAATTTAATCTTTTATAAAATTTAATTAAAGCATATTAATTATTATGTTAATATTTTTCTCAAATCAGTTTTCTCTCACTTTTAAATAGTAATTGAGTTGTCACGTTACATTTTATTTTTCATTTTTCATTTTTAAATATTTATTTTTTATTTTATATTTTATATAATTCAAATTTAAAATATCAAAATAAGTTAAAAATTATTTCTAGAAATAATCAATTCAGAGAGCTTTATGTCACATCCTATGCTTTACCATTAGACAAATATACACTGTTGATAATTAATTTCCATAATTTTGTAGTAATAATATTAAAAATAAAAATTAATTTAATATTTAAAAAATATATATACAACGTGGTAAGTCAATTACAATTTAAAACTATAAAAAAAAACGATTTGAGAAAAATAATAATAAAATGACTAATATGTTTCGGTTAAATTTTATAAAAGATTAAATTTAGTCTTTTTTGTGGAGGATTAATTTGAATTATGTAATTTTTGTGAGAGACCAAAATGAGTCTTAACTCAAAAATAAATGAGCTCATTAAACATTAATTTTGGATTTCATCCATGATACATGTTTGTTTCTTTTGAATTGATGCCTTTTTATTTGTTTGAAATTGAATTTGCAGGGTTTAATCCCTATGTTTGAAGAAATGTTTGAGAGGGTGGAGCACTAGCTACGTCTTAAGCATTTATAAGCCAATTTTAAAAAGAAGTTTGGATGAGGCACACAAATTAGGGATTTGATGATGGCAACAATAAAAGTAACATATATTCAAGAATGGAAAGCTAAGATGAAAGAATTGAAGGAGATTACTGTGAAGGCTTGGGAGTGGGTGTCCAAAATACCTATCAAAGCATGGTGCAAGCATGCATTTTCTTTCTATCTCAAATGTGATGTGCTTATGAATAATGTATCTGAAACATTTAATAGCTAGGGATAAACCAATCTTAACCATGTGTGAATGGATAAGAAACTACATCATAAATAGGAATGCTAGCTTAAGAGAAAAGGTTGATAGGTGACAACATAGAATAATACCTAAACATATACTTAGGTTAGATAAAGAAGTAGAACATGTTGGTAATTGGATTTCAAATTGGTATGGTGAAACAATATGAAAAATTGAACATGTTCATTGTAACACCCTCTAAAACCCCGCATAAAATTTCGCAAAATAATTAAAATTATATTTTCAGAGTACATGTAATAACGAGGATGTCACAATTCTCTTTTAATAAAATAAGTTCCTGTCATGCATAATTATAGTAGTAACTCATACATGTATACACAGCGGAATAATTTAATTAATAGGCCAATGTTATAATATTTTTCAAAATCATCAGGGATTAACACCTGGAAAATGTCAACATCATATTATAACAAGTATAAAGAAATAAACGAGTCTGACTAAGCAGCTCGACAAACAACCGTTCCCGGAGTTACAACTACCAGAGCATGACCCGGACAATACTAAAACGGAATTAAACTAAAAACGACAAGCCTTCGCCAAGCACCTGAACGAAGCTCCTTAATCTGAAACATTCAACAGTAAGGGTGAGCATCTCAACTATACATTTGATTATACGTTCATAACAATAAATTCAGGAAACCATAAGCATCACCCAACAATTAGCATGTTTTATAGATTACAAAGACCTTTACAATTCATATATTCCTAATATCATACTTTTCATACTTACTATTAACATCAACATCGTTAACCATTTAGTATCAATACATGCATACAATCAATCAAATACAACATTGGAAAAATCATCCATTCATGTCATATTCAATGTAATGCAACACACCCATGCATGTGGTACCACTTTACCGCCCCATTAAATCTCGGGTCACGGATAACTCACCGTTCCATTATATCGCGGACACGGCTACCACCTCAACGTTCCATTAAATCGCGGACACGTATATTGGCCACCATGTTAATTCCACACAATGGGAATTAACAAATGCAACATGATATGTAAAGTATGTAACACTCAGCATACTATCAACATCAATCGACATATCATGCAACATCAACAATATCAAATATAACATGATATGAATAGCATGTAATCACTCAGCATACTATTAAACATCAATCATATCAAGTTATATCATAATTCATGCTTGACAACATCATCTAAAAGCATGACAATAAAATCCACATAGTGTTGGTATCATAACATACAATCGTTATTCGATACACGCATCAATCAACACTAGGAAATCAATAAACACATAATCAAAGCATGTCAACCACTGCACATCAAAACCGGATCATTCCGTACTTAACATCATGCACAGAAAACATAGTTTAAAAACCAACACAGGAGGTTTAACACGGGTGCCCGTGTAAAACAACACTGCCCGTGTGGAAATGTGTCCAGAAAACACGTTTTTTTGACAATACAGGGGATCAACACGGGCGCCCGTGTAAATCAACACGGCCCGTGTTGAATTGTGCCCAGAAAACCCATTTTTATGCCAACACAGTGAATCAACACGGGCGCCCGTGTTAATCAACACGCCCGTGTTGAATTATGGCCAGAAAACACATTTTCATCAGCATTACAGTGAATCAACACGGGTGCCCGCGTAAATCAACGCGCCCGTGTTGATGAGTGCGAACCCAATTTTTCTGTTTTTGCAGCAGCTCATATACCCATATTTTTGCACGAAAATACCTCTCTACGGCGGTGCAATATAGTACAAAGACATACAATCCATCATGGGAACCTAAAATCGTTAATTGATTTCATAAAATTGGGAACCTAAACCTTCTTTAACAAAGTTCAATCCTAAGGGTATCGATCCCTAATAACATCTAATAATTGGGGTTTCCCCCTACGATTACCCGAATCAACCGTACATAAACCCATAAGCAAAAGTAAATTGAGTATTAGCCCCCCTTACCTTATCAAATTGCAGCTTGAGTTCTTGAGCGATGTTCTTCGTTCTCCTCACCTTCAGAGCTCTATTTCCCCAAATTTCCAAAACTCTGTGTTATCGTGAATAATGAGAAAAATAGCTTAAGTTCCAAAACATATCTTTATTTCTCTTGCACCCCCACTCTTTACTAACAACCTCCAAGCCCAATAACTTAAAAGAAACCCATATTTCTTATTTCTTTTATTTTCTCCCAATATTCCAAAATAAATAATTCCTTTTCATTTTATTAATTCTAATAAAATAATTTCTCAATTAAATAAATCAAATAATTGAAACTGGGGTGTTACAACTCTCCCCCACTAAAAGAGTTTTCGTCCTCGAAAACATACCTTAGACGAACAGTTCCGGATAAGCCTCTTTCATCTGGCTCTCCAGTTCCCAAGTGATATTTCCATCTGTTGGACCTCCCCAAGCAACCTTCACTAATGCTATCTCTTTACCCCTTAACTGTTTCACTTCCCGATCTTCTATCCTCATAGGCAATGCTTCTACTGTCAGGTTATCTCTCACCCGTACATCATCTATTTGGATTACATGAGATGGGTCTGGAATGTATCTCCTCAACTGAGAAACATGAAAAACATCGTGCAAATTCGCAAGTCTCGGAGGTAAAGCAATACGATAAGCAACTTCTCCAACTCTTTCCGTAATCTGAAACGGACCAATAAAACGCGGAGTCAACTTCTTAGATTTCAACGCTCGACCAATACCCGTCATCGGAGTAACTCTCATAAATACATGATCTCCAGCACTGAATTCCAAATTCCCTCTCCTCTTATCATGATAACTTTTCTGACGACTCTGAGAAGCTCTCATCTTCTCTTGAATCAATTTGATCTTTTCAGTAGTCTGCTGAACAATCTCTGGCCCAATTACTGAACTCTCTCCAGATTCATACCAACACAAAGGCGTTCTACACCGTCTACCATACAATGCCTCAAACGGAGCCATACCAATACTCGAATGGTAACTATTGTTATAAGTAAATTCAATCAATGGCAAATAGCTATCCCAAGCTCCACCCTTCTCTAAAACACAAGCACGCAATAAATCTTCTAACGATTGAATCGTCCTCTCCGTCTGTCCATCAGTCTGAGGATGGTAAGCTGAACTCAACCTCAATTTAGTACCCAAAGCCTTCTGCAATCCTTCCCAAAATTTCGAAGTAAATCTCGGATCTCTATCTGACACAATACTAGAAGGAACTCCATGCAAACTCACTATTTTCTCAATATATAACTGTGCCAATCTCTCCATTGAGTAATCCATTCGCACCGGTATAAAATGAGCAGACTTAGTCAGTCTATCCACGACAACCCATATCGCTTCACAATTCTTAGGAGTCTTCGGCAACCCGGATACAAAATCCATAGAAATACTATCCCACTTCCATTCTGGAATAAACATCGGCTGCATAACTCCATACGGCTTCTGATGCTCAATCTTCGATTTCTGACAGATTAAACATGCATACACAAATTCAGCTATTTCCTTTTCCATTCCCGGCCACCAAAACAATTTCTTCAAATCATGATACATTTTTGTGGCACCCGGATGAATGCTCATCCCACTGCGATGTCCTTCCTCTAATATACTCTTCTTGATTTCTGCGACATCAGGAACACAAACTCTATCGCCAAATCTCATAACATCATTTTCATCAATTCTAAACTCACCACCTTGACCTTGGTTGATCAATGTCAATTTATCAACTAAATTAACATCAGATTTCTGCCCGATCCTGATCTCTTCTAGAATACCACTAGTAAGTTTCAACATACCCAAACGAACACACTTCGGAGTACTTTCACAAATTAAACTCAAATCTCAGAATTGTTCAATTAAATCCAATTCACGAACCATCATCATAGACATATGCAAGGATTTCCTGCTCAAAGCATTTGCAACCACATTTGCCTTACCAGGATGGTAATTCAAACCAAAATCATAATCTTTGAGAAATTCCAACCACCTTCTTTGCCTCATATTGAGCTCTTTCTGATCGAAAAGATACTTCAAACTCTTATGATCACTATACACTTCAAATCTCGAACCATACAGATAATGCCTCCACAATTTCAAGACAAACACAACTGCTGCCAACTCTAAGTCATGAGTAGGATAGTTCCTTTCATGAACCTTCAACTGTCTCGAAGCATACGCAACTACCTGTTGATTCTGCATTAAAACACCACCTAGACCCAACAGAGATGCATCACAATAGACCACAAAAGATTCCACCGGATTCGGCAAAATCAGAATAGGAGCACTAGTCAACCTCTTCTTCACCTCTTGAAATCCTTATTCACACTTAGAGTACCAATATACGTTGGACCCTTTCTTACTTAGGATCAACACAATACCATCACAGAAATCACATGGCCACGGGAATTAACTTTACTTAACCAGAATACATATGAAATCACTTATTAAACTAAGCTCTTAAAGCTACTTAATTCCTCATAATCACATAGAAAATTTCACTAGCTTTCCAACGCATCAAACGGCGCCTAAATCGGAGTTACGGTTCAAAAGTTATGGCCGAAACGATTTTTGGGAAAAACCTACCCGAGCATCAACACAGAAGATCAACACGGGTGCCCGTGTGCATCAACACGGCCCGTGTTGATGACTCTGCAACATCATATTTCACGTTTTTATGCTTCCCAAAATCACCCCAACTCATTCCTAATCATCCCCAAACATCCTAAAACCATCAAAATCGAATTCCTACCATATAGCAATGATCTAAGGCATACAATAGGATCAATACCACATCAAAACACCAATCCATTCCCAACACGAGATTTGTAATTACTCCATCAGTCCTTATCCTGAATTGAATAAACCAGAAGGTTTACAATAACGTCACACATATTCTTATACGCCACAACATTCAAGTCCAGACTTCATTTCTTATGAATTATTTACTTGTCTAACAGAACTCTCGTATCGTCAGAATCCATACAAGTTCTCACTTCCAATCATGGAAAACCAATCTTCTCTCTCGAATCTCTGCTACAGGGAAGCATATCCATCACACTCTTAGCCCACGAGATTCACAACACAACCAAGTCCAACTAATATCAACCAGTCCAGTTTAACACGAAGGTAGACTTCATAATTCCACAAGTACTCCACATTCTCAATATATCATCGTTTACTCTTGTTGGACCTTAGTTCACACTTACAGAACTACTGCTAGCTTCAGAGTGTCACTAGGAATTCATAAACCACTAACACAACACTATCTGTCGCTACACCTTCACTTTCTAGAGAAGTACTCTCCAACTTCACTTGATCGTTCTCTTATCGAACCATCTCAATTTGATCAATACATCGAGACCTTTAATTGGTATTCTTCCAGATATCAGAATCCGTATCAACTTCTCATATCCATCTTAAAGCAATTGGCTTCGCTCTACCAAGTTCATACGCATACTAACGAAACTAGCAAGACATGTCTATCACATCTTTACTGACTTCATTAGCACTGCATACAACTGATGCACAAATCCACGAGATAAATTCCACCTAAGTAATGCTCTCACCTCTGAATCCTCTTCAGGACTATGAACAATGCAGTCTATACCATGCTCATACTCTTATCATTTTCCTCACGTCGAGCCATTACTTAGCATCCAGAAGCACCATGGAGAAGTACCAACTTCTCCCCCACTTATCGCAATCTTATCCCTGCCATCAAGTGATCCAAAACAAAGAAGTACCAACAGTGTTTTCAAACACTTATTGCGTACCAAGGGTAATGACACTGACATAACAACTTGGCCGGACAGACCGACCATGCTCTGATACCACTATTGTAACACCCTCTAAAACCCCGCATAAAATTTCGCAAAATAATTAAAATTATATTTTCAGAGTACATGTAATAACGAGGATGTCACAATTCTCTTTTAATAAAATAAGTTCCTGTCATGCATAATTATAGTAGTAACTCATACATGTATACACAGCGGAATAATTTAATTAATAGGCCAATGTTATAATATTTTTCAAAATCATCAGGGATTAACACCTGGAAAATGTCAACATCATATTATAACAAGTATAAAGAAATAAACGAGTCTGACTAAGCAGCTCGACAAACAACCGTTCCCGGAGTTACAACTACCAGAGCATGACCCGGACAATACTAAAACGGAATTAAACTAAAAACGACAAGCCTTCGCCAAGCACCTGAACGAAGCTCCTTAATCTGAAACATTCAACAGTAAGGGTGAGCATCTCAACTATACATTTGATTATACGTTCATAACAATAAATTCAGGAAACCATAAGCATCACCCAACAATTAGCATGTTTTATAGATTACAAAGACCTTTACAATTCATATATTCCTAATATCATACTTTTCATACTTACTATTAACATCAACATCGTTAACCATTTAGTATCAATACATGCATACAATCAATCAAATACAACATTGGAAAAATCATCCATTCATGTCATATTCAATGTAATGCAACACACCCATGCATGTGGTACCACTTTACCGCCCCATTAAATCTCGGGTCACGGATAACTCACCGTTCCATTATATCGCGGACACGGCTACCACCTCAACGTTCCATTAAATCGCGGACACGTATATTGGCCACCATGTTAATTCCACACAATGGGAATTAACAAATGCAACATGATATGTAAAGTATGTAACACTCAGCATACTATCAACATCAATCGACATATCATGCAACATCAACAATATCAAATATAACATGATATGAATAGCATGTAATCACTCAGCATACTATTAAACATCAATCATATCAAGTTATATCATAATTCATGCTTGACAACATCATCTAAAAGCATGACAATAAAATCCACATAGTGTTGGTATCATAACATACAATCGTTATTCGATACACGCATCAATCAACACTAGGAAATCAATAAACACATAATCAAAGCATGTCAACCACTGCACATCAAAACCGGATCATTCCGTACTTAACATCATGCACAGAAAACATAGTTTAAAAACCAACACAGGAGGTTTAACACGGGTGCCCGTGTAAAACAACACTGCCCGTGTGGAAATGTGTCCAGAAAACACGTTTTTTTGACAATACAGGGGATCAACACGGGCGCCCGTGTAAATCAACACGGCCCGTGTTGAATTGTGCCCAGAAAACCCATTTTTATGCCAACACAGTGAATCAACACGGGCGCCCGTGTTAATCAACACGCCCGTGTTGAATTATGGCCAGAAAACACATTTTCATCAGCATTACAGTGAATCAACACGGGTGCCCGCGTAAATCAACGCGCCCGTGTTGATGAGTGCGAACCCAATTTTTCTGTTTTTGCAGCAGCTCATATACCCATATTTTTGCACGAAAATACCTCTCTACGGCGGTGCAATATAGTACAAAGACATACAATCCATCATGGGAACCTAAAATCGTTAATTGATTTCATAAAATTGGGAACCTAAACCTTCTTTAACAAAGTTCAATCCTAAGGGTATCGATCCCTAATAACATCTAATAATTGGGGTTTCCCCCTACGATTACCCGAATCAACCGTACATAAACCCATAAGCAAAAGTAAATTGAGTATTAGCCCCCCTTACCTTATCAAATTGCAGCTTGAGTTCTTGAGCGATGTTCTTCGTTCTCCTCACCTTCAGAGCTCTATTTCCCCAAATTTCCAAAACTCTGTGTTATCGTGAATAATGAGAAAAATAGCTTAAGTTCCAAAACATATCTTTATTTCTCTTGCACCCCCACTCTTTACTAACAACCTCCAAGCCCAATAACTTAAAAGAAACCCATATTTCTTATTTCTTTTATTTTCTCCCAATATTCCAAAATAAATAATTCCTTTTCATTTTATTAATTCTAATAAAATAATTTCTCAATTAAATAAATCAAATAATTGAAACTGGGGTGTTACATTCATACTAGACATAGTTTCATAGTGGACACTTCAAAAAGAACACACACTGGTAACTTATGGGAATTAGTAGGCATATGTTGTAGACATGCAGTATCTGCATTAGGTTTTAGGAACCAATGCCCTGAAGATTTGGTGGATGATTACTACTAAAGGAAACATATGAGGCATGCTATAATTTTAATGTAACCCTAATTAATGGACAAGACATGTGGCAAGAGGTTGGCATTTAATAGATGTTACCTCCAACATACAAAATAGGACCTGGAAAGCCAAATAAATTGAGGATGAGGAAATCTGATGAAGACCCTAACAAGTGAAGGATGCAAATAAGTTATTATGGCACAAAATATGGTATACATGATCATAATGCAATAAGTTGTACTAGTCTTGTGGTTAACCCTGAAGCTCAAAAAAAGAAAGTATTTACTTATCTCCATACTTTGTATTAGTGTTAATGCCATTGTCATATTAATTCTATGATTATATATGCAAAAAAAACCAAAGAAAATTGCAACAAGATCCGCAATTGAGAATACAACACAAGAACGACCCCAACCTAGTGATTCTGGAGCTGCAACCCATGAACAACAACCTTTTGAATCTCAAACTAAAGTTGATCATGAATTTGAAATGCTTGCTGCATCATTTGAGGAAACACAACGTCAACCAAATGTGAATGATGTTACTTCCCAAACTGTACCTGTTCCCAATGTTAAAATTGCACATGTTCCAAATGCTCAAGCTTCACAAGACTCTGGTATAAGTGGTTCACAATCTGATTATATTTTATCTCACATGTTCCAACTATTGAACCTATTCCTTAGGTATTTGTATTTGTAACTCCAACCAATCCTAAACCAGTTGAGTTACTTAAACTAAATCATTTATTAGTTTTAATTGGGTTTATTGCATGTATTTTAATGATTGTGTTATGATCGTATCTTTGTAGAAAAATCAAGTCAAACAAAAAGTGGCAAGGAAATTGGAGTTAAGGAGAAGTGATAGAACAAGGGTCCTTAAATGCAAAAATCTCAAGGGAGAAGGATATGACCTAAAAGAACCGTTGACATTGTAGACATTAGGGAACTTTCATATGATTTAATCTTGATGTTGCTTGAACACATTGGAGACGTGTATGATGTGTTTTTGTAATGTATTTTTTGGCTTTATGTATTTTTGTCATGTATTATTTTGAGCCATGAACAAATTGGAGACATGACCTTGTTATGATATATTTTGGTTTAATTTTCATATACCTTTTGGCTTTACGTATTTTGGATACATTAACCATCATCATGGTTTAGGATACATTAACCATCATCATGGTTTAGTAATAGATTACCTTTTTGGCTTGTTGTATCTTTGCTATGTCTTTTTACCTCATATCTTATTTTCGTTCATTAAGAAACAAAAATGAAAAACAATAAGATCACAAACATATAGGGACCAATATCAAAATATCATATTCATTCATCAAATAAGCATTACAAGTGGAACAAATGACAAAATTCATAAAGAGTACTTGTTACAGGGACGAAAAAAATGAAAAATACATACACATTCAAATGACAATCACCACCATTTCTGGTAAGTAATGAACAAACCCCATGACATAATCAACAAAAGCTTAAATAAATTGGCTTTTCTCCTTTCATTTTCCAATTTCATCTTCTCTTTTTTCCTAGCCTCAAGCTCCTTAACAATGCAACCTAAATCCTTCACAACCTCTGAGTATTTGCATCCACTTGAATTTTTTGGTTCACTTGATGTGTTTCATTCAAGTTCATCATCCCATATGAAAACTTGCAACTTGACATTAACCAAACTTTTGATATTTCCAATATCTCCGTTTAGGATTTTCAAGTGAGTTTGAGATGCAAAATTGCATTGATCTATTGCAACCACATACTAGAATTTGAAACAGAATAGAGTTACAAGTTGAGGAAGAAGCCATGGACGAATGGACAAATATGTAGAGGAAAAATAAGGTAATGGTAATGAAGAGAGAGATAAGAAGTTTTAAAATGAAATCAAATTTGGATTTCATCCCTCATTTTAAAAACCCTTATGTTGAATTTCCACGTGTAATAAAAAAGTGTCAGAATAAAAGTTAAAAAATAAAACCTAATTCAACAATGTTAGCCACATAAGCTTTTTATTAATAGAACTTTAACGTTAGGGGCTAACTCCAACAAGAAAGTAGCATATAGGAACTTCATCCTAAAATAATATTTAGGGACAAAAATCAAAAACTCGCCAATTTACAGGGACCAAAAGACTATTTAAACATTTTGTTTTTTTATGTATTTGATTTTTCTTTTAATAATTTATATTTTTTAAGTCTTTTTGATCCACCGTTAATTTATTATGTATTTTGTAACTAAATCGATGGATTTTGGCCAAACTAATTTATTATCAGTATTTCTAATTAAATGATCCACTAATCATGATTAATTTATGTATAAAGATATATTTTCTCTTTTAAATTATTTTTTGTTTTTAAAGGATCCATTAGTGTTTCTCTTGACATAAATGTGTTTTATTATTTTACTACGGGATAAATGACCATAATTTCACACAATGTTCTAAAATTCGGACCCGTAATCAATTTGATCATGGTACTAGGTTATTAGACACTGGTCAATAAAGTTGACAAATAGGGTGGCCTGGCCCAGCCTGCTTCCGCCCGGTGGGCTAAAACATATAAATGGGCAGCGTGTCAGACCGATTACTACATGAATACCAAAAATGAATCCGACCCAGTTTCTAATGGGTTATGCGTCCCGATGGGCTAGCTCGACCTATATTTCAATATTATAGTTCTAATTTCACGAAAAGAATGTAATAGACAAAAATCTACATAACATAAGAAGAGAGTAATCATAAACTTACTTATGTGATGTTTAAAGTATTTGTCAAAACAACATCCATACATATGAATATCACAATTTTTTATGTAAAATTAAATAGTAATTGAATATTATCTTCAATAGTTATTGTGCTGGTCAAAAAGTACATGTGTGAGTTCTCCATGTAAGGGAAGGGAAACTCAGAGTCCTTAGTAGGTGTATAACAAATTAGGGTAGTTAGGGCTTGCTCACGATGGTGAGAAGCCATGTATGTTGGATGTTTATGGTGGTTTGAAGGTCCTGTCCACGTGAGGTGAGAAGCCTTGTTTCAGAGTGATGGTGCTTTAATATAAGTGTATAAGGTGCATGATCACTAAGAGTAATGGTCTTAGGGTTTTATGATCTGTCCCTTTATCCTCTTGGGGAGAAGTATTTATAGAGGTATTTCGGGCCTAAGGTTTAGAGTTAGTGAGAGGTTATGCCCTAGCTCCATGACCAAAGAAGTTGTCAAGGGAATATTTAGTTTTCCTAAAATTATGAAAGAAGTTGTTTCCCATTTGACATGATCTTTGGATTAGGTATCTTAACCTAAGAATACTCCTACCCTTAAGACTCATATTATATATATCTATCCCATGTGGGATTTTCTTGATGAGTAATCTGACGAGGACTTTAATTAAGCATGTTCGTAGGGACTCTCAGTCCCTCAGGAAAAGTTATATATATATATATATATATATATATATATATATATATATATATATATATATATATATATATATATATATATATATATGTGTGTGTGTGTGTGTGTGTGTGTGTGTGTGTGTGTGTGTGTGTGTGTGTGTGTGTGTGTGTGTGTGTGTGTGTGTGTGTGTGTGTGTGTGTGTGTGTGTGTGTGTGTGTGTGTGTGTGTGTGTGATGCTAATATACACCCATGTAGGTGTGTATTAACACGATACACCTTTAGTGTATTTTTAAGTGGAACCTATCACTTTATGCTTTTCTTATTTTTTTCTTCAAATTTCTGTCATTTAAGGGAGGTTTAAAACCCCCGCTATATGTTAGTTATTACTATTTTTAATTATTTTTGAACAATTTAAGGGGGTTATGTTAGCGGGTTTTTTTTAATAGCTACAGTACATTAAATTTTAAAATAGAGTGGGATTAAAAACCCCTTAAATTTATAGTGGGTGTATATTAGCAAATTCATATATATATATATATATATATATATATATATATATATATATATATATATATATATATATATATATATATATATATATATATATATATATATATATATATATATATATATATATATATATATATATATATATCCGGCTGATGATACTTCAAGTCTCTCAGGCAAGGCATTGGCCCTCTTGGGGGAGGGGGGATGACTTTTATCAAGCCCTCAGATAAAACTTTACGTTAGGTATATTGGACTAGACTTTTGTCGCCCCTCATGGGCGAGTTTTATACATCCTGACCCCACCCGAGGAGATCCTAAGCCCTCATGCGAGGAGTTGGATATCAAGGATGAAATTCTAGTACTTTAAAACAAATGTCACGACTGATGTCCCAACACCAAAACACAATGTCAAGATAGATTTTATGACATCATCTGCTGACAGAATTTTTTTATTATCAAAATAGAAATTATGCAAAATTAAAATGCAGAAGGTAAAAGGCACAATCAACGTCACCTACTCTAGGGGCTACCAAGCCAAGAAGGAAATTCACTATGATAATATTTGTTCAAAGCTAAACAACCATAGTTTACAACTTATAACCCAATCCCCACCTTGTGCAACTTCTACCTAGACACCTCTAGATATGAGATCCCCCTCTCACTTCCCACAATCACCTCAGTGATAAAACCTGTCACAAACTCGTGACAAAAACCACATAACCAAATAGAAGATTGCACTTCAGATACAATACTCAACTCTTTGCTTAAAAGCTCATGAGTGATAATGATACTTAGTTTTTCTTAAAAGCTTTAAAGAAAGAACAATCATTCAACCTCAATGTATCAAAGATACATGAGTGACATACAAATAAATACACAAAAAATATAAAAAGACTCATAAAACCCTAAACCCTTATGTTGCACCCATGATTTTTCTTTTTGTGAATGCTTGCTATTTTAGGTTTAGCAAGTCCTTATTTATAAACTCTTGCAGAATGGCCTTGAACTCTACAATCAAATCCAATCTTCTAATTTTAAATCAGCTGCAAGATCTTCACACAAAAATAAGAACAAATCTTCAAAGTTTCCTAAAAGGTCTCAAATATCCTTTTTAATGAAGCTAAATCAAATATGTATTATTCCTAATAAAATATCCTTGATCTGCGAAAATAAGTGAGATATATCCAAGAGGATCTCACAAAATCAAATCAAATATGTCAAGAAAAATAACAGCAACACCTGCTGTGCAGTAGGCCAAGATGTCATGACATCTTGCTCAACATTTGTATGAAATACATGACAACAAAACTTATCATGACACTTGGCCAAGATGTTGTGACATCTTGCTCAACGTCAGCTAAGAACCTCATTTTAGAAAAATTGTTACCAATCCTAAAACTATGGATCTAATAATCTCCCTCTTTGGAAAATTTTGGCTAAAATAACATTAGCACAACCAAACTGGAGAGAGGAATAAAACTACAAACTCAAAAACACAAGCTACATGAAAAAATATGTAAACTTTATACAAATTGTAAACATAAAAATATATATCTGAGATACCATGCAGTTACAGAGAGACCCAACCTCACACACACCTTCTTCTTCAAACTTTAGAAGTCAAATGTAAAACACGGGGTCTGACATCACACATCACTTCAGACAGGTTTATTACTCCCTATCAAACATAACCAATACTCCCCCTTAAAGAGAAAACCCAAATCACCAGAAAATCCAATATACAAAATATGAACTATTCAATTTCACACATCAGAGGCACATACAACAGAAGAAAAATAAGCCTCACATCGGGCAAGATATCAGAATATTAAGTAAGACATCATACACATATATCACCCATCAACAGTAGCAGCAACATCAACAAGTGTGACAAATTATCACCCGCTCCTAAATAGTTGCATACAACAAGAAACCATAATAACTACTCTCCCCTTAGCAATAGTAAAATCCTACTGTGATACGGTGGGAGAACTGACTTGAGGTTTTGCGTTTGTGTTTGCAAATGTTTCGGTTTAGCAAGAGTCACCACCGACTTTTATTTTATCCAAAAGGAAAGGTTAAAAAGCACAGGAAAGACCTTTGAGATGTTTTCTTGAGTTCAGGGGGTAGATTATGAAAAGGGAATGTGCTAGCACCCTTTTCATCCATGGTTTTCCATGGGCTCTTAGTTACTTGTTTAGATCACTTGCTTTGCTTTTCCAATTGTTTGAAATGGTGCTTTGTGTGGTTTTGAAAGTATTTTGAAAAGAGGCCATCGATTTTGCAATCTTTGTAATGATTCTTGTTCGTAAGAATGTATACAAAGATGTTTGTCTTTTGAAAAATGTTTCAATGTTTGAAAGTTGTTTGAAAATGTTTTGAAATTGTGTGTGTTTGTTTGAAAATAGCAAGGATTGTTTGCAAATTGATCAAGTAACTAGAAGCTTATCTACCTACTCAAAAGTCTTTCCTACACATTTTTATTCCTTTGACATTGTTGTTTTACCATTGCATTGGTAAACAAACCTATCTTTGGATGTTAAACGGGACGGGTGTGGGTCATCGTATGACCATGATAATAATGGTGCCAAGTATCTTAGCAAATTTTAGGGACTAAGATCATTTTGTTTTTAGGCAACCAAGATAGCGTCATCGAGGGACTATGATCTTTTGTTTTGTTTTGTTTTGCCAAGATACCTAGCATGCATACCATGGCCATTTTTAAGGCAACCAAGTGGATGGAACCCTAGGGGTGCTTGTGTGCAAGGTGTTGTCATTTTCATGCATTTTTGTCTTGTATTTAGGTCATGCTATTTGTTTGATTTTTTGGTCTTTTCATACAAAACCCTAGTTTTACTATCATGGTATATGAAAGCAATAAAATGCGTAAAAGTAAATCTAGACTATTACAACAATATTATGGGGAGGGGAGTACAAGTTTTGAATAGGGGGATATTGCTCAAAATAAAACCCTAAAACTATTACAACCAAATTGAATTTATTGTACAAATAAATAAATAAGCAAATATTTAAATATGCAATAAAATGTAAATATGCAAGAAATGTTTTTGTATTAATTTTATGTATGAGAAAATAAATTTATTTATGTCTTAAAAATAAGAAAATAAAATGATTTTTTTTTGAAAAGGGTGAAAACCCTAATTTTTGTTTAAAGGAAAATATTGTATTCTAATTATTTATTTATTTCATTTATGTACAAGAAGAAATAATAATAATATATACAAAATGTTAAAAAATTGAATATTGTATGAAAATATTATTTTAAGTGTATAAATAATAAAATAAAAATGTATGATATTTTTATATTATTTTCAAGTTTTATTTAAGAAAATAAAGTATATTATTATTAATAAACTATTTTTATGCCAAAAAAAATAATAAAAAAAAATGCAAAAATTAAGAAAATATTTTTGGGATTTTTCAATGTTTAGAAAAAATAAATAAAGTCAGAAAATATAAATTATGCAAGAAAATATGAAAAATATCAAAAAATACAAAGGAGGGTGCAAAAAGTAAAAGGGGGGGGGGGGGTGCAAAAAGAAGCAGGCCCAAGCGCCAGGCCAAGAACAACTTCATCCCTGACCTCTGTCTCTCCAAACACGCGCATCCTGTGCTTGATTATGTAACTCTCTATTCTTTGCACAAAAACAAAATCTTGCAACATGAAACTTGTAGCATTTTTAGTCACGATTTCAATGATATAAAAAACATGACCTAACTCTCAAAGATCAGAGAGAATTTTAATGGCCCTAAATTCTGACCTAGTTTTTTCAGCAACTTCAACTATCAAATACTCTTAGCTCAGTTAATATAAATACAAACTATGCATATGTACAGCTCAAGCAACTTAAGGACTACATTTTTGCTTCACAAACCTAAGCTTAAGGATGCCTAAATAGAGAGATAGAAACTTGACAAATACCTTGTTCAGTTGAGTTTGGATATGGAAATGTAGCAACTTTGAGTGAGGCCTGAAGGTCGTGTGAGCTTGCTTGAAGTTCCCTCAATCTTTCCCAATGCTCAGCTTGCTTTGAAGTTGCTTGAAACTCCCTGTAAAAGTCAACCTGCAAACTCAGAAAATGGAAATGGTGAAGCTCGAAACATGGGTTACAGTTGCTTGAGAGAGGCCTGGACAGCTTAGGTGTGATGTATGGAATGTGTTTGAAGCCTTGAAACAAAAAACGTACGAGTGAAATATGATTTGGCTAGTGATTTACAGAGGTTGCCCTGTTTTGGGCAGAAATGGTGTTTTTTTGTGTTTGAGGGTGTTTGAGAGGTTAGTAAATCGTGTCTTAGGCTTGCAACAATGTTCTCAACTGGCTTGAAATGATACAAAGTCTTGGTTTTATCAGATACAAGAGTTTACTTGACTTTTGCAAGTTTGCTTTTTTTTTGAAGAAAAGGTGAAGTGACAAAGGAAAAGGCTTGTACAGGCTAGCTCAAGGTCTGCATAGGGTTGGTGAACTTTTTCTGATGTTTATGGATCTTGTTTGCAACAAGAGATCATGTCCATGGCTCAAGAATAACAAAATTGCAAAGATCAGAACAAGGCCATTATCCAATGTGTTTGCATTAAATTTTGGAGTGTAGAATGGATTAGGACCTGTAAAACCAAGTACAAACATGTTTCAAACTGATTTGCAATTTGTTCCAATGTGAAAAATGCCTTGAACAAAAGTGATAATTTTCCATTTTCATTCCTTCGATTCTCCCTAACCATAAATGATCTTGGAGAGTTCTTGGACATTTTGGAAAGCTTGTAACATGCTATACAATCCATATTTGAAATGCAATTTGAGATTCCTCTTGGAACTAGGTGAAAAGTTGCCATGAAGTTAGGTCAAAAATCTGCCTAAACTAGGGCAAAATTTCACTAAGTTAAAAAGTTTATGGATCCTTATTCACAAAATCATAACTTGAGATCCAAGCATCTTTTGGGAAAAATTTGTGAATTAAAGTTGTAGATTTTGTGGAGGACTACAACTTTCATGCTGTAAGTTTCCTTTGAATCCAATTGTATCATGGTGAAAAAGTTGGGAAAAGTTGGGAAAAAATAAGAAATTTTCATAACTTAGAAAATTTCTAAGTTATGAAAAGTTTCAAACTTAAACCCTAATTTTAAAAATTAGGCTTCTTGATCAACAAGTTTCACATTTTGACACATCTTGATGAAAAATGACCTTTGGCACTTGATTTTGACCAAAAAGTCAAAGTTTGACTTTTCAGTGTACAGTTGATTTTTGATCAATTGACTGGAAAATTCATCTCTCAATCCAATGCATTTGAGATCTTTTGAACCTTGTGACTAGGTCAAGATGATGCCATTGAGTCCTTGAAATCATGCTTGAACCCAATTTGCCATTGGCTAGGTGAAAAATCAGAAATTCCCCTTCTATAGTCAAAACCCTAATTTTGACCATTTTGCCCTTTTGATGATCTGATCAAATTTCTTGAGGAGTTGTGGTCCAAACTTGATCAAATAGTTCATATGAGCCTAGAATGTTGATGTGGATAAAAATTATGAGGTTTGACTGTAAATTGGCCATGGTTGACTTTTTCCCCAATACAGCTAATATTTAGGTCAACTGTCCAATTGACTGGGCAAAAAAAGTGGTTCAAGACTTGAAACTTGGTATGAGCAATCTTAGGGGTCCAACATGAAGTATGAAATTCAAAGTAAGCATTGATGGTCCAAAAATCCTTGTGAAAACTCAAACCCTAATTTCAGGTCATCAGTGCAAGATGAGGTCTTGAGCTGAGCAAACCCTAATCTGGTCTTAAGTCCAAGAAGTCTTGTGAGGAAATTCTTGAGAATATGAGAGGGAAAATTTTGGGGTACAACACCTACCATCATGCTAATCAACATGTCAAGATATGTGACATAACATCAAGACACATCAGAAACACACTAACACTTTACTCCCCCTTTTTAGCCAAAAATTGACAAAAATATAGTAAATGTAAATACAATTGGAAGCACATACATTTAACACAAGCACAAACAATAGATGGAAGAACACAATAAACAGTTGGAAATAAATAATCTCAAATGGAAACACATAAAACTTGGTCACCTTCATGTGGTCTTCCACCTCTTACCCCATTCAAAGACCCTTCTGCACCTCTTGTTGATGTCCCATGTTTTAGAAGTGTTAACACTGAACTTCCTTGTCACCATCTTAGAACATGTATTCTTCAAATCATCCCTTCTATCTTGTAGAGATATTTTGTTCCATCCTTTAACAATAACAACTTGCTTAGGCTTCCCAAGCATCAGAGAACAAAGGAAATATGCAGTATATGTTGCGTTCCTCCATATCTGTAATTGCTATAACTCCGTTACAGTGCAAGTTCCAATCCCACTGCTTATGTTCTCAATCTGATTTGATTTAAACATGACAACAAGTTGTTCCTTGTTGTCCATATGCTCCAGAGTAACAATCTTTCCTTTAACAAGATTCTTGATTAGTTGATTGTGACTATTAAGGTTCTTGTTCCAGCCATGTTGAATGAGATGTTTGATATCACTTAGATCTTCACAATATAATGTCAAGACATCATATTTGAAATTATAATCCTTTAACATTTGTTTCATCCATACCAGTTGAGAGAAAACTCTCGTTGTTTCACCATGTTCAACTTCAACAGTAATCAAACTGTTTCTCAAGGAGAAACACCCATCAGTACTACTATCCAACTTTGCCTTTCAGAATTCTTTCATGCTGAAAGAGTAAGGCACACCTCAAAAATTGATTCCAATGATGTAGTTTAAGATATTTCTTTCTTGAATAGTAGGACTCATCCTTGGTTCAAGCTTAGAAACACAACATGAATTTGATTTTTCTTATTGGATTCAGTGATGTCTTCTTCATTAAGATGGCTTAAAATCAGTTTATTGGATTGATCTATCTGACCTTTAGTAGAGAAACCTTTATTGGCTAGAGAAATCACTGATTCAAAGCTTGTGAACTCACAGACTATATCTCTTGCTACCTCACCAGTCTGCATAGAGGATGTTTCAACATTGTCTTCATCATCCATCCTTTGTTCAATAATTGAATCATCAATTACCATACTGATAGATTTGATTGTCATTCCAGTTATTGAGTTAAAAACTCTATAAGCTCTCGTGCTTGAAGAGTAACCCAGAAATACCCCTTCATACCTTATGGGATCCTTCTTACCCTTTTGATCTTTGTTAATCAAGATATAGCATTTACTTCCAAAGGTATGAAAGTATTTGACTGTAGGCTTCCTTCCTTTTCATAGCTCATAGAGAGTGGTTGAAGTACCTTCTCTAAAAGTGACCCTATTATTAATGTAGAATGCAATATTCATAGCTTAAGCCAAAATGTACAAAGAAAATTTCTTAGCAAGAAGCATGGCTCTAGCTGATTCTTGAATATCCGTGGTCTTTTGCTCAACAAATCCATTTTGCTGAAAAGTGATGGAAAAAGAAAATCCATGATTGATATTTTTAAAAGCACAAAATTCAAAGAATTTTGAATTCTCAAAATCATTTTCATTGTAGCTTATAACCTTGACAATCACACTATTCTTCTCCTCTTGAATGCTTTGACACAGATCTTTGAAGACTTCAAAAGTATCTGATTTTTCTATAAGAAAGTTCATCCAAGTATACCCAGAAAAATCATCTATAACCATATAGACATACCTCTTTACACCCAGGCTTTCTATCTACATTGGTCCCATTATATCCATACAAAGAAGTTACAACACTTTGACAGTAGTCTGATGTTGCAACATTAGGTGTGACATTATGACTTGCTTTCCAATTTTACACTCATCACAGACTTTCTTTTCCTCAACCTTGAGATGTGGATTCCCTTAACATCTCTTTCAGATAATTTTTTTCATTACTTTTAGATGAAAGTTTCCAAGCTTTTGGTGCCATAGCTTTACTTCATCTTTATTGGTTATAAAAAATATGGAAGAATAAGCCGTTACTTGAGGTTCCCACAGATAACAGTTGTCTTTAGACCTTATACCCTTCAACAGAATAACATCTTTCTCATATTTGACTAAACATTCTGACTTGGAGAAATTGACCAACAACTCTTGATCACACAACTGACTAATGCTAATAAGATCAGCAGTTAGTCATTTCACAAGAAGAACATCTTCTAAATTTGGGGAACCATCACACGCCAATTTTCCTACTCCTTTAATTTCTCCTTTAAATCCATCACAAAATCTGACAACACCTGTAGGGTGAGTGTCGTACCCCAAATTTGTCCTACCTCGATGATTTTATTTTTCGAGATTAAAATAGAAGAAATATTCAATTAAAGACAGTACAAAAGTATCTGATGGTCCATCTTTATCCGACTAGGGGGTGTACTTTAAATTCAGGAAAGCGGGGCTTTCTAAATCAGAAAGACTCGTGTATCCGTTTGTGAAGCATGTTGGCCATTGGCCCATGTGATTCAAAAATGAAAATTATTTCAAGAGATTAAGTTTTTAATTTTATTGTTGCCAGTAAGAGGAAAAATGAAATTATAGTATTCAAGACCCATTTCATCAAGCACAATTAACGTTTTGTCATTTTTACTGTTTTTTAAGAGAAAACGTCATTGTTCAAAATCTTTTGTTAAGCAAAAGCGGGCCAGTACTGAGCCCAATCCGGCTAAAGGAATTTATTTGTTATTAAAAAGGAAACAAGTTGTTTTGTTAAATAATGTTTTCAAAATTTATTTGTTTTGTTGGGAATTTGTTACAAACTAGGCCCATTAAGATTTCTTTTAACCCATTTGGTATATTGTTATTGTTTTGTTTAGAAAAGAAAAGAAATATTATTACTAAAATAAAACTGTTTACTGTTCTTTTTTAATAAGTAAATAATATTTTTTTCCTCAAAAGAAAACTTGATGCATTTTTTTATACTGATAAAATTGGGTTTAAGTTTGTTTCAAATGTTATATATTTTTGGGAAAGGCCGATTGGGCCTAGTGGTTAAAACGTCCTTGTTGTGATAAAAAAGAGATTTATTGGGCTGATAATAAAGCATTAACGCGCAAGGCCCAAATACAACTAACAACTACTGTTTCTATCACACCTAAATTCACGCTTGGTTTTATCAAAATCAGTCACTGTAGAAATCACATTAAAACTGATTGAAAACCAAATCTGCAAAATCAAATCAAATCGCTTGTGGCCAATTCCCAGAATCAGTAAATCCAAAAGAGAAGGGAAATTAGAACTAGTACAAATCTCTATTGCATAAAATCAAATCCAAATAAAATATTAAATCAAATATTCCAGTACAACAAATTAAATCAATTACAAATAAATCTCTAATATACAAATCAACAATCAATCCCTAAATCTGTGCTAATTCTAACTAAAACCCTAAATCAATATATATATATATATATATATATATATATATATATATATATATATATATATATATATATATATATATATATATATATATATATATATATATATATATATATATATATATATATATATATATATATATATATATATATGCTAACTGACAGAAAGACGAGAGGGGGCAGAGATGATAATAAAGAGAATCGCGAGGCTTGAAGAACAGAGGAAGGAGTTGAAGAAGAACTTGAATCCGAGAAGAAAGAATTCCGGGGAGGAAGCAAAGAACCTGTATCAATTGTTGAAGAAGGGAGAAGGCAGTTACGGTTTCAACATCTGAAACCCTAACCTCCGCTGGCCATCCCAACACTCCGCCGCCGCTCTCAATCGACCATCACCACCATCTTCCTTGTTCACTGTAACCCGCGATCGAAGAAGAAGAAAAAGGAGTTAGCCAAATCGAAACTCATAAATCGCGGAAAAGGGTTAGTTTTTTCTTTTGTTTGGGGTTGTGGATTTTGGTGTTTGATTCATGTTGGAGGTTAAGATGGTTGTGTCGCCGCGGATTTAGGAAAAGGGTTTCGGAGAAGAGGGTGAAGGGAAGAAAGAGAGAGGACGAAGCGTACTGTAAGTGAAAAATGAAAACAAAATGTAAAAACAAAACCTTATAATCTGTAGCAATCCAATGCCCGTGCGCTCATTATAGTTAACATGCTCCCTCAATTACCATGCATCTGATCATCATTAGACGACCGATAGGCCAAGTCCCACTGTAACACCTATGCACCCTCGCTATACCTAATCCATCAGACCTCTCTCAAATTGCGCATGGTCCAGGCCCAATTAATTTTAGCACCTCCCTTCTCACCCAATTACTAAAGCAATACCAGTCGCAACAGTTGGCGACTCTGCTGGGGACTTCAACTTTAGGTTTTAGGGTTTTTACTTTTGGGGTTTGTATTTATTTATTTATTTATTTATTTATTTCATTTATTCATTGCATTTATTTAATTATTTTCTATTGTTTATCATCATATATACTGTGTGGCTGGATTTTTTATTTCTCAAAATATTTTCAATAATCCTTAGAAAGAAGGTTCGTCTATTAGCTTAGGGGGTACATCATCCCTGCGAGTTTATGTGACGACTTCACTTAGAGTTGGTGGACTTTCGAAAAAGGAATACTTATCAAGAGATACCCTCTTGAAGAGTAGGACTTTGGAAGGACACCCATGACTCTTTGTAACGACCTTAACCTAAAATCTCATGACGAGACCTTTCACGACTTTGAGACGAAAGTCTCAGTCCGTAAAGAGGCTCCACCTAAGGGAGACTTTTATGCCTTTTCTCTCTGGTGTTATTCATTACACCCTTTAGGAATCCACCTTTTGGGAGGGTAAACCAACCATAGGTCAAAATTAAGGATCCTACCTTCTAAGGGTACTTATCACAAAAACCCCGTCACTGAACCGTACATCCCTACAGGGGTACTTATCACAAAAATCCCGTCACTCAATCCTACATCTATGCATTCATACACCTCATATATTTGTTATATATTTCACATATTCGTCACCCGTTTCTTTGTCTTATTCATAGGGTACAAAAAATAATAATAAAATCAAGATCTCGGTGACTGTCTTTAAAAATGAATACCGAAGGAAACAACTTGTCCGCGTCAACACGCCAAACATGTCTGAAATTAAAGCCACAAAAGGGAAGTAATGTGCTAAAGACTTCCTCAAGCTTTGTCAAGAAAAGGTGGATGGTTTCAAGAGCAGATATCTGCAGGAGCACCTAGAAGACTTATTTCCCTTTGCTTGATTTCACGCAAATAAAGTTTTGGTTTAAGATTGTAATATTTTTCAATATCTGAATTATGTTACCTTCAATAATGGAATTTTGTTTCCACATCTCGTTTGTGTATCTATTTTTAAGCTGATCACCGAATAACAATAAAAGCAAAAGACAAATACATACCCAGATGAATAAGACATTTAAAACAAGAAACCATTTCATGTTCATACATATTCATTCGCATGCATGCATTCATAAACACCTGCATATCATATAAAAACTCATTTTTTTGAAGAAAAAAATCTCTTCAGTTAAGCCATGGGTAGAAGAAGATCATCACCTCCTTGGCCTCCATATCAAGTAAGGGCCTATTAACAAAGAACCCTGGAAGAGATCGAGGAAAACCAGACTGCATTCAAGGAAGATCTAGACCAAGTCAAAGGTGATGTGAGTTTGATGAAAGGAGATCTGAGTCAAGTTCTCCCAGCCTTAAAGAACTTCATTGACAAACACGACCAGATTCCCAGGGTAGCTTTCGAAGAAGTAGCCCAAATGATTGGTGCATCAAGCAGTCACCAACTAAGGAAAAAGCCATAAGCAGGATTCCAAAAGTCCGTCACTTCCCAACAAGAAGTTGAAACTGAAGGGTTTGTCCCACCACCACCAAAAGCAGGGGCATCACATACCTTACAGATTCCAAACAATAACGCAGACAACTACTTGGACCTGTAATACAGAGACCACGACCCATAGGATGCAAACCAAGCACCCTTAAAGACGACTGGTACTCGTGCTATTGATAATCCACTGGTAATGAATCAATACAAAGCTCTGGAGGAAAGATTAAAAGTTGTGGAGGGTTTTGACACTTTCGAAGTAGACGCTCTCGATATGGGTATAGTTCCTGATGTGGTGATTCCACCAAAGTTCAAAGTACCTGACTTTGAAAAATACAAGGGGATCACTTGTCCAAGAAATCATCTTCGTATGTATTGCAGGAAGATGCATGCCCATGCCCACGATCAGAAGCTGATGATTCACTATTTTCAAGATAGCCTGAGTGGGGCATCTTCAGACTGGTATATGCAATTGGAGCGAACGTATATTCGAACCTGGAAAGATCTTGCTAATGCTTTTATAAAGCATTACAAATATAACTTGGACATGAAGCCTACCCGCATGCAACTCCAGAACCTGTCCCAGAAGAAAGAAGAGTCCTTCAAAGAGTATGCTCAAAGATGGAGGGAGTTGGCATCCCGTGTGCAACCACCACTATTAGAGAAAGAATTAGTAGACACATTCATGGGGACTTTGCAAGGGCTGTATTATGAGGAGATGGTTGGAAGTATCTCTTCGGGGTTCTCAGACCTAGTGGCTATTGGAGAAAGAATCAAGACTGGAATAAAAATGGAAAGATATCAGGGGGACCATCAAATGCTCCCTATAATTCAAGAAGGCTTGCTTCAAACGTCCCCAAAGGAAAAGAGGGATAAATTAATGTTGTAGCGTCACAACCCATGGTACAACAACCATTAGTGATCCCACAAGGGCAGCAACAAGGCAGAAGTCCGCAAAGAATTTTCGATCCACTTTCGATGCCACCTAGTCAGTTATTACAACACTTGGTCAAGGCATCCTTAGTGGAACTCAAGCCTCTGGCTCCCCGAGTCAGGCCACTCTCGCGAAGGTACAATGCCAATGCTAGATGCGAGTATCATGCTAATTCTCCTGGACATACCATGGAGCAATGTTGGCCATTCAAGCATAAGGTCCAAGATTTGTTAGAATCTCAAGACATCACTTTCGAGAAGTCTAACATCAAATCAAACCCTATGCCTTTGCACGATGGACTGACAATAAATGGAATTGAAGTAGTCACTGACTCTGGGGCAAGAAGACGAGTAAAAACCCTAATCAACTTGTTGGAGGAGTATCTGTTCGAATGTGGGTTCTTGTTGGAACATAATGAAGCCTTTGAAAGAACGCTACAAAAGCTAGTGGACCAGGGGATAGTCCAATTCAGACCATACCTTGAAGATAAATATAAAGCTACTATGAAGGGTGAAGCATGTTTTCCTCTGATCCAAGAGACCTTTATAGAGCATGGCGGACATGTGGCAAAGATATCCAACAAAGTCAACACCAAAGGGGCGACTGACTTCATCCGAGAATGCACCCCATGAGAAGAACTCAAAAGATGGAATACCGTGGAGGTTCCTGAGATCTTTTTCTTCCCTAAGTAATTTTCTTGTTTTTGAAAGAACCTATGTCAAGCCCAAGGCATAGGGGTTGCTTGTAAGGGTTTCCCCGTTTTGTTTCAGATAATATTTGCAATTAATGAAAGTTATATTTTGTTTTCAATTAAGATCATTGTCTTTATTTTGCATTTATCTCTTAAATTTAAAAATGGCAATACTTTCTCTGCATATGCATTTTCAAATATTCATATACTAAAATCTGTACCAAAACATGATAACGGTGCAAATCCATGCCCAAAACCACCGATAATGCTACTGTTGCGACCCAATATAATTTTGATGCTCCCATTAACCGAGCTGAAGAGGAAGATGACGAAGATCTTGAACTCTTTGAGGAAATGTCAAGGGAAATAGAGTGAAAAGCTGGAAACGTATAACCATATCAAGAGGCTATTAAGACCATTAATCTGAGCACATGGGAAGATCCGAAAGAAAGCAAGCTAAGGGGCAATGTTAGAGCGGAGCCACAAAGAAGCTAATCAAATTATTACACATATTTGCTTGTTCCTACAAAAACAGACCAAGGCTAGATACAAGCATTGTTGTAAAAATAAGCAACCACGAAATACCAGGACTTGACAAAGAACCCGAGCCAGGGGCATGACAGACACTCATGTTCGACGGGGCTTCAAATGCACTGGGGCACGATATAGGGGCAATTTTGACTTCTCCAAAGAATGCTCACAATCAATATACCAAGTCAACGACAAATGGGATACTAAACATCTAAAACTGATTCCATATCGGGATCATGTTTTAAAACTAACTGCGGAACTCATAAAGATCACTTTCAGTCACATCCCACAGAAAGAAAATCAAAGGGAAGACTGTGATACAGTGGGAGAACTGACTTGGGTGTTTTTCATTTTATCGTAAATGTTGCGGTTAGCAAGAGTCGCCCCCGACTATTCTTTTATTCAAAAGGAAAGGTGAAAAAGCATAGGAAAGACCTTTGAGATTATTTCTTGAGTTCAGAGGTAGATTATAAAAAGGGAAGGTATTAGCACCCTTTTTGTCCATGGTTTTCCATGGGCTCTTAGTTACTTGCTAGATCACTTGCTTTTGTTTGTAATTATGCTTTGTGTGGTTTTTGAAAGTATTTTGAAAAGAGGCCATTGTTTTAGGAAGACTTTGTAATGATTTTCGTTCGTAAGAATGTATACAAAGGTGTTGATCTTTTGAAAATGTTTTCAAGATGTTTTGAAAGTGTAGGTGTTTGTTTTGAAAATAGCAAGGATGTTTTGGTTTTAAAATTGAGTAAGTAACTAGGAACATTCTACCTACTCAAAAGTCTTTCATGTTCATTTCCTCTTTCCTTTGACATTGTTATCTTACCATTGATACATAAGTAACCCTATCTTTGGATGTAAAAGGGACGGGCGTGGGTCATCGTATAACCATGATTAGTAATATTGTAAAATATCTTAACATTTTTCTTTAAGGACTAAGATCATTTTAAAAGGCAACATGGATAGCATCATCAAGGGACTATGATCTTGTACTTTGCTTGTTTTTGCTAAGATACCTCAATGCATAATATGGCCATTTTTGTAAGGCAATAATGAGTTTACCCTAGGGGTGTTTGTGTGCAAGTGTATTGATTTACATGCATTATTTTGTCTTGATTAGGGTTTGCTATTTGTTGGTTTTAGTCTTTCCATACAAAACCCTAATTATTAGCATTTGTATATAAAGCATTTAAATCTCGAAAAATAAAAACACCACGCTATTACATCATTTAGGGGAGGGGGTGTACAAATTACAAATGGGGAATATTGCAAGAAATTAAATCTAAATAATTATTACAACCATATTATTTTAATAAATGTACAAAATGAACCAATAAAATACAAAAATGTAAATGTCAAAAAAGAAAATATGATTTTTGTTTGTTTTTATGAAAAATGGGTTTTTAACCTAATTAAATAAAATAGTTAACTAAAAAAATAATAAAATTAATATTAAATTAGTAAACTAAATTAATTTAAAGAAAACAAGTTTTTTAGGGTTTTGGTGAATTTAATTAAATTAGTAAATAAAAATAATTAAATAAGAATCCTAAATTCTAAACTGATTTTAATTTTACAAGAAAAAGTAAATAATATAATATAATAATAATTAAAATTAAATTATCTAAGTATTTAAAAAGGCAAATTTAATTATTAAAGAAAATGTAAAATAAATGTTTTTATTCTTTTGTTTTTGTGAAGAAAAATAAAAATGTAAAAATGTGAAAATAATAAATAAAAATATTTTCGGGTTTTTATTATTAACAATAAAAATTATAAAAATTAATATTAATAATAATACTAATAATAATAATAATGAAAATAAAAAACAAAAAAACAAAATGGGCTAGGATGTATGAACAACAAGGCGGGGGGGGGGGGGGGGGGGGGGTTAGAATATAGCAAAAATAAGGCCCAAACACAAGGAGGCCCAAGCGCTTGAACCCATGACCTAAGGGTGACAGGAGCGCGCTTTAACCACTGGGATGGTGATACATCCGTTAACTTATGTCAAACCATAAATATATAACATAAGTCTTTCCCTAAATGTACTTCATCTTCAACCTCTGGCCGGACTACCTGCATCTTGTTCATTTCTCATCCATTTGCAAAAATGTAAACATGAAACTTGTGACAAATTTTCTCACGATTTCAGAAATGTAAATAACTTAAACTAATTCTAAAAAATGAGCATGAATTTTGAATGGTACCGAATTCTGACCTAACTTTTCCAGGATGTTCAAATTCAAAATTCTAACAACTCAAGCAATATAAATGAAATCTAAAGACATGGTTAGTTTCAGGGCTATGATATCTACGTTTTATCTTCACAAATGGAAAGCAAATGATGCCTATATGAAGAGTTCAAAAGTCAGAAAACTCACCTTGAAAATGGAATCCGTGTTTTGAGTTGGAGCTTGTTTCAAGGTGCTACAAGGATCAAGTTAGCTTCCTTGAGGTCCCAGGAAGCTAATGCAATGATTAGCTTGATTGAAGAGTGGCTGAAAAGGTCTGTAAAAGTCCAACTGTGATGCTCTATTTTTGAACTTGGAAATGGAGAAAGATGGTGTTACAGTTGTGTAACAGGGACATGGATGGCTTGTATATGATGCTTGGAAGCTTTTGGAAGCAAAAGGCCAAGAAACGCACGAGTAGTTTTTGATTTTGGTGTTCAAGGTCAGAAACTGTGCAACGATGGAGTCTTTGGGAAATTTCTGATTTTAGAGAGTTTTGGTGTATTTTAGGGTGCTTAAGCTCATCCTTTAGCTCATAAATAGTGCCTCTATTTATAAGCAATAAGTATGGAGGCTTGTATCTGATCAGAATTCAAAATCACATGTTTAAGCTCAACATGTGATTTTTGAGAAATCAAGTTTCAATGCTTTATGTACTAGATAAGATAGAGTGGTTATGTTTTAAACACATTTGCTTCTGACTTTGTGGATGGAGTGTGGTCAGAGGGAACGAGTTAGAGGCTCAAGAATTGACTTTGCACATAAAGCTTGCTTTTCTAAAATGGAAGTGTTCACTTTGTGCCATTAATGGAAATATGGATATGATAAAGCTTAAATAACTTGGATTAAAGCTCAAAAGTTTGTGTTATCCATTAACGATGGATAGATACACAAGTTATAAGGCCTTCAAAGCAAGATTATGCAGCCTAATGTTGAAATTGCATTTTTGTTCATCACGAGAATGACCTATAATTTTAGTTTGAAACCCTAACTTCCTCTCTTCGATTCTCCTTGCTCAAGAATGATCTCAAGTAGTTCTTGGATATTTTAGAAAGCTTGTAATGTGATCTACAACCCTTATTTGAATCACTTTTAAAATTCCCCTTGGAACTATATGAAAAAGTTCCATGAAGTTAGGTCAAAATCCTGCCTAAACTAGGGCAAAAATTTCACTAAGTGTTTAGTTTCAAGACCATGACTTCATTAATTAATAACTTGAGATCCAAGCATTTCTAGGAGAAGTTGTGTAAAGAAATGTTGTAGATCTCATGGAGATCTACAACTTTCATGTTGAAATTTTATTTTGAATCATCTTGTGTCATGGTGAAAAATTGGCTCAAAGTTGTGAAAAAACATGAAGTTTTCAACACTTAGAAAAATTTCTAAGTTTGAAAACTTTGACTTTTCAAAATGAAATCTTGAATTTTTGATTTATTGATGAATAAGTTTCATATTTTGACATGTTTGATGAATTGTGATCTTTGACACTTGATTTTGACCAAAAAGTCAAAGTTTGACTTTTCAGTGTACAGTTGATTTTTGATCAGTTGACCGAAAATCCACTATCAATCCAATTGATCTTGAGCAGTTTTTTGAGTCATGCCATTAGGTATAAATGATGCAATTAAACTCTTAAGATCATTCCTCAAACCAATTAACCATTTTCTAGGTCAAAAATCAGAAATTGCCCTTTCTTAGTAAAAACCCTAATTTTGACCATTTTGCCCTTTTGATGATTTTGATTAAATTTCTTGAGGAAATATGGTCCAAATTTGATCAAATGATACACATGAGTTTATAATGTTGATGTGGATCAAAAGTCATGAAGTTTTACTATAAATTGACCACAATTGACTTTTTCCCCAATACAATTGATTTTTAGGTCAACTACTCAATTGACTGAGCAAAAATGTGATCCCAGGCTTGAAACTTGACATGAGTAATATTGGGGGTCCATAGTGATCTATGAAAGTCATATTAGGAATTGAAAGTTCAATTATCCTTGTGCAATCTCAAACCCTAATTTCAGTCATCAGTTCTTAAGGAGGTGTCTTGAGATGATCAAACCTTGTGCAATCTTGAACCAAAGGAGATCTAGTGAGAAAATATTTGATAAATGAGAGGGAAAATTTTGGGATACAACAATTGCCCCTGTTTAATCTTCTTAAACCTGAAGAGTTAGATTGGCGGATTTGCCATTTGTGACTTGAAGGTGGGAGATGATTGGACACTAGAGTGCCCAGAAAATTGCACTCGAGGATGTGATGGTCGATGGTGTAGGGAATGGGCTTAAATATTCCATTTGGAGAGGTGATGGAAAGTTGTTGGAGATGGGCTTGTAGATGCCATCCAAAATGATTGCTGGTAGGAATAGAAGAAGTGTCAGAATAAATCTCTGGTTGATTTATACTGGAATAGTGGATGTGTTGGGTTGAGTACTAGAATAATATCCATAAATGGATTATATTTGACTCGTATCTGAAAGTTGAATTTTGAATGAGTATCAGAATGGCGTATGTATCTGGAGCGTATCTGAACTGTATCTGGAAGCTGAATCTGAATGAGTATCAGAATGGCATCCGTATCTGGAGCATATCTAAACTGTATCTGAAAGCTGAATATGAATGAGTATTAGAATGGCATCCGTATCTGGAGCGTATCTAAACTGTACCTGAAAGATGAATCTGAATGAGTATCAGAATGGCATCCGTATCTGGAGCGTATCTGAACTGAAAGCTGAATCTGAATGAGTATTAAAAGGGCATCCCTATCTGGAGCATATCTGAACTGAAAGCTGAATCTGAATGCGTATCAGAAGGGCATCAGTATCTGGAGCGTATCTGAATTGTATCTGAAAGTTGAATCTGAATGAGTATCAGAATGGCGTCCATATCTGGAGCGTATCTGAACTGTATCTGAAAGCTCAATCTGAATGAGTATCAGAATGGCGTCCGTATCTGGAGCGTATCTGAACTGTATCTGAATGAGTATCAAGATGGCATCCGTATCTGGAGCGTATCTGAACTGTATCCGAAAGAGTGTATGAGAAGAAGCATGTGTAGGATTGCTTCAGCTGGTCGTATAGATAATTGTCCTGGCTAGTTTCAGGTATCAATCTCTGACCTTTTGCAAATTGTTGATGATAACCATCTACTGACTGATCTTTCCTGAAAGATTAGTTGTATGTAATGTCATGATGTATGAAATGCATTGTACGATGATGTCCTAAAAAATGAATGAGATTATGTTGCATGTATTCATGTTGTCAATGTCATGACGTATGGATGCGATGTATGGGCATATAAGCTATGCTGCTGTAATACTGTTGGATTAGGGAAAATAAATCCCTGTCTGTTGTTGTGGACGTGGAGTGTAAGTCTTCATGTTTTGAAGTGCTGATGAGTTGATGAGCTTCTATTTGTTAGAGAAATAAACTCTGTTGTAAGGGAAACTCCGTGTATTGCTTGTGAAATCTTATTGGGGAATCCTGAGAAATTGATTGACTTCTAATGGGGAGTGATAAACTGGAAGTTTTGTTCCACCGGGGATGTGAGAGAGCTTGATATCATTAAGCTGCATACTGTGGGGGAATTTTAATGGAATAGTCTAAAGATATTATCCTATTTATTAAAGCCATTAGCGATTGTCTTCTATTTTTTGTTCCTTTTTGTCTATTTGTAAACAGTAGTTACGTTCAAATGCATATGTTGAAAAATAAATCACTGGACGTTTTTGTAAACAACACACAAAAATAAAGAAAAAAACAGATAGCTTTGCACTTTCAAAGGGATATCTTTGTATTAATTTGAATAAGTATTTTTTGTACAATGAGACGAACATCCTAGTAAAAGAATTTCGTCGTGAAAAAGAAATGGAAATTTGATACAAAGAAAAGATAGTTATGTGCAATAATCCCATAGGGTTCCCATTCTACTATAGCCTTCGTGTCTCTGAGCGTCTTATCCATTTGCTGCTTTGTCCGAAGTTGATTGGATTGATTAGAAAAGTTGAGTTTGTCAGTCGAAGCTTAAAGGTTGTCTATAAGGTGATCAACAGGACATAGTCATACGCTTTAATTCCCTAACTTTTGCCTGGATCGCCCTTTCGGGTTTTCAGTCCACCGGGATACCCTTTTTTTCCCAAGTCACCCTTTCGGGTTTTTAACTTGTCAGGTGTACATATTTTTTTATTTTATCCCTAATTTTTGCCCGAACCTTTTTGGTTCACCAGGATGCCCTTGTTCTGCCTAGGTGTGTCAACCTAATGAGTCTCTTATGCGTAGTATCTTTTGACTATGCCCGCGTTCAAAGGGTGCGGCTGGTTGTCGCCATCCATAGTGGTCAAGATCATTGCACCACCAGAGAATATGCTTTTGATCACAAATTGTCCTTCATATGTAGGAGTCTATTTTCCCCAGGGATCACCCTACGGTAGTATAATGCGCTTGATCACCAGATCCCCGACTTGATACACTTGGCGTCTGACCTTTTTATTGAAAGCCTTGATCATCCGTTTTTGATACATTTGACCATGACAGACATCAGTAAGCCTTTTCTCATCAATCAAATTCAGTTGATCAAGTCGAGTTTGGATCGAGTCATCTTCATTCAACCCTGCATCCTTCATGATTCTCAGAGAAGGGATCTGCACCTCAATAGGCAAGACAACTTCCATGCCGTATACCAGAGAGTAAGTTGTTTCCCCGGTTGATATGCGCTGTAGTATGGTAACCATGGAGAGCTAATGGTATCATCTATTTCCAGTCCTTGTAGGTTACTGTCATTTTTTGTATGATCTTTTTGATGTTCTTATTTGCGGCTTCGATAGCGCCATTCATTTTTGGCCGGTAAGGGGAAGACTTATGGTGTTGGATCTTGAATTGCACGCACAATGAACTGATCATAGTATTTTTGAGATTTGTACCATTGTCTGTGATGGTCCTCTCTGGGATACCGTACCGGCAGATGAGATTCTGTTTGATGAACCGAGAAACAACAATCTTGGTTACAGAAGCGAAAGAAGTTGCCTCAACTCGCTTCGTGAAATTGTCAATGGCCACCAAGATGAAGCAGTGTCCATTAGAGGTTGTAGGTTTGATTTCTCCAATCATATCGATGCCCCACATCACGAATGGCCAGGGAGCAGTCATGACATTCAGAGGAACTGGAGGTATATGCACTTTGTCAGCATAGATCTGACACTTATGACAGGTTTGTGAATGTTGATAGCAATCTGCTTCCATGGTAGACCAGTAATAACCTTCCCGTAGGATCTTCTTTGCCATTGTATGCCCACTGGAATGGGTGCCAAAAGTGCCTTCATGTAGATCAACCATGATCTTTTCTGCCACAACCTTTTCTATGCAACGGAGCAAAATAGAGTCATGGTTGCGTTTTTAGAGGATGCCATTACTGATGAATAACTTAGCAGAGAATCTCCTTAAGAACTTCTTATCATTGACTGAAGCTCCTTCCGGATCCTCTTGAGCCTCGAGATACCTCTTGATTTCATGGAACCAAGGCTGGTCCACTACTTCTTCAGTATCGATCTCGTGACAATAAGCTAGTTCATCCACTCGTTCAATGGTGATCTAGGGAGGCTCGTTGCCCCACTTGAGTTTAAACATGGATGGCATTGTGGCTAGTGCATCTGCTAGTTGATTTTCTTCTCGCGGGAAATGCTCGAAGGTAATCTTCTCAAAATATGGGATTAATGTCATCACATGTTCTTTGTAGGGGATAAGGTTAGGGTGTTTCGTGTCCCATTCTCCTTTGATCTGGCTAATGACTAAGGCTGAATCTCCAAATACACTTAAGGACTTGATCCCCAAATCTATGGCAGCTTTGAGACCAAAAATGCACGCTTCATATTCTGCCATGTTATTTGTACAGTTGAAGCAGAGTCTTGCAGTGAAGGGAGTGTTACATCCTTCAAGGGATATGATTACAACACCTATGCCATTGTCGAGTGCGTTGGACGCCCCATCAAAAACCAGGGTCCATCGGGATCCTTGTTCAGGTCCGTCATATGGTCTGAATTCTTCACAGTTGTTTACCATCATGATGTCTTCATTCGGGAATTCGAACTTCATGGGCAGATAGTCATCCACAGCTTGATGAGCAAGGTGATCGGCTAACACACTTCCCTTTATTACTTTCTGGGTAGTGTACTGAATTTCATATTCCGTCAGGATCATCTGCCATCTCGCTATTCTCCCAGAGAGGGCAGGCTTCTCGAATATGTATTTTATTGGATCCATCTTGGATATCAATAAGGTAGTATGGGTCAACATATACTGTCTTAGCCGGCGAGCAGCCCATGCCAGAGCGCAGCAAGTTTTCTCGAGCAATGAATATCTTGTTTCACAGTCGGTAAAATTTTTGCTCAGGTAATAAATAACATGCTCTTTTCGTCCAGACTCGTCATGCTGCTCCAACATACACCCCATTGAATTTTCCAAAACAGTTAGATACATGATCAAGGGTCTTCCCTCGACTGGTGGCATTAAAACAGGAGGCTCTTGTAGGTACTCTTTGATCTTGTCTAAAGCAGCTTGGCACTCATCATTCCATTTGACTACTTGATCTTTCTTCAGTAATTTGAAGATTGGTTCACAAGTAGCTGTTAAGTGAGAAATGAATCTGGCAATGTAGTTCAGCCGTCCTAATAATCCTATGACTTCCTTCTCAGTACGAGGAGCGGGAATTTCTTATATTTCTTTCACCTTGGCAAGGTCTACTTTGATAGATTTACCGCTGACGACGAAGCCTAGGAGTTTACCGGACCTCACCCCAAATGTGCATTTATTCAGGTTCAACCTTAGCTTGTATTTCTTTAGTCTCTCAAACAGTTTCTATAAATGGTCAAGATATTCCTCTTCTGTTTGAGATCTGGCTATCATGTCGTCCACATAGACCTCTATTTCGTGATGTATCATGTCGTGAAATAGAGCTACCATGGCACGCTGGTAGGTTGCTTCGATGTTCTTCAACCCGAGTGGCATAAAATTGTAATAGAATGTGCCCCACAGTGTGACAAAGGTCATTTTCTCCATGTCCTCAGGTGCCATTTTGATTTGATTGTAACCTGAGAAACCATCGATGAAGGAAAAAACTTTATGTGGTGCGGTATTGTCAACCAAAATATCGATATGGGGAAGTGGGAAATCATCCTTAGGGCTTGCCCTATTCAAATCTCTGTAGTCCATGCACATTCATACTTTTCCGTCCTTTTTAGGAACTGGAACAACATTGCCGACCCATTGTGGATAGGAGGTGACGGCCAAGAATCTGGAATTGAATTATTTCATGACTTCAACCTTAATCTTCTCTGACATGTCTGGCCGCATGCGACAAACTTTATATTTTACCGGAGGGCAGTCTTTTTTTGTTGGTAGACAATGGACTACGATATCAGCATCAAGTCCTGGCATATCTTCGTACGACCAGACAAAGACCTCAACATAATCATGTAGCAACTGAGTCAGACGCTTCTTGACACTGGGTTCGAGATTGGCACCTGTGATACGGTGGGAGAACTGACTTGAAGGTTTTGCGTTTTATCGCAAATGTTGTGGTTAGCAAGAGTCGCCACCGACTTTTCTTTTATCCAAAAGGAAAGGTAAAAAAGCATAGGAAAGACCTTTGAGATTGTTTCTTGAGTTTGGAGGGTGGATTATGAAAAGGGAAGGTATTAGCACCCTTTTCATCCATGGTTTTCCATGGGCTCTTAATTACTTGCTAGATCACTTGCTTTTGTTGGAAATTGTGCTTTGTGTGGTTTTTGAAAGTATTTTGTAAAGAGGCCATTGTTTAGGCAATCTTTGTAATGATTCTCGTTCGTAAGAATGTATACAAAGATATTTGTCTTTTTTTTTGAAAAATGTTTTCAATGTTTGTAAGATGTTTGGAAATGTGTGTGTTTGTTTTAAAAATAACAAGGATATTTGTTTGAAATGGAGCAAGTAACTAAAAGTAATCTACCTACTCAAATGTCTTTCTTGTTCATTTTCTTTTCCTTTGATATTGTTGTCTTACTATTGATTTGGTAAACAAACCTATCTTTGGATGTAAACGGGACGGGCGTGGGTCATCGTATAACCATGATTAGCAATGTTTCAAAGTATCTTAGCATTTTGAGGGACTAAGATCATTTTTGTAAGGCAACTTTGAATAGCGTCATCGAGGGACTATGATCTTGTTTTTTTGTTTGTTTTGCTAAGATACCTTACATGTGTAATATGGCCATTGTGTTCAAGGCAACCAAGTGGTGCAACCCTAGGGGTGTATGTGTGCAAGTGTGTCATTTTCATGCTTGATTTTATCGTGAATTAGGGTTTTCTATTTGATTGGTTTTATCTTGCCATACAAACCCTAATTATTCACATGTTATATATAAAGCGATAAATTTGCAGAAAGTAAATATCCTACGCTATTACAATCATTTGAGGATGGGGTATACAAATCTACAAATGGGGATTTAAAGAAATTAAAGTCCTAATTATCTATTACAACCATATTGAATATCCATGAAGAAAAATATATGAAGCACATAAAAATAATGAAAGGAAAAGAAAACATTTTGGATCATTATTTGTCAACACATGTCGTAAACTCAAGCTTCTCGAATGCACTCTTGTTTTGATGAAGACAAATCATGATTAATAAAGAAAGCAAAAATTATTGATCAAGCTAAAAGCCTCTTTGGATGAAGTCTTTGGTTCAAGTCCTTAGCAAATTTCAAGGTATAATGATAATATGTACCTTGAACTTAAGATACAGATGCTCGATGATCAAAAGGAAACATTTTATATTGTCCAACCCTTTATTCAAGTTCTTTTAAAGCAAAAAATCAATTTTTATTTGAGTGCAATCGATTTGCATGTTAGTGCAATCGATTGCAGGCTTCAGTTTTTCAAAACATTGGCTACTGACTTCCAGTGCAATCGATTTGCATGGTTGTGCAATCGATTGCACAGTCAAAAATTTTGGAAATTTGGCTACTGGAACCCCGTGCAATTGATTTGCATGGTTGTGCAATCGATTGCACACTCAAATTTTTTGGAAATTTGGCTACTGGAACCCCGTGCAATCGATTTGCATGGTTGTGCAATTGATTGCACGCTGTATGATTTTGAAAAACACCTGCCTTACACCTGCCTGTTCATGATTTTTTTTACAAACCTTTTCTTCAAAGGTCACTGCATTTTAGCCTAAAAAATGAACCAAATGATGATGATTGAAATGAAGAGTTTAAAGTTAAGGAGACTTACCTTGCAACTAGAATTTATGTTTTGAACTTGAGGTGTTGCTTTGTGGACTGTTATGACCTTCTTTCAGTTATGAGATTTTTGAGAGTTTGTCAACAAAACTTATGGTTTTCTTTCTCCCTTTTTTCTCTTCTCTCTCCTTTTTTCTAACTCCCTTTCTCTTCCAATTGGCCTCCCTATTTATAGAGAAGGTTTGAGACTTCAAACAAATCAGATTTTTTAAATCACATGTTATGGTTATCTTGCTTATTTTTAAAGCAAACATTAAGGACATGTTTCTAATGCTTGTACCAAGCTATGTAAAGTGGTTGATCACTTTAAACATGTTTGTTCTGACTTGTAGAAGTTTAGTGTGATTAGAACAACAAGTTAGAGGCTCAAGAAATTGACTTTATGATTAAAGTGAACTTTACAAGAATGGCAATGGTGCCTTTGTGCCAAAAATGGAAAGATGCAACGGACAATACTTGAACCACTTGGATAATGGTTCAATCAATTGTGTAAACATCTGATTATGGATAGATTTGCAAGTCAAGAGGCCTGCAAAGTAAAGATTATGCAGCATGGTTAAGATTTTTGTTCCTTGTTCATCACAAATCTGCCTTGTAAATCAATAATGAATGTCCAACTTCAGATCCTTGTATCTTCTAGCTCATATATGATAAATTCATGCTCTTGGATGTTTTGGAAAGCTTGAAACACCCTCTATAACTTTCATGTTGGACATTTTGACAAAATCATCTTGGAACTATGTGAAAAAATGCCAAGAAGTTGGGATAAAATCCTGCACAAAATCTGTTGAAAATTTCTCTAAGTGTTAAATGAAAATGTCATGACTTCATGAATTTATAACCCGAGATCCAAGCATATTTAGGAGAAGTTGTGTAAAGCAATGTTGTAGATATCATGGAGATCTGCAACTTTCATGTTGAAAGTTTCCCTTGAACCGTCTTGCATCTTGGTGAAAGAATGGCATGAAGTGATGAAATTATCATGTATATAAACACTTAGAAAATTTCTAAGTCTTGGAAATCTTGACTTTTCAAGTTGACTTTTGACTTTCTTGACTTCTTGATGATTAAGCTTGATATTCTTGAGTGTCTTGATGAAATTTGATCTTTGGGATGTAATGTTGACCAAAAAGTCAAAGTTTGACTTTCCAGTATGCAATTGACCATTTTGTCCTTGTGCCAATTTCAAGCCTAAATTGATGTATCAATGCTGCAAACTTAACGTCATAGGATATCTTGTGAGCAAATACTTGACAAATGAGAGGGCAAATTTTGGGGTACTTAAGCTGCCCCTATTCAATCTTCTTAAACTTGAAGAGTTAGATTGGCGAGTTCTGCCATTCGTGACTCGAAGGTGGAAGATGATTGGACACTAGAGTGTCCAGAAATTTGCACTCGGCAATGCGATGATAGGAGGAATGGGCTTAAAGGTGCCATTTGGAGAGGTGATAGAATCTTGTTGGAGATGGGCTTGTAGATGCCATCCAAGAATGATTGTTGAATTGTAATTTATAAGTTGAAAGAATGAGCATCATAATTGCATCCATGTCTAGAGTGTATCTGAGTTGTATCTGAAAGATGAATCTGAATGAGTATCAGGATGACATCCGTATCTGGAGCGTATCTGAACTGTATCTGAAAACTGGATCTGAATGAGTATCAGGATGGCATCTGTATCTGGAGCATATCTGAACTGTATAAAAAGGTTGAATCTGAATGAGTATTAGGATGGCATCCGTACCTGGAGCGTATCTGAGCTGTATCAAAAGGTTGAAATTGAATGAGTATCAGGATGGCATCCGTATTTAGAGCATATATGAACTGTATCAAAAGCTGAATCTGAATGAGTATCAGGATGGCATCCGTGTCTGGAGCGTATCTGAATTGTATCTGAAAACTGGATCTGAATGAGTATCAGGATGACATCCGTGTCTGGAGCGTATCTGAACTGTATATGAAACTGAATCTGAATGAGTATCAGAATGGCGTCCGTGTTTGGCACGTATCTGAACTGCATCAAGCAAGTTGAATCCGAATGGGTATCAGAATGGCATCCGTGTCTGGAGCGTATCTGAATTGTATCTGAATACTGAATCTGAATGAGTATCAGGATAGCATTCGTGTTTGAAGCGTATCTGAACTGTATCAAACAAGTTGAATCTGAATGGGTATCAGAATGGCATCTGTGTCTGGAGCGTATCTGAATTATATCTAAAGACTGAATCTGAATGAGTATTAGGATAGCATCCGTGTCTGGAGCGTATCTGAACTGTATCAAAAGTTGAATCTGAATGAGTATCAAAATGGCACCCGTGTCTAGAGCGTATCTGAATTGTATCTGAAGACTGAATCTAAATGAGTATCAGGATAGCATCCGTGTCTGAAGCGTATCTGAACTGTATCAAAAGTTGAATTTGAATGAGTATCAGAATGGTATCCATGTCTGGAGCGTATCTGAATTGTATTAAAAGTTGAATCTGAATGAGTATCAGAATGGCATCCGTGTCTGGAGCGTATTCGTACTGTATCTGAAAGTTGAATCTGAATGAGTATCATAATGGCATCCGTGTCTGGAGCGTATATGAACTGTATCTAATTGTATATTGTTAATGATAGCTGTTAATCTTATCCTAAAAATGGTAAAATGTTAGATGAAACACAAAATTATGTTGCATGAAATGTATGATACAATGTATTTGCTTTATCAATGTTTAGATATATGGATGCAATATATGCGCATGTGAGCTGATTTGCTGTATTGTTGTTTGATTAAGGAAAATAAATCCTTGAATGTTGCGGAGGATATGTTGAATTTTCATGTCTTGAAGTTGGAGTACTGACAAACTCTTGCTCAGAGAATTAAATTCCGTTGTGAGGGCAATGCCATGTACTGCTTGTAAGATCTGCTTGAGGAATCCTGAGAAATTTGATAATTTCTACTGGGGATTAGTAACTTGAAGTTTAGTTCCGCTGGGGATTCAAATGACGTACTGTGGGTATTTCTTGGGTAATAGCCTAGAGAAGTTTTCCTATTCTTTCAACCTATCAGTAATTGTCTTTCTTATTTTGTTTATTTATGAACAATAATTATGTTCAAATGCATATGTTCATCAATGAATCATTGGACATTTTTTTTGCAAACAAAACACAAGCGTAAAGAAAAATACAGATAGTTTTTTGTACTTTCAAAGGGATATCTTTGTATTGATTTTGAATAAATATTTGGTCAAAGGAGACGAACATTCTAGTAAGATAATGTTGTCGTAAAAACAAGAAAACTTTGATATAAAGAAAGACGACTATGTGTAATAATCCCATGGGGTTCCCATTCTGCTATAGCCTTCATATCTCCGAATATCTTGTCTATTTGTTGCTTCGTCCGAAGATGATTGAATTAATCAGAAACTCTGAGTTTGTCAGTAGAAGTCAAAGGTTGTCCGTCGAGTGATCCGATGGGACATAGTCATACACTTTAATTCCCTAACTTTTTCCTGGACCTCCCTTTCGGGTTTTCAGTCCACCGGGAAACCCTTTTTTGCCCAAGTCGCCCTTTTGGGTTTTCAACTTGCTGGGTGTACAGATTTTTTTATATTTTATCCTTAATTTTTGTCCGAACCTTTTTGGTTCGCCGGGATGCCCTTGTTTTGCCTAGGTGTGTTAACCTAGCGGGTCTCTTATGCGTAGTATATTTTGACTATGTCCGTGTTCGCAGGGTGTGGCAGGTCTTCGCCGTCCATAGTGGTCAAGATCATTGCCCCACTGGAGAATATGCCCTTGATTACAAATGGTCCTTCATAGGTAGGAGTCCATTTGCCCCTGGGATCACTTTGTGGCAAAATGATATGTTTGATCACTAGATCCCCAACTTGATATACTTGGCACCTGACTTTCTTGTTGAAAGCCTTGATCATCCGTTTTTGATACATTTGACCATGGCAAACAACAATAAGTCTCTTCTCATCAATCAAATTCAGTTGATCAAGTCGAGTCTGGATCCAATCGTCTACATTCAAACCTGCATCCTTCATAATCCTCAGAGAGGGGATTTGGACCTCAATAGGCAAAACAACTTCCATGCCATATACCAAAGAATAGGGTGTTGCCCCAGTTGATGTGCGAGCCGTAGTACGATACCCATGGAGAGCAAATGGTAGCATCTCATGCCAGTCTTTGTACGTGACTGTCATCTTTTGTATGATCTTTTTAATGTTTTTATTCGCAGCCTCAACATCACCATTCATCTTTGGCCGGTAGGGAGAAGAATTGTGATGTTGAATCTTGAATTGCTGGCATAGTGCGAAGATCATAGTATTGTTGAGATTTGTACCATTGCCAGTGATGATCCTTTCTGGGATACCATACCGGCAAATGAGATTTTTCTTGATGAAGCGGGCGACAACATTCTTAGTAACGGAAGCGAAGGAAGCTGCTTCGACCCACTTTGTAAAATAGTCAATGGCCACTAGGATGAAATGGTGTCCATTGGAGGTTGTAGGCTTGATCTCTCCAATCATATCAATTCCCCACATAGAAAAGGGCCAAGGAGCCGTCAAGACATTCAGAGGAATTAGAGGTACGTGCACCTTGTCAGCATAAATTTGACACTTATGACAGGTTCGGGAGTGTTGATAGCAATCTGCTTCCATGGTAGACCAATAATAGCCTGCTCGTAGGATTTTCTTCGCCATCGTATGCCCACTGGAGTGGGTGCCAAAAGTATCTTCATGCAATTCAGCCATGATCTTTTCTGCTTCAAACTTATCCACACACCGAAGCAGAATGGAGTCATGATTACATTTGTACAGGATGCCATTACTCAGGAAGAACTTAGCAGAGAATCTCCTTAAGAACTTCTTATCATTGATTGAAGCTCCTTCTGGATATTCTTGAGCCTCGAGATACCTCTTGACTTCATGAAACCAAGGTTGGTCCACTACCTCTTCAGTATTAATATCGTGACAATGTGCCGGTTCATCCATCCGTTCGATGGCCATCTGGGGAGCCTCGTTATCCCAATTAAGTTTAAACATAGATGACATTGTGGCTAGAGCATCTGCTAGATGATTTTCTTCTCGCGGAAAATGCTCGAAGGTAATCTTCTCAAAATGTGGTAGCAATGTCAAAACATGTTCTTTGTAAGGGATAAGGTTTGGGTGTTTGGTGTCCCACTCCCCTTTGATCTGACTGATGACCAAAGCTGAATCTCCAAACATATCTAAGGATTTGATTCCCAAGTCTATGGCAGCTCTGAGACCAAAGATGCATGCTTTGCATTCCGCCATATTGTTTGTACAGTTGAAGTAAAGTATGGCGGTAAAGGGAGTATGACACCCTTCTGGAGATATGAGTACAACGCTGATGTCATTACCAAGTGCATTCCATGCTCCATCAAAAAATAAGATCCATCGGGATCCTTGTTCAGGTCCGTCATATGGTCTGATTTCTTCACAGTTGTCTAATGTCATGATGTCTTCATCTGGGAATTCAAACTTCATGGACTGATAGTCTTCTACAGCTTGATGAGCAAGATGGTCAGATAGCACACTACCCTTTATAGCTTTCTGGGTAGTATACTGTATGTCGTACTCTGTTAGGATCATCTGCCATCTAGCTATTCTCCCAGACAGAGCAGGCTTTTCAAAGATGTACTTTATCAGATCCATCTTAGATATCAACAAAGTAGTATGAGTCAGCATATACTATCTTAGCCGGCGAGCAGTTTATGCCAGAGCGCAACAAGTTTTCTCGAGCAGTGAATATCTGGTTTCACAGTCGGTAAACTTTTTGCTCAGGTAATAAATAGCGTGCTCTTTTCGACCAGACTCGTCATGCTGCCCTAATACACACCCCATTGAGTTTTCTAAAATAGTCAGATACATGATCAGTGGTCTTCCCTCGACTGGTGGCATAAAAATAGGAGGCTCTTGTAAGTACTCTTTGATTTTGTCGAAAGCAGTTTGGCATTCATCATTTCATTTGACTACTTGATCTTTCTTCAATAGTTTGAAGATTGACTCACAAGTAGCTGTTAGGTGAGAAATGAATCTGACAATATAGTTCAAGCGTCCCAAGAATCCTCTGACTTCCTTCTTAGTACGAGGAGAAGGTGTGATACGGTGGCCAGAACCGGGACTGTTTTAGGAATGTTGGTTTGCATTTTGTATTCGCAAATGTCGCGGTAAGAAAGAGTCACCACCGAATTTTATTTTATCCAACAGGAAAGGAAAAAAGCACAGAAAGATTCCTTTTTTTGAGATTATTCTGAGTACGGGGCGTAGATTATAGAAAGGGAAGGTATTAGCACCCTTTCTATCCGTAGTTATCTACGAGCTCTTGGGTACTTGCTCATCATTTTCAAAATTACTTCTTTGTGTTTGTGTGATTTGAAAAGTTTTTGTTTTGACTTCGATTTGACTCTTTCTTCTGTCTTCAAGAGTGTTACGAAGTGTTTTTAGAAAACTTTGTTTGTAAAGGAGTGCAAGTGTGAAAAGTTTGTTTGGATTGAGCAAGTACTTAAGAACTAATCTACCTACTCGAAAAAAGAATTATTCTATGTTCGTTTCCTTTAGACAGCGCTATCCCACTATTGGTGAGTAGGTAGCACCGTCGTCGGAGTTTTGAGGGTCAATTCGAAAAGGGACGTATGATCACTAAAGCAATGTTAGGACGTCTTAGTAATAACCCTAATGTCTTAGATCAATTATCCGAGGCAACAATATTCGAGGCAACCTTTCCGAGGCAACTTTGCTCTTTGAGACAAAAGAGCGACCACTAAAATACCCTATACTCAATGACCGTTTACCGAAGGCAACCGAAGTGGGAGTGTACCCTAGGAGCGTGCATGTGCGAGTGATTCAATTTCAAATTATTATCTTTGCATGTTTTAGGGTTATCTAACCGTTTTAAAGTTAATCATACATTCTTGTCATGCATCCCTATATCATACATCTAACAGTTAATAATTTGCGGAATTTAAAATGCGGAAAATAAACTACGCTATTACAAGGCTTCAGGTATTTACATAGCCAAAAACAAACCCTCAAAAAATAAAGCGATAAATGAAAATAAAAGACCTAATTAAACTATTACAACTTGTGAGCGATTACATTAATAGGTTAAAAATAAATAATAAAGCACGCGCGAGGAAGTTAAGAACGATAAGAAATTAGGATTTTGACCCCTTCTAACCTAATTGAAAGAAAAAAAGTTTTTGTTGTTTTTGACTATTTTTAAGAAAAAAAGAATTATTTTTTTAAGTTAAGTACAAAATTAATTAGCCAATTAAATTAAATGAGAATAATTAAACTTAACCTATTTTTATGTTTTTTGGTTATTTTAAGAAAAAGGAAAATATAATTAAGTTAAAAAAACCCTAATTGTTCTAATTAATTTTAATTTATTTACAAAATAATCAAAGTTATCTAAGATCAAATATCCTAATTAGTTAATTAATTTTTGATAAAAAATAAACTTAAACCTAATTGGATGAAAAATATTATTTGTGATTTTTTGATAAAAGAAAATAATTAATTTGTTAGTAAAAATAAATAAGTAAATTAATTGAGAAAAATAAAAGAATAGAAAAAAGAAAGTTGGGCCTGCAAAAGTAATATGGGGGTGCATTGCTAGCAATCTGGGCCCAAGAAACAAAGGTTCACGTTGACCTTCTGAGATCCCCTGCATTGCATTGACCAGGTGTATCATGGTCCCTCAAATGATGGCCATCAGATCTGGATGATTGGACACTTGGATGGCTGGATCATGGTAGACTATGGTGGTCCTTGGCCTTGTGTGCGCGCTGGATCACTGAAAGAAAAATATTATGAAAGAATTAGGGGACCCGGGATTCGAACCCAGGTCCTAAAGCGTTTTACACTCGCCTGGCTACCAACTGCGCTAGATGCGTTAGTTGTTTATATAATCAACATAAAGTATAATATGGGAAAACAACAAGACTCCAGATCCAAATGCGCGAATTTTCAAACGCGCGAATGATGGCTTGCCACAACATCTTCTTCCTTCTTGCTTCGTTGGTAAAGGTCACCGACTTTTACCTACAGACGTGTGTCCTTCACTACAAACCTGCATACTCTTAAAATCAACCATGAGCAAGATAAATAAAAACTAGGGCCACCAATCAACTCGTCTGGACCTTCTGAGCGTGATGGTGCCCCTTTCATGGCCCAATTTCACCTGTACAAAAAGATCCCAAATCGAAGCTACAAACCCTAACTATTGCAAACTCTAATACAGTCCATAAAAATGCAATTAAACGTTCCAGATAGCTTGCATATGTGATGGTGAACAAGAATATATGATTAGAATGTGATGAATGTGCAAGAATTACTCAATTCGATTTCAAAAATAACCCAAGGTCGTGGCTAACTTACAATGTGTTTTGGGGCTGGAAACTCCTTGTTCTTGATTGGTTTCGCTTGCTTGTGGTCCCAAGAAGCGATTGGGATGGTTAAAGGGTCTTGAAATAGCCTGGAACTATGAATTCAAATTACCACTTTTCTTTGTTTTTTGCAAGTTTGTTCTGACCTTGTGCGCCTCTCTCTAGCCTTGTTTTAGGTCTGCAAATGCTCAATATATATCAAGGATTGGATTAGGGTTGAAAACCTGATCTCAATCTTCCTCCATCATTGCTTTTGATCTTGATTTGATTTCTTTGAATATATTTCCAAAATTAGGCCAAATTCAATCTTTTTGTGCACACCAAAGCTTTGCACGATTTCAATTACTTGCCAACTGGATATAAGACCTGAAACATGTAGAAAATCTTGAGTTTTCAATGCTTTAGATTTTTTCATGATTTGTTTTGATTAAAATTGATTTAATTCAAATAAAAATAAAAATAAAGAATAAAAACAAGATAATGACAAGTGGTAAAGGATAGGGCTCGTGGACCATGCTACTAACTCAAAACAAGTACAAAAAGTTAGGCCCATTTAGCAAAAATTGCATTTTTAGGCATAGTTGACTTTTGACAATTTTGCAAAAAGGGTCAATTTCACAAATGCATAACTTCCTCTATTTTGACTCTTTGAAGGTGTTCTTGGACTTTTTAGAAAGCTTGAGATGTTATCTAAGCAACCCTTTTGTTCTCATCACAATTTGGTATTCCATGCTCATGTATGAAGCTTTGACAAAAAAGGTGTTTTTGTTGACTTTTCAAAATGACCTATAATGTCAAAATTCATAACTTCTTGTGAGTGCATATTTTGAACTTGGGAGCTGAAGATGAATTGTAGGGAATTGCATCCTCTTCAAAATGAGATTTTGATGGGTCATTTCTCATAAAGTATGATAAAGTTATGCTTGGTCAAAGTTGAGTTGACTTTTCCTACAAAACCCTAATTTAGCAACTTTTGGATTTTGATGAATTGTGAGCAATCCTTGATGAATCATGATCAACCCTTTATCAAATGATGAATGATACTTAAAAATTTGGATGTTGACCAAAAAACTTGAAGTTTGACTGTATGTAGGCCACAATTGACTTTTTCCCTAGCATAGTCGATTTTCAGGCCTTTGAGCAATTGACTGAGCAAACTTCCTCTGCAAGGCTTGAAACTTGACATGGATGATCTTGAGAACATATTAGGACAATTTTGAGAATTTGGGATCCTTTGGACTCAAGTATCTTGATGCAACATGAAACCCTAATTTGAGGTAGACTGCCTTAGGAGAGAGTTTGTCTGGTCAACCCTTGGGCTTCCTTGAGCAATTTGAGGATCTTTCTTGAAATGTTTTGAGAAATATGGGAGAGAAAATTTTGGGGTACAACAGCAGACATTTCTTGTATTGCTTTAACCATGGCCGGATCGACCTCAATACCTCTGTTGTTGACGACAAAGCCTAGGAGTTTACTAGACCATACTCCGAATGTGCACTTGTTTGGATTCAACCTTAGCTTGTATTTCTTTAGTCTCTCAAACAGCTTTTGCAAGTGATCCAAGTTCTCTTCTTTTGTTTGTGATCGGGATATCATATCATCTATGTAGACCTCTATTTCATTATGTATCATGTCGTGAAATAAAGCTACCATGGCGCGTTGATAGGTTTCCCCAACATTCTTCAACCCGAATGGAATCACCTTGTAGCAGAATGTGCCCCACTGTGTGACAAATGTAGTTTTCTCCATGTCCTCAGGTGCCATTTTGATTTGGTTGTAACCTGAGAATCTATCCATGAAGGAAAACACTTTGTGTTGGGCCGTATTGTCAACCAAGATATCAATGTGGGGGAGTGGAAAATCATCTTTAGGGTTGGCCCTATTCAAATCTCTGTAGTCCACACACATTCGTACTTTTCTGTCTTTTTTAGGCACGAGAATAATGTTGGCAACCCATTGAGGATAGGAAGTGACAACCAAGAATCCAGCATTAAATTTCATCATGACCTCCGCTTTGATCTTTTCTGACATATCAGGTCTCATGCGACAAACTTTTTGTTTTAATGGCGGGAAGTCTTCTCTTGTTGGCAGACGATGTACCACGATGTCCGTATCAAGTCCCGACATATCTTCATATGACCAAGCAAAGATCTCAACATAATCACGTAACAGCTGAATCAGACGCTCCTTGACACTGGGCTCTAGATTGGCACCCACCTTGACTTCTTTTTTTATCCTCCTCGATACTCAAGTTGATTGTATCCATAGGTTCCTCGTGGGGATGAATGGTTCTTTCCTCTTGTTGTAGTAGTCTGGCCAGTTCCTCTGGTACTTCACAATCTTCCTCACCTTCGTCTTCGGCTTGGTAGATTAGATCCTCAGAGTCACAAAAGGCCATAGCAGTATCATTACCCATGGGATCCAGAATGGAGGGGTACCTGCATTTGTGAGTGTGGGTGTGTGTAAGGGTATAGCCATCCTTTAAAAAATAAAATATAAAAGAAAAAACAATGAGCACAAAAGTTTGTATGTGAAAAACGTCCATAATTCATTGAATGCCATATGAAGATGAAATAATAACCCTTACAGATGGACCCTTGTGCCTCGGGCAAGACACAAGGTTTTAAATGTGCAAATTGTTTGTGAATATTAAAAGTCCAACATAAATGTAAAGATAAATTACTGAGGGATGAAAGTTATTGGGACAAAGTCTTTGGCCAACCAATTGCAAAGTCCTCCGTTGACAGTTGGAAATATCCAATCCTCCAAGATGCAATCCTCTTCACCATCTTCCACCGCGTTGACCTCTCAAATGCTAATCTTCAAGGGTGGCCCTTCAGCACGGGCACAACGTACAACCTTCTGAGCACTTGAAGTGAACCCTAAACCAAACATGTTAGATTTATACAGAATATCCGGAAGTTGCCCCCAGATGGTGCATCCACCCTCCTCTACTACTGCCTTGGCGTCCTTCAGAGATGACATCCGGAGTGGAGATCTTATAATATTGGGAATCTGGGACATAGTCTTGGTTACTGCTACCTCTTGGGGGACTTCTTCGAAATTTTGAAAAGGAGTTTCAATGAACTCGCCGTCTAATTCCACATACCTGAAGGAATTGAGGTGGCTAATCATATATTCTTCCTCTCCGTGGACAGTGATAATCTTTCCATGGACCGGATATTTCAGCATCTGGTGCAGTGTAGAGGTGACATCACCGGCATTATGGATCCATGGCCGTCCTAACAGACATGAGTAAGAGGGGCGGATGTCCATTACATAAAAGGTTGAATTGAAAGTTTGAGTCCCAACCTTTATGGGGATATCCACCTCCCCGCGTACCATCTTATTTGAGCCATCAAATGCCCTTACGACTATGTTACTGGGTTTCAATGTTAGTCCTTCGTAGTATAGTTTGTAGAGAGCTTTCTTCGGTAAAACATTCAAAGATGAGCCAGTGTCCACCAAGACATGGGCCAGAGTTGTGCCTCTACATTCCATAGAGACATGCAATGCCTCGTTGTGCTTTCTTCCCCTTGGTGTCAGATCAGCATTCGAGAAGCTTAGGCCGTTATCCGCCGTCAAGCTGGCCACACAATCTTGAAATTGGTCAGCAGATGTCTCTTGAGGCACATGGGCTGTGTGATCGGTGGATCTGGAACTGACTGTTTAACGCTGGTTCGCGAAATGTCGCGGAAAGCAAGAGTCGCCACCGTCTTTTATTTTCTCCAAATGGAAAGGACAAAAGCACAGAAAAATTCCTTATAGAGATTGTTCTCGGTTCGGGAGGTAGATTATAGAAAGGGAAGGTGTTATCACCCTTTCTATCCATGGTTATCCATGGGCTCTTAGATACTTGCTCATTGTGTTTTCAAAAATGGTTTGTTTGCTTTTCAACTGTGGGTTTTAAAAAGTTTCTTTGAAAATTTCAGTTCGACTCTTGTATCGGTCCTCAAGAGTGTTTGAAAAATTGCTTTCGAAAGCTTTTTGAAAAGGTGTTGGTGTGAAAGGTATTTTTGAATTTGTTTGAAATTTAGAGCAAGTATCTAGAGTCGTCTACCTACCCTAAGGAATTCGTCTGTGTAAATGTCCTTTAAAGTAGTGCCATCCCACCATTGAGAGGTAGGTAGCACCACCGTTGGAGGTGTTCGGGTCAATTCGAGGTTCGGGACATGGTGATCACCGAAGCAATAGGAAGATACCTTAGAAGCTACCCTCATGCCAGGTTCCCGGATCATGAGGACTTACTAAGACATCCTCTACTCGACGATCACCTTTCGAGGGGCAAGGCAACAGTGAGGCGTACCCTAGGGGTGGTGTGTGATTTGTGTGTCGTTTTCAGATATTTTGTCTTGTTCATGTCATGGGTGATCTACGCTTTTGTTTTTATTTTAACATTCATTCTTGCATGCAATTTATTAGCAGTTAAAAAGTTGCGAGAAATATAAAGTTCCTAAACTTATTACAAAGGCGCGAGTCCACACCGCCAAATTAAATCCAGGACCCGATTTAAAATAAAATAAAGTGCGAGAAATATAAATGTCGAATTTACACGGCTTTGGGAGAATTACATAAAATTTATAAGAACGGAAATAAAAATTGTGCGAAACGAACTAATAATCGAAAGCGAGGGCGTTGGACCCTTTTTAATTAAATTATGATTAACAAATTAATTAAATTAAAATAAAAAGAAAAGATTTTTTAGAGTTTTATTTATTTATGGATTTTTATGGGAATTAAATGGAATTAAAAAGTCAATTAACCCTAATTCTAGTTATTTTTTAATTTATTAAGAAAAGCATTAAAATTTGATCTAAAATTAACCTAATTAATTAATACAATTTTATTTACAAAAATAAATATTTAATTATTAATAATGAGAAAAGAAAAGGATAAAAGTATTTTAAAACCCTAATTCTACAAATTTTAAGTTTATTAGAAAATGTTAAAGTTAGTCCTAGAATAAAAAAACTAATTAATTAATAAGACCCTTTTTTACAAAAAATAACATTAAATGAAATATATTTTAATTTTTATGACTTTTTGATTTTTATTTTTTTTATGTTATGAAAATATGTTAATTTAAAGAATTAAAAAAAGAGAAATAATTGAATTAACACAAATAATGGAAAATAAAAAAAGAAAAGAATTGCAAACCCTTGGGGGATGTTGACCCCAATTGGGAGGTATCATCAGCATTTTTGGCCCATTGAGTTTCTGGCCTGGTTGACTTCTGGCAATTACGTGTAGACTCGTTGACCAACGCCCATGGTGCTCTTCAGACATTGGCCTTTGGATTGCCCTCAGTGGCCATGTGGCGTGCTGAGATTGTGGGCGTATGGTGGACGTTTGGAGAGAACGCTGCATGCAATTATATTAAAACAAAACATATCAAGAATATGGGGGACCTGGGAATCGAACCCAGGTCCCAGAGATTACCAACTCAACGCTTTGACCAACTGTACCAACCACGCGCTTTGTATATTATATGGACCATAATTATTATAAGAAAAGACAAACGTTAGTGGCCTGAGTCAGCAAAATGCGCGCCAAGATTTGAATAAACCAATGGCCTTGCTCCACGCATGCATCTTCTTCGTTGATTCGTTTTGCCCTGAAAAAAAACAATTAGATAGCGGGGGTTTTAAACCCCCACTAAGTGGTAAACAGGATAATAGCGATTAGCACATGGTGGCTCATAAATTGAGCGCGAAATGTGTGTTCGATTCACATGAAGCTTCTGAATCCAATAGCCTTGGTCTCATGGTCTAATTTTTCTGGATGAGGAAACCCCCAATTTTTCAGTTTCGTAACCCTAGTAAGCTTCCATGGTGATTTCGCGTATAGGCCAGCAAAACTCAATCAAAACACATGGTTAGCTTTAGAATGATCCAATTAACATAAATCAATAAAGAAAATGCAATGAAGATGCTTAAAAATTGAAACACGAATATGCATATTTTCATGAAAAGTGAAACATATTTCTACCAATTCTTTGTGTTAAAACTAGTGGCTTTGATCAAGGAATGTTCACTGATGCTTCAGGAATGTAATGGAGTCAATATTTTGCCTTGAAACTCCTTGAAATCGTGATTTCAGTTTTTGAAAATTTGGAAAAAATGCCAACTTTGTTCTTCAGATGGGGTGCAACTTAGAGATCTCTTGCACTAGGGTTTTGATCAGTCTTATATGAGGATGGATTAGGGTTGAGTTTTCAATCAAAAGATCTTTGCATTGATGAGAACAATATTTGATTTTTATGCATAATTCTTCAAATCTTTTTCACATGTTTTTGATGCCAATCATGTCCAAATCACCTTGATTCTTTCCATATCAGATAATGCACGAAATCTTGAAGATATTTCATGCATAAAAAGGTTTGAAAAGCTTGCTTTGGTATTTTTCACATATTTTATTTTATTAAATGAATTAATATCAATTAAAAAATTCAAATAAATAAATAAAAATGATGAATAAATTCCCTTTGGGCCAAATGGTCGTGCATATGCTTTGGATGATGAATCTTGGAAGAAAATGTGGCCCATTAGTAATTTTAAGGCATTTGAAGCAAAGTTGACTTTTCAAAATACCCAAAAATTTCCCAACTTCCACAAGGCTTATCTTGCTCAATTTTTAAGCTTTGATCATTTTATTGGATATTTTGGAAAGGTCTTGAAGTCCTCTAACCAATGCCTTTAGTCCCATGTCATTTTGATTTACCAATCTCAAGTTATGGTCTTTGACTTAAAGTGCCTTTTTCTTGACTTTTGAAAATGACCTATAATGTTGAAATTGATAACTTTTTATGAGAGCATTTCTTGGACTTGAAGTGTGAAGAGGAGTTGTAGGAAATGTGATGCTATTCAAAATGAGCTTTGGATGGAATTTTTCTGATAATCCATCTGGAAGTTATGCCTTGGTCAAGTTATAGTTGACTTTTTCAACTGTCCAAATATGGAAACTTTTGCATCTTGAGACTTTTTGAGCCAAGCCTTGAGAATCATGATCAAGAATTGATCAAATGATGTTTGTGGCTTCAAAATGAGATGTTGACAAAAAATTTGAACTTTTGACTGTCAAATGACCATTTTGCCCCTGCAGTTGACTGTTGAGCAATTAAGGTTTTTGACTGTGTAATTTTGTGTTGTGAGTCTTGAAACTTGGTATGGAGATGCTTGACCATGTTTGTAGGCATGTGGGACTTGATTGGACCCTTGAAAACTTCAATTTCTTTGCCAGAACCAAAACCCTAGTTTTTGACTATTAGGAGGCCCTTGAACTGTGCAACCCTTGGGGAATTTTGAAGCATGCTCTTTGAAAATCTTAAAGAATATGGGAGGGAAAATTTTGGGGTACAACAGTTGCCCCTGTTCAATCTTCTTAAACCTGAGGATGCAGATTGGCTGACGTGCCTTTCATAATCCGAAGGTGGAAGATGATTGAACACTAGAGTGCCCAGAAATTTGCGCTCACATAGTAGTGTGATGTGGGGATGGGCTTATAGATGCCATTTGGAGATTGATGGATAGGATGATGGGCTTGTAGATGCCATGCTGAGAGATGATGGATGGTGGATGGGCTTATAGATGCCATCTGGATGTTGATCGCGTAAGAGATTCCTTAGCGAGAACCTGCATACCTGCAAAAGAAAATGATTATCTGACCTGTTACAAGAGCTGGTCTTCAAATTCTTTGTGTAGATGTGTCCTGGATGGTTACATGAGCTGGATCTGGATCTTCAAAAGGTGATGAATGAAACAGGGATGGTTACTACCTCAACAGGAACGGTGAGAGAACCTTGGACGATTACTACCTCAACAGGAACGCTGAGAGAATCTTGGGCGACTTCAACCTCAACAGTATCGCCGAGAGAATCTTGGGCGACTTCAACCTCAACAGTAACGCTGAGGGAATCTTGGGCGACTTCTACCTCAACAGTAACGCTGAGAGAATCTTGGGCGACTTCTACCTCAACAGTAACGCTGAGAGAATCTTGGGCGAATTCTACCTCAACAGTAACGCTGAGAGAATCTTGGGCGACTTCTACCTCAACAGTAACGCTGAGAGAATCTTGGATATCTTCTACTGAGTCTTTATCAGGAAAATCTGTTAGGGGTCGATTTAGCTGGACTAGAGAAGGCCTTTGACTGGATAAGAAACAGGAAAATCTTAGGATCGATTTAACTGAACCGGTCTAGGTCTTGAAATCTTCAACTGGATAAGAAACAGGGAGATCTTAGGGTCGATCTGACTGAACCAGAGAAGGCCTTTGACTGGATAAGAAACAGTAAAATCTTAGGGTCGATTTAACTGAACCGGTCTAGGTCTTGAAATGTCTTCAACTGGATAAGAAACAGGGAGATCTTAGGGTCGATCTGACTGAACCAGAGAAGGCCTTTGACTGGATAAGAAACAGAAAAATCTTAGGGTCGATTTAACTGAACCGGTCTAGGTCTTGAAATGTATTCAACTGGATAAGAGACAGGGAGATCTTAGGGTCGATCTGACTGAACCAGAGAAGGCCTTTGACTGGATAAGAAACAGAAAAATCTTAGGGTCGATTTAACTGAACCGGTCTAGGTCTTGAAATGTAGTTGAGAAATTAACTGGATCTTTCCTGAAAGGTAAAGGTCAGTCATATGCAATGCATGATATGGATCAAGCAAATGATGTTCTCAACATAAATGAGATTTGTAAGATATGATGCGTATATGCATGCTATAATGTATGAAGATGTTTATGAATATATGTTTTCGTCTTAGGAAAATAAATCCTTGACGGGTGCCGGGAAGTCAATCCTGGGCTGATGTTGAAGAATAGATTTTGCTTCCGCTGGGGATGATAGTTGCAAGAATACCGGTAGGAGAAGATAACTCCATTTGGGAATAAACTTGGCGAATAGATTACTCTGTGGGGAGAAAAGTACTCTAACGATCTTGCTGGGAAGCAATACTCTGTGGGGAGAGAGGTACTTTGTTGAGTTGTTGATAATAACTTGATGGGGATACCCTTGTTGTGTTGGAAGTGTTAATAGACTTCGCTGGGGATAAGAAGACTTCGTCGAGGACGCTCTTTCCGTGGCTTTTGGCTGAGGATAACCCAGTTATATCCTTGTAGGGAAATAACTCTTGAATAAAGCCGGGAGAAGCGTTCGTGTTCTTCGAGGATAAGCTTCCAGAATCTACTGGGGATAAGCTTACTGCTTGGGGAGATGGATTCCAACTTTCCTGGGGAAACTGGATTGGACCCTCCTGGGGAAGTTTTGAACTGTACCGGGGAGGTGACTCCATTGAATGTCTGGTATACCGTCGGGGAACAATCTTTAGGTCAAGACTGCCGGGGATGCTTGTTAAAAATGCATATATACTGCTGGAGAATGTTGAGATCTGCGGGAGGATACCCAACTTCCTTAAGGCTGACTGTAACTTTGCTTGGGGAGAGTGTTTTGACTTGCTGGCTCACTCTCTGGGGAATTAAGATATACTGGTTATGTTCTTCAGCTGAACCTACCTTGATACCTTGGAGGACAGAACAATTAGATTGCTTAGACAACTCTTTATTGCCCCTGTTTCTAATGTTACCTGTAATTAATCCTTTGTTTCGTATGCAAATATTCATGAGCTAGCAAATTATTGTCAATGCATATATCACAAATTGAACCTTGGACGTTCTTCGCAAAACAAAACAGAAAAGGAAAAAACAATTGGCAATTTTTACTGAAAAGTGATTTTTGTATTGATTTTGAATTGCCTGTAAATAGGCGTTTTTATGTACAAGAGGCTGACATCCTAGTAAGAGAACGCCGCCGAAAAAAGGAATTTATATAAGTTTGTACAAAAGAAAATAAAACAGCTGTGTGAAATGAATGATCCACTGGGTTTCAACTCTGCTATCGCCTTTATATCTCCGAGCGTCTCATCACTTGATGACCTTAGTTAAATATGAAGCTGACTGATCGATGCCGTCTGAACTTGATGTAGATACCGGATTCTGGATGCAAAGTGATCCAATGAGACATAGTATTACGCTTTATCCCTAACTTTTTCCTGGACCGCCCTTTCGGGTTTTCAGTCCACCGGGATACCCATTTTTGCCCAAGCCGCCTTTTCAGGTTTTCGACTTGCCGGGTGTACAGATTTTTTCATTTCATCCCTTCATTTTGCACGAACCCTTTTGGTTCGCCGGGAAGCCCTAATTTTTTCCTAGGCATGTCAGCCTAGCGGGTCTTTTTCATGCGTAGTATCTTTTTACTATGTCTGCATTGGCGGGGTGAGGAAGGTCGTCACCATCCATGTTGGTTAAAATCATGGCTCCTCCTGAGAACACATGTTTAACCACAAATGGCCCTTCATACGTAGGGGTCCATTTGCCCCTTGGATCACTCTGAGGAAGGATGATTCCCTTGATTACCAGATCCCCAACTTGATACTCTTGTGGTCTGACTTTTTTGTTAAATGCCCTGATCATCCGTTTTTGGTACGTCTGACCATGACAAATAGCAGCAAGTCTCTTTTCGTCAATTAAGTTTAGTTGATCAAGTCGTGTCTGGATCCAATCATCTTCGTTCAGATTTGCATCCTTCATTATCCGGAGAGAGGGTATCTGCACTTCAATCGGTAAGACTGCCTCCATGCCGTAGGCCAAGGAGAAAGGAGTTGCCCCGGTTGACGTCCTTGCTGAGGTACAGTACCCATGTAGAGCGAACGGTAACATCTCGTGCCAATCTTTGTAAGTCACTGTCATCTTCTGCACGATTTTCTTGATATTTTTATTTGCTGCTTCTACAGCCCCATTCATCTTCGGTCTGTAGGGAGAAGAGTTATGGTGCTGTATCTTAAACTGATCGCAGAGCTCAGTGATCATCTTGTTATTGAGATTGGTACCGTTGTCTGTAATAATTCTTTCTGGGACGCCGTATCGACAGATCAGGTTGTGCCGAATGAACCGTGCCACAACAGTCTTGGTTACCGTAGCGTAGGAAGTTGCTTCGACCCACTTTGTAAAGTAATCAATCGCCACTAGGATGAAGCGATGCCCGTTGGATGCCGTAGGTTTAATCTCACCGATCATGTCTATGCCCCACATTGCAAACGGCCAAGGCGCAGTCAGAACATTCAGAGGAACTGGAGGAACATGCACCTTGTCTGCATAGATCTGGCATTTATGGCATGTTCGAGAATGTTGGTAGCAGTCAGCTTCCATGGTGGACCAGAAATACCCTGCCCGTAGGATCTTCTTTGCCATAGTGTGTCCGCTGGAGTGTGTACCAAAGGTCCCTTCATGTAGCTCTTCCATGATCCTTTCTGCTTGTCTTATCCATACAACGCAGTAGGGTCGAATCATGGTTTCGCTTATACAGGATGCCGTTGCTAAGGAAGAACTTCACTGCGAACCTTCTCAGAAACTTTTTATCGTTGACAGATGCGCCTTCAGGGTATTCCTGAGCTTCCAAATATCTCTTCACCTCATGGTACCAAGGCTTCTCAGTCACCAATTCAGTCTCGAGATCACAACAGTATGCCGGTTCGTCCAGTTTCCAGATGATGATCCGGGGAGCCTCATTATCCCATTTGACCTTGAACATAGAAGACATCGTAGCTAACGCATCCGCCAACTGATTCTCCTCTCTCGGAAAGTGTTCAAAGGTTATCTCTGTGAAGTGAGGGATCAATGTCAACACACATTCTCTGTAAGGAATAAGATTCGGATGTTTCGTATCCCACTCTCCTTTGATCTGATTGATCACAAGAGCGGAATCTCCGAAGACACTCAGAAACTTGATCCTTAAGTCGATCGCAGCTTGGAGACCCATGATGCATGCCTCATACTCCGCCATGTTGTTGGTGCAGTTGAAACATAGCCGGGCAGTGAGTGGAGTATGAGTGCCTTGAGGGGATATTATCACAGCGCCGATACCGTTACCCAAAGCGTTGGAGGCTCCATCAAAGTGCATAGACCATCGGGATCCTTCCTCAGGTCCTTCATCCGGTCCAGGCACTTCACAATCAGTCACTATCATGATGCTCTCGTCAGGAAATTCAAAATTCATTGGCTGATAGTCGTCTACTGCCTGATGTGCCAAGTGGTCTGCCAATACACTTCCTTTGATGGCTTTCTGAGTCGTGTATTGAATGTCGTATTCCGTCAAGATCATCTGCCATCTTGCTATCCTCCCAGACAGAGCAGGCTTTTCAAATATGTACTTTATAGGATCCATCTTTGAGATCAACAAGGTAGTGTGAGTCAGCATATACTGTCTCAGCCGGCGAGCAGCCCATACCAAAGCGCAGCAAGTTTTCTCAAGCAGTGAGTATCGGGTCTCACAGTCGGTAAACTTTTTGCTAAGGTAATAGATGGCATGCTCTTTTCGTCCAGACTCGTCATGCTGCCCCAGCACACACCCCATTGATTTGTCAAGTACTGTCAGGTATAGTATCAGAGGTCTCCCTTCAACCGGTGGCATAAGGATGGGTGGTTCTTGGAGATATTCCTTGATTCTGTCAAAAGCAGCCTGACATTCATCATTCCAACGTACTACCTGATCTTTCTTCAGTAGCTTGAAGATTGGTTCACAAGTAGCAGTTAGGTGCGAGATGAACCGAGCAATGTAATTCAGGCGTCCTAAAAAGCCTCTGACCTCTTTCTCTGTCTTAGGAACCGGCATCTCTTGAATGGCTTTAACCTTGGCAGGGTCCACTTGAATACCCTTATCACTTACAACGAAGCCTAGCAACTTTCCCGATCTAACCCCGAAGGTGCACTTGTTCGGGTTCAACCTCAGCTTGTACAACTTCAGTCGATCAAACAATTTCTGCAGATGATCCAGGTGTTCTTCCTCAGTCTGGGACCTTGCGATCATGTCGTCAACATACACTTCTATCTCGTGATGGATCATGTCATGAAATAAAGCAACCATGGCACGTTGGTAGGTTGCCCCAGCATTTTTCAGTCCAAAAGGCACGACCTTGTAGCAGAAGGTGCCCCACTGAGTGACAAAGGTAGTTTTTTCCATGTCTTCAGGTGCCATCTTGATATGATTGTAACCTGAAAAACCATCCATGAAAGAGAACACCTTATGCTGAGCTGTATTGTCAACAAGGAAATCAATGTGAGGTAGGGGGAAGTCATCTTTGGGGCTGGCCCTGTTCAGATCCCTGTAGTCGACACACATTCTGACCTTTCCATCTTTCTTTGGTACCGGCACCACATTAGCAACCCACTGAGGGTAAGAAGTCACTGCAAGGAACCCGACATCAAACTGTTTCATAACCTCGGCTTTGATCTTCTCAGACATCTCTGGACGCATACGGGTGACCTTTTGCTTAACCGGAGGGCAGTCTTCCTTAGTAGGTAAGTGATGGACCACAATATCGGTATCCACCCCGGGCATGTCTTCGTAGGACCAGGCAAAGATCTCCATATAATCATGTAGCATCTGAGTCAACCGTTGCTTCACGCCGAGCTCTAGGTTGGCACCAATCTTTACTTCCTTTCTGTCTGCCTCAGTACCCAGATTTATTGTTTCCACTGGCTCTTCGTGTGGTTGAATTGCCCTCTCTTCCTGAAGTAACAGTCTTGCAAGCTCGCAAGGCACTTCACAATCATCTTCACCTTCGTCTTCGGCTAAGTTGATCGAATTTTCGAAGTCATAACTGGCAGTAGCAGAGTCGTTACCAGTGAGATCCAGAGTGGATTGAAACCTGTATGAGTGAGTGTGTGTAAATACAGCTGTTTTGCAATATATAAAGAAAGGAAAGAAAGGAAAGGAGCATAAGATTTGAAATGTGAGAAACGTCCAAGATTTTTATTCATGATATATGAAATGACAATTTATATGCCCTCACAAATGAAGCCACGGTGCCCCGGGTAAGACACCGGGCCATAGAGTTCAATTTATTGTTTATTACAAATAACAAAACAAAGAAGTTTATTACTGCGTAACAAAAGTAACATGAGTATGGTCTTTGGCAATCCAATTGGTCAATCCGCCCTCAGTTGTCGGGTAGATCCAGCTATTGAACTCTGACTCTTCCACTTCATCTCCATCCCCAACAGCATTCACTCCTGTGTTGGTAATGAGTACAGGAGGTCTTCTGATCTTTGCCTTCCGCATAGCCTTCTGACCATCTGCAGTAAAACCCAGTCCGAACTTGTCAGTTTTCTGTGTAAAATCAGGGAGCCTGCCCCAATTAGCACATTCACCTTTTTTGACCACAGCCCGGGCATCCTTCAAGGAAGCCATCTTCAAAGGAACATCCTCTTCGACCACTGTTTCTGCTGCTGCTAAAGTTGGAGGTACCTCTTCGAAATGCTGAAAGGGGGTTTCAATAAACTCCCCGTCCATCTCAATATACCTGAAGGAATTCAAATGGCTCACCATATACTCCTCCTCTCCCTGCACAGTGACAATCTTCCCTCTGACGGGGTACTTGAGCTTCTGGTGCAAGGTAGAGGTCACTGCCCCAGCTTTGTGGATCCAAGGTCGACCCAGTAGACAAGAGTACGATGGACGGATATCCATCACATAGAAAGTAGAGTCGAACACCTGAGAACCCACCCGGATAGGAATGTCTACCTCTCCATGAACCATCCTCTTGGAACCGTCGAAGGCTCTGACGATGATATTGCTAGGTTTCAGCTCCAGGCCTTCATAATCCAAACGGTCTAAGGCTTTCTTGGGTAGCACATTTAGGGAAGAACCAGTGTCCACCAACACGTGCGCCAGAGTAGTGCCCCTGCATTCAATAGAGACATGCAGGGCGTCATTGTGGTCCTTTCCCTTGGCAGTAAGGTCAGCATCTGAGAAACCCAAGCCATTGTCCGTTGTCAGATTTGCTACGCAATCAGTGAACTGAACTGCAGATGTTTCCTGTGGCACATGGGCCGTCTTGAGGAATGAAATCAAGGCCTTAGCATGGGCCTCTGAACACAGTAGCAAGGAGAGCATGGAGATTTTGGAGGGTGTATGCCCCAGCTGCTCCACAACATTAAAGTCACTCTTCTTGATTATTTTTAGAATTTCCTCCATCTCTTGTTGAGAGGCCTCAGCATTTACAGGTCTTGGTGCCTCCATCCGGGCAGGCTCATCTTCAATCCCTTTGCCCCGAGCATTAGATGACTCGGAAGCAGGGGAAACAACTTGATCAGAACTGGGAACAAGTATACTTGCAGGTGTTATAGTGAGGGGTCTTCGAATAGCGGGCGGTGCAATGTCAGGCGAGAAGAGCCTGCCACTGCGGGTAACCTTTGCTGGACCAGTGATATTGCTGATACTGGTGCCAGTGTTGAACTCTTGTTTGATTCCATGTACATATACGTCTGCCCCATAGTGCCAGGGGACAGCCTTATCAGATACGTAGGGGAGAGGCCCCGGAACAGTAATAACAACGGGTGCGACAGTCATGATTTGAACAGGCTTCCTTGGGGGAGCCTTGATTGGATTATTAAAGATTGTAACAACAGAAACTTCTTCTACCGGAACAAACTGAACAACAATCTTCTTGAACAGAATCTCTTTGCTGTCCATTAGGCTTTGGATGCCCAACTTCAGCAAAGGACAACCAGAAAGGGAAACAGCACAGAAAAGGCAACCCTCACCACAACCCGGAAATAAACCGGCCAGCAGTAGGTTCCTCTTGACAGTCATTAAGGGAGTAGCTACATCATCCACAGAAACGGCGTATACATCTTCATCAATGGCATTCACTCCATGCTGGGGCATAGGAGCAGTCACCACATTTGGCCTCTCAGGCGCTTCAAACTGTATTTCTTTTGCGTCGATAAGGTCTTGCACCTTATTTCTCAAGGCCCAACAGTCATCAGTGGAATGCCCCGGGCTATCGGAGTTATAAGCACAACGGGCATTTGGATTGTATTTGGGAGAAGCAGTGTTTACAACCTTTGGGGCCTCCCTGACAGTTACTAGGTTTGTGGACAGCAACTGTGGCAAGATTTGTGATAGAGTCATACTCAAACGGGTGAACTCTCTCCTGGGTCTTTCAGCCCTTTGAGGATTGGTTTGCCGAGGAGCGGCAGCAGGCTTAGCAATCATCACCGCGTTAACGGACTGGCGGCGCTCAGGTTTCTCTTGCCTTCTAGACCCGTATACAGCACTGGCCTCCTTTTTGAAGGGTTTCTTCTCAGAGCTTGACGATGCACCCTTCTGAATTTTACCAGACTTCATCCCAGCCTCTATTCTCTCTCCAGTCAGAATAAGATCAGTGAACCCTGCAGATGAGTTACCGATAAGATGGTTGAAAAATGGCCCAGATAGGGTCCCCAAGAACATGTCTACCAATCCCCGGTCAGTCAACGGAGGCTGCACCCTACCAGCCAGATCTCTCCACTTCTGTGCGTACTCTTTAAAACCTTCACTTGAACCTAGCGACATACCCTGGAGTTGGGTACGTGTAGGGGCAAGGTCGGCATTATATTGATACTTCTTATAAAAAGCAGTAGCCAACTCCTCCCAGTTACGAACCTTGGTCCCATCCAGCTGATAGAACCATTCGAGATGAGTCCCTGAAAGACTCTCCTGGAAGAAGTGGATCCACAGATTCTTGTCCACTGAGTACGGTTGAATCTTCCGCACATAAGACCTAAGGTGTAGCTTGGGACAAGACGCCCCGTCATACTTGGTAAAAGATGGCGCTTTGAACTTATGAGGAATGATCATGCCAGACAAACCCAAGTCTCCAAAATCCAGCCCAGACACTTGTTGGATCTCCATAGCATTCAGTCTGTCCTCCAACTGCTTGTACCGGTCTTCTGCAGGAGGATACTGTTCCTCATCAAAATCAGTCTCGTTGTCAGAGACTACCGGACTAGGACCTTTTCCCTCTTGGGGACTACCCTTGCCTATAGAAGAACCAGCCTCTTAATTCTGCAGAGTGTTACCAAACCTTCGGCCCGAGTTGAAAAGAACAGTTCTCTTCTTCTTCTTCTTCTCCTTCTTCAGGAGCAGAGCCTTCAGCTCTTCTTGGCCCTGAGCCAAACCCATGATTAGTTCCTGAAACTGCGCATTCTGCGCCTGAAGGGCCTTGATGGACATCTCGGTTGATGATGAGTCAGGATTCATGATGCTGAAATAAACAGCGAAGAACGGTAAGCAACCTGAAAAGAAGAAAACCTGCTATGCACATGATGAATGATATGTGTTTATGCAATGCATTCAAGGGTTCGAAAGTTCAAATTTGTTGTAGACAAAAAGGAACACACATTATTATTAAGGAAATAATTGTTCAGTACATTAAAGCCTCATGGGCACAAATTACAAAGCCAATCAATCCCAGAAGACACTACGCATCCTCTTTGGAGCTATGTAGGTGTTGAGATTCCTTTCCTCGTGCAATAGGCGGGTGAGCTCCAAGACCTTCTTTTCACTAGCATGTAGACTGGTCTCAAGAGAATTCCGTTCTTCCTTAAGCTGGATCCAGCTCTTCTACATCTCTTCCCAGGAGGTGGGCATGTCAGGATGTTGAGTAGTGTAGGACACTTCTCCTTCCAAGACTGGCTCTTTGATCACAGGGAGCATATGAGGATAAGGCATCACTAACTTCTGGGAGCGGGCTCGTACCCACTTGAGATAAGGTTCCAACAGGATGGAGTTCCTGTGCCCCAGTGTCTTACTGTCTATCCTACTTGGCATCCTCCAAGCTCTGATAAATCTCTGGCGAAGTCCTTGTGCATCGTTGTCGAAGTCAAAAACTATGTCAGGAATTAACATGTCATGAGGGCCATCCCTCCGAGCATAACCAAACTGTCTCCAAGCCAGGCATGGGTTGTAAGTAATACCTCCTCTGATTCCAAGTAAAGGAACATTAGGGTACTCCCCGCAACGATCAATGATAGTGACATCCTCTCTGGACCGAGGGCACCAATGTATATCTGCATGTGTAAGAGTCATCAACCGTTGTGACCATCTCAAACCCCGCTCATTCTTCAAAACTGATTGTGGAAGGTGTGAAATAAACCACCTTCCCAGGAGAGGAGTGCAGCACATAAGGACACCTCTTTTTCTCATGGTTCGAGTGTAACATGAGTGAAGGATGTCCCCTAGCAATGTAGGTATAGGATTCCTGGACATGAAGATCTGGACAGCACTGATATCTATAAGCTGATCTGGGTTAGGGAACAACACCAAACCATAGACAAGGAGGGCCACAACTTCTTCAAAAGCTTGTAAGTCAAGGGAGTTCCAACATTCATGGGACTTTTCAAACAGAAACCTGGCTAAGAACCCTTTGATGCCACTTCTAACTTCCCAATGTCCCTTGAGGTCAGATAACTGTAGGTGTAAGACTTTAGCAATCTCTTCAAGCGTGGGTTCCTTTTCCGTACCGTTGTAGGGTAGTTGATCAAGGATAGGGATCTTCAGGAGCCGGGAGAACTCCTCCAATGTAGGTACCAGCTGATAATCCAAGAAGGTGAAACAGTGATGCAGAGGGTCAAAGAACTGGAACAGAACCTTTATCATATCTTCCTCAATGTTGGTATTGACCAAGCTGATGAGTCTTCCATGTCTCTCACTGAATGAAGAGCTCTCGGGAATCCTGGATATAAGCTCCTTAAGCTGAGGAGGGATCCTTACAAGGCTGATTTGAATTGTCTTTCTGCGAACAGTTTCCATGTCCTACAAAACAAAGAACAAAGATGAAGATTCGAACCCCTGAAATGGTTAGTCAATGCATATGATGCTGGATGATGTCATGATGCTATGATTAAACACACCACAGTTATTTACAAAGGCAAACATGTAAGGCACACAAGTCACACAAGACAAGCCCTTAGAGTTTAGGCCAGCATGGGGTCTGGGTATTACCCTCTTGAAGTTGGTGGGCTCAACCTGTCCTATTAGAAGTAACCGGGTTCTAAGGGTCCCAATATCACGGGATTGCTTTCATTGGTCATCGTTTCGATTTAGCCACTGAACTGGCGACCGAAATATTCCAGGAAAGCAACCCTCAATTGAGTGTAGTATCGAGTATCAACCAACCTCGGACTGCACCAAAGTCAGTTATCTCACTACCCTAAAGAGGCCAAGATAGTTCAATTAAGGTTCCTAAGGTCTGTTGATGCTTCACGATACCACGCGGAGGCCCCGTACTCTCCTTGACTGAACTCAAGGGTTACCGGTACACACCAAAGTGCCACATCAACGTAGCAGACTGTTTCAACCATGTCGGTATACCCCACACAGTTCCCTCACAACCTTGTTGCTACTTTCTAAGAAGGTATCCCCAGATCCAGGTTACGATCTATAGAACTCCCAAGACAGTCCCACAATAATAAAGCAAACAAGCACAACAATTGAAAACACAAGTGATCTTAGTCCTAAGGTACACCTCACTTTAAGTCTCCCCAGCAGAGTCGCCAATTCTGTGATCGGTGGATCTGGAACTGACTGTTTAACGCTGGTTCGCGAAATGTCGCGGAAAGCAAGAGTCGCCACCGTCTTTTATTTTCTCCAAATGGAAAGGACAAAAGCACAGAAAAATTCCTTATAGAGATTGTTCTCGGTTCGGGAGGTAGATTATAGAAAGGGAAGGTGTTATCACCCTTTCTATCCATGGTTATCCATGGGCTCTTAGATACTTGCTCATTGTGTTTTCAAAAATGGTTTGTTTGCTTTTCAACTGTGGGTTTTAAAAAGTTTCTTTGAAAATTTCAGTTCGACTCTTGTATCGGTCCTCAAGAGTGTTTGAAAAATTGCTTTCGAAAGCTTTTTGAAAAGGTGTTGGTGTGAAAGGTATTTTTGAATTTGTTTGAAATTTAGAGCAAGTATCTAGAGTCGTCTACCTACCCTAAGGAATTCGTCTGTGTAAATGTCCTTTAAAGTAGTGCCATCCCACCATTGAGAGGTAGGTAGCACCACCGTTGGAGGTGTTCGGGTCAATTCGAGGTTCGGGACATGGTGATCACCGAAGCAATAGGAAGATACCTTAGAAGCTACCCTCATGCCAGGTTCCCGGATCATGAGGACTTACTAAGACATCCTCTACTCGACGATCACCTTTCGAGGGGCAAGGCAACAGTGAGGCGTACCCTAGGGGTGGTGTGTGATTTGTGTGTCGTTTTCAGATATTTTGTCTTGTTCATGTCATGGGTGATCTACGCTTTTGTTTTTATTTTAACATTCATTCTTGCATGCAATTTATTAGCAGTTAAAAAGTTGCGAGAAATATAAAGTTCCTAAACTTATTACAAAGGCGCGAGTCCACACCGCCAAATTAAATCCAGGACCCGATTTAAAATAAAATAAAGTGCGAGAAATATAAATGTCGAATTTACACGGCTTTGGGAGAATTACATAAAAATTATAAGAACGGAAATAAAAATTGTGCGAAACGAACTAATAATCGAAAGCGAGGGCGTTGGACCCTTTTTAATTAAATTATGATTAACAAATTAATTAAATTAAAATAAAAAGAAAAGATTTTTTAGATTTTTTTTATTTATGGATTTTTATGGGAATTAAATGGAATTAAAAAGTCAATTAACCCTAATTCTAGTTATTTTTTAATTTATTAAGAAAAGCATTAAAATTTGATCTAAAATTAACCTAATTAATTAATACAATTTTATTTACAAAAATAAATATTTAATTATTAATAATGAGAAAAGAAAAGGATAAAAGTCTTTTAAAACCCTAATTCTACAAATTTTAAGTTTATTAGAAAATGTTAAAGTTAGTCCTAGAATAAAAAAACTAATTAATTAATAAGACCCTTTTTTACAAAAAATAACATTAAATGAAATATATTTTAATTTTTATGACTTTCTGATTTTTATTATTTTTTATGTTATGAAAATATGTTAATTTAAAGAATTAAAAAAAGAGAAATAATTGAATTAACACAAATAATGGAAAATAAAAAAAGAAAAGAATTGCAAACCCTTGGGGGGTGTTGACCCCAATTGGGAGGTATCATCAGCATTTTTGGCCCATTGAGTTTCTGGCCTGGTTGACTTCTGGCAATTACGTGTAGACTCGTTGACCAACGCCCATGGTGCTCTTCAGACATTGGCCTTTGGATTACCCTCAGTGGCCATGTGGCGTGCTGAGATTGTGGGCGTATGGTGGACGTTTGGAGAGAACGCTGCATGCAATTATATTAAAACAAAACATATCAAGAATATGGGGGACCTGGGAATCGAACCCAGGTCCCAGAGATTACCAACTCAACGCTTTGACCAACTGTACCAACCACGCACTTTGTATATTATATGGACCATAATTATTATAAGAAAAGACAAACGTTAGTGGCCTGAGTCAGCAAAACACGCGCCAAGCTTTGAATAGACCAATGGCCTTGCTCCACGCATGCATCTTCTTCGTTGATTCGTTTTGCCCTGAAAAAAAACAATTAGATTAGGGGGGGTTTTAAACCCCCACTAAGTGGTAAACAGGATAATAGCGATTAGCACATGGTGGCTCATAAATTGAGCGCGACATGTGTGTTCGATTCACATGAAGCTTCTGAATCCAATAGCCTTGGTCTCATGGTCTAATTTTTCTGGATGAGGAAACCCCCAATTTTTCAGTTTCGTAACCCTAGTAAGCTTCCATGGTGATTTCGCGTATAGGCCAGCAAAACTCAATCAAAACACATGGTTAGCTTTAGAATGATCCAATTAACATAAATCAATAAAGAAAATGCAATGAGGATGCTTAAAAATTGAAACACGAATATGCATATTTTCATGAAAAGTGAAACATATTTCTACCAATTCTTTGTGTTAAAACTAGTGGCTTTGATCCAGGAATGTTCACTGATGCTTCAGGAATGTAATGGAGTCAATATTTTGCCTTGAAACTCCTTGAAATCGTGATTTCAGTTTTTGAAAATTTGGAAAAAATGCCAACTTTGTTCTTCAGATGGGGCGCAGCTTAGAGATCTCTTGCACTAGGGTTTTGATCAGTCTTATATGAGGATGGATTAGGGTTGAGTTTTCAATCAAAAGATCTTTGCATTGATGAGAACAATATTTGATTTTTATGCATAATTCTTCAAATCTTTTTCACATGTTTTTGATGCCAATCATGTCCAAATCACCTTGATTCTTTCCATATCAGATACTGCACGAAATCTTGAAGATATTTCATGCATAAAAAGGTTTGAAAAGCTTGCTTTGGTATTTTTCACATATTTTATTTTATTAAATGAATTAATATCAATTAAAAAATTCAAATAAATAAATAAAAATGATGAATAAATTCCCTCTGGGCCAAATGGTCGTGCATATGCTTTGGATGATGAATCTTGGAAGAAAATGTGGCCCATTAGTAATTTTAAGGCATTTGAAGCAAAGTTGACTTTTCAAAATACCCAAAAATTTCCCAACTTCCACAAGGCATATCTTGCTCAATTTTTAAGCTTTGATCATGTTCTTGGACATTTTGGAAAGGTCTTGAAGTCCTCTAACCAATGCCTTTGGTCCCATGTAATTTTGATTTACCAATCTCAAGCTATGGTCTTTGACTTAAAGTGCCTTTTTGTTGACTTTTGAAAATGACCTATAATGTTGAAATTGATAACTTTTTGTGAGAGCATTTCTTGGACTTGAAGTGTGAAGAGGAGTTGTAGGAAATGTGATTCTCTTCAAAATGAGCTTTGGATGGAATTTTTCTGATAATCCATGTGGAAGTTATGCCTTGGTCAAGTTACAGTTGACTTTTTCAACTGTCCAAATATGGAAACTTTTGCATCTTGAGACTTTTTGGGCCAATCCTTGAGAATCATGATCAAGAATTGATCAAATGATGTTTGTGGCTTCAAAATGAGATGTTGACCAAAAATTTGAACTTTTGACTGTCAAATGACCATTTTGCCCCTGTAGTTGACTATTGAGCAATTAGGGTTTTTGACTGTGCAATTTTGTGCTGTGAGTCTTGAAACTTGGTATGGAGATGCTTGACCATGTTTGTAGGCATGTGGGACTTGATTGGACCCTTGAAAACTTCAATTTCTTTGCCAGAACCAAAACCCTAGTTTTTGACTATTAGGAGGCCCTTGAACTGTGCAACCCTTGGGGAATTTTGAAGCATGCTCTTTGCAAATCTTGAAGAATATGGGAGGGAAAATTTTGGGGTACAACAGGCTGTTTTTAGGAACTTCACCAGGGCTTTCGAATGTGCCTCGGAACACAGTAACAATGCCATCATGGAGATTTTGGAGGGAGTTTTCCCCAACTGTTCAACTACGTCGTAGTCGCTCCTCTTTATTATTTTCAGGATCTCCTCCATTTCCTTCTTGGAGGCCTCGGGGATAGTCAGTGATTGAGCCTTCATCCGGACAGGCTCTACTTGAATACTTTTTCCTCGAGTTTCAACAGCAGGAGTGTTGGTAGGAATGGTTGTATCGTCTTCGTCAATAGGAGCACTTGCAGAGATGATTATTGGTACGGAAGTAACCTTTGGAACAACCACGGGACCAAAAACTGCCTTTGGGGAGGCAATTTCTGGAGAGAAGATTCTACTGCTTCGGGTAATCTTACTGGTTCCGGTAATATTGCTAATGTTGGAGTCTTCTTCTTCTGAGTCTATCTCTTCGGCGGCCAGCCCATCTTGTTCGATGCCATGGTAGTAGATGTCCCCACCGTAATTCCACGACACAGTTTTGTCTGATTCATATGGGACTGGCCCAAGCATTGTGATTATAAGAGGAGTAGTTTTTGGAACCGATGTGATTCTAACGGGTCTTTTGGGGACCCTGGAAGAATTGGCGGAGATGGTGATGATTGAAACGTCTTCAATAGGAATAGGTGAAACAAGAGTACTTTCAAACAGAATCTCTTTGTTGTCTATCAAGTGTTGAATGCCTGTTTTAAACAAAGGGCAAACAGTTGGTGAGGATAAGCAGAGGCGACAGTCTTCATTACAACTCGGGAATACACCGGCTTTCAACAAGTTTATCTTAATGATTGGGAGTGGAGTCACGAGTTCATCAACTGTGGTCATAAACAAATATTCTTTAATAGCATTGGTGTGGTAACCGTGCCTGGGCATAGGAGCAGAAATGACGCTTGGCTTCTCGAGCGCATCAAACTCAATCTCTTTTGCCTATATAAGGTCTTGAATTTTGTTTTTCAAGGCCCAACAGTTGTTAGTGTCGTGACCCGGACTTTCAGAATGATATGCACAACAGGAATTTGGGTGATAATGAGGGGATGCTGTGTTGGAGTTTTTTGGAGCTTCTTTTAAAGTTGCCAAATTGGATTTCAGAAGATGCGGTAATACTTGGGACATAGTCATATTGATTCTGGTGAATTGCCGGACCAGCCTTTCCACCCTTGGTTGATTACTTCTTGGTTGATCAGATGTAGGCTTTAGGATCATAACAGCCCCTACCACTAGTCGGTGTTCGGCTCTCCCTTGGTTCCTTTGTGAATAAACAACAGATACCTCCTTCTTCCTAATGAAAGGCTTCCACACAGCTGTAGAGGCAGATGAATCCTTCTGAATCTTTCCACTTTTTATGCCTGCGTCCACCTCTCTCCGATCAATATTAACTCAGTAAATCCGACAGATGAGCTTCCAATTAAATGGTTGAAGAAAGGGCCCGATAGAGTGCCTAAGAACATGTCCACCAATTCCCTTTCAAACAGAGGGGGTTGCACTCTCCCAGCTAGATCTCACCATTTCTACGCGTAATCCTTGAAACCCTCATTGGAAACCATATCCATACTCTGAAGTTGAGTACGGGTAGGCGCCAAATCAGCATTATATTGATATTGCTTATAGAAAGTTGTGGCAAGGTCTTCCCAGTTGTGGATGTTGGCCCTTTCCAGTTGGTAAAACCAGTCGAGTTATGTTCCAGATAGACTATCTTGGAAAAAATTCACCCACAAGTCTTTATCAGCGGAGTGTGGCTGGATCTTTCTCACATATGACCGGAGATGCATCTTAGGACATGACACCCCATCATATTTTGCAAACAAAGGCACTTTGAATTTCGGAGGAATCACGATCCCCGACACTAGTCCCAATTCTTCAAAGTCTAGACCTGGCACCTTTTGTATTTCCATAGTGCTCAAACGCTCTTCAAGATGTCTGTACTTATCATCAGTTGGAGGATATTGTTCCTCAGAGTAGTCTTCCTCTTCTTCCTCCTCTTCAGATTCTGACGGAACCACTGTTTCCTTTCCTTTCCCCTCTCCTTCACCGGATGTTGTTGCGAAATTCAAGGTTCTTCTAGTCTGTCACTGAAACCTTCTCCCCATGTTTAAAACCCCGGTGACTTTCTTTGTTTTCTTTTTCTTTTCTTCAGCTAGCAGAGTCTTCAACTCTTCTTGCCCCTTGGCTAGGGTCATGAATAATTGTTGAAACTGCGTGTTTTGAGCTTGGAGATCTTTGACTGTCTGTTCGAGATCCATCTTACTGAAATAAACAATAGAGAGATAAGGAAACTCGTTGCAAAAGACCTGTTTATGTTATGATGAATGATATGTGCATATGCAATGTTTTCAAGGATTTCAAAGATTCAAGTTCGTTTTAGACAAAAAGAAACACACGTTATATTAATAAGATAGAGTTTGAGTACATCAATGCCCCTTGGGCAAAATAATACAAAACTCTAAGATAAAAAAGTAGCGCGCATCCTCTTTGGTGCAATGTAGGCATTTAGAGTATGCTCCTCATGAAGTAGCCTAGTGAGTCCCAAAACCTTCTTCTCTCTTGCGTATAATTGGGCTTTGAAAGTATCCCGCTCTCCTTTGAGCTGTATCCAATCTCTTTGTAGGTCTTCAAGAGATGTGGGCATGTCAGGATGTAGGATAGTGTAAGGAACTTCTCCTTCCTTAACAGGCTCAATGATCACCAGAAAGATGGAAGGATAAGGCATCATAAGACTTTGAGCGCGGGTTCGCACCCACTTGAGGTAAGGCTCAAGAGGGATGGAATTCTTGTGTCCCAAAGTCTTGCTATCCACCTTGTTTAGCATCCTCCATGCTCGGATGAATCTCTTGCGAAGACCTTGATCGTCGTTGTCGTAGTCGAATACCAAACCTTGAATCAACATCTCATGCGGGCCATCCCTTCGGGCGTAACCAATCTGTCTTAGATCTAAGCATGAGTTGTAGGTGATGCCTCCCCTAATGCCAAGTAGAGGGACATTAGGGAATTCCCCACAACGGTCAACAATGATAACATTCTCTTTGGATCGGGAGCACCAATGAAAATCTGATTGTTTGAGCGTCATTAACCTTTGTGACCACCTTGAACCTTGCTCATTCTTTAAGACTGATTGGGGAAGATGAGAAATAAACCATCTTTCCAGGAGAGGAGTGAAACACATAAGGACACCTCTTTTCCTCATTGTGCGAGTGTGAAAGGAGTGTAGGATATCCCCTGGCAATGTAGGCACCAGATTGTATGACATGAAGATTTTGACGGCACTCACATCTATGAGTTGATCAGGATTGGGGAACAAAACCATACCATAGACGAGGAGAGCCACAGTTTCCTCAAAGGCTTGCAAGTCCAAGGAATTCCAATAGCTTTGGGCTTTCTCAAACAGGAACTTTGCTAAGAAGCCTTTGACACCACTTCTAGTTTCCCAATGAGTTGTGACATCAGATGAGTGCAAGTGCAGAGCTTGTGCAATCTCTTCTGGCTTTGGGTCTCTTTCCGTACCGTTGAAAGGTAGTTGATTGAGAATGAGAATCCTCAAGAGTTTGGAGAATTCTTCCAAAGTAGGCACAAGCTGATAGTCAGGAAATGTGAAGCAATGATGCAAAGGGTCAAAGAACTGGAAGAGCACCTTCATCATATCCTCATCTGTGTTGGAGGTGACCAAGTTGAGTAGACGACCATGCCTCTCGGTGAATGGAGAGTTCTCAGTGATACTTGAAGCTAGCTCCTTAAGTTGTGGAGGAATTCTTACAAGGTTGACTTGGATAGTTTTCCTGTGAAGTGAATCCATATCCTACAAAACAAGAACAAAGATGAATCTCCAAAATCCTTGAAATGGTTAGTAGATGTATGTGATGTTCATGATGTTATGTACAAATATGCATATACAAGTAAAGCAAACAAGTCTTTGGTTTAGGCTTGCATGAGGTTTATAGGTAAGTACCCTCTTGAAGTTTAGTTGGCTTAAATCTGTCCTAATAATAGTAACTGGGTTCTAAGGAGCTCAATATCACCGGATTGTTTCCTTGGTCATTGTTTCAGCTCAAGCCTCTTTAATGGCGACCGAAATATCCCAAGAAATCAACCCTTAATGAGTGTAGTATCGAGTATCTACCAACTTCAGACTGCACCAAAGCCGGTCATCTCACTACATCCTAAAGGCCAAGTTGGTCAAGTAAAGGGTTCTAGAAGTTCATTAGTGCTTCATGTCATCACTCAGCGGCCCCGTATTCTCCTTGATTGACTCAAAGGCTACCGGTACCCATAAATATGTCACACTAACATAGCTATTTCTTAGACCATGTCGATATACCCCGCACAGTTTCCACAATGTATTGCTATTTACCTATAATGTATCCCAAATCCGGGTAGAGGATTTCAAACCCAAACAAAGAACCAAATGTAAAGCATACAAGTCAAACAATGTAAGCAAATAAGTGTGATCTATCCCTAAGGTAACTCTACTTTTATAAAATTCCCCATCAGAGTCTCCAGTTCTGTGGTACGGTGGGAGAACTGACTTGAAGGTTTTGCGTTTTATCGCAAATGTTGCGGTTAGCAAGAGTCGCCACCGACTTTTCTTTTATCCAAAATGAAAGGTAAAAAAGTACAGGAAAGACCTTTGAGATTGTTTCTTGAGTTCGGGGGGTAGATTATGAAAAGGGAAGGTATTAGCACCCTTTTCATCCATGGTTTTCCATGGGCTCTTAATTACTTGCTAGATCACTTGCTTTTGTTGGAAATTATGCTTTGTGTGGTTTTTGAAAGTATTTTGTAAAGAGGCCATTATTTAGGCAATCTTTGTAATAATTCTCGTTCATAAGAATGTATACAAAGATGTTTGCCTTTTTTTTTTTTTGAAAATGTTTTCAATGTTTGTAAGATGTTTGGAAATGTATGTGTTTGTTTTAAAAATAGCAAGGATATTTGTTTGAAATGGAGCAAGTAACTAAAAGTAATCTATCTACTCAAATGTCTTTCTTGTTCATTTTCTTTTCCTTTGATATTGTTGTCTTACCATTGATTTGGTAACCAACCCTATCTTTGGATGTAAACGGGACGGGCTTGGCTCATCGTATAACCATGATTAGCAATGTTGCAAAGTATCTTAGCATTTTGAGGGACTAAGATCATTTTTGTAAGGGAACTTCGAATAGCGTCATCGAGGGACTATGATCTTGTTTTTTGTTTATTTTGCTAAGATACCTTACATCCATAATATGGCCATTGTGTTCAAGGCAACCAAGTGGAGCAACCCTAGGGGTGTTTGTGTGCAAGTGTGTCATTTTCATGCTTGATTTTGTCTTGAATTAGGGTTTTCTATTTGATTGCTTTTATCTTGCCATACAAACCCTAATTATTCACATGTTATATATAAAGCGATAAATTTGCGGAAAGTAAATATCATACGCTATTACAATCATTTGGGGATGGGGTATACAAATTTAAAAATGGGGATTGCAAGAAATTAAAGTCCTAATTATCTATTACAACCATATTGAATATCCATGAAGAAAAATATATGAAGCACATAAAAATAATGAAAGGAAAAGAAAATATTTTGGATCATTATGTGTCAACACATGCCGTAAACTCAAGCTTCTCGAATGAACTCTTGTTTTGATGAAGACAAATCATGATTGATAAAGAAAGCAAAAATTATTGATCAAGCTAAAAGCCTCTTTGGATGAAGTCTTTGGTTTAAATCCTTAGCAAATTTCAAGGTATAATGATAATATGTACCTTGAACTTAAGATATAGATGCTCAATGATCAAAAGGAAACATTTTATATTGTCCAACCCTTTATTCAAGTTCTTTTAAAGCAAAAAATCAATTCTTATTTGAGTTCAATCGATTTTCATGTTAGTGCAATCGATTGCACGCTTCAGTTTTTCAAAACATTGGCTACTGACTTCCAGTGCAATCGATTTGCATGGTTGTGAAATCGATTGCACAGTCAAATTTTTTGGAAATTTGGCTACTGGAAACCCGTGCAATCGATTTGCATGGTTGTGCAATTGATTGCACACTCAAATTTTTTGGAAATTTGGCTACTGGAACCCCGTGCAATCGATTTGCATGGTTGTGCAATCGATTGCACGCTGTATGATTTTGAAAAACAGCTGCCTTACACCTGCCTGTTCATGATTTTTTTTACAAACCTTTTCTTCAAAGGTCACTACGTTTTAGCCTAAAAAATGAACCAAATGAAGATGATTGAAATGAATAGTTTAAAGTTAATAAGACTTACCTTGCAACTAGAATTTATGTTTTGAACTTGAGGTGTTGCTTTGTGGACTGTTATGACCTTCTTTCAGTTATGAGATTTTTGAGAGTTTGTCAACAAAACTTCTGGTTTTCTTTTTGCCTTTTTTCTCTTCTCTGTCCTTTTTTCTAACTCCCTTTCTCTTGCAATTGGCCTCCCTATTTATAGAGAAGGTTTGAGACTTCAAACAACTCATATTTTTTAAATCACATGTTATGGTTATCTTGCTTGTTTTTGACGCAAACATGAAGGACATGTTTCCAATGCTTGTACCAAGATATGTAAAGTGGTTGATCACTTTAAAAATGTTTGTTCTGACTTGTATAAGTTGAGTGTGATTAGAACAACAAGTTAGAGGATCAAGAAATTGACTTTATGATTAAAGTGAACTTTCCAAGCATGGCAATGGTGCCTTTGTGCCAAAAATGGAAAGATACAATGGACAATACTTGAACCACTTGGATAATGGTTCAATTAATTGTGTAAACATCTGATTATGGATAGATTTGCAAGTTAAGAGGCCTGCAAAGTAAAGATTATGCAGCATGGTTAAGATTTTTGTTCCTTGTTCATCACAAATCTGCCTTGTAAATCAATAATGAATGTCCAACTTCAGATCCTTGTATCTTCTAGCTCAAATATGATAAATTCATGCTCTTGGATGTTTTGGAAAGCTTGAAACACCCTCTATAACTTCCATGTTGGACATTTTGACAAAATCATCTTGGAACTATGTGAAAAAATGCCAAGAAGTTGCGATAAAATCCTGCACAAAATCTGTTGAAAATTTCTCTAAGTGTTAAATGAAAATGTCATGACTTCATGAATTTATAACCTCAGATCCAAGCACATTTAGGAGAAGTTGTGTAAATAAATGTTGTAGATATCATGGAGATTTGCAACTTTCATGTTGAAAGTTTACCTTGAACCATCTTGCATCTTGGTGAAAGAATGGCATGAAGTGACGAAATTATCATGTATAAAAACACTTAGAAAATTTCTAAGTCTTGGAAATCTTGACTTTTCAAATTGACTTTTGACTTTCTTGACTTCTTGATGATTAAGCTTGATATTCTTGAGTGTCTTGATGAAATTTTATCTTTGGGATGTGTGATCGGTGGATCTGGAACTGACTGTTTTAAAGCTGGTTCGCGAAATGTCGCGGAAGCAAGAGTCGCCACCGTCTTTTATTTTCTCCAAATGGAAAGGACAAAAGCACAGAAAAATTCCTTAAAGAGATTGCTCTCGGTTCGGGAGGTAGGTTATAGAAAGGGAAGGTGTTAGCACCCTTTCTATCCATGGTTATCCATGGGCTCTTAGGTACTTGCTCAATGTGTTTTCAAAATTGTTTGTTTGCTTTTCAATTGTGGGTTTTAAAAAGTTTCTTTGAAAAATTTCAGTTCGACTCGTACGTCAGAGTGTTTGAAAAATTGTTTTGAAAGCTTTTGAAAAGTGTCGGTGTGAAAAGTATGTTTTGATTTTGTTTTGAAGAGAGAAAGTATCTACGAGAACCTACCTACCCTAAGGAATTCGTCTGTGTAAATGTCCTTTAAAGTAGTGCCATCCCACCATTGAGAGGTAGGTAGCACCACCGTTGGAGGTGTTCGGGTCAATTCGAGTTTGTGGGGACGCGGTGATCACCGGAGCAATGGGAAGACACCTTAGAAGCTACCCTCATGCCAGGTTCCCGGATCATGAGGACTTACTAAGACGTCCTCTACTCGACGATCACCTTTCGAAAGGCAACAGTGAGGCGTACCCTAGGGGTGGTGTGTGCGGTTCGTGTGTCATGTTTCAATTATTTTGTCTTGTCATGTTTGTTGTGATCTACGCTTGATTTTATTTTTAGGGCCATACATTCTTTCATGCTTTTTGTTAACAGTTATATACGTGCGAGAAAATAAATCTAAACTATTACAAATGGCGCGGGTCCACATCGCCAAAATAAACCGAACCCGATTTGACTGAAAGTAAAGAAGCAATAAAATAAAAGTGCGAGAAATAAAGTAAAAAATGTTACAAGGCTTTGGGGCATATACATAATTATTTAAACGATATAAAATAAATGTGCGAAATAAAGGAATTAAAAACAAAACTAGGGCGTTGGACCCTTTTTGCAAAAGTATTTAAAGTTAATGAATTGATTAATTAGAACTAATGAAGAATTAAAATTAAAGAAAAAGGAATGTTTTTTTTGTATTTTTGTATTTTTTAAGACTTAAAAGAAAAAAGAAAAAGAAGGAATTAATTATAATTGACTAACCCTAATTCTATTGTTTTTTTAAGTTTATTGTAAAAATGTTATATTAATCTAAATTAAACCCTAATTTATTTATGTACATTTAATTATAAAAATAAAATAAATAAATAAATAATATTGTGATAAAAAAAAGGAAAATTTAAAAGGTATAAAAAGTCATTAACCTAATGCTATATTTTTGGATTTTTAGTTATTAAGAAAGTATTAAAATCTAACCTAAAATGCAACCCTAGTTTAATTATGAAAATTACTAATATTATGGCAAAAAACAAGGAAAGTTAAAAGGAATAAAAAAGTCATTAACCTAATGCTATATTTTTGGATTTTTTTATGGAAGAAAGAATTAAAGTTAAAACCTATTTTACTAAATTTATTTACATGTTAATTATTTACAAGAAAATAAATAAAATAAATATTTTTTATGTTTTTATTCTTTTTCTGATTTTTTGTGATGTTTTTATATTTTGTAAAGAAAACAATTAATTAATTAAAACAATGAAAATAAATAGCCTAATAATTAAAAAAAAACAATAAAACATGAAAAGAAAAGCAAACCAGGGGGGGTAGCCCCAATTTAGGAGGTAAGGCCTTAGCATTTCAGGCCCATTTATGTTATGGCCTTGCTGACTTTTTGCTAGCCTGCTTCAGCGTTGACTGGAGTTTATTGCGCTCCTTTGCATCCAAGCCTTTGATTTGAACTGGTGGGACGCGTGGACGAGTGAGATGGTGAGCGTATGGTATACTGGGACGCTCATGCTGCATGGGATTTTACATTGAGGAAAAATATGAAGGAAAGTCAGGACCTGGGTCTCGAACCCAAGTCACGTGGATTGCCAATACACCTCATTGCCACTGGATCACTAACACGCATTTGTTAGATAAACATACAATGAATAATATAATATAAAACAATGCATCAGTGGTTTAAAGCGCGAAAATTCAAATTTGTCCAATCAGTACACGCCACTTCATCATCTTCCTCATGGCTTCGTTTTGCCTGAAAAGAACAAAAGTATTAGGCAACGGTTTTTACACCGTTGCAGAAAGTGGCATACGAGAAAATAACGATTAGGCCCTGAGGCCCTATAAATTAATCGCGATGACGGATTCTTGTTCGTTGGAGTGTGCCGGTTTGAATGGTCTAAGTCTGGAAAGCTGATTTTTCTTCAATTGAAAAGCCCTAATTCTGAGCTTTATGAACCCTTAAACATGGAACACGATCATGCATTTTTCTGGAAACTGTTTGAGTTCATGATACCGGTTCCAGGCGTTTTGGCTTGTTGTTTGTGATTGGTACACGTTCAGAATTAGTCAAGGAAGCTATTGGAATAAGACTTATGGCTTCAATCCTCCTCTAAGGTTGATTTCAGATTTGAGTTTTTTATGGAAAAATTTCAATGTTGCAATCAGCTTTTTAGCGCAGCCTATAGTGTCTTGTGGTTAGGGTTTGACTTAGCACTTATGAGGGAAGAGAATTAGGTCATTAGTTGGCCTTTATCCATGTCCATGAGAGAATTGGTCTTAGGTCTTTTAGCATTAACAAACTTTTCCTTCTTTTGAGCAAGACCAAGACTTGGTGTATAATCTAACCCTAGCATGAGTTTGTGAGTTGGCATATGATATATGGAAGCTATCCCAATTCAAATGACACTATTTCACTGGTTTTTGAATTTTATTTGAATTTTTAAAGATTTAAAATGAATTAAATTATCAAAAATTAAATAAAATAGAAAAATCAATATTTGGTCTTGAAATTAATCATGGGACACGTGTGTGGCATGACAAGGATGAATCAAGTGGAAGAAAGTGGGCCCTTTTGTCAAAAATTGGAGTTTCAAGGATAGTTGACTTTTGCCATTTCACAAAAATTTCCCAACTTCTACAAGGCATAACTTGCTCAATTTTTAAGCTTTTCACATGTTCTTGGACATTTTGGAAAGGTCTTTGAGTCCTCTAACCAATGCCTTTGGTCCCATGTCATTTTGATTTTCCAATCTCAAGTTATGGCCTTTGACTTAAAGTCCCTTTTTGTTGACTTTTGAAAATGACCTATAATGTTGAAATTGATAACTTTTTGTGAGAGCATTCCTTGGACTTGAAGTATGAAGATGAGTTGTAGGAAATGTCTTTCTCTTCAAAATGAGCTTTGGATGGAATTTTTCTGATAATCCATGTGAAAGTTATGCCCTGGTCAATTTCAGTTGACTTTTTCAACTGTCCAAATATAGCAACTTTTGCATCTTTGATGATTTCTGAGCCAAATTTTGAGAATCATGATCAAGCATTGATCAAATGATGTTTGTGGCTTCAAAATGATATGTTGACCAAAAATTTGAACTTTTGACTGTCAAATGACCATTTTGCCCCTACAGTTGACTGTAGTGCAATTTAGGGTTTTGACTGTGCAATCTTGAGCTGAATGCCTTGAAACTTGATATGAGGATGTTTGACCATGTTTGTAAGCATATGAGACTTGATTGAGCCTTTGAAAACTTCCTTTTCTTGATCAGACTCAAAACCCTAATTTTGACTGTATGGGAGACTGTTGCACTGCACAACCCTTGGGGAATTTTGTAACTTGGCTTGGCAATTTCTTGAGGAATATGAGAGGGCAAATTTTGGGGTATAACAGGATGTAATGTTGACCAAAAAGTCAAAGTTTGACTTTCCAGTATGCAATTGACCATTTTGTCCTTGTGCCAATTTCAAGCCTAAATTGATGTATCAATGCTGCAAACTTGACGTCGTAGGATATCTTGTGAGCAAATACTTGACAAATGAGAGGGCAAATTTTGGGGTACAACAACATCCACCTTGACTTCTTTCTTGTCCTCTTCGGTACCTAGGTTAACTGTGTCCATTGGTTCTTTGTGGGGCTGTATGGTCCTCTCTTCTTGTTGTAGTAACCTGGCAAGTTCCCGTGGCACTTCACAATATTCCTCACCTTCATCTTCGGCTTGGTAGATTAGATTTTCAGAGTCACAGAAGGCCATAGTAGAATCGTTACCCATGGGATCCTGAATGGATGTAGATCTGCATTTTGAATGTGAGTGTGTGTAAGAGTATAACTATCTTTGAAAGAAATAAAAAATGTAAAAAGAAAGACAAAGAGCACAAAGTTTGTATGCAAAAACGTCCATGATTCATTGATGACATATGAAAATGAAGTAACAACCCTTATAAATGGACCGTTGTGCCTCGGGTAAGACACAAGGTTTAAAAAGTCTGAATTGTTTAATTATTACAGGTCCAACAAAAATCTAAAGACAATTACTATAGGATAAAAGTAATTGGGACAAAATCTTTAGCTTCCCAGTTGCTGAGTCCTCCTTTGACAGTTGGGAAAATCCATTCCTCCAGGTCGTAGCTATCCTCATCATCATCCCCCACTGCATTGACTACGTGGTTGCTGATCTTCAAAGATTGTCCCCCGGTATGAGCAAGTCGTACAACTTTCTGGGCTCCTGAAGTGAAACCCAAACCAAATTTGTCAGATTTGTATGGGATATCCGGGAGTTGGCCCCAAATAGTACACCCACCTTCTTCAATCACTGCCTTGGCATCTTTCAGAGAAGACATCTTTAGCGGAGGTCTTGTAATCTTCGGGACTTGGGAAACAACCTTTGTCATTGCCACGGTTTGTGGGACTTCCTCGAAGTGCTGAAATGGAGTTTCAATTAATTCACCATCCAATTCCACGTATCTGAAGGAGTTTAAGTGACTGACCATATATTCCTCTTCTCCATGGACAATAATGATTTTCCGCTCGGTCGAGTATTTCAGCATTTGATGTAATGTAGAGGTGACGGCACCAACGTTGTGAATCCATGGTCGGCCCAATAAGCAGGAATAGGAAGGCCGAATGTCCATCACGTAAAAAGTTGAATCAAAGGTTTGGGTTCCAACTTTTATGGGGATGTCCACCTCCTCATGCACCATTCTCTTTGAACCGTCGAAGGCCCTTACCACTATGTTGCTGGGTTTTAAGGTCAATCCTTCACAGCCGAGCCTATCAAAAGCCTTCTTAGGAAGCATATTCAAAGAAGAATCGATATCAACCAAGACATGGGCCAAAGTTGTGCCCCGACATTCGACAGAGACATGTAATGCCTCGTTGTGCTTCCTCCCTCTAGGTGTCAAGTCAGCATCAGAAAAGCCTAAACCATTATCCATGGTCAAGCTGGCCACACAGTCTTGGAACTGATCAACAGATATTTCTTGTGGTACATGGGCAGTTTTAAGAAATTTCACCAAGGCCTTCGCATGAGCCTCGGAGCACAACAATAAAGCCAGCATGGAAATCTTTGACGGAGTCTGCCCTAGCTGTTCGACTACGTTGTAGTCACTTCTCTTTATAATTTTCAGAATTTCTTCCATCTCCTTTTGGGAGGCCTCAAGGATAGATACTGATTGCGCCTTCATCCGGACAGGCTCAACCATTATTCCTTTTCCCCGAGTCTAGGTTGACTCGGTGGTAGGGGTATCAGCAGGTGTAACTGTGGGAACTGTAGTAGTAGTAGTGTCAATAGGAACAGAAACAGGGATGATCACAGGACCGGTAACAGTCTTCGGAGGAGAAATCTTTGGGGAGAATATTCTTCCACTTTGGGTTATCTTGATGGTTCCCGTGATGTTGCTGATGTCGGGGTCAGCCTTCTCAAAAATTGAGTCTTCATCTGCCAGCCAATCCTGTTTGACGTCGTGATAGTAGACATCGCCCCCATAATTCCATGGGACATTTTTATCTGATGAGTACGAGATTGGTCCAGGCATAGTAATTATCAGTGGAGCCACTTTAGGAACTGATGTGATCCTAACGGGTCTTTTGGTGGAGACCCTGGAAGAATTGGTGAAAATGGTTACTATTGAAACATAATTGTAAGAAATGGTTGGAACGAGAGTCTTTTCAAAGAAAATCTCTTTGTCATCTATTAGGCGTTGGACACCTGCTTTCAATAAATGACAACCAGTTGGTAGGGATAAACAGAAATGGCAGCTTTCAACACAGCCCATAAATAAACTGGTCTTCAATAGGTTCCTTTTGACAGTCAAAAGAGGAGTAACAAGTTCATACACATCAGTAACAAACATATCATCTTCAACATCGTTGACATCACGGCCATGCTTGGGCATAGGAGCAGTTATAACATTTGGGATTTCAGGAGCACCAAATTCAATTTCTTTTGCTTCAAGAAGGTATTGCACCTCATTTTTCAAAGCCCAACAGTTGTTGGTATCATGGCCTGGACTCTCTGAATGGTAAGCACAACGAGCATTAGGATGGTAGTGAGGAGAGGTGGTGTTGGTATTCTTCGGGGCTTCCTTCAAAGTTACCAGATTAGATCTCAATAAATGTGGCAGGACTTGAGATAGTGTCATATTAATCCGGGTAAATTGTCTTACCAATTTTTCGGTTCTAGGTTGGTTGCTCCTTTGTTGAGTAGGTGCAGGCTTAGGGATCATGACAACCCCCACCATTGGATGGTGTTCAGTTCTTTCTTGATTTCTTTGAGGGTATACAATACCAACTTCTTTCTTCCCAATAAATGGTTTTCTTACAACAATAGAGGATGCGTCTTTTTGAATTTTCCCACTCTTAATCCCAACTTCCACTCTTTCTCCGGTCAAGATTAATTAAGTGGAGCCTGCCGAGGAGCTTCCAATTAGATGATTGAAAAATGGACCAGACAAGGTCCCTAGAAACATATCCACTAGTTCCCTTTCAGATAGGGGAGGCTGGACTCTTCCTGCTAAGTCCCTCCGTTTCTGTGCGTAGTCTTTGAAACCTTCACTTGAAACCATAGCTATACTCTGGAGTTGAGTACGGGTGGGAGAAAGGTCTGCGTTGTATTGATATTGTTTATAGAAAGCAGCGGCAAGGTCTTCCCAATTATGGATACTGGCTTTTCCAGTTGATAGAACCAATCTAGCTGAGTCCCGGATAGACTGTCTTGAAAGAAGTAGACCCACAAATCTCTGTCAGCAGTGTGAGGTTGTATCTTCCTCACATAAGATCAGAGATGCATCTTGGGACACGAAACCCCATCGTACTTAGCAAATACTGGTGCCTTGAATTTTGGTGGAATAACAATCCCAGACACCAAACTCAACTCTTGAAAGTCCATCCCGGACACTTTCTAAATTTCCATTGCACTTAGAAGTTCTTCCAGATGTTTGTATTTGTCGTCGGCCAGAGGATATTTCTCCTCAGAGTAATCTTCTTCTTCTTCCTCTTCAGATTCTGTCTGGGAAACCACTTCCTTTCCTTTCACTTCTGGATTATCCTTTTCACCAGATGACGTTGCAAATTCTAGGGTCCGTCTGGCTTGTCCTTGGAACCTTCTTCCCATATTCAGAACTCCGGTTATTTTCGTTTCTTTCTTCTTCTTTTCTTCAACCAGCAAAGTTTTCAGATCCTCTTGTCCTTTGGCTAGAGTCAAGAACATCTGTTGAAACTGAGCATTCTGCGCCTGGAGGTCTTTTACTGTCTGCTCGAGATCCATCTTACTGAAATAAATAGTAGAAAGATGAGGAGACTTGTTGTAAGAAACCTGCTTATGTTATGATGAATGGTAAATGCATATGCAATGATTTCAAGGAAATTAGAGACTTAAATTGGCTTTAGACCAAAAAGGAAAACATGTTATATTAATAAAATCAAAGCTTGAGTACATCATGCCTCTTTTGGGCTTACAAAGAAATACAAAAACTCTAAGATAAAAAAGTTGTACGCATCCTCTTTGGTGCGATGTAGGCGTTCAGGCTCCTCTCCTCATGAAGTTGCTTAGTGAGTTCAAAACCTTCTTCTCGCTAGCATAGAATTGGGCCTCGAAGGTGTCTCTCTCCCCCTTAAGCTATATCCAGTCCCTTTGTAAGTCTTCAAGAGAGGTGGGCATGTCAGAATGTAGGATAGTGTAAGGAACATCTCCTTCCACAACAGGTTCTATGATAACCGGGAGAATGGAGGGGGTAAGGCATTATAATACTTTGAGCACGAGCTCATACCCATTTGAGGTAAGTCTCAAGAGGGATGGAATTCTTATGCCCCAATGTCTTGCTATCTACCTTGTTCAACATCCTCCAAGCTCGGATAAATCTTTGGCGGTGACCTTGATCGTCGTTCTTATAGTCAAATACCAACCCTTGAATGAGCATCTCATGTGGGCCATCCCTTTGGGCGTAACCAAACTGTCTTAAGGCTAAGTAGGGGTTGTAGGTGATACCTCCTCTAATGCCAAGTAAGGGGACATTAGGGAATTCTCCATAACGGTCGACGATTGTAACATTCTCTATAGATTTAGAACACCAATGAATGTCTGAATGTTTGAGCGTCATCATCCTATGTGACCACCTGGAACCTTGCTCGTTCCTCAATATAGATTGGGGAAGATGTGAAATAAACCATCTTTCCAAAAGAGGAGTACAACACATAATGATACCTCTCTTTCTCATAGTGCGAGTGTGAAAAGAATGTAGGATGTCCCCTAACAAAGTAGGCACCGGGTTACGAGACATGAAGATTTTGATGGTGTTCACATCTATGAGTTGGTCAAGATTTGGAAACAAAACCATCCCATAGATGAGGAGAGCCACAATTTCCTCAAAAGCTTGCAAATCCAAAGAGTTCTAACAGTTTTGGGCTTTCTCAAACAAGAACTTTTCTAGGAAACCCTTGACACCACTCCTTGTCTCCCAATTAGTTGTGATATCAGATGGTTGCAAGTGTAGATCTTGAGCAATCTCTTCTGGCTTTGGGTATCTTTCCATACTGTTGAAAGGTAGTTGATTGAGAATGGGAATCCTCAAGAGTTGGGAGAATTATTCCAAAGTTGGCACAAGTTGATAATCGGGAAATGTGAAGCAATGGTGTAAAGGATCAAAGAACTGGAAGATCACTTTCATCATGTCCTCATCAGTGTTGGAAGTGACCAAGTTTAGTAGGAGACCATGTCCTTCGGTGAATGGAGAATTTTTAGGAATCCTTGATGCTAGCTCTTTAAGTTGAGGAGGGATCCTTACAAGGTTGACTTGAATGGTTTTCCTGCGAATAGAATCCATGTCCTACAAAACAGAACAAAGATAAATCCCAAGATCCTTGAAATGATTAGTGAATATGAGTATGATGTTATGATGTTTATGATGTTATGTACAAGTAAATATATACAAACAAAACAAACAAGTCCTTAGGTTTAGGCTTGCATGGAGACTCATAGGTAAGTACCCTCTTGAAGATTAGTTGGCTCAAACCTGTCCTAGTAATAGCAACCTGGTTCTAAGGAGCTCAATATGACTGGTTTGTTTCCTTGGGCATTGTTTCAGCGCAAGCCTCTTTAATGGCGACTGAAATATCCCAAAAAACCAAACCTCAATGAGTGTAGTATCGAGTATCTACCAACTTCGGACTGCACCAAAGTCGGTCATCTCACTACGTCCTAATGGCCAAGTTGGTCAAGTAAAGGTTCTAAAAGTTTGTTAGTGCTTCATGACATCACTCAGCGGCCCCGTATTCTCCTTGACTACTCAAGGGCTACCGGTACCCACAAATATGTCACACTAGTGTAGCTATTGCTTAGACCATGTCGGTATACCCCGCACAGTTTCCATAATATATTGCTACTTACCTATAAGGTATCCCAAATATGAGTAGAGGATTCAAACCCAAACAAAGAACCATAATGTAAAACATACAAGTTAAACAATGAAAGCAAGTAAATGTGATCTAGCCCTAAGGTAACCCCACTTTTAAGATTCTCCCTAGCAGAGTCTCCAGTTTTGTGATACGGTGGGAGAACTGACTTGGGTGTTTTACGTTTGGTCGTAAATGTTGCGGTTAGCAAGAGTCGCCACCGACTTTTCTTTATCCAAAAGGAAAGGTGAAAAAGCACAGGAAATACATTTTGAGATTTTTTCTTGAGTTCGGGGGGGTAGATTATAAAAAGGGAAGGTATTAGCACCCTTTTTATCCATGGTTTTCCATGGGCTCTTAGTTACTTGCTAGATCACTTGCTTTTGTTTGTAATTGTGCTTTGTGTGGTTTTTGAAAGTATTTTGAAAAGAGGCCATTATTTTAGGCAAACTTTGTAATGATTTTCGTTCGTAAGAATGTATACAAAGATGTTGATCTTTTGAAAATGTTTTCAAGATGTTTTGAAAGTGTAGGTGTTTGTTTTGAAAATAGCAAGGATGTTTTAGTTTTGAAATTGAGCAAGTAACTAGGAACATTCTACCTACTCAAAAGTCTTTCATGTTCATTTCCTCTTTCCTTTGACATTGTTATCTTACCATTGATTTGGTAAGTAACCCTATCTTTGGATGTAAAAGAGACGGGTGTGGGTCATCGTATAACCATGATTAGCAATGTTGTAAAATATTTTAACATTTTTCTTTAAGGACTAAGATCATTTTGAAAGGCAACATGGATAGCGTTATCGAGGGACTATGATCTTGTATTTTGCTTGTTTTTGCCAAGATACCTCACATGCATAATATGGCCATTTTTGTAAGGAAACAAAGTGAGTTTATCCTAGGGGTGTTTGTGTGCAAGTGTATTGATTTACATGCATTATTTTGTATTGATTAGGGTTTGCTATTTGTTGGTTTTAGTCTTTCCATACAAAACCCTAATTACTAGCTGTGATACGGTGGCATAACCGACTATTTTGGAATGCTGGTTTGTGTTTTGCGTTTTTTTATTTGCAAAATGTCGCGGTAAGCAAGAGTCGCCACCGAATTTTATTTCATCCAACCGGAAAGGAAAAAAGTACAGAAAAAATCCTTTTTCGAGATATTCTGAGTACGGGGGGTAGGTTATAGAAAGGGAAGGTGTTAGCACCCTTTCTATCCATGGTTTTCCATGGGCTCTTAGGTACTTGCTCATATTTTAAAATTGCTTGTGTATGAGCTTTGTTTTGAAAATTTTTGACTTCGTGATAACCTTTGTATCAGTCCTCAAAGGTGTGACGAAGTTGTTTTGAAAAGTGTAAGTGTGAAAAGTTTTGATTTGAGTAAGAACCTACTAGCATCTACTCAAAAAAAGATCGTTTATATTCTTGTTTCCTTTAGACAGCGCTATCCTACTATTGAGAAATAGGTAGCACCGTCGCTGGAGTTTGTAAGGGTCAATTCGAAAGGGACGTACGATCACTATAACAATGTTAGGACGTCTTAGTAATAACCCTAGAGTCTTAAGATCATATTCGAGGCAACATTTCTGAGGCGACATTTCCGAGGCAACATTTCTGAGGCAACATTTCTAAAGGGATATTTGATCTTTGTTATACAGGAGGGCAACCACTAAAACACCATATGCTTAGTGATCATTTACCGAAGGCAACCGAAGTGTGAGTATACCCTAAAAGTGATATGTGCGAGTGATATGTTTTCAATCATTTAGTCTTTGCACATTAGGGTTTTCTAACTGGATTAATTTGTCATGCATTCTTGTCATACAACCCTATTAGCATACATCTAAACAGTCAAATATTTGCGAGAATTAAAATGAGAGAAAGTAAATCTACGCTATTACAAGGCTTCAGGGAGGGGAATTAATTACATAGCCAAAAAACCCGGGGAGAAGCGATAAATAAAAACCCTAGATTAAACTATTACAAACCATGCACAGTTACAACAATATTGACAAAAAATGAATAATATGTGCGCGGTGAATCGAATACTAGATAATTAGGGTTTTGACCCTTGCCTAAACCTAATTGCGATTAATTAAGAAAATGTTTTTGTTTTGTTTTATTATTTTAAGAAAATAAAGAAATTGTTAAATTAAAAGAAAGAAAAGCCTACTTCTAATTAATTTTAATTTTAAGAAAAAAATGAATTAATTGATCTACAACCTATTTTTGTATTTTTGTTTATTTGAGAAGGAAATAAAAATTAAATCAAGAGTTACCCTAATTTCTAATTGAATTTTAATTGTGAAAGAAATTAAAGTTGCCCTAAATTAATAAAATTAATTGAATAAAAAAACATTTATTAAGAAAATAAATCTTTTTGTTTTTTTTAAATATTTTTGATTGGTTAATTTAATAAAATAAATTTTTTGTGTTGATTAATATAAAGAATAATTAAAGGAAAGAAATTAAAGAAAAATAATAGAAGTAACCCAAGGGGCCTGCTGTCAACGGATCTGATTGGAGATGGATCCAGAAGGTGATGGTCCAGAGGATGAGGTGCGTTGGATCTGATTCTGGCTGATGGATCTAGAAGGTGATGGTCCTCAAAAGGTGCACGTGCGCTGAATCTGATTCTGGCTGATGGATCCAGAAGGTGATGGTGCTCAGAAGGTACACATGCGCTAGATCTGATTCTGGCTGATGGATCCAGAAGGATGATGCACTGGATCTAGTCCTAGCTATAAGATCTAGAAGATGCTACACCTCAGAAGGTGTATGTGCTGGCTCTGGTGAAAATAATGGAGAAAATGCCAAAAGCTCACGCCTGGGATCGAACCCAGAACAATGAGCTTCTGACTTCCTTCTTCTGACCAAATGTGCTAGATGTTAACTTATCGATATAATAAAAACAAACAATATATCATAAAAAACAAGTTTCTGGCCAGACTAACGTGCCAGAATTTAAATCAACCAACCAATGGTTTCCACGCCTCATCTTCTTCCCCAGACTGTCGATTTAGGCTCTGAAGATTTACCTACAGACGTTGGGTGTAGGTATATCCCTGACCATCTCAAAAATTGTTTGCACTCAAGATAAATGACCATGGCTGGTACCATTCTACTCGTTTCAACCTCACGAGTCTTCTGGTACTAGAATCATTACTCAATTTTTCCTATCCTGCAAAGCCCTAATCAAGAACATAGAACCCTAGCTATGGCAACTTCATGTACAAGCGTTAGAAATACCATTAAATGGTACCAAAAGCTTGCAAACTCAATGACAAACACGAATATACCATTGAAATGTGCAATGGATGAGTAAATCAATGAAACTGAATTTGAATTTGGAAGCATGTCTTGGCACCTATATCTTACAGTTCCAGGCGTGAAAAGGCTTGAATCTGATTGGAATATGCTCCTGGAGTGTCCAGCAACCTCTTGGCAATGTGAGAAAGGCATGATCCGGTCTCTAATATGGAAATCAGATTCCCACTTATCTTGAATTTTTTTTTGAGTTTTGTTTTCTCTTTGCACGACTGCCTCCAACCCCTATATGCCTTGGTCTCCTTCTGTATATGTAATACAAGCTATTAGGTCAACAAAAACGACCTCAATCTTGCTCATCATGGAGATTTGATTTGATCTTTCAACGCATATGATTCCTTTCCAATTTTGCTCAAATCCAATCTTTTTCCAACCAAATTGACTTTGAACGAGTTTATCTTTAATTGACAGCATATGAGATCTTTTTTCAATGCAAAAAATCATCCCTAAAATACAATATATGATTTATTAGGATTTATTTGATTTTATTTGAATTTTAAATGAATAAAAATCAAAGTAAATTAAATAAATGAATAAATAAAGCATGGAGGGTCCAATAGGTCGTGGACTATGTTAGGAATGAGATGCAAGCATAAAAAGTTGGGCCCATTTAGCAAAAGATGCAAATTTGAGCATATTTGACTTTTGGCTATTTTGCAAAAAAGGTCAACTTGGCCAATGCATAACTCTCTCAATTTTGAACCTAGAGAGATGTTCTTGGACTTTTTAGAAAGCTTAGGATGTTCTCTAAGCAAACCTTTTGGTCTCATCTCAATTGAGTCTTCCATGTTCATGTATGAAGCTTTGACCCAAAAGGTGTTTTTGTTGACTTTTCAAAATGACCTATAATGTCCAAATTCATATATTTTTGTGAGTGCATATTTTGAACTTGGGAGCTGAAGATGAATTGAAGGGAATTGCATCCTCTTCAAAATGATCTTTGTATGGGTCATTTTTTGTAAAGTATGAGAAAGTTATGTTTGGTCAAAGTTGAGTTGACTTTTCTTGTAAAACCCTAATTTAGCAACTTTTGGATTTTGATGAATTATGGGCAATCCTTAATAAATCATGATCAACCCTTGATAAAATGATGAATGATACTTCAAAATGAGGATGTTGAACAAAAATCTTGAAGTTTGACTGTATGTGGGCCACAATTGACTTTTGACCAAGCACAGTCGATTCTCAGGTATTTGAGCAATTGACTGAGCAAACCTCCCCTGCAAGGCTTGAAACTTGACATGGATGATCTTGAGAACATATTAGGACAATGGTGAGCATTTGGGATCCTTTGGACTCAAGCATCTTGATGCAAAATGAAACCCTTATTTGAGGTAGACTGCCTTAGGAGAGGGTTTGTCTGGTCAATTATTGGACTTCCTTGAGCAATTTGAGGACCTCACTTGACATGTCTTGAGAAATATGGGAGGGAAAATTTTAGGGTACAACAGCTGCCCCTGTTCAATCTTCTTAAACCTGAGGATGTAGATTAGCTCGTCTGCCTTTCGTGATTTGAAGGTGGAAGATGAAGTTATACTTGATTTTCCCTCTCATTTTATCAAGATTTCCCCTCTCAAGACTCTTTGGACTCCAGACAAGATTAGGGTTTGCTCAGCTCAAGACATCTCCTTGCACTGTTGACCTGAAATTAGGGTTTGAGTTTGCACAGGGATCTTTGGACTTCCAATGCTTAATATGACTTTCATACTTCATGTTAGACTTATAAGATTTCTCATACCAAGTTTCAAGCCTTGAATCAAATTTTTGCTCAGTCAATTGGACAGTTGACCTAGAAATCAGCTGTATTGGGGAAAAAGTCAACTTTGGCCAATTTACAGTCAAACCTCATAATTTTTGATCCACATCAACATTATAGACTCATATGAACCATTTGATCAAGTTTGGACCACAACTCCTCAAGAAATTTTGATCAGATCATCAAAAGGGCAAAATGGTCATTTTTAGGGTTTTGACTGTATAAGGGAAATTTTTGATTTTTCACCTAGTCAATGGCAAATATGGTTCAAGCATGGTTTCAAGGACTCAATGGAATCATCTTTACCTAATCACAAGGTTCAAAAGATCTCAAATGCATTGGATTGACAGATGAATTTTCCAGTCTACTAATCAAAAATCAACTGTACACTGAAAAGTCAAACTTTGACTTTTTGGTCAAAATCAAGTGCCAAGGGTCATTTTTCATAAAGATGTGTCAAAACATGAAACTTGTTCACCAAGAAACCTAATTTTGAAAATTAGGGTTTAAAATGGAAAAGTTTCATAACTTAGAAATTTTCTAAGTTATAAAAATTTCTTATTTTTTCCCAACTTTTTCACCATGATGAAATTGGATTCAAATAAAACTTACAACATGAAAGTTATATTCCTCCACAAAATATACAACTTTGATTCACAAAGTTTTCCAAAAAGATGCTTGGATCTCAAGTTATGATTTTGTGAACAAGGGTCCATGAAACTTTTAACTTAGTGAAATTTTGCCCTAGTTTAGGCAGGATTTTGACCTATCTTCATGGCAATTTTTCACATAGTTCCAAGTGGAATCTAAAAATGCATTTCAAAGATGGATTGTAGAGCATGTTACAAGATTTCCAAAATGTCCAAGAACTCTCCAAGATCATTCATGGTTAGGGAGAATCGAAAGTTTGAAATTGGCAAATCATCACTTTTGTCCAAGGCATTTTACACCATGCTTCAAGTTGCAAAATCTATCCAAACCTTGATTGTACTTGCTTACAAGTCCTTAAACCTTTCCACACTCATAAATTAAATGCAAACACATTGGATCAGGGCATTATTCTGATCTATGAAGCATTATACAAAGGTTTAATCCATTTTTGGCAAAAAGGCAACAATGCCATTTACATAAAGCACACCTTTTGCAAATTTGTTTCTCTTGAGCATTGGACCAAGCCTTTTGCTGCAAACAAAGTTCCCTAATATCAGGCAAAGTACACCAAATATGTGCATGCTTGGAGCTAGCCTGTACAGGCCATAACATTGTCAAAATCACCTTTTACTTCAAAACCAAGCAATTGTGCAAAAGGTCAACAACTCTTCAATATGATTAGAGCAAGTGTTGTATTCATTTCAAACAAGTTTTACACATTACACTAAGCCAGAAACACGAGCTCACCACCTCTAAAACACCCTTTTACACCAAAAACCCCATTTTCCTGCCAAAACAGGGCAGGTTCTGCAAATCATAAGCCAAAACCAAATCCACTCGTGCGTTTTGCTTGAAACCAGTTCCAACACACTCCATACAACATACCTAAATTATCCCAACCATTCCCAAACCACTGTAACTCCATTTACACACTTCACCATTTTCAAATTCTGAGTTTGCAGGTTGAGTTCTACAAGAAGATTCAGGCAAGTTCAAAGCAAGCTAAGCGTGGGAAAGCTCAAAGGAACTTCAAGCAAGCTCACAAGTATCTCAGGCCTCACTCATTGCCATACTCGAGCTTGACTGAAACAGGTAAATTTCAAACTTCTATCTCCTTATTTAGGAATCATTAGGTTTAGGTTTGTAAAGAAAAAATGTAGTCCTCATTGCCCTTGAACTATACATATGCATAGAATTCATTTATGTTAACTGAGCTAGGAGTATTTGATAGTTGAACTTTCTGAAAAAACTAGGTCAAGATTTAGGACCAATGAAATTATCTCTGGTCTTTGGGAGTTAGATTAAGTTTTTTACATGGTTAGAATCGTGTGATCAAGAGCTATAACTTTCATGTTGCAAGCTTTTGTTTTTGAGCACGTATACAGGAATTCCAGATTTGAACATGGCGCATGTTTGCTTCTGTCTCAAGGACAAGGATGAAGACAACTTGGGCTGGGCTTGGATTATTCTGACTATTTGCACCCCTTAGCTTGTTTTCTGCACCCCCTGGCCCATTTCTCTTATTTTTTTATATTTTCTCATTTATTTTACATTTTCTGACTTTTATTTATTTTTCTAAACATTAAAAATTACCAAAAATATTTTCTTAAATTTTCACAATTTATTATTATTTTTTTATTTTTGGCATAATATTTAGTTTATTAGGTTTAATACATTTATTTTCTTAAATAAAAACTTATAATTAATACAAAAATATTATATATTTTTATTTTTATTATTTATACATATAAAATAATATTTTCTCACATATTTTTTTAATAATATTTTTGTGAATATTTTTGTTTATTTTCTTTGTACATAAATGAATAAATAAATAATATAATGTATATATTTTCTTAAACCAAAAATTAGGGTTTCCACCCTTTTCAAAAATAATCATTAATATTTTTTCTTATTTTTGAAGCATAAATAATTTATTTTACATACAAAAAAAATACAAAAACATTTTTTGCATATTTATAATATATTGCATATTTAAATATTTGTCAATTCATTATTTGTACAATAAATTCAATATGGTTGTAATAGTTTTTAGGGCTTTATTTCTTGCAAATATCCCCTATTCAAACTTGTATCCTCCTCCCCATATCAATGTTGTAGTAGTCGTAGATTTACTTTTACGCATTTATTGCTTTTATATGCATGATAGTAAGATTAGGGTTTGTATGCAAATACCAAAAATCAAACAAATAGCATGACTTAATACAAGACAAAAATGCATGAAAAATGACAACACAATGCACACAAGCACCCCTAGGGTTTCATCCACTTGTTGCCTTAAAAATGGCCATGGTATGCATGCTAGGTATCTTGGCAAATCAAAAACAAAAACAAAAGATCATAGTCCCTCGATGACGCTATCTTGGTTGCCTATACACAAATAATCTAGACCCTCAAAAAACTTACTAAGATACTTAGCACAATTGTTATCATGGTTGTTGTACCCCAAAATTTGCCCACCTCTTTTTCACAAGAAATCACAGCTTCGGGCTTTTCCTGATTTTTCAGACTGGCTCAAGAATCGGTCAAACATAATTTTTCTTGTCAGTCTAGCCAAATTAGGGTTTTCATGGACTTTTGATACAATTCAAACAAATTATTAGGGTTTGGTTGATTTTGGCTCAGGTTTTGATCAGGCGGACGCTTCTTTGACATTTAACCAAGAATCAGGATTTTGTGCGCATATTTCTCAGAAAGAATTAATTCTATCAGTGCTTTTCAATTTACTCTGGGATATGGACTGAGGCTGTTGATTGAGATTTTTCAGTGTTTGGATTTAATCAGTGAAAGAAGGACATGTGGATATTTGTTGTTTAGCTGTGCAATGCTTCGATTATTCGGAACGACGGACGTTTATTGATTATTTATTATTCTGAGTTAAAATGGTTGGGATTTATTTCCAGTTATTATAATTTAAGAATTATAAATAACTAAATAAACAATTGAAAAGAAATAAAAGGAATTAACTGATTAAAAAAGGATTTTTTATTCATCTTTAATGGTTTGTTACAAATTATTATTTGAACAACTGTAAATTTATTTACATCTTTGTTTACAATAATAATGTTACGAATAATTGAAATGAAATAAGATACATCCTAAATTTCCTAAGTCTTCATCTTCTAGCCGATGCTCCCTTGTTGCCCAATTATTTTTCACCTGCAAAAAGAAGAAAAAAGGAAGTCAAAAGCAGATAAAATAAAAGAGCAGACAGAAAAAATGGACTCATCATTAAAAGCGACTGGCCGGAATCAGTTTGCCCTCTCTGTAAATCACGAGATTACTCTCGGTTCACAAAGAGGGATAGAAAAATGTCTTGCAAAAGTATGAAATGCACAAAGTTACAATATTGCACAAATTCAAAGTTTGTCAAACATACTGCATAAGTTGTCAAATAAGGCTGCATAATAAAAAAGAACATTAACCAAACAAGTCCAAAGGCAAACTGAACATACAAAGAGCCTGCCTCCAAACCTGTATTCCAAAACAACATAACATGTCAAACATTCAAACACAAACCAGAACATCAAGCTTCAAGCCAAACCTGCATTAAACCTGAAGTTTGTAAACCCAAACAGCAAGCCTAACCTGCATCAAAGCAAGCTAAACCAGAAGCATATAGGCATCAACCTGAAACCAGAAGCCAAGCCTCAAAGCTTCAAGCCGGTACATCCTGCATAAGCCTCAAACTGAAGCCCAAGCCTCATGCCTGTGTAAAATCCTGAAGCCAGTAAACCTGTAACCTTAATCCTTGTAGCATGAAGTCTGCTAAAGCCATCAACAAAACAAGCCTTTCAACCTGTCAAGCCTAAAGCATAAACCTGCTAGTCTGTAACACAAGCCTTCACAAGCCTCAAACCAAAAAAAAGCATCAAACATTAAAGTATTCCATCCCAAAAGCCCTCAGAGCTAGGCTCATCACAGGGTAAGCATACAAAGCAATACTCAGCAATACCATCAATCAGAGGCAACTCAGAATCAATTTCAACCTAACAGAAGCTGTGATCGGTGGATCTGGAACTGACTGTTTTAAAGCTGGTTCTCGAAATGTCGCGGTAAGTAAGAGTCGCCACCGTCTTTTATTTTCTCCAACATGGACAGGACAAAAGCACAGCAAAATTCCTTATGAGATAGTTTCTCGGTTCGGGAGGTAGATTTATAGAAAGGGAAGGTGTTAGCACCCTTTCTATTCATGGTTATCCATGGGCTCTTAGATACTTTGCACATTTGTGTTTTCAAAAGTGTTTGCTTTTCAATTGTGAGTGGGTTTGAAAAAGTTTCATTGAAAGTTTTCTGAATAACTCTTGTATCAGTCCTCAAGAGTGTTTGAAAAATTGTTTTGAAAGCTTTTTGAAAAGTGTCGGTGTGAAAAGAGTTTTGATTTGCTTTTGAATAGAGCAAGTATCTACGAGTCATCTACCTACCCTAAGGAATTAGGCTGTGTAAATGTCCTTAAGGTAGTGCCATCCCACCATTGAGAGGTAGGTAGCACCACCGTTGGAGGTGTTCGGGTCAATTCGTTTGTAGGGACAGTGTGGTCACCAGAGCAACAATATGACACCTTAGAAGCTACCCTTATGCCATTGATCCTTTTTAATTCCGAGGCAACCATTTCGAGGCAACTGGATCATGTCATGGACATAAGGACTTACTAAAACGTCCTATACTCGACGACCACGTTTCGAAGGTAAGGCAACAGTAAGGCGTACCCTAAGAGTGGTGTGTGAATTTGTGTGTTATTTTCATGTTATGTTTTATCTTGTACATTTATCATGGTGATCTACGCTTGTTTTTAATTTAGGCCATACATTCTTTCATGCGATTATAATTTAAAAGTGCGGAAATTTAAATGCGGAAAGTAAAATCCTAGCTATTACAAGGCGCAGATCTATACATCGCCAAATTACAAATACCCGTTTTAATAAAAATGCGGAAAGTAAAATAAATTCCTAATTACTATTACATGGCTTGAACAATTACATAATATTGAAAAAAAGAAAAATAAGAATAAATGCGCGAAAGAATTAAAGTTGAACGTTCGAGGGCGTTGTACCCTTTTGAAATTAAATTGAAATTAAATTGAAATTAAAGTTATTTAATTAAAAGAAAAGAAAAGTTTTTTAGGTTTTTAGTATTTATGAAAATAAAGAAGATTAAAAATCCAGAGAAACCCTAATTCTAGATTGTTTTTAATTATTTAAGAAAATGTCAAAAATTAACCTAATTTATGCTAATTAATTATTTACATATTTATTTATAAAAATATTTAGTAATTAATAATAATAATAATGATGAGAAAATTATTTATTGAAAAAAAGATAAAAGGGTTAAAAACCCTAATTTCTACATATTTTATTTATTTAAGAAAAAGTGTTAAAATTAAAAACCTAAATTAACTAAATTTATTATTTAAAGTTTATTTACAAAATAAATTAATAGTGAATTAAATATTAATTAAACATATTTTTGGATTTTTGATTTTCTGGTTTTATTATGAAAAGAAAATTATTTGAAGTGAATTAAATAAAAATGATTAAAAGAACTAGAAAAAGAAAAGAAAAGAAAATTAAAAAATATGCAAACCTTGGGGGGTGTCTGGCCCATTTAGGAGGTTTTTTTTTGAAGCATTTTGGCCCATCAGAATACAAGGCCTTCGTTGACTTTCTAGCGCATGTGTATGTGCATTGACTGACGTACATGGTAGGACTCCTTTTGCAGCCTTTGGATTGAAGCTCATGGGCGCGTGGCAGGCTTGAGTGTGAGCGTGCATGATGGACTTTGGATGAAGCGCTGCATAGAAACACATTGTAACAAAATTCATGAATTAAGTGAGGGGACCTGGGAATCGAACCCAGGTCCCAATGCCTGCAGGACAGCTCATCTACCAACTGAGCCATTGAGTTTCTTTGTTAACATAATGCATGGAAAATATAATATACAGAAAATGTTAGTTAGTGGTGTTAACAAAAAAATTGCGCGCCAGTATTTGAATCCCCCAGTCATGTCTTGACACGCCAACTTCGTCTTCATCTTTCTGCCTGTAATATAAACAAATAGCGGGGGTTTTAAACCTCCACTAAGTGCAACCTGCAAAAATAGCGAATAGCACATGGACAAATATAAAAAGAGCGCGAGGTCATGGTTCGTTTCGTTTGGATGTCACGATTTCAACGGCATAGGTTTGGTGGTCTAATTTTTTCATATGAGGAAAACCCCAATTTCTGAGTCCTGAAACCCTAGAACACATTAATGGTGAATCACGATACAAGGCCTGATAATGCAATTGAATTACATCATTAGCTTCAGAAGGTTAGTATTAGTATAAATCAATCAAGAAAACTGGCTAAAAGTGCATGAATTATGATATGGAATTCAAGGAATTTTGGCAAACCGTGTGATCTGTATCCTTCAATTCCTTGCACGTTTTGATTGATTCTTGATTGCAAAAGCTTCCTGGATGCTTAGGCAACGTGTTGGAATGCTTTTGAAGCTTTGAATTGTCCTCTAACTAGGATTTCAGATTTCAAGTTTTTATGGAAAAAATGCAATTTGGTTATGCCTCTCTAGAAGCTCTTTCGTGTCCAATGGAATAGGGTTAGCTTGTGTATAAGTATTTGAGTGAAATTAGGTCAAAAAGCCAAGCCCATAGTCCATGAATTAAAGTTTTGAATATTTGATTTTGTTCATATCTTTTCCAATCTTTTTCCATGCCAATTACGCCAAATATGGATGATTTTGTCCCCTTGAGATGGTGCACGAGATCTTTTGCATATCATGAATATATTTGCTGCACAAAAAAGATTTAAAACCATGATTTGATATTTTTCTCATATTTAAATTTAATTAAATGAATTAATAATAATAAAAATTCAAATAATTAATCAAAAATAAGAAAATAAATCCATTTGAGGTAAATGGGTCGTGCATATGCTTTGGGTAATGATTCATGGAAGAATTTGTGGCCCATTAGCAATTTTGAAGCTTTTGAAGCAAAGTTGACTTTTCAAAATTCCCCAAAATTTCCCAACTTCTACAAGGCATATCTTGCTCAATTTTGAAGCTATGATAATGTTCTTGGACATTTTGGAAAGGTCTTGAAGTCCTCTAACCAATGCCTTTGGTCCCATGTCATTTTGATTTACCAATATCAAATTATGGTCTTTGACTTAAAGTGCCTTTTTGTTGACTTTTGAAAATGACCTATAATGTTGAAATTGATAACTTTTTGTGAGAGCATTTATTGGATTTGAAGAGTGAAGATGAATTGTAGGAAATGTCATTCTATTCAAAATGAGCTTTGGATGTAATTTTTCTGATAAACCATGAAGAAGTTATGCCCTGGTCAATTTGCAGTTGACTTTTTCAGTTGTCCCAAAATAGAAACTTTTGCATCTTGAGACTTTTTGAGCCATGCTTTGAGAATCATGATCAAGAATTGATCAAATGATGTTTGTGGATTCAAAATAAGATGTTGACCAAAAATTGTGACTTTTGACTGTCAAATGACCATTTTGCCCCTGCAGTTGACTGTGAAGCATTCTGGGTTTTTGACTGTGCAATTTGATGTTGTGAGTCTTGAAACTTGACATAAGGATGCTTGACAATGTATGTAGGCATGTGAGACTTGATTGGGCCCTTGGAAATCTCAATTTCTTTGCAAGAACCAAAACCCTAATTTTGACTGTGTTAGGAAGCAATTGGAATGTGCAACCCTTGAGGGGTTTTGAATCATCTGGAGATTGACCTTTGGCAAATTTTGAAGAATATGGGAGGGCAAATTTTGGGGTACAACAGTTGCCCCTGTTCAATCTTCTTAGGCCTGAGGATGTAGATTGGATGGCGTGCCTTTCGTAATATGAGGGTGGAAGATGATTGAACACTAGAGTGCCCAAAAATTTGCACTCGCATAATAGAGTGTCAGCAGCGTGATGGTGGGAATGGGCTTACAGATGCCATTTGGAGACTGATGGACAGGAGGATGGGCTTATAGATGCCACTTGGAGCTGTTAGTAGTTGCGGTGATGGGCTTATAGATGCCATCGGGTGTCGATCGCGTAAGAGATTCCTTAGTGAGAACTTGTGTACCTGAGAAAGAAAAATAATTACCTGGCCTGTTACAGGAGTTGATCTTCAAACCCTTTATGTAGATGTGCCCTGGCTGGATACAGATATCGAATCTTTAAACTCTTCAGACGTGCCCTGGCAAGATACATGAATCGAGTCTGGTAATGCAGTCGTCAACAGATACACCCTGGCAAGATACAGGAATCAGATCCTCAAACTCTTCAGAAGTGCCCTGGCAGGATACATGAATCGAGTCTGGTAATGTAGTCGTCAACAGATACACCCTGGCAAGATACAGGAATCGGATCCTCAAACTCTTCAGACGTGCCCTGGCAGGATACATGAATCGAGTCTGGTAATGTAGTCGTCAACAGATACACCCTGGCAAGATACAGGAATCGGATCTGGAGTTGCGACAGTTGATAGGTAATTTTTGTAAGTTGAAAGAGGGAACCTGTGTAGGGTTGCCTGGTGATGAGCTTGTGTAAAACTGCATCCTTGGAAATGGAGAACCTGTGTAGGGTTTCTGGGTGACGAGTCCGTGTTAAACTTCATCTTTGGAAAGAAAGAACCTGTGTAGGGTTACTTTGATGATGAGCCCGTGTAAAACTACGTCTGGAGAGAGAGAACCTGTGTAGGGTTTCTTTGGGATAAGTTCGTGTAAAACTTCTTGAGGAGCCGGGGTAAGGTTACCTTGGGACAAGTCCGTGTAAGACTTTGGGAGGAACCGGTGTAGGGTTACCATGAGATAAGTCCGTGTAAGACTTCTGGAGGAACCGGGGTGAGGTTACTGCAGGGTAAGTTTGTGTAAAACTTCTTGATGAACCGGGGTAAGGTCATTTTGAGATAAGTCCGTGTAAGACTTCTGGAGGAACCGGGGTAAGGTTACTGCAGGATAAGTTCGTGTAAAACTTCTTGATGAACCGGGGTAAGGTCATTTTGAGATAAGTCCGTGTAAGACTTCTGGAGGAACCGGGGTAAGGTTACTGCAGGATAAGTTCGTGTAAAACTTCTTGATGAACCGGGGTAAGGTCATCTTTGAGATAAATCTGTGTAAGACTTCTTCTGAAAGAAAAGGAACCGATGTAGGGTTACTTTGATGATAAGTCCGTGTAAGAATTCGTCTGAAAATCGAGAAGGAACCGGTGTAGGGTTGCCTGAGGATGATCAAGTAGATAATTGTCCTGTTTGGTTTCAGATATTAACCCAGGATCAGTTCTCCACAGAATTTTCCTGGCTTGTTACCAGTATTGATCTGGAACTGTAAAGGTAGATGGTAATCATCTTTTGATTGACTTTTTCCTGAAAAGGCAAAGTATTAGTCGTATGCAAAGTCATGATGCATGAACTGCATGATTTTAAGATGTCCTCAAAGATAAATGAGATTTGTGTTGTATGATGCATATGCATGCTATAATGTATGAAGATGTGATATTTATGACTGTATTTTCGTCTAGGAAAATAAATCCTTGACGGGTGCCGGGAAGTCAAATCCTGGGCTGCTGCTGGGAAAGTAGAGCTTTGTTTCCGCTGGGGATGATGGTTGCAAGAATACCGGTAGGGGAAGATGACTCCGTTGGGGAATAAACTTGGCGAATAAATTACTCTGCGGGGAGTGAACTCTGTGGGGAAAGAGATACTTTGCTGAGGTTGATGATGACTCCGCTGGGGATACCATTGATATGGTTTGTTGGAAGAATTTGATGATCTCCGTTGGGGGTAGGAAGACTTTGCCGGGGATGATCTTTTCGTGGCAATTGACTGAGGATAACCCAGTTATATCCTGGTGGGGAAATAACCTTTGAATAAATCCGGGGGAGCGTTCGTACTATGCGGATGACAAGCTTCCAGAATCTACTGGGGATAAGCTTCCTGCTGGGGAGATGGTTCAACTCTCCTAGGGAAACTTTTTCAGATTGCACTGGGGAGTGGCTCCATTGAACGTCTGGTATACCGCCGGGGAACAATCTTAGATCAAGACTGCCGGGGATGCTTGTTAAGAATGTTTGTATACTGCGCTGATGAATGCTGAGATCTTCGGGGGGATAATCCACCTTCCTTAAGGCTGACAGTGGTCTAACTCTGCTTGGGGAGAGAATTGTAGAATCTGGTCTTGCTCTCTGGGGATTTAAGGTATCTTGGTTACATTCTTCAGCCGAACTTACCTTGGTACCTTGGTGGACAGAGCCATTAGACTGCTTAGACAACTCATTATTGCCCCTGTTTCTGATGTTACCTGTAGAGGTGCTTTGACGATTGCCGATTGACAAATCTTCTTCTGGTAGGCGAGATGACGGGACATAGTCGTACGCTTTTGATCCCTAACTTTTTCCTGGACCGCCCTTTCGGGTTTTCAGTCCATCGGGATACCCTTTTTTGCCCAAGCCGCCTTTTCAGATTTTCGACTTGCCGGGTGTACAGATTTTTTTTTATCCCTTATTTTTGCCCGAACCCTTTTGGTTCGCCGGGAAGCCCTTATTTTGCCTAGGCCAGTCAACCTAGCGGGTCTTTGATTATGCGTAGTATTTTTTCGTCTATGTCCATGCTCTCAGGATGTAGGGAGGTGCCCCTATCAGTAGTATTGTGTTGCCCTACTACCAGAAGATCTCTGTTTGATCGTCCAATGCCCCAAGTGATCCAGATGGAGATTTGCCCCAAGTTGGTTGGCCTTTTAAAGTTGAACGTTCGAGGGCGTTGTACCCTTTTGAAATTAAATTGAAATTAAATTGAAATTAAAGTTATTTAATTAAAAGAAAAGAAAAGTTTTTTAGGTTTTTAGTATTTATGAAAATAAAGAAGATTAAAAATCCAGAGAAACCCTAATTCTAGATTGTTTTTAATTATTTAAGAAAATGTCAAAAATTAACCTAATTTATGCTAATTAATTATTTACATATTTATTTATAAAAATATTTAGTAATTAATAATAATAATAATGATGAGAAAATTATTTATTGAAAAAAAGATAAAAGGGTTAAAAACCCTAATTTCTACATATTTTATTTATTTAAGAAAAAGTGTTAAAATTAAAAACCTAAATTAACTAAATTTATTATTTAAAGTTTATTTACAAAATAAATTAATAGTGAATTAAATATTAATTAAACATATTTTTGGATTTTTGATTTTCTGGTTTTATTATGAAAAGAAAATTATTTGAAGTGAATTAAATAAAAATGATTAAAAGAACTAGAAAAAGAAAAGAAAAGAAAATTAAAAAATATGCAAACCTTGGGGGGTGTCTGGCCCATTTAGGAGGTTTTTTTTTGAAGCATTTTGGCCCATCAGAATACAAGGCCTTCGTTGACTTTCTAGCGCATGTGTATGTGCATTGACTGACGTACATGGTAGGACTCCTTTTGCAGCCTTTGGATTGAAGCTCATGGGCGCGTGGCAGGCTTGAGTGTGAGCGTGCATGATGGACTTTGGATGAAGCCCTGCATAGAAACACATTGTAACAAAATTCATGAATTAAGTGAGGGGACCTGGGAATCGAACCCAGGTCCCAATGCCTGCAGGACAGCTCATCTACCAACTGAGCCATTGAGTTTCTTTGTTAACATAATGCATGGAAAATATAATATACAGAAAATGTTAGTTAGTGGTGTTAACAAAAAAATTGCGCGCCAGTATTTGAATCCCCCAGTCATGTCTTGACACGCCAACTTCGTCTTCATCTTTCTGCCTGTAATATAAACAAATAGCGGGGGTTTTAAACCCCCACTAAGTGCAACCTGCAAAAATAGCGAATAGCACATGGACAAATATAAAAAGAGCGCGAGGTCATGGTTCGTTTCGTTTGGATGTCACGATTTCAACGGCATGGGTTTGGTGGTCTAATTTTTTCATATGAGGAAAACCCCAATTTCTGAGTCCTGAAACCCTAGAACACATTAATGGTGAATCACGATACAAGGCCTGATAATGCAATTGAATTACATCATTAGCTTCAGAAGGTTAGTATTAGTATAAATCAATCAAGAAAACTGGCTAAAAGTGCATGAATTATGATATGGAATTCAAGGAATTTTGGCAAACCGTGTGATCTGTATCCTTCAATTCCTTGCACGTTTTGATTGATTCTTGATTGCAAAAGCTTCCTGGATGCTTAGGCAACGTGTTGGAATGCTTTTGAAGCTTTGAATTGTCCTCTAACTAGGATTTCAGATTTCAAGTTTTTATGGAAAAAATGCAATTTGGTTATGCCTCTCTAGAAGCTCTTTCGTGTCCAATGGAATAGGGTTAGCTTGTGTATAAGTATTTGAGTGAAATTAGGTCAAAAAGCCAAGCCCATAGTCCATGAATTAAAGTTTTGAATATTTGATTTTGTTCATATCTTTTCCAATCTTTTTCCATGCCAATTACGCCAAATATGGATGATTTTGTCCCCTTGAGATGGTGCACGAGATCTTTTGCATATCATGAATATATTTGCTGCACAAAAAAGATTTAAAACCATGATTTGATATTTTTCTCATATTTAAATTTAATTAAATGAATTAATAATAATAAAAATTCAAATAATTAATCAAAAATAAGAAAATAAATCCATTTGAGGTAAATGGGTCGTGCATATGCTTTGGGTAATGATTCATGGAAGAATTTGTGGCCCATTAGCAATTTTGAAGCTTTTGAAGCAAAGTTGACTTTTCAAAATTCCCCAAAATTTCCCAACTTCTACAAGGCATATCTTGCTCAATTTTGAAGCTATGATAATGTTCTTGGACATTTTGGAAAGGTCTTGAAGTCCTCTAACCAATGCCTTTGGTCCCATGTCATTTTGATTTACCAATATCAAATTATGGTCTTTGACTTAAAGTGCCTTTTTGTTGACTTTTGAAAATGACCTATAATGTTGAAATTGATAACTTTTTGTGAGAGCATTTATTGGATTTGAAGAGTGAAGATGAATTGTAGGAAATGTCATTCTATTCAAAATGAGCTTTGGATGTAATTTTTCTGATAAACCATGAAGAAGTTATGCCCTGGTCAATTTGCAGTTGACTTTTTCAGTTGTCCCAAAATAGAAACTTTTGCATCTTGAGACTTTTTGAGCCATGCTTTGAGAATCATGATCAAGAATTGATCAAATGATGTTTGTGGATTCAAAATAAGATGTTGACCAAAAATTGTGACTTTTGACTGTCAAATGACCATTTTGCCCCTGCAGTTGACTGTGAAGCATTCTGGGTTTTTGACTGTGCAATTTGATGTTGTGAGTCTTGAAACTTGACATAAGGATGCTTGACAATGTATGTAGGCATGTGAGACTTGATTGGGCCCTTGGAAATCTCAATTTCTTTGCAAGAACCAAAACCCTAATTTTGACTGTGTTAGGAAGCAATTGGACTGTGCAACCCTTGAGGGGTTTTGAATCATCTGGAGATTGACCTTTGGCAAATTTTGAAGAATATGGGAGGGCAAATTTTGGGGTACAACAGTTGCCCCTGTTCAATCTTCTTAGGCCTGAGGATGTAGATTGGATGGCGTGCCTTTCGTAATATGAGGGTGGAAGATGATTGAACACTAGAGTGCCCAAAAATTTGCACTCGCATAATAGAGTGTCAGCAGCGTGATGGTGGGAATGGGCTTACAGATGCCATTTGGAGACTGATGGACAGGAGGATGGGCTTATAGATGCCACTTGGAGCTGTTAGTAGTTGCGGTGATGGGCTTATAGATGCCATCGGGTGTCGATCGCGTAAGAGATTCCTTAGTGAGAACTTGTGTACCTGAGAAAGAAAAATAATTACCTGGCCTGTTACAGGAGTTGATCTTCAAACCCTTTATGTAGATGTGCCCTGGCTGGATACAGATATCGAATCTTTAAACTCTTCAGACGTGCCCTGGCAAGATACATGAATCGAGTCTGGTAATGCAGTCGTCAACAGATACACCCTGGCAAGATACAGGAATCAGATCCTCAAACTCTTCAGAAGTGCCCTGGCAGGATACATGAATCGAGTCTGGTAATGTAGTCGTCAACAGATACACCCTGGCAAGATACAGGAATCGGATCCTCAAACTCTTCAGACGTGCCCTGGCAGGATACATGAATCGAGTCTGGTAATGTAGTCGTCAACAGATACACCCTGGCAAGATACAGGAATCGGATCTGGAGTTGCGACAGTTGATAGGTAATTTTTGTAAGTTGAAAGAGGGAACCTGTGTAGGGTTGCCTGGTGATGAGCTTGTGTAAAACTGCATCCTTGGAAATGGAGAACCTGTGTAGGGTTTCTGGGTGACGAGTCCGTGTTAAACTTCATCTTTGGAAAGAAAGAACCTGTGTAGGGTTACTTTGATGATGAGCCCGTGTAAAACTACGTCTGGAGAGAGAGAACCTGTGTAGGGTTTCTTTGGGATAAGTTCGTGTAAAACTTCTTGAGGAGCCGGGGTAAGGTTACCTTGGGACAAGTCCGTGTAAGACTTTGGGAGGAACCGGTGTAGGGTTACCATGAGATAAGTCCGTGTAAGACTTCTGGAGGAACCGGGGTGAGGTTACTGCAGGGTAAGTTTGTGTAAAACTTCTTGATGAACCGGGGTAAGGTCATTTTGAGATAAGTCCGTGTAAGACTTCTGGAGGAACCGGGGTAAGGTTACTGCAGGATAAGTTCGTGTAAAACTTCTTGATGAACCGGGGTAAGGTCATTTTGAGATAAGTCCGTGTAAGACTTCTGGAGGAACCGGGGTAAGGTTACTGCAGGATAAGTTCGTGTAAAACTTCTTGATGAACCGGGGTAAGGTCATCTTTGAGATAAATCTGTGTAAGACTTCTTCTGAAAGAAAAGGAACCGATGTAGGGTTACTTTGATGATAAGTCCGTGTAAGAATTCGTCTGAAAATCGAGAAGGAACCGGTGTAGGGTTGCCTGAGGATGATCAAGTAGATAATTGTCCTGTTTGGTTTCAGATATTAACCCAGGATCAGTTCTCCACAGAATTTTCCTGGCTTGTTACCAGTATTGATCTGGAACTGTAAAGGTAGATGGTAATCATCTTTTGATTGACTTTTTCCTGAAAAGGCAAAGTATTAGTCGTATGCAAAGTCATGATGCATGAACTGCATGATTTTAAGATGTCCTCAAAGATAAATGAGATTTGTGTTGTATGATGCATATGCATGCTATAATGTATGAAGATGTGATATTTATGACTGTATTTTCGTCTAGGAAAATAAATCCTTGACGGGTGCCGGGAAGTCAAATCCTGGGCTGCTGCTGGGAAAGTAGAGCTTTGTTTCCGCTGGGGATGATGGTTGCAAGAATACCGGTAGGGGAAGATGACTCCGTTGGGGAATAAACTTGGCGAATAAATTACTCTGCGGGGAGTGAACTCTGTGGGGAAAGAGATACTTTGCTGAGGTTGATGATGACTCCGCTGGGGATACCATTGATATGGTTTGTTGGAAGAATTTGATGATCTCCGTTGGGGGTAGGAAGACTTTGCCGGGGATGATCTTTTCGTGGCAATTGACTGAGGATAACCCAGTTATATCCTGGTGGGGAAATAACCTTTGAATAAATCCGGGGGAGCGTTCGTACTATGCGGATGACAAGCTTCCAGAATCTACTGGGGATAAGCTTCCTGCTGGGGAGATGGTTCAACTCTCCTAGGGAAACTTTTTCAGATTGCACTGGGGAGTGGCTCCATTGAACGTCTGGTATACCGCCGGGGAACAATCTTAGATCAAGACTGCCGGGGATGCTTGTTAAGAATGTTTGTATACTGCGCTGATGAATGCTGAGATCTTCGGGGGGATAATCCACCTTCCTTAAGGCTGACAGTGGTCTAACTCTGCTTGGGGAGAGAATTGTAGAATCTGGTCTTGCTCTCTGGGGATTTAAGGTATCTTGGTTACATTCTTCAGCCGAACTTACCTTGGTACCTTGGTGGACAGAGCCATTAGACTGCTTAGACAACTCATTATTGCCCCTGTTTCTGATGTTACCTGTAGAGGTGCTTTGACGATTGCCGATTGACAAATCTTCTTCTGGTAGGCGAGATGACGGGACATAGTCGTACGCTTTTGATCCCTAACTTTTTCCTGGACCGCCCTTTCGGGTTTTCAGTCCATCGGGATACCCTTTTTTGCCCAAGCCGCCTTTTCAGATTTTCGACTTGCCGGGTGTACAGATTTTTTTTTATCCCTTATTTTTGCCCGAACCCTTTTGGTTCGCCGGGAAGCCCTTATTTTGCCTAGGCCAGTCAACCTAGCGGGTCTTTGATTATGCGTAGTATTTTTTCGTCTATGTCCATGCTCTCAGGATGTAGGGAGGTGCCCCTATCAGTAGTATTGTGTTGCCCTACTACCAGAAGATCTCTGTTTGATCGTCCAATGCCCCAAGTGATCCAGATGGAGATTTGCCCCAAGTTGGTTGGCCTTTTAAAGTTGAACGTTCGAGGGCGTTGTACCCTTTTGAAATTAAATTGAAATTAAATTGAAATTAAAGTTATTTAATTAAAAGAAAAGAAAAGTTTTTTAGGTTTTTAGTATTTATGAAAATAAAGAAGATTAAAAATCCAGAGAAACCCTAATTCTAGATTGTTTTTAATTATTTAAGAAAATGTCAAAAATTAACCTAATTTATGCTAATTAATTATTTACATATTTATTTATAAAAATATTTAGTAATTAATAATAATAATAATGATGAGAAAATTATTTATTGAAAAAAAGATAAAAGGGTTAAAAACCCTAATTTCTACATATTTTATTTATTTAAGAAAAAGTGTTAAAATTAAAAACCTAAATTAACTAAATTTATTATTTAAAGTTTATTTACAAAATAAATTAATAGTGAATTAAATATTAATTAAACATATTTTTGGATTTTTGATTTTCTGGTTTTATTATGAAAAGAAAATTATTTGAAGTGAATTAAATAAAAATGATTAAAAGAACTAGAAAAAGAAAAGAAAAGAAAATTAAAAAATATGCAAACCTTGGGGGGTGTCTGGCCCATTTAGGAGGTTTTTTTTTGAAGCATTTTGGCCCATCAGAATACAAGGCCTTCGTTGACTTTCTAGCGCATGTGTATGTGCATTGACTGACGTACATGGTAGGACTCCTTTTGCAGCCTTTGGATTGAAGCTCATGGGCGCGTGGCAGGCTTGAGTGTGAGCGTGCATGATGGACTTTGGATGAAGCCCTGCATAGAAACACATTGTAACAAAATTCATGAATTAAGTGAGGGGACCTGGGAATCGAACCCAGGTCCCAATGCCTGCAGGACAGCTCATCTACCAACTGAGCCATTGAGTTTCTTTGTTAACATAATGCATGGAAAATATAATATACAGAAAATGTTAGTTAGTGGTGTTAACAAAAAAATTGCGCGCCAGTATTTGAATCCCCCAGTCATGTCTTGACACGCCAACTTCGTCTTCATCTTTCTGCCTGTAATATAAACAAATAGCGGGGGTTTTAAACCCCCACTAAGTGCAACCTGCAAAAATAGCGAATAGCACATGGACAAATATAAAAAGAGCGCGAGGTCATGGTTCGTTTCGTTTGGATGTCACGATTTCAACGGCATGGGTTTGGTGGTCTAATTTTTTCATATGAGGAAAACCCCAATTTCTGAGTCCTGAAACCCTAGAACACATTAATGGTGAATCACGATACAAGGCCTGATAATGCAATTGAATTACATCATTAGCTTCAGAAGGTTAGTATTAGTATAAATCAATCAAGAAAACTGGCTAAAAGTGCATGAATTATGATATGGAATTCAAGGAATTTTGGCAAACCGTGTGATCTGTATCCTTCAATTCCTTGCACGTTTTGATTGATTCTTGATTGCAAAAGCTTCCTGGATGCTTAGGCAACGTGTTGGAATGCTTTTGAAGCTTTGAATTGTCCTCTAACTAGGATTTCAGATTTCAAGTTTTTATGGAAAAAATGCAATTTGGTTATGCCTCTCTAGAAGCTCTTTCGTGTCCAATGGAATAGGGTTAGCTTGTGTATAAGTATTTGAGTGAAATTAGGTCAAAAAGCCAAGCCCATAGTCCATGAATTAAAGTTTTGAATATTTGATTTTGTTCATATCTTTTCCAATCTTTTTCCATGCCAATTACGCCAAATATGGATGATTTTGTCCCCTTGAGATGGTGCACGAGATCTTTTGCATATCATGAATATATTTGCTGCACAAAAAAGATTTAAAACCATGATTTGATATTTTTCTCATATTTAAATTTAATTAAATGAATTAATAATAATAAAAATTCAAATAATTAATCAAAAATAAGAAAATAAATCCATTTGAGGTAAATGGGTCGTGCATATGCTTTGGGTAATGATTCATGGAAGAATTTGTGGCCCATTAGCAATTTTGAAGCTTTTGAAGCAAAGTTGACTTTTCAAAATTCCCCAAAATTTCCCAACTTCTACAAGGCATATCTTGCTCAATTTTGAAGCTATGATAATGTTCTTGGACATTTTGGAAAGGTCTTGAAGTCCTCTAACCAATGCCTTTGGTCCCATGTCATTTTGATTTACCAATATCAAATTATGGTCTTTGACTTAAAGTGCCTTTTTGTTGACTTTTGAAAATGACCTATAATGTTGAAATTGATAACTTTTTGTGAGAGCATTTATTGGATTTGAAGAGTGAAGATGAATTGTAGGAAATGTCATTCTATTCAAAATGAGCTTTGGATGTAATTTTTCTGATAAACCATGAAGAAGTTATGCCCTGGTCAATTTGCAGTTGACTTTTTCAGTTGTCCCAAAATAGAAACTTTTGCATCTTGAGACTTTTTGAGCCATGCTTTGAGAATCATGATCAAGAATTGATCAAATGATGTTTGTGGATTCAAAATAAGATGTTGACCAAAAATTGTGACTTTTGACTGTCAAATGACCATTTTGCCCCTGCAGTTGACTGTGAAGCATTCTGGGTTTTTGACTGTGCAATTTGATGTTGTGAGTCTTGAAACTTGACATAAGGATGCTTGACAATGTATGTAGGCATGTGAGACTTGATTGGGCCCTTGGAAATCTCAATTTCTTTGCAAGAACCAAAACCCTAATTTTGACTGTGTTAGGAAGCAATTGGACTGTGCAACCCTTGAGGGGTTTTGAATCATCTGGAGATTGACCTTTGGCAAATTTTGAAGAATATGGGAGGGCAAATTTTGGGGTACAACAGTTGCCCCTGTTCAATCTTCTTAGGCCTGAGGATGTAGATTGGATGGCGTGCCTTTCGTAATATGAGGGTGGAAGATGATTGAACACTAGAGTGCCCAAAAATTTGCACTCGCATAATAGAGTGTCAGCAGCGTGATGGTGGGAATGGGCTTACAGATGCCATTTGGAGACTGATGGACAGGAGGATGGGCTTATAGATGCCACTTGGAGCTGTTAGTAGTTGCGGTGATGGGCTTATAGATGCCATCGGGTGTCGATCGCGTAAGAGATTCCTTAGTGAGAACTTGTGTACCTGAGAAAGAAAAATAATTACCTGGCCTGTTACAGGAGTTGATCTTCAAACCCTTTATGTAGATGTGCCCTGGCTGGATACAGATATCGAATCTTTAAACTCTTCAGACGTGCCCTGGCAAGATACATGAATCGAGTCTGGTAATGCAGTCGTCAACAGATACACCCTGGCAAGATACAGGAATCAGATCCTCAAACTCTTCAGAAGTGCCCTGGCAGGATACATGAATCGAGTCTGGTAATGTAGTCGTCAACAGATACACCCTGGCAAGATACAGGAATCGGATCCTCAAACTCTTCAGACGTGCCCTGGCAGGATACATGAATCGAGTCTGGTAATGTAGTCGTCAACAGATACACCCTGGCAAGATACAGGAATCGGATCTGGAGTTGCGACAGTTGATAGGTAATTTTTGTAAGTTGAAAGAGGGAACCTGTGTAGGGTTGCCTGGTGATGAGCTTGTGTAAAACTGCATCCTTGGAAATGGAGAACCTGTGTAGGGTTTCTGGGTGACGAGTCCGTGTTAAACTTCATCTTTGGAAAGAAAGAACCTGTGTAGGGTTACTTTGATGATGAGCCCGTGTAAAACTACGTCTGGAGAGAGAGAACCTGTGTAGGGTTTCTTTGGGATAAGTTCGTGTAAAACTTCTTGAGGAGCCGGGGTAAGGTTACCTTGGGACAAGTCCGTGTAAGACTTTGGGAGGAACCGGTGTAGGGTTACCATGAGATAAGTCCGTGTAAGACTTCTGGAGGAACCGGGGTGAGGTTACTGCAGGGTAAGTTTGTGTAAAACTTCTTGATGAACCGGGGTAAGGTCATTTTGAGATAAGTCCGTGTAAGACTTCTGGAGGAACCGGGGTAAGGTTACTGCAGGATAAGTTCGTGTAAAACTTCTTGATGAACCGGGGTAAGGTCATTTTGAGATAAGTCCGTGTAAGACTTCTGGAGGAACCGGGGTAAGGTTACTGCAGGATAAGTTCGTGTAAAACTTCTTGATGAACCGGGGTAAGGTCATCTTTGAGATAAATCTGTGTAAGACTTCTTCTGAAAGAAAAGGAACCGATGTAGGGTTACTTTGATGATAAGTCCGTGTAAGAATTCGTCTGAAAATCGAGAAGGAACCGGTGTAGGGTTGCCTGAGGATGATCAAGTAGATAATTGTCCTGTTTGGTTTCAGATATTAACCCAGGATCAGTTCTCCACAGAATTTTCCTGGCTTGTTACCAGTATTGATCTGGAACTGTAAAGGTAGATGGTAATCATCTTTTGATTGACTTTTTCCTGAAAAGGCAAAGTATTAGTCGTATGCAAAGTCATGATGCATGAACTGCATGATTTTAAGATGTCCTCAAAGATAAATGAGATTTGTGTTGTATGATGCATATGCATGCTATAATGTATGAAGATGTGATATTTATGACTGTATTTTCGTCTAGGAAAATAAATCCTTGACGGGTGCCGGGAAGTCAAATCCTGGGCTGCTGCTGGGAAAGTAGAGCTTTGTTTCCGCTGGGGATGATGGTTGCAAGAATACCGGTAGGGGAAGATGACTCCGTTGGGGAATAAACTTGGCGAATAAATTACTCTGCGGGGAGTGAACTCTGTGGGGAAAGAGATACTTTGCTGAGGTTGATGATGACTCCGCTGGGGATACCATTGATATGGTTTGTTGGAAGAATTTGATGATCTCCGTTGGGGGTAGGAAGACTTTGCCGGGGATGATCTTTTCGTGGCAATTGACTGAGGATAACCCAGTTATATCCTGGTGGGGAAATAACCTTTGAATAAATCCGGGGGAGCGTTCGTACTATGCGGATGACAAGCTTCCAGAATCTACTGGGGATAAGCTTCCTGCTGGGGAGATGGTTCAACTCTCCTAGGGAAACTTTTTCAGATTGCACTGGGGAGTGGCTCCATTGAACGTCTGGTATACCGCCGGGGAACAATCTTAGATCAAGACTGCCGGGGATGCTTGTTAAGAATGTTTGTATACTGCGCTGATGAATGCTGAGATCTTCGGGGGGATAATCCACCTTCCTTAAGGCTGACAGTGGTCTAACTCTGCTTGGGGAGAGAATTGTAGAATCTGGTCTTGCTCTCTGGGGATTTAAGGTATCTTGGTTACATTCTTCAGCCGAACTTACCTTGGTACCTTGGTGGACAGAGCCATTAGACTGCTTAGACAACTCATTATTGCCCCTGTTTCTGATGTTACCTGTAGAGGTGCTTTGACGATTGCCGATTGACAAATCTTCTTCTGGTAGGCGAGATGACGGGACATAGTCGTACGCTTTTGATCCCTAACTTTTTCCTGGACCGCCCTTTCGGGTTTTCAGTCCATCGGGATACCCTTTTTTGCCCAAGCCGCCTTTTCAGATTTTCGACTTGCCGGGTGTACAGATTTTTTTTTATCCCTTATTTTTGCCCGAACCCTTTTGGTTCGCCGGGAAGCCCTTATTTTGCCTAGGCCAGTCAACCTAGCGGGTCTTTGATTATGCGTAGTATTTTTTCGTCTATGTCCATGCTCTCAGGATGTAGGGAGGTGCCCCTATCAGTAGTATTGTGTTGCCCTACTACCAGAAGATCTCCGTTTGATCGTCCAATGCCCCAAGTGATCCAGATGGAGATTTGCCCCAAGTTGGTTGGCCTTTTAAGAGATTCTCCGAATCTTGACTTAACTGCCCCAGATAATGGACCATGATCATGTCTGCCCCTTGGTTGGAAGTACTTTTGTTCACTAGATATTCCTCATGCGAATTTCTTTGTTGTTCGAACAAAAAAGTCATATGCAAACAGTATTATATCAAGAATGCAAAGCTTATGTCTGTCTTGAAGTTTTTTGAAAATGCATTTTTTCATAAAAACAAGTGATTTTTTTTGTAAAATGTGATGTCAACTCAGTATTTTACAGCAAGCCTTAACGAGTTAGGATACCTTTGTAACAGTATGCTTTCGAACTAACCCATGCTTCAGCTAGGACTTTTAAGGGTTATAACGTGGCCAGGTTCACGGTTTAAGAAACAAAGGGTAAAGGCTCAAATTTTATTTGTACCCACCCGCTCTTCGTAATGTTCTTCAAACCTAAACTCAGTTGATCGTGCGTTTGACCTTGTTTGGGTCTTTGTCCTGATATTCCAATGATGGTTCGGATGTTGACAATTCATTTGAATAGGCAGTCCTTTCCTTTTGTTGAGGATTTGTTGGACCTCTTTCTTTTTGATTTCATTATCCCTGTTTTTTGCCTGAACTGTTTCTTTTGGAATTACGGTCAGCGGGATGCCCCAGTTTTGTAAGTCTCCTTCATAGGTTTTGACTTAATGGGCTTTTATTTTGAGAAATGATGACTGCCTGTCTTTATGATTATTCGGAACCATCACTGCCTTTTGTTTTTGCTTTGTAAGGACTTCTTTGGTGCCATTTGTTATGCACTTGGATCAACTGAGAAAACTACCCTGCCCCAGGTTATAGTTAAGGGTTTTAATTTTTGTGAAAAGAAAAACTCCTACTTCTTTGGCTCAAAGGGGTTGACGAGGGATTATCTTCCTTATAACTCCAGTGTTTAGGGATTAAAACAATGCCTGTACCTCATCAGCAGGGTTTGTTCAAAAGCATACTGCAGAGATCATGGTATCGTTTTCGTCATCCTCCCTCAAGAGGCTTAGAATTATTATTGAGAATTGAGCATCACAGAAAATGAAAGCAGTTTTAAGCATAGTGAACATAATTACTTCAAAACAGACACGTGTAATGCATTAATGAAATAACAACGTTTAACATGAATAAATGTTTGAACAATCAAAGAAAAAATACAACTTGAACATTCGAATGAACAAAAGTTTTTTCAATCCTAGCCATGTTTTGGCAAGGGAGCAGTGATCACATTGGGAGTCTCGGCCGGCTCGAATTCGATCTCCTTAGTGTCGATCATATTCTGGATCTTGTATTTCAGCGCCCAACAATCCTCGGTATCGTGCCCCGGGCTATCAGAATGATAAGCACACCTCGCTTCTGGGTTGTACTTTGGAGAGGAGGTCTTGGGATTTGCAGGAGGGTTGATCACCGCAATCAGGTTCGTCTTCAACATGTGCTGCAATGCTTGTGACAATGGCATGTTGATATTGGTGAATTGTCTTTTAGGCTCGTCCGGCCTTCGCTGATTTCCCTTTTGTGGTTATCGGCGTGGTGCAGAACCAGGGATCATGATTGCCCCTGCCTGTTGGTCACGACGATTCTTCTGACTGTATGCAGCATTAGACTCCTTCTTCCCAGTGTAAGATTTTTTATGAGTATCAGGTGGTGTGGCCTCTTGAATCTTCCCACTTTTGATGCCCGCTTCAATTATTTCCCCAGTCAAGATCAAATCGGTAAACCCAGCAGAAGAATTCCCAATCAGGTGGTTGAAGAAAGGTCCAGACAAGGTTCCCAAGAACATATCGACAAGTTCCCGATCAGTCAGAGGTGGTTGTACCCTTCCAGCAAGGTCTCTCCACTTTTGCGCATATTCCTTGAATCCTTCACCCGTTCCTAGTGACATACCCTGGAGTTGGGTACGCGTAGGAGCGAGGTCGGAGTTGTACTGATACTGCTTGTAGAATGTAGTAGCCAAGTCCTCCCAGTTACGAATACTGACTCCATCCAGCTGATATAACCATTCGAGTTAAGTCCCTGAAAGACTTTCCTGGAAGAAATGGATCCATAGATTCTTGTCAACAATATACGGTTAGATCTTCCTCACATATGATCTGAGATGCAGCTTAGGACAGGATGCCCCGTCGTATTTTGCGAAAGCAGGTGCTTTGAATTTGTGAGGGATCACCACCCCAGAGGATAAACCTAGATCTTCGAAATCCAGACCGAGTACCTTTTGTATCTCCATAGCACTTAGCCGGTCTTCTAGCTGTTTATACCTGTCCTCAGCAGGAGGGTACTGTTCATCATTGTAATCGGTCTCGTTGTCGGAGACCACTGGACTAGGAACCTCTCTCTCCTGGGGACTGTCTTTCCCTACAGATGGGGTAGTCAGCTCAACCTCATTTTGTGATCCATTCCCAGATCTGCGTCTAGGGTTGAACAAAACAGTCCTCTTCTTCTTCTTCTTCTCTTTCAGAAGCAGAGTCTTCAATTCCTGTTGACCCTGGGCCAAACTCATGATCAACTCTTGGAACTGGGCGTTCTGAGCCTGGAGAGCCTTGATGGATTGCTCAGTAGATGATTCAGGATTCATGACGATCAACTGAAATAAACAGCAAAGACGGTAAGTGACCTGTAAACAGCGGTACCTGTAATGCAATGACATGTATGTATGCATGCAATGTTTTCAAGGATCTTGCGGGGTAAACAAGAAAATTGTTAGCATTTGAATTTGGGTAGCTTGATTGAAGGAACTGCATATTGTTGAGAGTCCTTCTTCAAGGGTCAAAGCTCACCATATTGAGTGGGTCATAGCCCCTGACAACCTTGTCTAGAGGAAAATAAATCCCCTTTGCCCCTTGCTGGACATTTGACTCCTCATGACCTGCATCACAGACCCTTGAGATCCTTGAAATGGATTAGTCCTTATGCCGAATGTATGCAATGGTATGATGGTATGATATGCATGTAGTGGTGTAAGTAACCCTGTTATGAGCCCAGATTAAGGACTGTAAACACACCCTGCAAGAAACTCATGTGTTAGATAACAAGCATGCAAGTAGTCAAGTTTGGAAGGCACACAAGTCACACAAGAGAGCCCTTAGAGTTTAGGCCAGCATGAAGTTTGGGTAATACCCTCTTTCAGTTTGTTGGTTAAGACCTATCCTATCAGAGGTAACCGGGTTCTAGAGGATCCCAATATCACTGACTACCCTCAATCGGTCATAACTCCAGCATCGCAATCTTTTCTTGCGGCCAGAACCATCACGAGAGTTTAGCCTCAATGAGCGTAGCATACTGCTACTGTTCTATTGGCCAAGTTGGGTCATTTAAGGTTCTAAGGTTGGTCGGTGCTTAATGACTCCTCAGAAGACCCATATTCTCCTCGTTGCGACACAAGGGATATCGGTACAGACCAAGGTGCCACACCAATGTAGCCACTGCTTCACCCGTGTCGGTCTACGCCGGACAGGTCCCTCACAGCTTATGCTACCTAACAGGGTATCCCCAGATCCGGGTTAGGATTTATGTAACTCCGATGCAGCCCACAATAATAAAGCAAACAAACACAGCAATTGAAAACACAAGTCTGAGCTATCCTAAGGTACACCTCACTTTATAAGAGTCCCCAGCAGAGTCGCCAGTTCTGTGATCGGTGGATCTGGAACTGACTGTTTTAAAGCTGGTTCGCGAAATGTCGCGGTAAGCAAGAGTCACCACCGTCTTTTATTTTCTCCAACATGGACAGGACAAAAGCACAGCAAAATTCCTTATGTGATAGTTTCTCGGTTCGGGAGGTAGATTTATAGAAAGGGAAGGTGTTAACACCCTTTCTATCCATGGTTATCCATGGGCTCTTAGATACTTTGCTCATTTGTGTTTTCAAAAGTGTTTGCTTTTCAATTGTGAGTGGGTTTGAAAAAGTTTCGTTGAAAGTTTTCTGAATAACTCTTGTATCAGTCCTCAAGAGTGTTTGAAAAATTGTTTTGAAAGCTTTTTGAAAAGTGTCGGTGTGAAACGAGTTTTGATTTGTTTTTGAATAGAGCAAGTATCTACGAGTCATCTACCTACCCTAAGGAATTAGGCTGTGTAAATGTCCTTAAGGTAGTGCCATCCCACCATTGAGAGGTAGGTAGCACCACCGTTGGAGGTGTTCGGGTCAATTCGTTTGTAGGGACAGTGTGGTCACCAGAGCAACAGTAGGACACCTTAGAAGCTACCCTTATGCCATTGATCCTTTTTAATTCCGAGGCAACCGTTTCGAGGCAACTGGATCATGTCATGGACATAAGGACTTACTAAAATGTCCTATACTCGACGACCACGTTTCGAAGGTAAGGTAACAGTGAGGCGTACCCTAAGAGTGGTGTGTGAATTTGTGTGTTGTTTTCATGTTATGTTTCATCTTGTACATGTATCATGGTGATCTACGCTTGTTTTTAATTTAGGCCATACATTCTTTCATGCGATTATAATTTAAAAGTGCGGAAATATAAATGCGGAAAGTAAAATCCTAGCTATTACAAGGCGCGGGTCTATACATCGCCAAATTACAAATACCCGTTTTAATAAAAATGCGGAAAGTAAAATAAATTCCTAATTACTATTACATGGCTTGAACAGTTACATAATATTGAAAAAAAGAAAAATAAGAATAAATGCGCGAAAGAATTAAAGTTGAACGTTCGAGGGCGTTGTACCCTTTTGAAATTAAATTGAAATTAAAGTTATTTAATTAAAAGAAAAGAATTTTTTTTTAGGTTTTTAGTATTTATGAAAATAAAGAAGATTAAAAATCAAGAGAAACCCTAATTCTAGATTGTTTTTAATTATTTAAGAAAATGTCAAAAATTAACCTAATTTATGCTAATTAATTATTTACATATTTATTTATAAAAATATTTAGTAATTAATAATAATAATGATGAGAAAATTATTTATTGAAAAAAAGATAAAAAGGTTAAAAACCCTAATTTCTACATATTTTATTTATTTAAGAAAAAATGTTAAAATTGAAAACCTAAATTAACTAAATTTATTATTTAAAGTTTATTTACAAAATAAATTAATAGTGAATTAAATATTAATTAAACATATTTTTGGATTTTTGATTTTCTGGTTTTATTATGAAAAGAAAATTATTTGAAGTGAATTAAATAAAAATGATTAAAAGAACTAGAAAAAGAAAAGAAAAGAAAATTAAAAAATATGCAAACCTTGGGGGGTGTCTGGCCCATTTAGGAGGTTTTTTTTTGAAGCATTTTGGCCCATCAGAATACAAGGCCTTCGTTGACTTTCTAGCGTATGTGTATGTGCATTGACTGACGTACTTGGTAGGACTCCTTTTGCAGCCTTTGGATTGAAGCTCATGGGCGCGTGGCAGGCTTGAGTGTGAGCGTGCATGATGGACTTTGGATGAAGCGCTGCATAGAAACACATTGTAACAAAATTCATGAATTAAGTGAGGGGACCTGGGAATCGAACCCAGGTTCCAATGCCTGCAGGACAGCTCATCCACCAACTGAGCCATTGAGTTTCTTTGTTAACATAATTCATGGAAAATATAATATACAGAAAATGTTAGTTAGTGGTGTTAACAAAACAATTGTGCGCCAGTATTTGAATCCCCCAGTCATGTCTTGACACTCCAGCTTCGTCTTCATCTTTCTGCCTGTAATATAAACAAATAGCGGGGGTTTTAAACCCCCACTAAGTGCAACCTGCAAAAATAGCGAATAGCACATGGACAAATATAAAAAGAGCGCGAGGTCATGGTTCGTTTCGTTTGGATGTCACGATTTCAATGGCATGGGTTTGGTGGTCTAATTTTTTCATATGAGGAAAACCCCAATTTCTGAGTCCTGAAACCCTAGAACACATTAATGGTGAATCACGATACAAGGCCTGATAATGCAATTGAATTACATCATTAGCTTCAGAAGGTTAGTATTAGTATAAATCAATCAAGAAAACTGGCTAAAAGTGCATGAATTATGATATGGAATTCAAGGAATTTTGGCAAACCGTGTGATCTGTATCCTTCAATTCCTTGCACGTTTTGATTGATTCTTGATTGCAAAAGCTTCCTGGATGCTTAGGCAACGTGTTGGAATGCTTTTGAAGCTTTGAATTGTCCTCTAACTAGGATTTCAGATTTCAAGTTTTTATGGAAAAAATGCAATTTGGTTATGCCTCTCTAGCAGCTCTTTCGTGTCCAATGGAATAGGGTTAGCTTGTGTATAAGTATTTGAGTGAAATTAGGTCAAAAAGCCAAGCCCATAGTCCATGAATTAAAGTTTTGAATATTTGATTTTGTTCATATCTTTTCCAATCTTTTTCCATGCCAATTATGCCAAATATGGATGATTTTGTCCCCTTGAGATGGTGCACGAGATCTTTTGCATATCATGAATATATTTGCTGCACAAAAAAGATTTAAAACCATGATTTGATATTTTTCTCATATTTAAATTTAATTAAATGAATTAATAATAATAAAAATTCAAATAATTAATCAAAAATAAGAAAATAAATCCATTTGAGGTCAATGGGTCGTGCATATGCTTTGGGTAATGATTCATGGAAGAATTTGTGGCCCATTAGCAATTTTGAAGCTTTTGAAGCAAAGTTGACTTTTCAAAATTCCCAAAAATTTCCCAACTTCTACAAGGCATATCTTGCTCAATTTTGAAGCTATGATCATGTTCTTGGACATTTTCGAAAGGTCTTGAAGTCCTCTAACCAATTCCTTTGGTCCCATGTCATTTTGATTTACCAATCTCAAATTATGGTCTTTGACTTAAAGTGCCTTTTTGTTGACTTTTGAAAATGACCTATAATGTTGAAATTGATAACTTTTTGTGAGAGCATTTCTTGGATTTGATGTGTGAAGATGAATTGTAGGAAATGTCATTCTCTTCAAAATGAGCTTTGGATGGAATTTTTCTGATAAACCATGAAGAAGTTATGCCCTGGTCAATTTGCAGTTGACTTTTTCAACTATCCCAAAATAGAAACTTTTGCATCTTGAGACTTTTTGAGCCATGCTTTGAGAATCATGATCAAGAATTGATCAAATGATGTTTGTGGCTTCAAAATAAGATGTTGACCAAAAATTGTGACTTTTGACTGTCAAATGACCATTTTGCCCCTGCAGTTGACTGTGAAGCATTCAGGGTTTTTGACTGTGCAATTTGATGTTGTGAGTCTTGAAACTTGACATAAGGATGCTTGACAATGTATGTAGGCATGTGGGACTTGATTGGGCCCTTGGAAATCTCAATTTCTTTGCAAGAACCAAAACCCTAATTTTGACTGTGTTAGGAAGCAATTGGACTGTGCAACCCTTGAGGGGTTTTGAATCATCTGGAGATTGACCTTTGGCAAATTTTGAAGAATATGGGAGGGCAAATTTTGGGGTACAACAGAAGAAAACGTTGAAAGGATCATATCAAGCATGGCAAGCATCTCAGGGCATACAGAAGCAAGCAAATAAGTAGAAGAGAGAATCAGAGACTAAAGGTTTTCAGGCGTTTCATCATCAAACCAAAGAGTGAAACAAAAGTACCAGATTTCCAAGCCAGCGCATCACGCTCCTCCGCCTTCAGCCGTCCTGGAGCGCCTCCAAGTCCACCGTCCTCCTCCAACAAAGGTAGTATAATTTCTCTTCCTTTTCACGTACCTCAAATTAGAACACAAATAACAACATATAAAAGTTAGAGCTTGCCAAAAAACAAAACTAAAAAACATGCAAAGTTCGAATACAAAGACATAGGAACGGGAAATCAAAACCTTGCAAGCTTTGTCTGAATAATCCATGGAGAGGAGGAGGTAGCGATGGCGCTCGGTGGCCCTAGGCAGAGGAAAGCTCAGTGGCTATGGCGAAGGAGATGAAGAAGAACGAAAACGAAGTAAACGGCGCCGCTCTTAAGCTCTGAAACCCTAATCCAAATGAAACAAACAAATGCAACCCTTACAAATTATTGTGAAACTATCTGGGCCTTGCCCTTTCCAAAAGCTTAAGCCCAATTGAACCTTCTAGCGCCTGACCCCTCCAATCTGACGCGCACCCCCCTGCTGATTCTCTTTCAAAATGTTGTTTTGGGCCAAGGACAAGCATAAGGCCCACATAACCTCTTTTCTTTTCTATTAACAAACATTTCTTAATCTTCTCTTAATTTTCATTTATTTTATAACCTAACTCTTTTTTATATAATACATTAACTCTTTGATATAAAATGTTCTTAATTACCTTTTTTTATTTTTAGCTAGTATAATTAAAACATATAAGAATAGAACTTCGAGTTAAATAATTTTCTTTTATTAAAACTTTTTTTTATATTTTAAACCTTGTACATTTATATAAACTAAAATACATAAAACATTAATTTTCCTTAAAACATTTCTTTTTTTTAACTTTTGTATATAAACATCAATGCATCAAAAAATAGAAAACTTAAAAAATTTCCTTTTCTTTTCTTAAAACTTCTGTTTTGTACATAATCAACAAAAATCCAAAAAAGAATAAATACATGCTTAATAAATACATTTTTCTCACTTGTAAATAATTACATGCACTTACACAAATACAATACACATTTTCTTATCTTTTATTCTTATACATTGATACATATTACATTTGAGATCGCAATTCGATTTGGTTGTAAATTTATTTGGACACTACTCTCCTAATAAGTCTCATCCCCATTTGTAAATATTTGTACCCCCACTCCCGGATACTTATTTGTAATAGCGTAGACTTTAAATTCTCGCAATTTATCGCTTTCAAATATACCATGGTTAGACCTAGGGTTTGTATGTAAATAAAATCAAATGCTAGATAACCTAATACAAAGGCAAATGCATGAAATCAATACACCATTCACACTTGCACCCCTAGGATAATCCCACACGTTGCCTTCCAAAATGGGCCATGCTTGCACGTCGAGTATCTTTGGCAAAACAAAACGAATCAAATGATCATAGTCCCTCGATGACGCTTTCGAAAGTTGCCTAATCAAAATGATCATAGTCCCTTCAAGCAAATTGCCAAAGACACTTGGCACCATTGCATTCATGGTCCATACGATGACCCGCACCTGTCCCGTTAAACATCCTAACGCAAGATTGCCCACCAAATACAATGGTGGAACAAAATTGTTAAAAGGGTTAAAACATAGGAAAAATCTTTGAGTACAATAGGGGTAGACAAACTCTTAGTTACTTGATCAAACTTGCAAAACACACTTGCCTACTTTTCAAACCACACTCCACAAACACTTTCAAAAACATTTGAAACATCTTTTCGAAAAGATACACACCCTTGTAAAACATTCGAGTAAAGAATTATTACAACGGTTACCTAGACAAGGCCTCTTTTTCAAAACATTTTCAAAACACACACACACACACACCACCATTTCAAGCAATTGAAAATCAAGGCAAGTGATCTAAAACAAGTAACTAAGAGCCCATGGATAACCATGGATGAAAAGGGTGCTAATACCTTCCCTTTTCATAATCTACCCCCCGAACCCACGAAACATCTCAAAAGGTTTTTCCTTTGCTTTTTAACCTTTCCTTTAGGATAAAATAAAAAGTCGGTGGCGACTCTTGCTAAACCGAACACGTGCGAATACAAAACGCAAAACCTCAAGTCAGTTCTCCCACCGTACCACAGCACTGGCGACTCTGCTGGGGAAATTAATTCAAAAGTGGGGTTACCTTAGGTTTTAGATCACCTATACATACTTGCTTTGATTGCTTTACTTTTTGGGTCCTTATTTGGGTTTGTTGTAAATCTTACACCCGGATCTGGGGAATACCCTTTAGGTAGCATAAGCTGTGAGGGACCTGTCCGGCGTAGACCGACACGGGTGAAGCAGTGGCTACGTTGGTGTGACACCTTGGTCTGTACCGATATCCCTTGTGTTGCAAAGAGGAGAATATGGGTCTTCTGAGGAGTCATTAAGCACCAACCGACCTTAGAACCCTAAATTGACCCAACTTGGCCATAGAACGGTAGCAGTATGCTACACTCATTGAGGCTAAACTCTCACGATGGTTCTGGCCGCAAGAAAAGATTGCGATGCTGGAGTTATGACCGATTGAGGGTAGTCAGTGATATTGAGATCCTCTAGAACCCGATTACTTTTGATAGGACAGGTCTTAACCAACGAAACTTCAAGAGGGTACTTACCTACAAACCCCATGCAAGCCTAAACCTAAGGACTTGTTTGCTTTGTGTGAATATGATTACCTGTATATACACTTACTTGCATACATGTACATAACATCATAACATCATACCATAGCATTTTCAACAAACCATTTCAAGGATCTCGAGGGTTCTTTTGATGCAGGGTTACGTTGAACCAGACGTCTACCAAAGGGCAAGAGGTTTCTCCTCTAAACAGATGCCATCAACGATCAAGTGCAATAACTTGAATCAGGGGCTATGACCCACTTGACATGGTGAACTTGATTCTAGTGGAAAGACATCCACCGTTGCAAAGTCGCTCCAATCAAAGATCAAAGTTCAACCTCTAACATTTTCTTGTGTTTACCCCAAGAGATCCTTGAAAACATGCATCCACATATCATGCATCGCATCATGATAGTTTTTCCTTTTCAGGTTTCCTTACTCTCCTACTGTTTATTTCAGTAAGAGATGGCCCTAGAGAGGACTGTCAAGGATATCCAGGACCAAAATGCTCAACTTCAAGAAATTTTCTTGAACCTGTCCTTGGGGCAAGAAGAAATGAAAGATCTCCTCACAAAGGGCTCGGTCCAGGAGACTTCAAACAATGCCAGGAGTGATCAGTTGGAAGCACTACAGTCTGAGCTGACAACAATGAGGATCCAAATGACGGGGCAACTGGTGGGCCAGATGGCTCTCATCCAGGACTTGGCTCAAAGACAAGAGGAACTTAGAGTTCTCGTCAACCAACTGCTTCGGGAAAACCAAGTGGGGAAAACATCTGAGGTTGAAGAGAAAGTCACTACTCAACCCCCCTTGGGCCAAGAAGACAAGGGGAAGGCTCCTCTGCTTGATTCAGGGTCACAACCCCATCAACAACCTCGTCAGCATCAACAGGGTAATCGGCGTAATCAAAATACGTCGGGAAGACAGTTCACTGAGACTGACATACCGTCATCTCTAATACTGGAACGCTTGTTGGAGGTCAATCTGAATGCTTTGAGGGATCCTATTCGGAAGCCCAATACCTCCGCTCCTAACTATCATCCCGATGCATTTTGTGTGTACCACTCCTATAGCCCGGGACATGACACCGACGACTGTTGGGCCTTGAAGAACAAGATTCAAGATCTGATTGACATTGGAGTGCTGAGGTTCATGCCAAATGGTGAAATGAAAATCTTCCGTTAAGGGTTTCTCCACCTGAAGTGACAAAGCTCGAACTGAGAGACTTTTGCTTCATTTGAATTTTCAAAGTTGTAATTTCTTTTGTTATTCAAACAATTATCTGTTGATGTTAAACTCTGTTTCATTAATGCATTGCATATGTTTGTCTTGAATTCATCCATTCGTTTTCACTACTCTTATGCTTTCTTTATGATATTTAACTCTTGATAAAAAGCTGCCAGCCTTTAGAGGGAGGATGACGAAACAATACCATAATCTCATATAGTATGCTTTTGAACAGACCTCGCTGATGATGTACAGGCATTTCTTTCAATTCCCAAACACTGGAGTTATAAGGAAGATAATCCCTAGTCAACCCCTTCGAGCCAAAGAAGTAGGAGTTTTTTGTTCTAAACAAATTAAAACCTTTGATTTAAACCTGGGGCAGGGTAGTCTCTCAGTTAATTCAGAAAAGGTGTGCATTGAAGTCGCAAACTCTCAGTTCGTAATACAACGAACGACATAAAAAAATCAAAAACATTCCTCTGGAATCAAAAGACAGTGGTGGTTCCCTATCACATAGGCAGTCAATCTCTCAAAAGAGAAAAGCCCACCAAGCCAAAACCTGTAAAGGAGGCTTAAGAAAGCTGGGGCATCCCGCTGACTGTAATCTCGAAAACAGGAACAGTCAGGCAAAAGTTAGGGATAACAAATCAAAAGAACGAGGTCATTACAAATCCTCAACAACATGAAAAATGTTGCAAAAGAAAAAGGAGATGATGACTGTCTTCCAAAATTCAACTGGTGAACCATCACCCAAAAGTCGTTCCAAATTCGAATGGAGTTCGACGCACAAATTAACTGAGCTTAGGGTTGAAGAACATCACGAAGAGCGGGTGGGTACAAATATACTTTGAGCCTTTATCCTTTGTTTCTTAAACCGTGAACCAGGCCACGTTACAACCCTTAAAAAGTCCTAATTGAAGCATGGGTTAGTTCGAAAGCATACTGTTACAAAAGGTATCCTGACTCCTGTAAGGCTTTGCTCTAAAATCTTGTGTTGAATTTGTCTTATGAAAAGTTTTCTGCTAAAAAACGCATTTTTCAAAACTTCGAGACAAACATAAACTTTGCATTGCTTGAATATCACTGTTTGCATTTGACTATTTGTTTGACAGCGAAGAAATTCATACAGCGAATGTTCGGAGGAACGAAAACTCTCTCAGTGAACAAAAATCACTTCAAAAGGATGACACTTCCATTAACAAATCTCCTATCAACAAGGGGCATCACATGTCACTATCCAGTTAACCTGGGGCAGTCTAGTCAAGGTTTCAACAGATCTTTCAAAGTTCGGTTAACCTGGGGCAGTCCGGTCAAGGTTTCAACAGATCTTTCAAAGTTCAGTTAACCTGGGGCAGTTCAGTCAAGATTTCAAGAAATCTCTCAATTCGCAGAGTAATCTGATTCAAGACTCCTTCTTCATCACTTGGGGCATTCGAATGTCAAAAGTGTTCAACAATTCCTTCATCACCTGCTGGAAGTTACAACCATCAACAAAATAACGGACAATTCAAGCTCCTAAAAATCTGTTTCTCTCAAGCATGAAGATTTTCATCAACTCAAAAGATTGGTATACTCCCAATTTCTGACTCCCGACAGAATGAAAATTCTCATTCTCAAAGTGGAGTATTTCTTAAGTTCCAGATTAATACCTGTAGCAAGCCAGGAAAATATCTGTGGACGACTGATTGTGGATTAACACCTGTAACAAGCCAGGAAATTATCTACATGAGGAGATTGAAGATCAATACCTGAAACAAGCCAGGAAAACTATCTTTCTTTCTCAGGTCAGAGATTAACACCTGAAACAAGCCAGGACAATATCTCCTTGACCAACATTTCTTAAGTTCCGGATTAATACCTGTAGCAAGCCAGGAAAATATCTGTGGATGACTGATTGTGGATTAACACCTGTAACAAGCCAGGAAATTATCTACATGAGGAGATTGAAGATCAATACCTGAAACAAGCCAGGAAAACTATCTTTCTTTCTCAGGTCAGAGATCAACACCTGAAACAAGCCAGGACAGTATCTCCTTGACCAACATTTCTTAAGTTCCGGATTAATACCTGTAGCAAGGCAGGAAAATATCTGTGGACGACTGATTGTGGATCAACACCTGTAACGAGCCAGGAAATTATCTACATGAAGAGATTGAAGATCAATACCTGAAACAAGCCAGGAAAACTATCTTTCTTTCTCAGGTCAGAGATCAACACCTGAAACAAGCCAGGACAATATCTCCTTGATCAACCTTTCTTAAGTTCCGGATTAATACTTGTAGCAAGCCAGGAAAATATTTGCGGACGACTGATTATGGATTAACACCTGTAACAAGCTAGGAAATTATCTACATGAAGAGATTGAAGATCAATACCTGTAACAAGCCAGGAAAACTATCTTTCTTTCTCAGGTCAGAGATCAACACCTGAAACAAGCCAGGACAATATCTCCTTGACCAACCTTTTCAAACACCTGCAACGATCAAAAGATTCTCGACTTCCCCAGCCAGAGAGCCTTCCAGAAGTTAACTCCCCTCAAAGTCAAGTTTCATAATCCCCAGCGAAGCTAAAACTTCCAACTATCAATCCCCAAGCAGAATGAAGACTCTCATTCTCAGTTCCTCACAGAATATTCGAATATTCTCCAGTGAAGATCTCCTCAAGACAAGAATCCCCAGTAGATTGGCATACAACCCAAGCTCCTGATTCCCCAACAGCGGTCCCAGGATTTCTCACTTTCAACAATCAAAAGATTCTTGCCCTCCCCTGCAGCAGTCAAGAATTCACTCTCCCCGGCTTCATTCAAAGGTTATTTCCCACCAGAGCTTATAACTGGGTTATCCTCGGCTAATTACCACGGAAAGATCGTCCTCGGCAAAGTTCTTCCTATCCCCAGCGGAGTTCATCAAATTCCCCAACATAACTTATCAGTGGAATCCCCAGCGGAGTTCTCATCAAAACCTCAGTGAAGTATCTCTTCCCACAGAGTAATTCCCCGCAGAGTAATCTCTCCAACAAGTTTATTCCCCAACAGAGTCATCTTCTCCTACCGGTTTATTCTTGCAACCATCATCCCCAGCGGAAGCGAAGAACTCTACTCTTCAACATCAGCCCAGGATTTGATTTCCCGGCCTTCGTCAAGGATTTATTTTCCTAGTCGAAAACACATTCATAGACATTTCACATTTTATACATCCTGATACATACATATACGCATCATATCACACGATCTCATTTATTTTTTAGAACATCATGACATCATGCATCTCATACATCATGACATTGCATACAACTAATGTTTTGCCTTTTCAGGAAAAGGTCAATCCAAAGATGATTACTATCAACTATCGCAGTTCCAGATTCGATACATGTATCTAGCCAGGTCATATCTGTGAGTGATTGATTGTAGATTCGATACCTGTATCCAGCCAGGGCATATCTGCATGAAGAGTTTAGAGATTCGATACCTGTATCCAGCCAGGGCATATCTGTAGACGACAAATTCCAAATTCGATACCTGTATCCAGTCAGGGCATATCTGTAGACGACCAATTCCAAATTCGATACCTGTATCTAGCCAGGGCATATCTGTGAGTGATTGATTGTAGATTCGATACCTGTATCCAGCCAGGGCATATCTGCATGAAGAGTTTAGAGATTCGATACCTGTATCCAGCCAGGGCATATCTGTAGACGAAAAATTCCAGATTCGATACCTGTATCCAGCCAGGGCATATCTGTAGACGACCAATTCCAGATTCGATACCTGTATCTAGCCAGGGCATATCTGTGAGTGATTGATTGTAGATTCGATACCTGTATCTAGCCAGGGCATATCTACATGAAGAGTTTAGAGATTCGATACCTGTATCCAGCCAGGGCATATCTGTAGACGATTGATTGTAGATTCGATACCTGTATCCAGCCAGGGCATATCTACATGAAGAGTTTAGAGATTCGATACCTATATCTAGCCAGGGCATATCTGCATGAAGAGTTTGAAGATCAACTCCTGTAACAGGCCAGGAAATTATCTTTCTTTCTCAGGTACGCAAGTTCTCGCTAAGGAATCTCTTACGCGATCGACACCCCGGATGGCATCTTTAAGCCCATCTCCACAACTATCCATTACACTTCCAAATGGCATCTATAAGCCCATTCTCGACAAGGTTCTGTCACATCTCCAGATGGCATATATAAGCCCATCCTCCTATCCATCATCTCTCCAAATGGCATGTATAAGCCCATTCCCGACATCACATTGCTGATACTCCACTATACGAGTGCAAATTTCTGGGCACTCTAGTGTTCAATCATCTTCCACCTTCGGATCACGAAAGGCACGCAAGCTAATCTACATCCTCAGGTCTAAGAAGATTGAACAGGGGCAACTGTTGTACCCCAAAATTTTCCCTCCTCTTTTTCACAAGAAATCACAGCTTCGGGCTTTTCCTGATTTTTCAGACTGGCTCAAGAATCGGTCAAACATAATTTTTCTTGTCAGTCTAGCCAAATTAGGGTTTTCATGGACTTTTGATACAGTTCAAACAAATTATTAGGGTTTGGTTGATTTTGGCTCAGGTTTTGATCAGGCGGACGCTTCTTTGACATTTAACCAAGAATCAGGGTTTTGTGCGCATATTTCTCAGAAAGAATTAATTCTATCAGTGCTTTTCAATTTACTCTGGGATATGGACTGAGGCTGTTTGAGAATTTGCAGTGTTTGGATTTAATCAGTGAAAGAAGGACATGTGGATATTTGTTGTTTAGCTGTGCAATGCTTCGATTATTCGGAACGACGGACGTTTATTGATTATTTATTATTCTGAGTTAAAATGGTTGGGATTTATTTCCAGTTATTATAATTTAAGAATTATAAATAACTAAATAAACAATTGAAAAGAAATAAAAGGAATTAACTGATCAAAAAAGGATTTTTTATTCATCTTTAATGGTTTGTTACAAATTAATATTTGAACAACTGTAAATTTATTTACATCTTTGTTTACAATAATAATGTTACGAATAATTGAAATGAAATAAGATACATCCTAAATTTCCTAAGTCTTCATCTTCTAGCCGATGCTCCCTTGTTGCCCAATTATTTTTCACCTGCAAAAAGAAGAAAAAAGAAAGTCAAAAGCAGATAAAATAAAAGAGCAGACAGAAAAAATGGACTCATCATTAAAAGCGACTGGCCGGAATCAGTTTGCCCTCTCTGCAAATCACGAGATTACTCTCGGTTCACAAAGAGGGATAGAAAAATGTCTTGCAAAAGTATGAAATGCACAAAGTTACAATATTGCACAAATTCAAAGTTTGTCAAACATACTGCATAAGTTGTCAAATAAGGCTGCATAATGAAAAAGAACATTAACCAAACAAGTCCAAAGGCAAACTGAACATACAAAGAGCCTGCCTCCAAACCTGTATTCCAAAACAACATAACCTGTCAAACATTCAAACACAAACCAGAATATCAAGCTTCAAGCCAAACCTGCATTAAACCTGAAGTTTGTAAACCCAAACAACAAGCCTAACCTGCATCAAAGCAAGCTAAACCAGAAGCATATAGGCATCGACCTGAAACCAGAAGCCAAGCCCCAAAGCTTCAAGCCGGTACATCCTGCATAAGCCTCAAACTGAAGCCCAAGCCTCATGTCTACGTAAAAGCCTGAAGCCAGTAAACCTGTAACCTTAAGCCTTGTAGCCTGAAGTCTGCTAAAGCCATCAACAAAACAAGCCTTTCAACCTGTCAAGCCTAAAGCATAAACCTGCTAGTCTGTAACACAAGCCTTCACAAGCCTCAAACCAGAAAAAAGCATCAAACATTAAAGTATTCCATCCCAAAAGCCCTCAGAGCTAGGCTCATCACAGGGCAAGCATACAAAGCAATACTCAGCAATACCATCAATCAGAGGCAACTCAGAATCAATTTCAACCCAACAGAAGCAAACGTTGAAAGGAGCATATCAAGCATGGCAAGCATCTCAGGGCATACAGAAGCAAGCAAATAAGCAGAAGAGAGAATCAGAGACTAAAGGTTTTCAGGCGTTTCATCATCAAACCAAAAAGTGAAACAAAAGTACCAGATTTCCAAGCCAGTGCATCACGCTCCTCCGCCTTCAGCCGTCCTGGAGCGCCTCCAAGTCCACCGTCCTCCTCCAACAAAGGTAGTATAATTTCTCTTCCTTTTCACGTACCTCAAATCAGAACACAAATAACAACATATAAAAGTCAGAGCTTGCCAAAAAACAAAACTAAAAAACATGCAAAGTTCGAATACAAAGACATAGGAACGGGAAATCAAAACCTTGCAAGCTTTGTCTGAATAATCCATGGAGAGGAGGAGGTAGCGATGGCGCTCGGTGGCCCTAGGCGGAGGAAAGCTCAGTGGCTATGGCGAAGGAGATGAAGAAGAACGAAAACGAAGTAAACGGCGCCGCTCTTAAGCTCTGAAACCCTAATCCAAATGAAATAAACAAATGCAACCCTTACAAATTATTGTGAAACTATCTGGGCCTTGCCCTTTCCAAAAGCTTAAGCCCAATTGAACCTTCTAGCGCCTGACCCCTCCAATCTGACGCGCACCCCCCCTGCTGATTCTCTTTCAAAATGTTGTTTTGGGCCAAGGACAAGCATAAGGCCCACATAACCTCTTTTCTTTTCTATTAACAAACATTTCTTAATCTTCTCTTAATTTTCATTTATTTTATAACCTAACTCTTTTATATATAATACATTAACTCTTTGATATAAAATGTTCTTAATTACCTTTTTTTATTTTTAGCTAGTATAATTAAAACATGTAAGAATAGAACTTCGAGTTAAATAATTTTCTTTTATTAAAACTTTTTTTTTATATTTTAAACCTTGTACATTTATATAAACTAAAATACATAAAACATTAATTTTCCTTAAAACATTTCTTTTTTTTAACTTTTGTATATAAACATCAATGCATCAAAAAATAGAAAACTTAAAACATTTCTGTTGCACCCCAAAATTTGCCCTCCCATATTCTCCAAGAAATTGCCAAGCCAAGTCACAAAAATCCCCAAGGGTTGCGCAGTCCAACTGTCTCCTATACAGTCAAAACTAGGGTTTGGGTTCTGATCAAGAAAATGAAGTTTTCAAAGGCCCAATCAAGTCTCACATGCTTACAAATATGGTCAAGCATGCTCATATCAAGTTTCAAGGCATTCAACTCAAAATTGCACAGTCAAAACCCTAAATTGCACTACAGTCAACTGTAGGGGCAAAATGGTCATTTGACAGTCAAAAGTTCAAATTTTTGGTCAATATATCATTTTGAAGCCACAAACATCATTTGATCAATGCTTGATCATGATTCTCAAAATTTGGCTCAGAAATCATCAAAGATGCAAAAGTTACTATATTTGGACAGCTGAAAAAGTCAACTGAAATTGACCAGGGCATAACTTTCACATGGATTATCAGAAAAATTCCATCCAAAGCTCATTTTGAAGAGAAAGACATTTCCTACAACTCATCTTCATACTTCAAGTCCAAGAAATGCTCTCACAAAAAGTTATCAATTTCAACATTATAGGTCATTTTCAAAAGTCAACAAAAAGGGACTTTAAGTCAAAGGCCATAACTTGAGATTGGTAAATCAAAATGACATGGGACCAAAGGCATTGGTTAGAGGACTCAAAGACCTTTCCAAAATGTCCAAGAACATGTGAAAAGCTTAAAAATTGAGCAAGTTATGCCTTGTGAAAGTTGGGAAATTTTTGGGAATTTTGAAAAGTCAACTTTACTTCAAATGACCTAAAATTGCTAATGGGCCCATTTTTCTTCCATGATTCATCATTCCAAGCATGTGCACGACCACTTGGCCCAAAGGGAAGTATTTTCTCATTTTTTATTTATTTATTTGAATTATTATTCATATTAATTCATTTAAATTATATAAATATGTGGAAAATATAAAACTTGACCTAAAAAATCTTTTTATACATGTTTTAAGGTCAAGATCTCGTGCACATCCCAATATGGCAAGATTTGGTTGATTTGAGCATGATTGAACAAAAATGCACATGAAAAAAGATATGGAAGATCCTTAGAAAATCAAATATGCAAAACCATTATGGCATTGGATTTTATTGAGTTTTGTTGACCTAAAAGCTTCACTACATAATCAGAAACACAACCCTAATCCTGGTAGACCCTAAGCTGCGCAGAAGAACAATAGACAAACTTGGAAAATTGTTGAAAAAACTCAATTCTGAAATCATTGCTAGAGGTGGATTCAAAGCACCATTCCTTTTCCAATAGCTTCCTCAAGGTTCCCAGAAGCGATTCCAATCCCTAACATCAACTCAAACACAAAGAATTGGTAGATTAAACTCAAACTGTGTCACGAAATTTTCAAAATCGTATATCATAATTCACGCATCTTTTTGCATTTTTATTTATGGATTCTTGTTTAGTGTGATGTTTCGAAACTAACCAATGCTTTTGATTGAATTATTACGCGTTATATTCGATTCCACCATGTTTAAATTCTAGGGTTTTCAGGATAAGGAATTAGGGCTTTTAAGATCAAGTAAAATTGGCCCTCAAGACCATGATGGTTGTATTCAGCAAGCCTGGACGAACATGAAACACCATTCGCGATCAATTTATATACATCATAGCGCTAGTCGCTATTTTTCAATAGCCTGCCTAATGCAACGCGTTCAAAACCGTTGCTTTTGGTGTTTGTGTTACAGGGAACATGAAGGAGACGAAGTCGTGGCGAACGGTGGTTGGTGCGTTTGAAATTTCGCGCGCTTCAACCACTAATGCTTTCCTTTTGCCTTTTGTTATTTATTTGTCATAATATATTTGAATACGCATGTAGCTCAGCTGGCAAGCAGGATTGGTAGTGGAAGTACATGACCTGGGTTCGAACCCCAGGTCTTTCACATGTTCAATATTATTTTTCATTAATTAATCCCATGCAGCGCTTGATTTGTGGATATACTATGTGCCTCCCAATCAAGCATGACACGTCTATCCCAGCATCAGATCAAGGGCCATAGATTGAAGAACATCCTAAGCTCCAGTCAACGTGCCATATTGCGTCTGGGAAAAGTCAACGAATCAAAGCTTATTGGGCCAGCATCCCAGGCCTATACCTCCATATTGGGGACTTCCACCCCCTTGGTTTGCAAATCTTCTTATTTTTTTCTTCTATTTTATTTTGAACTATTATTTTATTTATTGTTTTAATTTAATTCATTTATTTTTTACAATATAAAAAATACCCCAAAAAAAAATCAGAAAAAGATAAAAACATAATAAATTATTTTAATTTAATTATTTTCATAAATAAATTAACATGTAAATATTTAGTTCTAATTAGGATATAATTTCAATTTCTTTTAAATAACAAGAATACAAAAAATATGTAGAAATAGGTTTAATTAATTTTGATTCCTTTTAATTTCCCTTCTTTTTTTACAATAATAATATTTAATTTATTTATTTTCATAGTTAAAAATGCATGTAAATTAACTTAGGTTTAAATTAGTTAAAAATTCAATATTTTTCATAATAACTAAAAAATAATTAGAATTAGGGTTTGACATTTTATTTTAGTTATAATTAATTCTCTTTTTTCCATTAAATCTTAAAAACACTAAAAATACCAAAAAAACATTCTTATTTTAATTTTAAATTCCTTATTAGTTTTAATTTTGCAAAAGGGTCCAACGCCCTCGTTCGTAATTTATTTAATTCGCATTTATTTTATTTCGCTTAATTAATTATGTATCTTCCCCAAAGCGTTGTAATATTCACTTTTCGCACTTTTATTTCCTTTGCTTTATTTATTTTCTGTCAAATCGGGTCCGGTTTAATTTTGGCGATGTGGACCCGCGCCTTTTGTAATAGTTTAGAATTTACTTTTCCCGCAAATATTAACTGTTAATAATAAGCATGCAAGAATGAATGGCCCTAATTAAAATCAAGCGTAGATCACAATGAACATGACAAGACAAAAAATCAATGAAAACGACACACGAATCGCACACACCACCCCTAGGGTACGCCTCACTGTTGCCTTGCCTTTCGAAAGGTGATCGTCGAGTAGAGGATGTCTTAGTAAGTCCTCATGATCCGGGAACCTGGCATGAGGGTAGCTTCTAAGGTGTCTTCCCATTGCTCTGGTGATCACCATGTCCCTAAACTCGAATTGACCCGAACACCTCCAACGGTGGTGCTACCTACCTCTCAATGGTGGGATGGCACTACTTTAAAGGACTTTTACACAGACGAATTCCTTAGGGTAGGTAGGTTCTCAAGGATACTTGCTCTCTTCAAAACAAACTGAAATCTTTTCACACCAACACTTTTCAAAAGCTTTCAAAGCAAACTTTTCAAACACTCTGACGTACGAGTCGAACTGAAATTTTTCAAAGAACTTTTTTAAAACCCACATTGAAAAGCAAACAAAACAATTTTGAAAACACATTGAGCAAGTATCTAAGAGCCCATGGATAACCATGGATAGAAAGGGTGCTAACACCTTCCCTTTCTATAACCTACCTCCCGAACCGAGAGTGATCTCTTTAAAGGAATTTTTCTGTGCTTTTGTCCTTTCCATTTGGAGAAAATAAAAGACGGTGGCGACTCTTGCTTCCGCGACATTTCGCGAACCAGCGTTAAACAGTCAGTTCCAGATCCACCGATCACAGAACTGGCGACTCTGCTGGGGACTTAACTTAAAGTGAGGTGTACCTTAGGATTAAGATCATTGTGTTTTCAATTGTCTTCTTTGCTTGCTTTATCATTGTGGGTTGCTTGGGAGTTCTATAGATCCTAAACCCGGATCTGGGGATACCTTTCTTAGAAAGTAGCAACAAGGCTGTGAGGGAACTGTGCGGGGTATACCGACATGGTTGAAACAGTCTGCTACGTTGATGTGGCACTTTGGTGTGTACCGGTAACCCTTGAGTTCAGTCAAGGAGAGTACGGGGCCTCCGCGTGGTGTCATGAAGCATCAACAGACCTTAGGAACCTTAATGGAACTATCTTGGCCTCTTTAGGGTAGTGAGATAACTGACTTTGGTGCAGTCCGAGGTTGGTTGATACTCGATACTACACTCAATTGAGGGTTGCTTTCCTGGAATATTTCGGTCGCCAGTTCAGTGGCTAAATCGAAACGATGAACAATGAAAGCAATCCCGTGATATTGGGAACCTTAGAACCCGGTTACTTTGATTAGGACAGGTTGAACCCACCAACTTCAAGAGGGTACTACCCAGACCCCATGCTGGCCTTAAACCTTAAGGGCTTGTCTTGTGTGCCTTGTGTGCCTTACATGTTTGTCTTTGTAAATATCTGTGGTGTGTTTAATCATAGCATCATGACATCATCCAGCATCATATGCATTGACTAACCATTTCAGGGGTTCGAATTTTCATCTTTGTTCTTGTTTTGTAGGACATGGAAACTGTTCGTAGAAAGACAATTCAAATCAGTCTTGTAAGGGTACCTCCTCAGCTTAAGGAGCTTATATCCAGGATTCCCGAGAACTCTTCATTCAGTGAAAGGCATGGAAGCCTCATCAGCTTGGTCAACACCAACATTGAGGAAGATATGATAAAGGTCCTGTTCCAGTTCTTTGATCCTCTGCATCACTATTTCACCTTCTTGGATTATCAGTTGGTACCTACATTGGAGGAGTTCTCCCGGCTCCTGAAGATCCCTATCCTTGATCAGCTACCCTTCAACGGTACAGAAAAGGAACCTAAGCTTGAAGAGATTGCTAAAGCCTTGCACCTACAGTCATCTGACCTCAAGGGACATTGGGAAGTTAGAAGTGGTATCAAAGGGTTCTTAGCCAGGTTTCTGTTTGAAAAAGCCCATGAATGTTGGAACTCCCTTGACTTGCAAGCTTTTGAAGAGGTTGTGGCCCTCCTTGTTTATGGTTTGGTGTTGTTCCCTAACCCAGATCAACTTATTGATATCAGTGCTGTCCAGATCTTTATGTCCAGGAATCCTATACCTACGTTGCTGGGGGACATCCTTCACTCATGTTACACTCGAACCATGAGAAAAAGAGGTGTCCTTATGTGTTGCACTCCTCTCCTGGGAAGGTGGTTTATTTCGCACCTTCCGCAATCTGTCTTGAAGAATGAGCGGGGTTTGAGATGGTCACAACGGTTGATGACTCTTACACATGCAGATATACATTGGTGTCCTAGGTCCAGAGAAGATGTCACTATCATTGATCGTTGCGGGGAGTACCCTAATGTTCCTTTACTTGGAATCAGAGGAGGTATTACTTATAGCCCATGCCTGGCTTGGAGACAGTTTGGTTATGCTCGGAGGGATGGTCCTCATGACATGTTAATTCCCGACATAGTTTTCGACTTCGACAACGATACTCAAGGACTTCGTCAGAGATTTATCAGAGCCTGGAGGATGCCCAGTAGGATAGACAGCAAGACACTGGGGCACAGGAACTCCATCCCATTGGAACCCTATCTCAAGTGGGTACGCGCCCGCTCTCAGAAGTTAGTGATGCCTTATCCTCACATGATCCCGGTAGTCAAAGAACCAGTCTTGGAAGGGGAAGTGTCTCATGTTATTCAGCACCCTGATATGCCCACATCCTGGGAGGAGATGCAGAAGAGCTGGATCCAGCTTAAGGAAGAGAGGAATCCTCTTGAGACTAGTCTGCATGCCAGTGAAAAGAAGGTCTTGGAGCTCACTCGCCTGTTGCACGAGGAGAGGAACCTCAACACTTACATAGCTCCGAAGAGGATGCGCAGCGTATTTTGGGATTGATTTGATTTCTGTACTTTTGCCCATGAGGCTTTGATGTATTAAACAATGATTTCTTTAATGATAACGTGTGTTCCTTTTTGTCTACAACAAATTTGAACTTTCGAACCCTTGAATGCATTGCATACGCATTTCATACATCATGTGCATAGCAGGTTTTTCCTCTTTTCAGGTTGCTTACAGTTCTTCGCTGTTTATTTCAGCATCATGAATCCCGAATCTGAATCAACAGAGACATCAATCAAGGCTCTCCAGGCGCAGAACGCGCAGTTTCAAGAATTAATCAAGGGTCTGGCTAAAGGCCAAGAAGAACTAAAGGCTATGCTCCTGAAGAAGGAGAAGAAGAAGAAGAGAAGAACTGTTCTGTTCAACTCAGGCCGAAGGTTCGGCAATACTCTGCAACATGAAGAGGCTGGTTCTTCTGTTGGTAAGAGTCCTTCTCAGGCAGAAGTAAAGGTCCCTAGTCCGGTAGTCTCCGACAACGAGACAAACTTTGATGAAGAGCAGTACCCTCCGGCAGATGACAGATATAAACAACTGGAGGACAGGTTGAAGGCTATGGAGGTTCAACAGGCACCTGGGCTGGATTTCGGAGATCTGGGTTTGTCGACTGGTGTGATTATCCCGCATAAGTTCAAAGCACCATCCTTCTCCAAATATGACGGGGCGTCTTGTCCCAAGCTGCATTTAAGGTCCTATGTTCGGAAAATTCAGCCGTACTCTGCGGATAAGAATTTATGGATCCACTTCTTCCAGGAGAGTCTTTCAGGGACTCATCTCGAATGGTTCTATCAGCTGGATGGGACCAAGGTTCGTAACTGGGAGGAGTTGGCTACTGCTTTCTATAAGCAGTATCAATATAATGCCGACCTTGCCCCCACACGTACCCAACTCCAGGGTATGGCGTTAGGTGCAAGCGAAGGTTTTAAGGAGTACACTCAGAAGTGGAGAGACCTGGCTGGCAGGGTGCAGCCACCATTGACTGATCGGGAGCTGGTAGACATGTTCTTGGGGACCCTATCTGGGCCGTTTTTCAATCATCTGATCGGGAATTCTTCTGCTGGGTTCACTGATTTGATCTTGACTGGAGAGAGAATCGAGGCTGGGCTGAAGTCTGGGAAGATTACAAAGGGTGCATCATCTAGCTCGGAAAAGAAACCATTCAAGAAGGAGTCCAGTGCCGTGTATGGTTCTAGAAAATCAGAGAGACCTGAGCACCGCCAATCTGTCAGTGCGGTGATGATTGCTAAGCCTGCTGCCGCTCCTCGGCCAAATAATTCTCAAAGGGCTGAAAGACCCCGGAGGGAGTTTACCCGGTTAAACATGACCCTATCGCAGATCCTGCCACAGTTGCTCTCAACCAATTTGGTGACTGTCAGGGAGGCTCCAAAGTTCCCAAATACAACATCTCCCAAGTACAACCCGAATGCTCGTTGTGCCTACCATTCAGAAAGCCCGGGGCACTCTACTGATGACTGTTGGGCACTAAAGAACAAGCTGCAGGACCTCATTGACGCTAAGGAGGTACAGTTTGAGGCATCTGACAAGCCTAATGTGGTGACAGCTCCCCTGCCTGCTCATGGAATTAATGCTATCGGGGATGAAGAGGAAGTTGATGAAGCTGAGTTTGATAGCTGGATATACCCGGCAACTGACGGTGGACTTAACAATTGGAGCGCAAAGGACAATCTCCCTGTTTCTTTTGTTACTAAGTAATAAATTTCTTTGTTTTGTTATTTTGTAATAAACAATGATAAACTCTATGGCCCGGTGTCTTACCCGAGGCATCGTGGTTCTATTTGTGAGGGCATACAAACTGTCATTTTATACATCATGAATGAAAATCTTGGACGTATTTTTCGCATTGCAAATATTGTGTTCCTTTTCTGTCTTTCCTTTCCTTTACATAATTTTCAAAAATAGCTGTATTTACACACACACACACTCATACAGGTTCCAATCCACTCTGGATCTTACTGATAACAACTCTGCTACTGCCAATTATGACTTCGAAAATTCGATCAACTTAGCCGAAGACGAAGGTGAAGATGATTGCGAAGTGCCTGGCGAGCTTGCAAGATTGTTGCTTCAGGAAGAGAGGGAAATTCAACCCCATGAAGAGCCAGTGGAAACCATAATCTTGGGTACTGAAGCGGACAGAAAAGAGGTAAAGATTGGTGCCAACCTAGAGCTCAGCGTAAAGCAACGGTTAACCAAGATGCTGCATGATTATATGGAGATCTTTGCCTGGTCCTACGAAGACATGCCAGGGTTGGATACCGATATTGTGGTCCATCACTTGCCAACTAAGGAAGACTGCCCTCCAGTTAAGCAAAAGGTCCGTCGGATGCGTCCAGAGATGTCTGAGAAGATTAAGGCCGAGGTCATGAAACAGTTTGATGCCGGGTTCCTTGCAGTGACTTCTTACCCTCAGTGGGTTGCTAATGTGGTGCCGGTACCTAAAAAGGACGGTAAGGTCAGAATGTGTGTCGACTACAGGGATCTGAACAGGGCCAGCCCCAAGGATGACTTCCCCTTACCTCACATTGATGTCCTTGTTGATAATACGGCTCAGCACAAAGTGTTCTCTTTCATGGATGGCTTTTCAGGTTACAATCAGATCAAGATGGCACCTGAAGACATGGAAAAGACTACATTCGTCACTCAGTGGGGCACCTTCTGTTACAAGGTCATGCCATTTGGATTAAAGAATGCTGGGGCAACCTACCAACGTGCCATGGTTGCCTTATTTCATGACATGATCCATCACGAGATAGAAGTGTATGTGGACGACATGATCGCTAGGTCCCAGACTGAGGAAGAGCACCTAGATCATTTGCAGAAGCTGTTTGACCGGTTGAAACTGTACAAGCTGAGATTGAACCCGAACAAGTGCACCTTCGGGGTAAGATCTGGGAAATTGCTAGGCTTCGTGGTCAGTGATAAAGGTATTCAAGTGGACCCTGCTAAGGTCAAAGCTATTCAAGAGATGCCAGTTCCTAGGACAGAGAAGGAAGTCAGAGGCTTCTTAGGACGCCTGAATTACATTGCTCGCTTCATCTCACATCTGACTGCTACTTGTGAGCCAATCTTCAAGCTGCTGAAGAAAGATCAGGTAGTACGTTGGAACGATGAATGTCAGGCTGCTTTTGACAGAATCAAGGAGTATCTCCAAGAACCACCTATCCTTATGCCACCGGTTGAAGGGAGACCTCTGATACTATACCTGACAGTGCTAGACAACTCAATGGGGTGTGTGCTGGGGCAGCATGACGAGTCTGGCCGAAAAGAGCATGCCATTTATTACCTTAGCAAAAAGTTTACCGACTGTGAGACCCGATACTCACTGCTTGAGAAAACTTGCTGCGCTTTGGTATGGGCTGCTCGCCGGCTGAGACAGTATATGCTGACTCACACTACTTTGTTGATCTCAAAGATGGATCCTATAAAGTACATATTCGAAAAGCCTGCTCTGTCTGGGAGAATTGCAAGATGGCAAATGATCTTGACGGAATACGACATTCAGTACACAACCTAGAAAGCCATCAAGGGAAGTGTATTGGCAGACCACTTAGCTCACCAAGCTGTAGATGACTATCAATCAATGAACTTTGAGTTTCCGGATGAAAGCATCATGATTGTGACTGATTGTGAAATACTTGGACCGGATGAAGGACCTGAACCAGGATCCCGATGGTCTATGCACTTTGACGGGGCATCCAATGCTTTGGGAAATGGTATCGGCGCCATCATCATATCTCCACAAGGTACTCATACTCCACTCACTGCCCGGCTGTGTTTCAACTGTACCAACAACATGGCGGAGTATGAGGCGTGCATCATGGGTCTTCAAACTGCGATCGACCTAAGGATCAAATTTTTAAGTGTCTTCGGAGATTCCGCTCTTGTGATCAATCATATCAAAGGAGAGTGGGATACGAAACATCCAAACTTGATTCCTTACAGAGAATGTGTGTTGACCCTGATCCCCCACTTTACAGAGATAACCTTTGAACACTTTCCAAGAGAAGAGAATCAGTTAGCGGACGCGTTAGCTACAATGTCTTCAATGTTCAAGGTTAAATGGGATAATGAGGCTCCCCGGATCATCATCTGGAAACTAGACGAACCGGCATACTGTTGTGATCTCGAAACTGAATTGGTGACTGGGAAGCCTTGGTACCACGAAGTGAAGAGATATCTGGAAGCTCAGGAATACCCTGAAGGTGCCTCTGTCAATGATAAGAAATTCCTGAGGAGGTTTGCAGCCAAGTTCTTCCTAAGCAACGGCATCTTGTACAAGAGAAACCATGATTCAACCTTACTGCGTTGTGTGGATAAGACTGAAGCAGAGAGAATCATGGAAGAACTGCATGAAGGGACCTTTGGTACACATTCCAGTGGACATACTATGGCTAAGAAAATCCTACGGGCAGGATATTATTGGTCCACAATAGAAGCTGACTGCTACCAACACTCCAGGACATGCCACAAGTGCCAGATTTATACAGACAAGGTGCATGTTCCTCCGGTTCCCCTGAATGTTCTGACTGCGCCTTGGCCATTTGCAATTTGGGGCATAGACATGATCGGCGAGATAAAACCTACGGCATCCAATGGACATCGCTTCATCCTAGTGGCGATCGACTATTTTACGAAGTGGGTTGAGGCAGCATCCTATGCTACGGTAACCAAGACTGTTGTGGCACGGTTCATTCGGCACAACCCGATCTGTCGGTACGGCGTCCCCGAGCGAATTATTACAGACAATGGTACCAATCTAAACAATAAGATGATCGCTGAGCTCTGCGAACAGTTCAAGATACAGCACCACAATTCTTCTCCTTACAGACCGAAGATGAATGGGGCTGTAGAAGCAGCTAACAAGAACATCAAGAAGATCATGCAGAAAATGACAGTGACTTATAAAGATTGGCACGAGATGTTACCGTTCGCTCTGCATGGGTACCGTACCTCAGCTAGGACGTCAACCGGGGCAACTCCTTTCTCTCTGGTTTATGGCATGGAGGCAGTCTTGCCGATCGAAGTGCAAATTCCCTCTCTCCGGATAATGAAGGATGCAAATCTGAATGAAGATGATTGGATCCAGACACGACTTGACCAACTCAATCTCATTGACGAAAAGAGACTTGCTGCTATCTGTCATGGTCAGACGTATCAGAAACGAATGATCAGGGCATTTAACAAAAAGGTCAGACCACAGGAATATCAAGTTGGGGATCTGGTAATCAAGAGAATCATCCTTCCTCAGAGTGATCCAAGGGGCAAATGGACCCCTACGTACGAAGGGCCATTTGTGGTTAAGCACGTGTTCTCAGGAGGAGCAATGATATTGACCAATATGGATGGTGACGACCTTCCTCACCCCGCCAATGCAGACATAGTTAAAAAATACTACGCATGAAAAAAAGACCCGCTAGGCTGACATGCCTAGGCAAAAATTAGGGCTTCCCGTCGAACCAAAAGGGTTCGGGCAAAATGAAGGGATGAAAATGAAAAAATCTGTACACCCGGCAAGTCGAAAACCTGAAAAAGGCGGCTTGGGCAAAAATGGGTATCCCGGTGGACCGAAAACCCGAAAGGGCGGTCCAGGCAAAAATTAGGGATAAAAGCGTAATACTATGTCTCATTGGATCACTTTGCATCCAGAATCCGGTATCTACATCAAGTTCAGACGGCATCGATCAGTCAGCTTCACCTTCAACCAAGGTCATCAAGTGATGAGACGCTCAGAGTCATAAAGACAATAGCAGAGTTGAAACCCAGTGGATCATTCATATTTCACACAGCTGTTTTATTCTCTTTTGTACAAAACTTGTATAAACTCTCTTGTTCGGCGGCGTTCTCTTACTAGGACGTCAGCCTCTTGTACACAAAACGCCTATTTTCAGGCCATTCAAAATCAATACAAATACATTTTCAGTTAAACGTGCCAAGTGTCTTTCTTTTTCTGTTTTGTTTTGCGAAGAACGTCCAAGGTTCAATTTGTGATATATGCATTGACAATAATTTGCTAACTCATAAATATTTGCATACGAAACAAAGGAATTAATTGCAGGTGACACTAGAAACAGGGGCAATAAAGAGTTGTCCAAGCAGCCTAATTGTTCTATCCTCCAAGGTACCAAGGTAGGTTCAGCTAAAGAACATAACCGGTACATCTTAAATCCCCAGAGAGTGGTTCAGCAAAACAGTACATTCTTCTCCAAGCAGAGTTGATAAATCTCAAGGAAGTGGATTATCCTCCCGTAGATCTCAATACTTCCCCAGCAGCATATATTCTTAAACAAGCATCCCCGGCGGTCTTGGTCTAAAGATTGTTCCCCGGCGGCATAACATTCAAAAGGAATCACTTCCCCAACATATCAAAACTTCCCCAGGAAAGTCCAATCCAGTTTCCCAAGGAAAGTTGGAGTCCATCTCCCCCAAGCAGTAAGCTTATCCCCAGTAAGATTCTGGAAGCTTACCCCCCCGCAGAACACGAACACGTCGTCCGGCTTGATTTAAAGAGTTATTTCCTTAACAGGATATAACTGGGTTATCCTCAGCCAAAAGCCACGGAAAGGTCGTCGTCAACGTAGTTCTTTCCTATCCCCAGCAAAGTCTATCAACACTTCCAACAATAAGGGTATCCCCAGCAAGTTATTATCAATTCAGCAAAAGTATCTCTCTCCCCACAGAGTATCGCTCCCCAGCATGGTCGTTAGAGTACCTTTCTCCCCGCAGAATCTTCCATTTGCCAAATTTATTCCTCAACGGAGTCATCTTCTCCTACTGGTATTCTTGCAGTTATCATCCCCAGCGGAAGCAAAAGCTTATTCTCCAACATCATCCCAGGATATGACTTCCCGGCACTCGTCAAGGATTTAATTTCCTAGACAAAAACATACATAAAACATTACATACATCATTATAGCATGCATAGACGCATCATATCATACAAATCTCATTTATGTTGAGAACATCATTGCTTGATCCATATCATGCATTGCATATGACTGACCTTTACCTTTCAGGAAAAACGCAGTTAAAATGCTCAAACATATTTCAAAGCCTTCTCTAGTCCAGCTAAATCGACTCCCAACAGATTTTTCTGATAAAGACTCAGTAGAAGTTATGGTCCCCTCTCCAACGGCGAGTGAGGTGGTAATTCCTTCTCCTTATGGTCCCCTCTCCGACAAGTGCGTGAGGTGGTAATTCCTTTTCAGATGTTTCCCTCTCCGACGGAGTGTGAGGTAATAGTCTCTTATGGTCCCCTCTCCGACAAGTGCGTGAGGTGGTAATTCCTTCTTCAGATGTTTCCCTCTCCGACGGTGAGTGTGAGGTGATAGTCTCCTATGGTCCCCTCTCCGGCAAGTGCGTGAGGTGGTAATTCCTTCTTCAGATGTTTCCCTCTCCGACGATGAGTGTGAGGTGATAGTCTCCTATGGTCCCCTCTCCGACAAGTGCGTGAGGTGGTAATTCCTTCTTCAGATGTTTCCCTCTCCGACGATGAGTGTGAGGTGATAGTCTCCCATGGTTCCCTCTCCGACGGTGTGTGAGGTGGTAAGTCCTTTTCAGATGGTTCCCTCTCCGACGATGAGTGTGAGGTGATAGTCTCTTATGGTCCCCTCTCCGACGGTATGTGAGGTGACAATTCCTTTTCCTATGATTCCCTCTCCGACGGCGAGTGAGGTGAGTCCCTTTCAGCTTATAATAGCCTATGATTCTCTTCCCGATACTACAAAGATGGTATTTCCCCCCAAGATTTTATCAATGAGCGTTGTTGAAGTTAAAATCACCCAAGGTTCTCTTACCATTCATGCTAAGGCAGTAACCATCCCTGGTTCATTCATCAGTGTTTGAAGCTCCAGACTCAGCTCCTGTAACCAGTCAGGACATATCTATACCAAGCATCTAAAATCAGCTCCTGCAACGTGTCAGGTACTCATTTTTTCTTTTGCAGATATGCAGGTTCTCGCTAAGGAATCTCCTACGCGATCAACATCCAGATGGCATCTATAAGCCCATCATCCTATCCAGCAATCTCTAAATGGCATCTATAAGCCCATTCCCCCATCACACTGCTAACATATGAGCGCAAATTTCTGGGCACTCTAGTGTCCAATCATCTTCTACCCTCGGATTACGAAAGGCACGTCCGCCAATCTGCATCCTCAGGTCTAAGAAGATTGAACAGGGGCAACTGTTGCACCCCAAAATTTGCTCTCCCATATTCTCCAAGAAATTGCCAAGCCAAGTCACAAAAATCCCCAAGGGTTGCGCAGTCCAACTGTCTCCTATACAGTCAAAACTAGGGTTTGGGTTCTGATCAAGAAAATGAAGTTTTCAAAGGCCCAATCAAGTCTCACATGCTTACAAATATGGTCAAGCATGCTCATATCAAGTTTCAAGGCATTCAGCTCAAAATTGCACAGTCAAAACCCTAAATTGCACTACAGTCAACTGTAGGGGCAAAATGGTCATTTGACAGTCAAAAGTTCAAATTTTTGGTCAATATATCATTTTGAAGCCACAAACATCATTTGATCAATGCTTGATCATGATTCTCAAAATTTGGCTCAGAAATCATCAAAGATGCAAAAGTTACTATATTTGGACAGCTGAAAAAGTCAACTGAAATTGACCAGGGCATAACTTTCACATGGATTATCAGAAAAATTCCATCCAAAGCTCATTTTGAAGAGAAAGACATTTCCTACAACTCATCTTCATACTTCAAGTCCAAGAAATGCTCTCACAAAAAGTTATCAATTTCAACATTATAGGTCATTTTCAAAAGTCAACAAAAAGGGACTTTAAGTCAAAGGCCATAACTTGAGATTGGTAAATCAAAATGACATGGGACCAAATGCATTGGTTAGAGGACTCAAAGACCTTTCCAAAATGTCCAAGAACATGTGAAAAGCTTAAAAATTGAGCAAGTTATGCCTTGTGAAAGTTGGGAAATTTTTGGGAATTTTGAAAAGTCAACTTTACTTCAAATGACCTAAAATTGCTAATGGGCCCATTTTTCTTCCATGATTCATCATTCCAAGCATGTGCACGACCACTTGGCCCAAAGGGAAGTATTTTCTCATTTTTTATTTATTTATTTGAATTATTATTCATATTAATTCATTTAAATTATATAAATATGTGGAAAATATAAAACTTGACCTAAAAAATCTTTTTATACATGTTTTAAGGTCAAGATCTCGTGCACATCCCAATATGGCAAGATTTGGTTGATTTGAGCATGATTGAACAAAAATGCACATGAAAAAAGATATGGAAGATCCTTAGAAAATCAAATATGCAAAACCATTATGGCATTGGATTTTATTGAGTTTTGTTGACCTAAAAGCTTCACTACATAATCAGAAACACAACCCTAATCCTGGTAGACCCTAAGCTGCGCAGAAGAACAATAGACAAACTTGGAAAATTGTTGAAAAAACTCAATTCTGAAATCATTGCTAGAGGTGGATTCAAAGCACCATTCCTTTTCCAATAGCTTCCTCAAGGTTCCCAGAAGCGATTCCAATCCCTAACATCAACTCAAACACAAAGAATTGGTAGATTAAACTCAAACTGTGTCACGAAATTTTCAAAATCGTATATCATAATTCACGCATCTTTTTGCATTTTTATTTATGGATTCTTGTTCAGTGTGATGTTTCGAAACTAACCAATGCTTTTGATTGAATTATTACGCGTTATATTCGATTCCACCATGTTTAAATTCTAGGGTTTTCAGGATAAGGAATTAGGGCTTTTAAGATCAAGTAAAATTGGCCCTCAAGACCATGATGGTTGTATTCAGCAAGCCTGGACGAACATGAAACACCATTCGCGATCAATTTATATACATCATAGCGCTAGTCGCTATTTTTCAATAGCCTGCCTAATGCAACGCGTTCAAAACCGTTGCTTTTGGTGTTTGTGTTACAGGGAACATGAAGGAGACGAAGTCGTGGCGAACGGTGGTTGGTGCGTTTGAAATTTCGCGCGCTTCAACCACTAATGCTTTCCTTTTGCCTTTTGTTATTTATTTGTCATAATATATTTGAATACGCATGTAGCTCAGCTGGCAAGCAGGATTGGTAGTGGAAGTACATGACCTGGGTTCGAACCCCAGGTCTTTCACATGTTCAATATTATTTTTCATTAATTAATCCCATGCAGCGCTTGATTTGTGGATATACTATGTGCCTCCCAATCAAGCATGACACGTCTATCCCAGCATCAGATCAAGGGCCATAGATTGAAGAACATCCTAAGCTCCAGTCAACGTGCCATATTGCGTCTGGGAAAAGTCAACGAATCAAAGCTTATTGGGCCAGCATCCCAGGCCTATACCTCCATATTGGGGACTTCCACCCCCTTGGTTTGCAAATCTTCTTATTTTTTTCTTCTATTTTATTTTGAACTATTATTTTATTTATTGTTTTAATTTAATTCATTTATTTTTTACAATATAAAAAATACCCCAAAAAAAATCAGAAAAAGATAAAAACATAATAAATTATTTTAATTTAATTATTTTCATAAATAAATTAACATGTAAATATTTAGTTCTAATTAGGATATAATTTCAATTTCTTTTAAATAACAAGAATACAAAAAATATGTAGAAATAGGTTTAATTAATTTTGATTCCTTTTAATTTCCCTTCTTTTTTTACAATAATAATATTTAATTTATTTATTTTCATAGTTAAAAATGCATGTAAATTAACTTAGGTTTAAATTAGTTAAAAATTCAATATTTTTCATAATAACTAAAAAATAATTAGAATTAGGGTTTGACATTTTATTTTAGTTATAATTAATTCTCTTTTTTCCATTAAATCTTAAAAACACTAAAAATACCAAAAAAACATTCTTATTTTAATTTTAAATTCCTTATTAGTTTTAATTTTGCAAAAGGGTCCAACGCCCTCGTTCGTAATTTATTTAATTCGCATTTATTTTATTTCGCTTAATTAATTATGTATCTTCCCCAAAGCGTTGTAATATTCACTTTTCGCACTTTTATTTCCTTTGCTTTATTTATTTTCTGTCAAATCGGGTCCGGTTTAATTTTGGCGATGTGGACCCGCGCCTTTTGTAATAGTTTAGAATTTACTTTTCCCGCAAATATTAACTGTTAATAATAAGCATGCAAGAATGAATGGCCCTAATTAAAGTCAAGCGTAGATCACAATGAACATGACAAGACAAAAAATCAATGAAAACGACACACGAATCGCACACACCACCCCTAGGGTACGCCTCACTGTTGCCTTGCCTTTCGAAAGGTGATCGTCGAGTAGAGGATGTCTTAGTAAGTCCTCATGATCCGGGAACCTGGCATGAGGGTAGCTTCTAAGGTGTCTTCCCATTGCTCTGGTGATCACCATGTCCCTAAACTCGAATTGACCCGAACACCTCCAACGGTGGTGCTACCTACCTCTCAATGGTGGGATGGCACTACTTTAAAGGACTTTTACACAGACGAATTCCTTAGGGTAGGTAGGTTCTCAAGGATACTTGCTCTCTTCAAAACAAACTGAAATCTTTTCACACCAACACTTTTCAAAAGCTTTCAAAGCAAACTTTTCAAACACTCTGACGTACGAGTCGAACTGAAATTTTTCAAAGAACTTTTTTAAAACCCACATTGAAAAGCAAACAAAACAATTTTGAAAACACATTGAGCAAGTATCTAAGAGCCCATGGATAACCATGGATAGAAAGGGTGCTAACACCTTCCCTTTCTATAACCTACCTCCCGAACCGAGAGTGATCTCTTTAAAGGAATTTTTCTGTGCTTTTGTCCTTTCCATTTGGAGAAAATAAAAGACGGTGGCGACTCTTGCTTCCGCGACATTTCGCGAACCAGCGTTAAACAGTCAGTTCCAGATCCACCGATCACAATTTCCTTTTCTTTTCTTAAAACTTCTGTTTTGTACATAATCAACAAAAATCCAAAAAAGAATAAATACATGCTTAATAAATACATTTTTCTCACTTGTAAATAATTACACGCACTTACACAAATACAATACACATTTGCTTATCTTTTATTCTTATACATTGATACATATTACATTTGAGATCGCAATTCGATTTGGTTGTAAATTTATTTGGACACTACTCTCCTAATAAGTCTCATCCCCATTTGTAAATATTTGTACCCCCACTCCCGGATACTTATTTGTAATAGCGTAGACTTTAAATTCTCGCAATTTATCGCTTTCAAATATACCATGGTTAGACCTAGGGTTTGTATGTAAATAAAATCAAACACTAGATAACCTAATACAAAGACAAATGCATGAAATCAATACACCATTCACACTTGCACCCCTAGGGTAATCCCACACGTTGCCTTCCAAAATGGGCCATGCTTGCACGTCGAGTATCTTTGGCAAAACAAAACGAATCAAATGATCATAGTCCCTCGATGACGCTTTCGAAAGTTGCCTAATCAAAATGATCATAGTCCCTTCAAGCAAATTGCCAAAGACACTTAGCACCATTGCATTCATGGTCCATACGATGACCCGCACCTGTCCCGTTAAACATCCTAACGCAAGATTGCCCACCAAATACAATGGTGGAACAAAATTGTTAAAAGGGTTAAAACATAGGAAAAATCTTTGAGTACAATAGGGGTAGACAAACTCTTAGTTACTTGATCAAACTTGCAAAACACACTTGCCTACTTTTCAAACCACACTCCACAAACACTTTCAAAACAAACTTCCAAAAACATTTGAAACATCTTTTCGAAAAGATACACACCCTTGTAAAACATTCGAGTAAAGAATTATTACAACGGTTGCCTAGACAAGGCCTCTTTTTCAAAACATTTTCAAAACACACACACACACCACCATTTCAAGCAATTGAAAATCAAGGCAAGTGATCTAAAACAAGTAACTAAGAGCCCATGGATAACCATGGATGAAAAGGGTGCTAATACCTTCCCTTTTCATAATCTACCCCCCGAACCCATGAAACATCTCAAAAGGTTTTTCCTGTGCTTTTTAACCTTTCCTTTAGGATAAAATAAAAAGTCGGTGGCGACTCTTGCTAAACCGAACAAGTGCGAATACAAAACGCAAAACCTCAAGTCAGTTCTCCCACCGTACCACAATGGTCATACGATGACCCACGCCTGTCCCGTTTAACATCCAAACACAAGGTTGTTTACCAAATAAAATGGTAAAACAACAATGTAAAAGGGTTAAAAATGTGTAGGAAAGATCTTTGAGTAGGGTAGACAACTCCTAGTTACTTGATCAAACTTGCAATCATCCTTGCTATTTTCAAAACACATAACACAATTTCAAAACAGTTTCCCAAAACAAACTTTCAAACATTGAAACATTTTTTTAAAAGACAAACACCTTTGTATACATTCAAACAAGAATCATTACAAAGGTTGCCTAGACAAAGGCCTCTTTTCAAAATATTTTCAAAACCACACACAAAAGCATCATTTCAAACAATTGAAAAGCAAAAGCAAGTGATCTAAAACAAGTAACTAAGAGCCCATGGAAAACCATGGATGAAAAGGGTGCTAGCACCTTCCCTTTTCATAATCTACCCCCTGAACCCAAAAACAATCTCAAAGGTCTTTCCAGTGCTTTTTGACCTTTCCTTTGGATAAAATAAAAAGTCGGTGGCGACTCTTGCTAAACTGAAACATTTGCGAACACAAACGCAAAACCTTCAAGTCAGTTCTCCCACCGCATCACAGAACTGGCGACTCTGCTGGGGAGAAGCGAACTGTGGGGTTACCTTAGGGTTTTAGATCACCTTTACATGCTTATCTTGTTTTCCTTGATTGCTTTACATTTGGTTCTATTGTTTGGGTTTGAAATCCTCTACCAGGATTTGGGAAACATTCATAGGTAAATAGCAATACGTTGTGGAAACTGTGTGGGGTATACTGACATGGTTGAAGCAATAGCTATATTAGTGCGACATATTTGTGGGTACCGGTAGCCTTTGAGTTAATCAAAGAGAATACGGGGCCGCTGAGTGATGTCATGAAGCACTAATGGACTTTTAGAACCTTTACTTGACCATCTTGGCCTTTTTAGGGGTAGTGAGATGACCGGCTTTGGTGCAGTCCGAAGTTGGTAGATACTCGATACTACACTCATTGAGGGTTGTTTTCTTGGAATATTTAGGTCGCCAGTAAAGTGGCTAAACTAAAACAATGAACACAGAAAATAATCCAGTGATATTGAGCTCCTTAGAACCCGGTTACTATTTATAGGACAGGTTGAGCCAACTAAACTTCAAGAGGGTACTTACCTATGAAACCCCATGCAAGCCTAAAACTAAGAACTTGTGTGACTTGTTTGTACATATATACTTGTGCATAACATCATGGACATCATGAAGCATCATATGCATCCACTAACCATTTCAAGGATTTTGGATCTTCATCTTTGTTCCTACTTTGTAGGTTATGGAATCACTCCGCAGGAAAACAATTCAGGTCAGTCTTGTGAGAATTCCTCCTCAACTCAAGGAGCTTACTTCCAAGATTCTAGAGTATTCTCCATTCACTGAAAGACATGGTCGACTTATCAACTTGTTCAACTACAATACAGAGGAAGACATGGTGAAAGTTCTCTTCCAGTTCTTTGACCCCCTACACCACTGCTTCACATTTCCTGACTACTAGTTAGTGCCTACTTTGGAGGAATTTTATCGACTCCTAAGGATTCCTATTCTCCATCAACTACCCTACAACGGTACGGAAAGAGATCCAAATCCCGAAGATGTTGCTCAAGCCCTACACTTGCAACCATCTGATGTCATAGGTCATTGGGAAACCAGAAGTGGCGTCAAGGGTTTCTTGGCAAAGTTTCTGTTTGAGAAAGCTCAAGAATGCTGGAATTCTCTAGATCTTCAAGCTTTTGAGGAGATTTTAGCTCTTCTCATCTATGGGTTGGTCTTGTTCCCAAACCCTGACCAGCTTATAGATGTCAAATGCTGTCAAAATTTTTATGGCTCGAAACCCGGTGCCTACATTGCTTGGGGATATTCTCCACTCAATTCACACACGAACAATGAGGAAAAGAGGTGTTCTCACGTGTTGTACTCCTCTTCTAGCAAGGTGGTTTATTTCTCACATTCCCCAATCAGTCTTGAAGAATGAGCAAGGCTTGAGGTGGTCACAACGATTGATGACTCTTACACATTCAGATGTTCATTGGTGTTCTCGATCCAGAGAAAATGTTATCATCATCGACCGTTATGGGGAATTCCCTAATGTCCCTCTACTTGGCATTAGGGGAGGTATTACCTACAACCCCTGCTTAGCTCTGAGACAATTTGGGTATGCCCGAAGGGATGGCCCACATGACATGCTGATTCCAGACTTGGTTTTTTACTTTGACAATGATGCTCAAGGACTTCGACAAAGGTTCATCCGAGCTTGGAGGATGCCCAACAAGGTCGCCAGTAAGACCTTGGGACACAAGAATTCCATCCCCCTTGAGCCTTACCTCAAGTGGGTATGAACTCGCGCCCAAAGTCTTATGATGCCTTACCCTTACATTCTCCCTGTGATCAAAGAGCCTGTTATGGAAGGAGAGGTTCCATACACCCTCCTACATCCTGACATGCCAACATCATTGGAAGATTTGCAAAGGAGTTGGATACAACTCAAGGGAGAACGTGATACGTTTGAAGCCCAATTCTACGCTAGTGAGAAGAAGGTTTTAGAACTTACTCGTCAACTTCATGAAGAGAAGACTCTAAACACCTACATTGCACCAAAGAGGATGCGCAACGTCTTTTTACATTAGAATTTTGTATTATTTTGTCCATGGGGCATTTATGTACTAACAAATTCTATCTTATTAATATGACATGTGTTCCTTTTTTATTTACAACAAATTTGAATTTCTGAATCCTTGAATGCATTACATGAATACATTTTATTCATCATATGCATAAACAGGTCTTCACACCAGGTTTCCTTATCTCTCTGCTGTTTATTTCAGCAAGATGGATATAGAGCAGACGGTCAAAGATTTGCAAGCGCAGAATTCACAGTTCCAACAACTACTCATGACCTTGGCAAAGGGTCAGGAGGATCTTAAAGCTCTGTTAGAGAAGGAAAAGGAAAAAGAAGAGAGTTGGTGTGGCTACCTTGGGCAGAAGATTTGAAGGTCAAGCTAGAAGGGTCCTGGATATCCCCTCAATATCTGATGAAGGGGTAGGAAAAGGCAAGGGAGCTGCAGTGCCATCTGAGTCTGAGGAAGAAGAAGAAGAAGAGGATGAAGACTATTCTGAACAGCAGTATCCTCCTGCAGATGAAAAATACAAGAACTTGGAAGAACGTCTGGCAGCCATGGAGATTCAGAGAGTGCCTGGGTTGGACTTTGAAGAGTTGGGCTTGGTTTCTGGAATTGTCATTCCTCCGAAGTTTAAAGTACCTTTGTTTGCTAAGTACGATGGGGTGTCTTTCCCAAAGATGCACTTACGGTCCTATGTCAGAAAAATTCAACCACATTCTTCTGACAAAGACCTATGGGTACATTTCTTCCAGGACAATTTGTCGGGGACACAGTTAGATTGGTTCTACCAGCTAGAGAGGTCTGATGTGCACAATTGGGAGGATTTGGCTGCTGCCTTCTACAAGCAGTATCAATATAATGCGGACTTAGCACCAACCCGTACTCAATTACAGAGTATGGGCATGGTCTCAAATGAAGGTTTTAAAGAGTATGCTCAGAAATGGAGAGACTTGGCGGGACGAGTCAACCACCTCTATCTGAGAGAGAGCTTGTAGATATGTTCTTGGGTACACTGTCAGGCCCCTTTTTCAATCACCTGATTGGAAGTTCGTCTGCGGGGTTCACCGAGTTAATTCTGACTGGTGAAAGAGTTGAAGCCGGAATCAAGAGTGGTAAAATTCAGAAAGATACATATGCTTCCGCTACCATTAAGAAGACTTTTCTAGAAAAGAAGGAAGTCTCAGCTGTCTACTCCTAAAGAAGTCAAGGAAGAGTTGAGCGCCAGCCAGCGGTGGGGGCTGTAATGATTCAGAAGTCTGCAGCTGGTCAGCCTAGAAACAATCAACCCAGAACCAACCAACAAAGGGTGGAAAGGCCTGAACGACAATTCACTCAGATAAACATGACTGCTGCTCAAGTTCTTCCCCATCTCTTGAAGTTAAACCTTACAACCTTGAAAGAGGCACTGAAGAATCCGAATACAACTTCTTCGTACTACCATTCAAATGCCAAGTGTGCTTATCATTCAGGGAGCATAGGGCACGACACCAACAATTGTTGGGCCCTCAAGAATAAGATTCAGGATTTAATAGATGCTAAAGAAGTTGAATTCGACGCCCCTGAAAAGCCTAATGTGATCTCTGCTCCAATGCCAAAACATGGTCACAATGCCCATGCTGTTGAAGAGGGTCTTTTTGTTGCTACTGTTGATGATTTGATGACTCCGCTACCGATAATCAAGTTGAATTTGCTGAAGGCTGGGATTTTCCCAAGGTGTGAAGAAGATTGCTGCCTTTGTTCCTCCTTACCAACCGACTCTCCGTTGTTGAAGTTAGGCATCCAACACCTAATGGATAACCAAGAAATACTTTTTAAAAAGATTCTTGTTACATCGACTCCTGTTAATGATGTTTCTATAATTACCATATCCGCCAATCTTTCCAAGGTCTCCAAAAGACCTGTTAAGATTACATCCGATCCGAAGATTGTACCTATGAAGATAACCATGCCGGGGCCCATCCCGTACAAGTCCAATAAATCAATACCGTGGAACTATGGGGGAGAGATCTTCTACCACGGTATTAAGCAGATTGAATCAACTGAAGAAAGTTCTGATGAAGAGACTCCTGACATTGGAAATATTGCTGGAACGAGTAAAATCACCCGCAACGGAAGAATTTTCTCTCCGGAGATTGCTCCTCCAAGGGAAGTCTTCGGACCCTCAATTACTCCTAAGGTTACTCCTGTACCGGTCAATATATCTGTGAGAACTCCAGTTATTGAAGAAGTCGTGACTCCTATGGTTGTGCCCTCTGCTGTTGCTGATGATAGAGGGAAAGGGATCCAAGAAGCGCCCGTCAGGACGAGGGCTCAACCTTTGGTCGTCCCTGAGACCACTCAAAAAGAAATGGAAGAGATTTTGAAAATAATTAAGAAAAGCGAATATGATGTTGTGGAGCAACTGGGGAAAACCCCCTCAAAGATATTTATGTTGGCCCTCTTGCTTTGTTCCGAAGCTCATGCTAAAGCACTGATCAGATTTTTGAAGACGGCCTACGTGCCTCAGGAAACCTCTGCGGATCAGTTCCAAGAATGTGTAGCTAGCCTAACTGCTGATAATGGTCTAGGATTCTCCGATGCCGATTTAACATCTAAAGGGAGAAAGCATAATGACGCTTTATATGTCTCGGTGGAATGCAGAGGGACTACTCTAGCTCACGTTCTGGTTGACACCGGGTCGTCTTTAAATGTCTTTCCAAAGAAAGCATTGTACATATTGGATTGTGAAGGCCTAACCCAGAAGCCCAACAATGTCATTGTCAGAGCCTTTGATGGTTCTAAAAGGATGGTCCACGGGGAGGTGGACATCCCGATTAAAGTGGGAACTGAAACCTTCAACTCCACATTCTACATAATGGACATCCGTCCTTCCTATTCTTGCTTGTTGGGAAGACCCTGGATTCATCATGTTGGAGCCGTTACTTCTTCTCTGCATCAAATGCTCAAATACCCTGTCCAGGGGAAAATTATAACAGTTCATGACGAAGAGGAATACATGATAAGCCATCTAAACTCTTTCTGTTATGTAGAATTGGATGGTGAATTCATAGAGACCCCTTTCCAACACTTTGAAGAGGTTTCTCCTGAGACTGCAGCAACCAAGACAATGTCCCCTGTACCTGCAATTACCAAACCTGTGCCTCAGATGTCATCCCTTAAAGATGCAAAGGCTGTGATTGAAGAAGAAGGAAGCACAATCTGAGGGAAGCTTCCCGATTTTCCGTTTAAGGCAGATAAATTCGGCTTGGGTTTCACTTCGGCTAGTAAAAAGGTTGTGCGTCGCTCCCGGGCTGAGGGCCACCAGTGAAAATCATCCATCATGGAGTCAATGCTTTGGAGGATGGTGAAGAGGAGAGCAACTTGGAAGATTGGATTTTCCCTACTGTGGACGGAGGACTACGCAACTGGGAGGCAAAAGACTTTGTTCCCATTACTTTCATAAATCAGTAATTTATCTTTCAAACATTTATGTTGGTTTGTAATAATTCCGAAACAATTCATACACTTTTAGCCTTGTGCCTTACCCGAGGAACATAGGTCCATTTGTAAAGGTTTGATTTTTCATCTTCATATGCCATTTTAATGAATCATGGACGTTTTCACATATAAATTTTTGTGTTCATTTTCTTTCCTTTTACATTTTATTTGTTTAAAGGTGGCTATCCCTTACACACACCCACACTCACAAAATGCAGGTACCCTTCCATTCCGGATTCCATGGGTAACAATTCTGCTATGGCCTTCGTTGACTCTGAAGATCTGGTCTACCATGCCGAATACGAAGGTGATAAAGACTGTGAAGTTCCTGGAGAATTGGCTAGACTGCTACAACAGGAAGAAAGGGTTATTCTACCTCACGAGGAGTTGTTAGAGACAATCAACTTGGGAACTGAGGAAGACAGAAAAGAAATTAAAGTGGGTGCCAACCTAGAACCAAGTGTCAAAGAGTGCCTAGTTCAGCTATTAAATGAATATGTTGAGATCTTCGCCTGGTCCTATGAAGACATGTCGGGACTTGATACAGATATTGTGGTTCACCGTCTCCCTACAAGAGAAGACTGTCCACCAATTAAACAGATAGTCCGCCGAATGAGACCTAACATGTCTGAAAAGATCAAGGATGAAGTTATGAAGCAGTTCAATGTTGGCTTTCTTGTTGTTACTTCCTATCCACAATGGGTTGCTAACATTGTGCCTGTGCCTAAGAAGGACGGAAAAGTCAGAATGTGCGTGGATTACAGAGACTTAAACATGGCTAGCCCTAAAGATGACTTTCCACTACCGCACATTGACGTCTTGGTTGACAATACAGCTCAACACAAGGTATTTTCTTTCATGGATGGATTTTCAGGGTACAACCAGATCAAAATGGCACCAGAAGACACGGAGAAAACTATTTTTGTTATACAGTGGGGTACGTTATGCTATAAAGTGATGCCATTCGAACTGAAGAATGTCGGGGAAACCTATCAGCGCGCCATGGTAGCTTTGTTTCATGACATGATACATCATTAGATTGAAGTCTACGTAGACGACATGATAGCCCGATCACAGACAGAAGAAGAACACCTCGACCATCTGCAAAAGCTGTTTGTCAGGTTGAAGGAATACAAACTCAGACTGAACCCTAACAAGTGCACTTTCGGAGTCAGGTCCGGTAAACTCTTGGGTTTCATAGTCAGCAACAAAGGCATCGAGGTTGATCCTGCCAAAGTCAAAGCTATACAAGAAATGCCTGCCCCTCGCACTAAGAAGGAGGTCAGAGGTTTCTTGTGACGCCTAAACTACATTGCAAGGTTCATTTCTCACCTAACATCAACCCGTGAGCCAATCTTCAAGTTGTTGAAGAAAGATCAGGTGGTTAAATGGAATGACGACTGTCAATTTGCTTTCGATAAAATCAAGGAGTATTTGCTAGAACCTCCTATCTTGATGCCTCCCGTTGAAGGAAGACCGCTAATCATGTATTTGACCGTCCTAGAAAGTTCAATGGGGTGCATACTGGGCCAAGATGACGAGTCTGGCCGAAAAGAGCATGCCATTTATTACCTTAGCAAAAAGTTTACCGACTGTGAGACCCGATACTCACTGCTCGAGAAAACTTGCTGCGCTTTGGTATGGGCTGCTCGCCGGCTAAGGCAGTATATGTTGACTCATACCACTCTGCTGATATCTAAGATGGATCCGATCAAGTACATCTTTGAGAAGCCTGCTTTATCTGGAAGAAAAGCTAGATGGCAGATGATTCTGACCGAATACAATATCCAGTACACGACCCAAAAAGCTATAAAGGGGAGTGTACTAGCTGACCATCTGGCTCATCAGGCTGTCGAAGATTACCAATCCATGAAGTTTGACTTCCCCGACGAAGACATTATGACATTGGACAACATTGAAGGTTTCAGACCATATGACGGACCTGAACAAGAATCCCGATGGACCCTGTACTTTGATGGTGCTTCTAATGAACTTAGGAATGGTATCGGTGTTGTGCTCATCTCACCAGAAGGTTGCCATACACCTTTCACTGCTAGACTTTGCTTTAACTGCACCAACAACATGGCCGAGTATGAAGCTTGTATCTTTGGTCTCAAGGCTGCAATATACTTGGGAATCAAATCTTTGGTTGTGTTTGGAGAATAAGCTTTGGTCATCAGTCAGATCAAAGGAGAGTGGGAAACTAAGCATCCCAACCTCATCCCTTACAAAGAATATGTCCTGACATTGTTACCTCACTTTGAGCAGATTACCTTCGAGCACTTCCCGCGAGAAGAAAATCAGCTAGCAGATGCTCTAGCTACAATGTCATCCATGTTTAAACTAAACTGGGATAATGAGGCTCCCCAAATCACCATTGAACGGATGGACGAACCTGCACATTGTCACGAGATTAATACAGAAGAAGTAGTGGACCGACCTTGGTTTCACGAAGTCAAAAGGTATCTCGAAGCGCAAGAATACCCTGAAGGAGCTTCAGTCAACGATAAAAAGTTCTTGAGGAGGTTCTCTGCCAAGTTCTTCCTGAGCAATGGTATCCTATACAAGCGCAATCATGATTGCATTCTTCTTCGTTGTGTGGAAAAGTTTGAAACTGAGCAGATCATGGCAGAACTGCACAATGGTACCTTCAGCACTCACTCTAGCAGACATACGATGGCTAAGAAGATTCTATGGGCAGGCTATTACTGGTCTACCATGGAAGCTGACTGTCATCAACATTCCCGTACTTGTCACAAATGTCAAATCTATGCAGACAGGGTACATATACCTCCAGTTCCTCTCAACGTCTTAACAGCTCGTTGGCCATTCGCTATGTGGGGAATCGACATGATTGGAGAGATCAAGCCTACAACATCCAATGGACATCGTTTCATTCTGGTGGCCATTGATTACTTCACCAAATGGGTCAAAGCAGCTTCCTTCGCATCCGTTACAAAGAATGTTGTCACCTGGTTCATCAAGCAGAACCTCATTTGTCGGTACGGTATCCCCGACAGGATCGTCACTGACAACGGTACAAACCTGAACAATACTATGATCACCGCCTTGTGCGAGCAGTTCCAGATTCAACATCACAATTCATCTCCCTATCGGCCAAAGATGAACGGTGTTGTCGAAGCTGTGAATAAAAATATCAAGAAGATCATTCAAAAGATGACAGTCACCTACGAGGACTGGCATGAGATGATACAGTTTGCTCTACATGGGTACCGTACCATGGCGCGTACATCAACTGGGGCAACACCCTTTTCTTTGGTATACAGCATGGAAGCTTTTTTGCCTATCGAGGTTCAGATTCTCTCCTTGAGAATCATGAAAGATGCTGGTTTGAGTGAAGACGATTGGATTCAGACCCGGCTTGATCAACTTAACTTGATTGACAAAAAGAGGCTTACTGCTGTTTACCATGGTCAGACATATCAAAAACGGATGATCAAGACTTTCAACAAGAAAGTCAGGCGCCAGGTATATCAAGTCGGAGATCTTGTAATCAAGCGGATCATCTAACCGCAAAGTGATCCCAGTGGCAAATGGACTCCTACTTACGAAGGACCATTTGTGATCAAGAACATCTTTTCTGGTGGGGCAATGATATTAACCACCATGGACGGCGACGACCTGCCGCATCCTGCGAACGCAGGCATAGTCAAAAGATACTATACATAATTGACCCGGCAAGTTGAAAACCCAAAAGGGAGACTTGGGAAAAAATGGGCATCCCGGTGAATCGAAAACCCGAAAGGGCGGTTCAGGCAAAAATTAGGGATAAATAAAAAAAATATGTACACCCGGCAAGTTGAAAACCCGAAAGGGCGACTTAGGCAAAAAAGGGTTTCCCGGTGGATCGAAAACCCGAAAGGGCGGTTGTGATCGGTGGATCTGGAACTGACTGTTTAACGCTGGTTCGCGAAATGTCGCGGAAGCAAGAGTCACCACCGTCTTTTATTTTCTCCAAATGGAAAGGACAAAAGCACAGAAAAATTCCTTATAGAGATTGCTCTCGATTCGGGAGGTAGATTTATAGAAAGGGAAGGTGTTAGCACCCTTTCTATCCATGGTTATCCATGGGCTCTTAGATACTTGCTCATTGTGTTTTCAAAATGGGTTTGCTTTTCAATTGTGAGTGGGTTTGAAAAAGTTTCTTTGAAAATTTCAGTTCGACTCTTGTATCAGTCCTCAAGAGTGTTTGAAAAATTGCTTTTGAAAGCTTTTTGAAAGGTGTCGGTGTGAAAAGTATTTTTTTTTATTTGTTTTGAAATTGGAGCAAGTATCTACGAGTCGTCTACCTACCCTAAGGAATTAAGCTGTGTAAATGTCCTTAAGGTAGTGCCATCCCACCATTGAGAGGTAGGTAGCACCACCGTTGGAGGTGTTCGGGTCAATTCGAGGGTTCGGGACATTGTGGTCACCAGAGCAATGGGAAGACACCTTAGAAGCTACCCTCATGCCATGTTCATGGACATGAGGACTTACTAAAACATCCTCTACTCGACGACCACCTTTCGAGGGGCAAGGCAACAGTGAGGCGTACCCTAGGGGTGGTGTGTGATTTGTGTGTCGTGTTCAGTTATATTTGTCTTGTTCATGCATTGGTGATCTACGCTTTGTTTTTATTTTTGGCATTCATTCTTTCATGCAAGTTATTAACAGTTAAAAGATGCGGAATTAAAAGTCCTACGCTATTACAAAGGCGCGTGTCTACATCGCCAAATTAATCCAAGACCCGATTTGAAATAAAATAAAATGCGGAAAGATAAATGTCCTAATTAATCTATTACAAGGCTTTGAGATAAATACATGAAATTTATATAAAAAGGGAATAAAGTAAATGCGAAAAGAAATAAAATCGGGAATGCGAGGGCGTTGGACCCTTTTAAAGAAATTGAATTGAGGTTATGAAATTAATTAAATTTAAATAAAAGAAAGAATATTTTTGGAGTTTTTGTATTTATGGAGTTTAATGAGAAAATTAAATTGGAATTAAAAAGTTAATTAAAACCCTAGTTCTAAATTGTTTTTTTATTTATTAAAAAATATTCTTATTTTGACCTAATTTACATTAATTATTTACATGGCATATTTATTTATAAAAATAATTAATATTTAATAATGGTAAAAGAAAAGAAAAAGAATAAAGTATTTAAAACCCTAATTCTACATTTTTTAGTTTATTAAAAAAAACATTAAAATTAAACCTAGAATTAAAACTAAATTAGTTAATAAAATTTATTTACAAAACTATTAAATAAACTATATTTTTATTTTTTGTCTTCTCTGATTTTTGTATTTTAAAATTAATTTTTATGAGTTAAATAAAATAATTATTATAAATAACAAATAAATAAAAGAAAAGGAACAAGAAAGAGAGAGAAATACAAGCAAGAGGGGGTTTGTTGACCCTTTGGAGGTTTGAATGAAGCAGTTTGGCCCATTAGCAATTGAGGCCCCTTTTGACTTTTTAGACCACGTGCACATGCGTTGACTGAGGTATTCCCTGGACCCTAGCTCTTGGCCACTGGATGGGCGCTCATGGCCACCTGGCAAGCCGTTGGTGAGGGTACATGATGGATCCCTAGAAGACATGCTGCGTAGGAACAAGTTAAGGAAAAAAATATGAAAGATGCAAAGGGGACCTGGGAATCGAACCCAGGTCCCAACGTTTACCCACTACACATCCAGCCATCTGAGCTACGCGCACACTTTGTATTGGAATTGGCCAGCGAACAACATAACATGACACAACGCTTAGTGATGTCCATCACGCGAAAATTCAAACGCGCCTATGATCAGTGGACACGTCCTCCATCTTCTTCATGTTTCCTATAAATAAAAAAGAGATAGCGGGGGTTTTAAACCCCCACTAAATGATATATGTGAAAATAGCGAATAGGACACCGTTGCTCATAAATTGAGCGCGACATGTGGACTGAATTCGTGTGAAGCTTCTGATTCTAATGGCATAAGTCTTGTTGGCCAATTTTTCCCCAAGCGCAAAGCCCCAATTCATGGTTCCTGAAACCCTAAAAAACAGCCATGGCAATTCTCTATACAAGCAATGTTAATTCAATTCAATGATACCATGAGTTTCGTTGACTTCATGTTAGTGTAAAACAAGCATTAGAATGTATGAATATGGCATGGAAAGGCAAATACGATTATGCAAAATATCAAGAACAGGGCGGCTTCGTTCTACCCGTTCTTTGTATATGGAGATGTGATTTTGATCCAGAAAGTTTCCTTGATGCCTTGGCAAGCTATTGGAATGCTTATTTCGCTTTGAATTGCACTGGAACTGTGTTTTCAGTTTTGAAGTTTTTTCACAAAAATGCAAAGTGTGTATGAGGTTTCAGGCGCAGCTTCAAGGTCTTTAGCATTAGGGTTGTGTTTGAGTATGTATATGGAACGAATTAGGGTAGGAATTTGAGTCCATAAACCTTTGCATTGATGAATCAAATATTTAATTTCCATGGAATCTTTTCCAATCTTTTCCTCATGAAGAACATGCCAATTTACACCAAATCTTTCCTTTTTTGATGTGCATGAGATCTTGAGTAAATAATGAGGACATATGCTGCATAAAAAGATTCAAAAACATTGGTTTAGTATTTTTGTCATATTTTATTTAATTAAATGAATTAATGGTGATAAAAATTCAAATAAATAATAAAAAATGATGAAATAAATCCCCTTTGGGTCAAATGGTCTTGCACAGCCTTTGGATAATGATTTTTGGAAGAAAATGTGGCCCATTAGCAATTTTGAGGCATTTGAAGCAAAGTTGACTTTTCAAAATTCCCAAAAATTTCCCAACTTCCACAAGGCATATCTTGCTCAATTTTTAAGCTTTGATCATGTTCTTGGACATTTTGGAAAGGTCTTGAAGTCCTCTAACCAATTCCTTTGGTCCCATGTCATTTTGATTTACCAATCTCAAGTTATGGTCTTTGACTTAAAGTGTTTTTTTGTTGACTTTTGAAAATGACCTATAATGTTGAAATTGATAACTTTTTGTGAGAGCATTTCTTGGACTTGAAGTGTGAAGAGGAGTTGTAGGAAATGTCTTTCTCTTCAAAATGAGCTTTGGATGGAATTTTTCTGATAAACCATGTGGAAGTTATGCCTTGGTCAAGTTACAATTGACTTTTTCAACTGTCCAAATATGGAAACTTTTGCATCTTGAGACTTTTTGAGCCATGCCTTGAAAATCATGATCAAGAATTGATCAAATGATGTTTGTGGCTTCAAAATAAGATGTTGACCAAAAATTTGAACTTTTGACTATCAAATGACCATTTTGCCCCTACAGTTGACTGTTGAGCAATTAGGGTTTTTGACTGTGCAATTTTGTGTTGTAAGTCTTAAAACTTGACATGAGGATGATTGACAATGTTTATAGGCATGTGGGACTTGTTTGGACCCTTGGAAACCTCAACTTCTTTGTCAGAATCAAAACCCTAGTTTTTGACTGTTAGGAGGCCCTTGAACTGTGCAACCCTTGGGGAGATTTTGAAGCATGCTCTTTGCAAATCTTGAAGAAAATGGGAGGGAAAATTTTGGGGTACAACAGTTGCCCCTGTTCAATCTTCTTAAACCTGAGGATGCAGATTGGCTGACGTGCCTTTCGTAATCCGAAGGTGGAAGATGATTGAACACTAGAGTGCCCAGAAATTTGCGCTCACATAGTAGTGTGATGATGGGAATGGGCTTATAGATGCCATTTGGAGATTGATGGATAGGAAGATGGGCTTATAGATGCCATGTTGAGAGGTGATGGGTAGGTGGATGGGCTTATAGATGCCATCTGGATGTCGATCGCATAAGAGATTCCTTAGCGAGAACTTGCGTACCTGAAAAAGAAAGATGATTACCTGACCCGTTACAGGAGCTGGTCTTCAAACTCTTTGTATAGATGCGCCCTGACTGGTTACAGGAATTGAATCTGGAGCTTCAAAAGGTAATGAATGAACCAGGGATGGTTACTACCTCAACGGGACGATGAGAGAACCTTGGGCGATTACTACCTCAACAGGAATGCTGAGAGAACCTTGGACGATTACTACCTCAACAGGAATGCTGAGAGAACCATAGGCGACTTCAACCTCAACAGTAACGCTGAGAGAATCATAGGCGACTTCAACCTCAACAGTAACACTGAAAGAATCTTGGGCGACTTCAACCTCAACAGTAACGCTGAGAGAATCTTGGGCGACTTCAACCTCAACAGTAACGCTGAGAGAATCTTGGGCGACTTCAACCTCAACAGTAACGCTGAGAGAATCTTGGGTGACTTCAACCTCAACAGTAACGCCGAGAGAATCACAGGCGACTTCAACCTCAATAGTAACGCTGAGAGAATCTTGGGCGACTTCAACCTCAACAGTAACGCTGAGAGAATCACATGCGACTTCAACCTCAACAGTAACGCTGAGAGAATCACAGGCGACTTCAACCTCAACAGTAACGCTGAGAGAATCTTGGATGTCTCCTGCTGGGATAAGAATCAAGGAGATCTTAGGGTCGATCTGACTGAACCAGAGAAGGCCTTTGACTGGATAAGAATCAGGAAAATCTTAGGGTCGATTTAACTGAACCGGACAAGGTCTTGGAATATCTTCAACTGGATAAGAATCAGGGAGATCTTAGGGTCGATCTGACTGAACCAGAGAAGGCCTTTGACTGGATAAGAATCAGGAAAATCTTAGGGTCGATTTAACTGAACCGGACAAGGTCTTGGAATATCTTCAACTGGATAAGAATCAGGGAGATCTTAGGGTCGATCTGACTGAACCAGAGAAGGCCTTTGACTGGATAAGAATCAGGAAAATCTTAGGGTCGATTTAACTGAACCAGGCTAGGTCTTGGAATCTTCAACTGGATAAGAATCATGGAGATCTTAGGGTCGATCTGACTGAACCAGAGAAGGCCTTTGACTGGATAAGAATCAGGAAAATCTTAGGGTCGATTTAACTGAACCAGACTAAAGTCTTGAAATATAGCTGAGAACTTAACTAGATCTTTCCTGAAAGGTAAAGGTCAGTCATATGCAATGCATGATATGGATCAAGCAATGACGTTCTCAACATAAATTAGATTTGTAAGATATGATGCGTATATGCATGCTATAATGTATGACAATGCGATGTTTATGAATGTATGTTTTTGTCTAGGAAAGTAGATCCTTGACGGGTGCCGGGAAGTCACATCCTGGGCTGATGTTTGAAGGAAAGAATATTCGTTTCCACTGGGGATGACAATTGCAAGAATACCGGTAGGAGAAGATAACTCCGTTGGGGAATAAACTTGGCGAAGAGATTACTGTGCGGGGAATAACTACTCTAGCGACCTTGCTGGGGAACAGTACTCTGTGGGGAGAGAGGTACTTTGCTGAAATGTTGATGGTAACTTCGCTAGGGATACCATTAATATGTTGGAAGTGTTAATAGACTTCGCTGGGGATAAGAAGACTTTGCCGAGGACGATCTTTCCGTGGCTTTTGGCTGAGGATAACCCAGTTATATCCTGGTAGGGAAGTAACCTTTGAATAAAGCCGGGAGACGCGTTCGTGCTCTGTAGGGGGGGTAAGCTTCCAGAATCTACTGGGGATAAGCTCACTGCTTGGGGAGATGGATTCAAACTTTCCTGGGGAAATCTTGAACTATACTGGACTCTCCTGGAGAGATTTTGAACTATATTGGGGAAGTGACTCCATTGAATGCCTGGTATACCGTCGGGGAGAAATCTTAGATCAATATTGTCGGGGATGCTTGTTGAGGGTGTTTGTATGATGTGCTGGGGAATGCTGAGATCTGCTGGAGGATACCCAACTTCCTTAGGGTTGATTGTATAGTTTTGCTTGGGGAGAGTATATTGACTTGCTGGCTCACTCTCTGGGGAATTAAGATATCTTGGTTATGTTCTTCAACTGAACTTACCTTGATACCTTGGTGGACAGAGCAATTAGATCGCTTAGACAACTCATTATTGCCCCTGTTTCTGATGTTACCTGTAATTAATCCTTTGTTTCGTATGCAAATATTCATGAGTTAGCAAATTATTGTCAATGCATATATCACAAATTGAACCTTGGACGTTCTTCGCAAAACAAAACAGAAAGGAAAAACAAACAATTGGCAATTTTAACTGAAAAGTGATTTTTGTATTGATTTTTGAATTTGCCTGAAAAATAGGCGTTTATGTACAAGAGGCTGACGTCCTAGTAAGAGAACGCCGCCGAACAAAAGAGTTTATACAAATTTGTACAAAAGAAAATAAAACAGTTGTGTGAAATGAATGATCCCACTGGGTTCCAACTCTGCTATCGCCTTTATATCTTCGAGCGTCTCATCACTTGATGACCTAGCTGAAGATGAAGCTGATTGATTGATGTCGTCTGAACTTGATGTAGATACCAGATTCTGGATGTAAAGTGATCCAATGAGACATAGTATTACGCTTTATCCCTAACTTTTGCCTGGACCGCCCTTTCGGGTTTTCAGTCCACCGGGATACCCATTTTTGCCCAAGCCGCCTTTTCAGGTTTTCGACTTGTCGGGTGTACAGATTTTTTCATTTCATCCCTTCACTTTGCCCGAACCCTTTTGGTTCGCCGGGAGGCCCTAATTTTTGCCTAGGTATGTCAACCTGGCGGGTCTTTTTTCATGCGTAGTATCTTTTTACTATGTCTGCATTGGCGGGGTGAGGAAGGTCGTCGCCATCCATGGTGGTTAGAATCATGGCTCCTCCTGAGAACACATGTTTAACCACAAATGGCCCTTCATACGTAGGGGTCCATTTTCCCCTTGGATCACTCTGAGGTAGGATGATGCGTTTGATTACCAGATCCCCAACTTGATATTCTTGTGGTCTGACCTTTTTGTTAAATGCCCTGATCATCCGTTTCTGATACGTCTGACCATGACAGATAGCAGCAAGTCTTTTTTCATCAATAAGGTTTAGCTGATCAAGTCGTGTCTGGATCCAATCATCTTCACTCAGATCTGCATCCTTCATTATCCGGAGAGAGGGTATATGCACTTCGATCGGTAAGACTGCCTCCATACCGTAGACCAAGGAGAAAGGAGTTGCCCCGGTTGACGTCCTGGCTGAGGTACGGTACCCATGTAGAGCGAACGGTAACATCTCGTGCCAATCTTTATAAGTCACTGTCATCTTCTTCACGATTTTCTTGATATTTTTATTTGCTGCTTCTACAGCTCCATTCATCTTCGGCCGGTAAGGAGAAGAGTTGTGGTGCTGTATCTTAAACTGCTCGCAGAGCTCAGTGATCATCTTGTTATTGAGATTGGTACCGTTGTCTGTAATGATCCTTTCAGGGACGCCGTATCGACAGATCAGGTTGTGCCGAATGAACCGTGCCACAACATTCTTGGTTACAGTGGCGTAGGAAGCTTCTTCAACCCACTTCGTGAAGTAATCAATCGCTACCAGGATGAAGCGATGCCCATTGGATGCTGTAGGTTTAATCTCGCCGATCATATCTATGCCCCACATTGCAAACGGCCAAGGTGCTGTTAAGACATTCAGAGGAACTGGAAGAACATGCACCTTGTCTGCATATATCTGGCACTTATGGCATGTCCGAGAATGTTGGTAGCAGTCAGCTTCCATTGTGGACCAGAAATACCCTGCCCGAAGGATTTTCTTTGCCATAGTGTGTCCACTGGAATATGTTCCGAAGGTCCCTTCATGTAGCTCTTCCATGATCCTTTCTGCTTCTGTCTTGTCCACACAACGCAGTAAGGTCGAATCATGGTTTCGCTTATACAGAATGCCGTTGCTAAGGAAGAACTTTGCTGCGAACCTTCTCAGAAACTTCTTATCGTTGACAGATGCACCTTCAGGGTATTCCTGAGCTTCCAACTATCTCTTCACCTCATGGTACCAAGGCTTCTCAGTCACCAATTCAGTCTCGAGATCACAACAGTATGCCGGTTCGTCCAGTTTCCAGATAATGATCCGGGGAGCCTCATTGTCCCATTTGACCTTGAACATAGAAGACATCGTAGCTAACGCGTCCGCCAGCTGATTCTCCTATCTCGGGAAGTGTTCAAAGGTTATCTTTGTGAAGTGGGGGATCATTGTCAACACACATTCTTTGTAAGGAATAAGATTCGGATGTTTCGTATCCCACTCCCCTTTGATCTGATTGATCACGAGAGCGGAATCTCCGAAGACACTCAGAAACTTGATCCTTAAGTCGATCGCAACTTGGAGACCCATGATGCATGCCTCATACTCCGCCATGTTGTTGGTGCAGTTGAAACATAGCCGGGCAGTGAGTGGAGTATGAGTGCCTTGAGGGGATATTATCACAGCGCCGATACCGTTACCCAAAGCGTTGGAGGCTCCGTCAAAGTGCATAGACCATCGGGATCCTTCTTCAGGTCCTTCATCCGGTCCAGGCACTTCACAATCAGTCACTATCATGATGCTCTCGTCTGGAAACTCGAAGTTCATTGACTGATAGTCGTCTACTGCCTGATGTGCCAAGTGGTCTGCCAATACACTTCCTTTAATGGCTTTCTGAGTGGTATACTGGATGTCGTATTCTGTCAAGATCATCTGCCATCTTGCTATTCTCCCAGACAGAGCAGGCTTTTCAAATATGTACTTTATAGGATCCATCTTTGAGATCAACAAGGTAGTGTGATTCAGCATATACTGTCTCAGCCGGCGAGCAGCCCATACCAAAGCGCAACAAGTTTTCTCAAGCAGTGAGTATCGGGTCTCACAGTCGGTAAACTTTTTGCTAAGGTAATAAATGGCATGCTCTTTTAGGCCAGACTAGTCATGCTGCCCCAGCACACACCCCATTGAGTTGTCAAGTACTGTCAGGTATAATATCAGAGGTCTCCCCTCAACCGGTGGCATAAGGATGGGTGGTTCTTAGAGATACTCTTTGATTCTGTCAAAAGCTGCCTGACATTCATCATTCCAACGTACTACCTGATCTTTCTTCAGCAGCTTGAAGATTGGCTCACAGGTAGCAGTTAGGTGCGAGATGAATCGAGCAATGTAATTCAGGCGTCCTAAAAAGCCTCTGACTTCTTTCTCTGTCTTAGGAACTGGCATCTCTTGAATGGCTTTAACCTTGGCAGGGTCCACTTGAATACCCTTATCGCTTACAACGAAGCCTAACAACTTTCCAGATCTAACCCCGAAGGTGCACTTGTTCGGGTTCAACCTCAGCTTGTACAACTTCAGACGGTCAAACAATTTCTGCAGATGATCTAGGTGTTCTTCCTCAGTCTGGGACCTTGCGATCATGTCGTCAACATACACTTCTATCTCATGATGGATCATGTCATGAAATAAAGCAACCATGGCACGTTGTTAAGTTGCCCCAGCATTTTTCAACCCGAATGGCATGACCTTGTAGCAGAAGGTGCCCCACTGAGTGACAAAGGTAGTCTTTTCCATGTCTTCAGGAGCCATCTTGATCTGATTATAGCCTGAAAATCCATCCATGAAAGAGAACACCTTGTGCTGAGCAGTATTGTCGACCAGGACGTCAATGTGAGGTAGGGGAAAGTCATCTTTAGGGCTGGCCCTGTTCAGATCCCTGTAATCGACACACATTCTGACTTTACCATCTTTCTTTGGTACCGGCACCACATTAGCAACCCACTGAGGGTAAGAAGTCACTGCAAGAAACCCGACATCAAACTGTTTCATAACCTCAGCTTTGATCTTCTCAGACATCTCTGGACGCATACGGCGGACCTTTTGCTTAACCGGAGGGCAGTCTTCCTTGGTAGGCAAATGATGGACCACAATGTCAGTATCCAACCCGGGCATGTCTTCATAGGACTAGGCAAAGATCTCCACATAATCATGTAGCATCTGAGTCAACCGTTGCTTCACGCTGAGCTCCAGATTAGCACCAATCTTAACCTCCTTTATGTCTGCCTCAGTACCCAGATTTATCGTTTCCACCGGCTCTTCGTGTGGTTGAATTGCCCTCTCTTCCTGGAGTAACAGTCTTGCAAGCTCGCCAGTCACTTCGCAATCATCTTCACCTTCGTCTTCGGCTAAGTTGATCGGATTTTCGAAGTCATAACTGGCAGTAGCAGAGTCGTTACCAGTGAGATCCAAAGTGGATTGAAACCTGTATGAGTGAGTGTGTGTAAATACAACTGTTTTGCAATATATAAAGAAAGGAAAGAAAGAAAAGGAGCACAAGATTTGCAATGTGAAAAACGTCCAAGGTCTTTATTCATGATATATGAAATGACAATTAATATGCCCTCACAAATGAAGCCACGGTGCCCCGGGTAAGACACCGGGCCATAGAGTTTTGATTGTTTATTACAAATAACAAAAACAAAAGAATTCATTACTCAGTAACAAGAGAAACAAGTAGGTTGTCCTTTGCAATCCAATTGCTAGGTTCACTGTCGGTTGCCGGGTAAATCCAGCTGTCGAACTCAGCTTCATCCACTTCATCATCCTCCTTGATAGCATTTACTCCATGGTTAGGCATGGGAGCAGTCACCACATTGGGCTTCTCAGGTGCCTCAAACTGTACTTCCTTTGCATCAATAAGGTCTTGCACCTTATTCCTTAAGGCCCAGCAATCATCAGTGGAATGCCCCGGGCTATCGGAATGATAAGCACAGCGGGCATTTGGATTGTACTTGGGAGAAGCAGTGTTTACAACCTTCGGGGCCTCTCTAACAGTTACCAAATTGGTGGATAGCAACTGCGGCAAGATTTGCGATAGGGTCTTACTTAGACGAGTAAACTCTCTTCTGGGTCTTTCAGCCCTTTGTGGATTGGTTTGCCGAGGAGCGGCAACAGGTTTAGCAATCATTACCGCGTTGACAGATTGGCGGCGCTCAGGTTTCTCTTGCCTCCTAGGCCCATATACAGCACTGGCCTCCTTCTTAAAGGGTTTCTTCTCAGAACTTGAAGATGCGCCCTTCTGAATTTTTCCGGACTTCATTCCAGCCTCTATTCTCTCTCCAGTCAGAATAAGGTCAGTGAACCCTACAGATGAGTTACCGATAAGATGATTGAAAAACGGCCCAGATAGGGTCCCCAAGAACATATCCACCAGCTCCCGGTCAGTTAACGGAGGCTGCACTCTGCCAGCCAGATCCCTCCACTCCTGTGCATACTCTTTAAAACCTTCGCTTGATCCTAGCGACATACCCTGGAGTTGGGTACGTGTAGGAGCAAGGTCGGCATTATATTGATACTGCTTGTAAAAAGCAGTAGCCAACTCCTCCCAGTTACGAACCTTGGTCCCATCCAGCTGATAGAACCATTCGAGATGAGTCCCTGAAAGACTCTCCTAGAAGAAGTGGATCCACAAATTCTTGTCCACTGTGTACGGTTGAATCTTCCGCACATAAGATCTGAGGTGTAGCTTGGGACAAGACGCCCCGTCATACTTGGTGAAAGATGGTGCCTTAAACTTGTGAGGAATAATCACACCAGTAGATAAGCCCAAGTCTCCGAAATCCAGCCCAGGCACTTGTTGGATCTCTATTGCATTCAGTCTGTCTTCCAACTGCTTATACCGGTCTTCAGCCGGAGGATACTGTTCCTCATTAAAGTCAGTCTCGTTGTCAGAGACTACTGGACTTGAAGCCTTTCCCCCCTGGGGACTGCCTTTGCCTACAGAAGAACCAGCCTTTTCATTCTGCAGAGTGTTGCCAAACCTTCGGCCTGAGTTGAAAAGAACAGTTCTCTTCTTCTTCTTCTTCTCTTTCTTCAGGAGTAAAGCCTTCAGCTCTTCTTGGCCTTGAGCCAAACCCATGATCAGCTCCTGAAATTGCGCGTTCTGCGCCTGAAGGGCCTTGATAGACATCTCGGTTGATGATGAGTCAGGGTTCATGATGCTGAAATAAACAGCAAAGAACAGTAAGCAACCTGAAAAGAAGAAAACCTGCTATGCACATGATGAATGATATGTGTTTATGCAATGCATTCAAGGGTTCGAAAGTTCAAATTTGTTGTAGACAAAAAGGAACACACGTTATTATTAAGGAAACAATTGTTTGGTACATCAAAGCCTCATGGGCAAAATAATACAAAAGCAAATCAATCCCAAAAGACATTGCACATCCTCTTTGGAGCTATGTAGGTGTTGAGATTCCTCTCCTCGTGCAATAGGCGGGTGAGCTCCGAGACCTTCTTTTCACTAGCATGTAGACTGGTCTCAAGAGAATTCCGTTCTTCCTTAAGCTAGATCCAGCTCTTCTGCATCTCTTCCCAGGATGTGGGCATGTCAGGATGTTGAATAGTGTAGGACACTTCTCCTTCAAAGACTGGCTCTTTGATCACAGGGAGCACATGAGGATAAGGCATTATTAACTTCTGGGAGCGGGCTCGTACCCACTTGAGATAAGGTTCCAATGGGATGGAATTCCTGTGCCCCAGGGTCTTGCTGTCTATCCTACTGGGCATCCTCCAAGCTCTGATAAATCTCTGGCGAAGTCCTTGTGCATCGTTGTCGAAGTCAAAAACTATGTCAGGAATTAACATGTCATGAGGGCCATCCCTCCGAGCATAACCAAATTGTCTCCAAGCCAGGCATGGGTTGTAAGTAATACCTCCTCTGATTCCAAGTAAAGGAACATTAGGGTACTCCCCGCAACGATCAATGATAGTGACATCCTCTCTGGACCGAGGGCACCAATGTATATCTGCATGCGTAAGAGTCATCAACCATTGTGACCATCTCAAACCCCGCTCGTTCTTCAAAACTGATTGTGGAAGGTGCGAAATAAACCACCTTCCCAGGAGAGGAGTACAACACATAAGGACACCTCTTTTTCTCATGGTTCGAGTGTAACATGAGTGAAGGATGTCCCCCAGCAACGTATGTATAGGATTCCTGGACATAAAGATCTGGACAACACTGATATCTATAAGTTGATCTGGGTTAGGGAACAACACCAAACCATAGACAAGGAGGGCCACAACTTCTTCAAAAGCTTGTAAGTCAAGGGAGTTCCAACATTCCTGGGCCTTCTCAAACAGAAACCTGGCTAAGAACCCTTTGATGCCACTTCTAACTTCCCAATGTCCCTTGAGGTCAAATGATTGCAGGTGTAAGGCTTTAGTAATCTCTTCAAGCTTGGGTTCCTTTTCTGTACCGTTGTAGGGTAGTTGATCAAGGATAGGGATCTTCAGAAGCCGGGAGAACTCTTCCAATGTAGGCACCAGTTGATAATCCAGGAAAGTGAAATAATGATGCATAGGGTCAATGAACTGGAACAAGACCTTTATCATATCTTCCTCAATGTTGGTATTGACCAAGCTGATGAGTCTTCCATGTCTTTCACTGAATGAAGAGCTCTCGGGAATCCTGGATATAAGCTCCTTAAGCTGAGGAGGGATCCTTACAAGGCTAATTTGAATTGTCTTTCTGCGAACAGTTTCCATGTCCTACAAAACAAGAACAAAGATGAAGATTCGAACCCCTGAAATGGTTAGTCAATGCACATGATGCTGGATGATGTCATGATGCTATGATTAAACACACCAAAAATATTTACAAAGGCAAACATGTAAGGCACACAAGTCACACAAGACAAGCCCCTAGAGTTTAGGCCAGCATGGGGTCTGGGTATTACCCTCTTGAAGTTGGTGGGCTCAACCTGTCCTATTAGAAGTAACCGGGTTCTAAGGGTCCCAATATCACTGGATTGCTTTCATTGTTCATCGTTTCGATTTAGCCACTGAACTGGTGACCGAAATATTCCAGGAAAGCAACCCTCAATTGAGTGTAGTATCGAGTATCAACCAACCTCGGACTGCACCAAAGTCAGTTATCTCACTACCCTAAAGAGGCCAAGATAGTTCAATTAAGGTTCCTAAGGTCAGTTGATGCTTCGCGACACCACATGGAGGCCCCGTACTCTCCTTGACTGAACTCAAGGGTTACCGGTACACACCAAAGTGCCACATCAACGTAGCAGACTATTTCAACCATGTCGGTATACCCCGCACAGTTCCCTCACAGCCTTGTTGCTACTTTCTAAGAAGGTATCCCCCAGATCCGGGTTAGGATCTATAGAACTCCCAAGACAGTCCCACAATTTAAAGCAAACAAGTCAAAGCAATTGAAAACACAGTGATCTTAGTCCTAAGGTACACCTCACTTTATAAGATTTCCCCAGCAGAGTCGCCAGTTCTGTGATCGGTGGATCTGGAACTGACTGTTTAACGCTGGTTCGAGAAATGTCACGGAAGCAAGAGTCGCCACCGTCTTTTATTTTCTCCAAATGGAAAGGACAAAAGCACAGAAAAATTCCTTATAGAGATTGCTCTCGGTTCGGGAGGTAGATTTATAGAAAGGGAAGGTGTTAGCACCCTTTCTATCCATGGTTATCCATGGGCTCTTAGATACTTGCTCATTGTGTTTTAAAAATGGGTTTGCTTTTCAATTGTGAGTGGGTTTGAAAAAGTTTCTTTGAAAATTTCAGTTCGACTCTTGTATCAGTCCTCAAGAGTGTTTGAAAAATTGCTTTTGAAAGCTTTTTGAAAGGTGTCGGTGTGAAAAGTATTTTTTTTTATTTGTTTTGAAATTGGAGCAAGTATCTACGAGTCGTCTACCTACCCTAAGGAATTAGGCTGTGTAAATGTCCTTAAGGTAGTGCCATCCCACCATTGAGAGGTAGGTAGCACCACCGTTGGAGGTGTTCGGGTTAATTCGAGGGTTCGGGACATTGTGGTCACCAGAGCAATGGGAAGACACCTTAGAAGCTACCCTCATGCCATGTTCATGGACATGAGGACTTACTAAAACATCCTCTACTCGACGACCACCTTTCGAGGGGAAAGGCAACAGTGAGGCGTACCCTAGGGGTGGTGTGTGATTTGTGTGTCGTGTTCAGTTATATTTGTCTTGTTCATGCATTGGTGATCTACGCTTTGTTTTTATTTTTGGCATTCATTCTTTCATGCAAGTTATTAACAGTTAAAAGATGCGGAATTAAAAGTCCTACGCTATTACAAAGGCGCGTGTCTACATCGCCAAATTAATCCAAGACCCGATTTGAAATAAAATAAAATGCGGAAAGATAAATGTCCTAATTAATCTATTACAAGGCTTTGAGATAAATACATGAAATTTATATAAAAAGGGAATAAAAGTAAATGCGAAAAGAAATAAAATCGGGAATGCGAGGGCGTTGGACCCTTTTAAAGAAATTGAATTGAGGTTATGAAATTAATTAAATTTAAATAAAAGAAAGAATTTTTTTGGAGTTTTTGTATTTATGGAGTTTAATGAGAAAATTAAATTGGAATTAAAAAGTTAATTAAAACCCTAGTTCTAAATTGTTTTTTTATTTATTAAAAAATATTCTTATTTTGACCTAATTTACATTAATTATTTACATGGCATATTTATTTATAAAAATAATTAATATTTAATAATGGTAAAAGAAAAGAAAAAGAATAAAGTATTTAAAACCCTAATTCTACATTTTTTAGTTTATTAAAAAAAACATTAAAATTAAACCTAGAATTAAAACTAAATTAGTTAATAAAATTTATTTACAAAACTATTAAATAAACTATATTTTATTTTTTGTCTTCTCTGATTTTTGTATTTTAAAATTAATTTTTATGAGTTAAATAAAATAATTATTATAAATAACAAATAAATAAAAGAAAAGGAACAAGAAAGAGAGAGAAATACAAGCAAGAGGGGGTTTGTTGACCCTTTGGAGGTTTGAATGAAGCAGTTTGGCCCATTAGCAATTGAGACCCCTTTTGACTTTTCAGACCACGTGCACATGCGTTGACTGAGGTATTCCCTGGACCCTAGCTCTTGGCCACTGGATGGGCGCTCATGGCCACCTGGCAAGCCGTTGGTGAGGGTACATGATGGATCCCTGGAAGACATGCTGCGTAGGAACAAGTTAAGGAAAAAAATATGAAAGATGCAAAGGGGACCTGGGAATCGAACCCAGGTCCCAACGTTTACCCACTACACATCCAGCCATCTGAGCTACGCGCACACTTTGTATTGGAATTGGCCAGCGAACAACATAACATGACACAACGCTTAGTGATGTCCATCGCGTGAAAATTCAAACGCGCCTATGATCAATGGACACGTCCTCCATCTTCTTCATGTTTCCTGTAAATAAAAAAGAGATAGCGGGGGTTTTAAACCCCCACTAAATGATATATGTGAAAATAGCGAATAGGACACCGTTGCTCATAAATTGAGCGCGACATGTGGACATAATTCGTGTGAAGCTTCTGATTCTAATGGCATAAGTCTTGTTGGCCAATTTTTCCCCAAGCGCAAAGCCCCAATTCATGGTTCCTGAAACCCTAAAAAACAGCCATGGCAATTCTCTATACAAGCAATGTTAATTCAATTCAATGATACCATGAGTTTCGTTGAGTTCATGTTAGTGTAAAACAAGCATTAGAATGTATGAATATGGCATGGAAAGGAAAATACGATTATGCAAAATATCAAGAACAGGGCGGCTTCGTTCTACCCGTTCTTTGTATATGGAGATGTGATTTTGATCCAGAAAGTTTCCTTGATGCCTTGGCAAGCTATTGGAATGCTTATTTCGCTTTGAATTGCACTGGAACTGTGTTTTCAGTTTTGAAGTTTTTTCACAAAAATGCAAAGTGTGTATGAGGTTTCAGGCGCAGCTTCAAGGTCTTTAGCATTAGGGTTGTGCTTGAGTATGTATATGGAACGAATTAGGGTAGGAATTTGAGTCCATAAACCTTTGCATTGATGAATCAAATATTTAATTTCCATGGAATCTTTTCCAATCTTTTCCTCATGAAGAACATGCCAATTTACACCAAATATTTCCTTTTTTGATGTGCACGAGATCTTGAGTGAATAATGAGGACATATGCTGCATAAAAAGATTCAAAAACATTGGTTTAGTATTTTTGTCATATTTTATTTAATTAAATGAATTAATGGTGATAAAAATTCAAATAAATAATAAAAAATGATGAAATAAATCCCCTTTGGGTCAAATGGTCGTGCATAGCCTTTGGATAATGATTTTTGGAAGAAAATGTGGCCCATTGGCAATTTTGAGGCATTTGAAGCAAAGTTGACTTTTCAAAATTCCCAAACATTTCCCAACTTCCACAAGGCATATCTTTCTCAATTTTTAAGCTTTGATCATGTTCTTGGACATTTTGGAAAGGTCTTGAAGTCCTCTAACCAATGCCTTTCGTTCCATGTCATTTTGATTTACCAATCTCAAGTTATGGTCTTTGACTTAAAGTGCTTTTTTGTTGACTTTTGAAAATGACCTATAATGTTGAAATTGATAACTTTTTGTGAGAGCATTTCTTGGACTTGAAGTGTGAAGAGGAGTTGTAGGAAATGTCTTTCTCTTCAAAATGAGCTTTGGATGGAATTTTTCTGATAAACCATGTGGAAGTTATGCCTTGGTCAAGTTACAGTTGACTTTTTCAACTGTCCAAATATGGAAACTTTTGCATCTTGAGACTTTTTGAGCCATGCCTTGAAAATCATGATCAAGAATTGATCAAATGATGTTTGTGGCTTCAAAATAAGATGTTGACCAAAAATTTGAACTTTTGACTGTCAAATGACCATTTTGCCCCTACAGTTGACTGTTGAGCAATTAGGGTTTTTGACTTACCTTGATACCTTGGTGGATTTAGAATTGACTGTTTTTTAGCTGGTTTCGCGAAATGTCGCGGAAGCAAGAGTCGCCACCGTCTTTTATGTTCTCCAACATGGAAAGGACAAAAGCACAGCAAAATTCCTTATTGAGAATGTTTCTCGGTTTGGGAGGTAGATTTATAGAAAGGGAAGGTGTTAGCACCCTTTCTATCCATGGTTATCCATGGGCTCTTAGGTACTTTCTCTTATGTTTTCAAAAGATGTTTGCTTTTCAAGTGTGTGCATGGGTTTTGAAAAAAAGTTTCTTTGAAAGATTTCTGAATAACTCTTGTATCTGTCCTCAAGAGTGTTTGAAAAATTTGTTTTGAAAGCTTTTGAAAGTGTAAGATGTGAAAAGTATTTTGTTTGTTTTTGAAAAGAGCAAGTATCTATGAGTCATCTACCTACCCTAAGGAATCAAGCTGTGTAAGTATCCTTTAGATAGTGCTATCCCACTATTGAGAGGTAGGTAGCACCATCGTTGGAGGTATTCGGGTCAATTCGAGTTTAGGGACAGTGTGGTCACCGAAGCAACAGTAAGACACCTTAGAGGCTACCCTTATGTCCTTGATCCTTTTTTTTTATCCGAGGCAACCGTTTCGAAGCAATTGTTCCGAGGCAACTGGATCATAGACATAAGGACCGCTAAGACATCCTATACTTGACGACCACGTTTCGAAGGCAACAAGTGAGGCGTACCCTAGAAGTGGTGTGTGTATTTGTGTATTGTATTCGGTTAATGTTTGTCTGGTTAATCAGTAAGCTACGGGTTGTTTTTATTTACATACATTCTTTCATGCAAGTTAACAGTTAAGGGGTGCGGAAAGTAAATTGCGGAAACGTAAATCCTACGCTATTACAAGGCGCGGGTCTATACATCGCCAAAAATTACAAAGACCCGTTTTTTAGTAAATGAGTACGGAAATTAAATAAAGCGATAAACCTATTTAACTATTACATTCTTGGAGGCAATTACATAATAATCAAATAGAGTAAATGCGCGCGAATAAATTAATCGGGAATGTCTAAGGGTGTTGACCCTTTTAAGAAAAGAAATTGATTTTTTGGCTTTTTTGTAATTAAAATGAAATTAAAGCTAATTAATGACTAATTAATTAATTTAATTAAAAAGAAATATTTTTTGTTTTTTATGTTTTTATGAAATAAAAGAAATGGAATAAAATTAAAAGTTAACTTTTACCTAATTCTAGGTTTATTTTAATTATTTAAGAAAAGGAATTAAAATTGCCTAATTAAACTATTTTGGTTAATATTTATTTACAAAATAAAATAATAATAATAATAATAATAATAATGTTAATTCTATTTTTTGGTTTTTTATGAAAATGCGTTAATTAAGTTAATTGTTAATAATAAAAATAATTAAAAGGTTAGCAATTAAAAATAAGAGAAAATGACAAAACAAAATAAAAAAAGAAAGTAAAAACCAAGGGGGGTGTGGGCCAAATAGGAGGTTTATTGAAGCAATCCAAGCCCCCTGAAATCTAAGCCACGTTTGACTTTCATGATTGCCTGCAGCACGCTTGACTCCAGAGTATGGTGTGCTACACTTTTTGTCCTTTGGATCTACGTTGATGACACTTGGAGCGCTGGTATATGAGGTTTATGGTGTTCCTCCTTTGAGAATCTGCACATGAAAGTAATGAAAAAAATGATATGGAAATTATAGGGGACCTGGGAAGAAATTACAGCGCGGTATGAGCCTCAGGACTTGGCAAAGGTTGCTTTAGCTTCAGGGTGTGGCAAGGAATAGAACCACGTGCTTGTTTTGATCTGAAGATGCTCGCAACTATGTTTTAGAACTCTCACTTTTTGAATAATTTTTGGTTTTGCTCTTGGCCGTTTCTGCACACACTCCCTTTTGAATGAGGTTGGGAAGGCTTGTATATATAGTAATGAAATATGTATCAATCCAAATAATGGTCATTAAGCCTTTGCATTCATGTTTAAGATTATGCCATGAACTCCATTGAAACAACTTTCCATTTTTGTGTCAAATTTGAATTCTTGCTTGGAATAGGCCCTTGCATGAATTTGGAATGTGTTTTAAGGTGTATCAAAGCTAATCATCACAAAATATATCCCTCCATTAATTTCTTTGATTTTTATTTAATTTTAAAAGATTTAAAATGAATTAAATCAAATAAAATTAAATAAAAATGGAAAAATTAATTTTAAATCTTGAAATAAATTGTGGGACACGTGGGAAGCATGGCCAAGCTGAAACAAGTGGAAAAAGTGGGCCCCTTTTTTCAAAAATGAAGTTTCAAGGATAATTGACTTTGGCCATTTCTCAAAAATTTCCCAACTTCTCCAATACATATCTTGCTCAATTTTAAAGCTATGAACATGTTCTTGGACATTTTGGAAAGGTCTTGAAGTCCTCTAACCAATGTCTTTGGTCCCATGTCATTTTGATTTACCAATCTCAAGTTATGGTATTTGACTTAAAGTGCCTTTTTGTTGACTTTTGAAAATGACCTATAATGTTGAAATTGATAACTTTTTGTGAGAGCATTTCTTGGACTTGGAATGTGAATATGAATTGTAGGAAATGTCTTCCCCTTCAAGATGAGCATTGGATGGGATTTTTCTGATGAACCATGAAAAAGTTATGCCTTGGTCAAGTTACAGTTGACTTTTCAGCTGTCCAAAAATAGAAACTTTTGACACCTTGGTGATTTTTGAGCCATTCTTATGAAATCATGATCAAGAATTGATCAAATGATGATTGTGGCTTCAAAATAAGATGTTGACCAAAAAATTTGACTTTTGACTGCCAAATGACCATTTTGCCCCTACAGTTGACTGTTGAGCAAATGGGACTTTTGACTATGCAACTTGACCTTGTGAGCCTTGAAACTTGACATGTAGGTGCTTGACAATGTATATGAGCATGTGGGACTTGACTGAGCCCTTGAAAACCTCAACTTCCTTGCAAGAACAAAAACCCTAATTTGACTGGCTTATGAGGGTGGTTGACTGTGTAGCCCTTGAGAGATCTTGAAGCATTTGAAGATGATGCTTGTCAAAACTTTGAAGAATATGGGAGGGAAAATTTTGGGGTACAACAGTCGCCCCTGTTCAATCTTCTTAGACCTGAGGATGTAGATTGGCTTGTGTACCTTTCGTGATCCGAGGGTGGAAGATGATTGAACACTAGAGTGCCCAGAAATTTACACTCACATAGTAGAGTATCAGCAGTGTGATAGCGGGAATGGGCTTATAGATGCCATTTGGAGACTGATGGATAGGAGGATGGGCTTACAGATGCCATCTAGAGGTGTGATAGAACCTTGTCGGAAATGGGCTTATAGATGCCATTTGGAACTGTAATGGATAGTTGAATCTGAATAAGAAATAAAATAGCTTCCGGGATGGGGCATCTCTAGGTTGTCTTTTAGAAGTTGGGATCTGAATAAGCAGTAGAATAGCGTCTGGGTCAGGAGCATCTCTGAGCTATATTTCAAAGGAAATCTGGAATAAGTATCAGAACGTCGCCATGCCTGGGTCACATCTGAACTATCTCTAGGAGGAGTCTCGAATAAGCAAAAGAACAGCATTCATATCTGGAGCGTTTTCAAGCTATCTCTGAAAGGAAATCTGGAATAAGTATTAGAACGTCGCCATGCCTGGGTCACATCTGAACTATCTCTAGAAGGAGTTTTGAATAAGCAAAAGAACAACATTCATATCTGGAGCATTTCCAAGCTATCTCTGAAAGGAAATCTGGAATAAGTATCAGAACGTCGCCATGTCTGGGTCACATCTGAACTATCTCTAGAAGGAGTTTTGAATAAGCAAAAAGAACAACATTCATATCTGGAGCATTTCCAAGCTATCTCTGAAAGGAAATCTGGAATAAGTATCAGAACGTCGCCATGCCTGGGTCACATCTGAACTATCTCTAGAAGGAGTCTTGAATAAGCAAAAGAACAGCATCCATATCTGGAGCATTTCCAAGCTATCTCTGAAAGGAAATCTGGAATGAGTATCAGAACGTCGCCATGCCTGGGTCACATCTGAACTATATCTAGAATGAGTCTTGAATAAGCAAAAGAACAGCATCCATATCTGGAGCATTTCCAAGCTATCTCTGAAAGGAAATCTGGAATAAGTATCAGAACATCGCCATGCCTGGGTCACATATGAACTATCTCTAGAAAGAGTCTTAAATAAGCAAAAGAACGGCATCCATATCTGGAGCATTTCCAAGCTATCTCTGAAAGGAAATCTGGAATGAGTATCAGAACATCGCCATGCCTGGGTCACATCTGAACTATATCTAGAAGGAGTCTTGAATAAGCAAAAGAACAACATCCAGATCTGGAGCATTTCCAAGCTATCTCTGAAAGGAAATCTGGAATAAGTATCAGAACGTCGCCATGCCTGGGTCACATCTGAACTATCTCTAGAAAGAGTCTTGAATAAGCAAAAGAACAGCATCCATATCTGGAGCATTTCCAAGCTATCTCTGAAAGGAAATCTGGAATGAGTATCAGAACGTCGCCATGCCTGGGTCACATCTGAACTATATCTAGAAGGAGTCTTGAATAAGCAAAAGAGCAGCATCCATATCTGGAGCATTTCCAAGCTATCTCTGAAAGGAAATCTGGAATAAGTATTAGAACATCGCCATGCCTGGGTTACATCTGAACTATATCTAGAATGAGTCTTGAATAAGCAAAAGAACAACATCCATATCTGGAGCATTTCCAAGCTATCTCTGAAAGGAAATCTGGAATAAGTATCAGAACATCGCCATGCCTGAGTCACATCTGAACTATATCTAGAAGGAGTCTTGAATAAGCAAAAGAACAGCATCCATATCTGGAGCATTTCCAAGCTATCTCTGAAAGGAAATCTGGAATAAGTATCAGAACGTCGCCATGCCTGGGTCACATCTGAACTATATCTAGAAGGAGTCTTGAATAAGCAAAAGAACAGCATCCATATCTGGAGCATTTCCAAGCTATCTCTGAAAGGAAATCTGGAATAAGTATCAGAACGTCGCCATGCCTAGGTCACATCTGAACTATATCTAGAAGGAGTCTTGAATAAGCAAAAGAACAGCATCCATATTGTGATACGGTGGGAGAACTGACTTGAGGTTTTGCGTTTGTTTTCACAAATGTTTCGGTTGAGCAAGAGTCGCCACCGACTTTTTATTTTATCCTAAGGAAAGATTAAAAAGCACAGCAAAAACCTTTGAGATGTTTTCTTGGGTTCGGGGAGTAGATTATAGGAAGGGAAGGTATTAGCACCCTTTCTATCCATGGTTATCCATGGGCTCTTAGTTACTTGCTTAGATCAACTTGCCTTAATTTTCAATTGTTTGAAATGGTGCTTTGTGTGTGTGGGTTTGAAAATGTTTTGAAAAGAAGCCAATGTGGTGGCAACCTTTGTAATGATCCATGTTGGGATGTATACAAAGGTGTATGTCTTTTGAAAAGGTTTTCATTTGTTTTTGGAAGTTGTTTTGAAAGTGTAGTGATGTGTGGTTTGAAAATAGGCAAGTGTTTTGTTTTGCAAGTTTGATTCAAGTAACTAAAAGTTTGTCTACTCCTAAATTTCTCAAAGATTTCTCCTATGTTTTTAACCCTTTTAACAATTTTGTTCCACCATTGCATTTGGTGGACAATCTTGTGTTAGGATGTGAAAGGGACGGGCGCGGGTCATCGTTTAGACCATAATTGCAATGGTGCCAAGTATCTTTGGGCAATTTTTCCTTGGAGGGACTTGATCATTTTTTAGGCAACTTTCGAAAGCGTCATCGAGGGACTATGATCATTTGATTGTTTTGTTTTGCCCAAAGAGACCTAACATGCAATATGGCCCATTATTGAAGGCAACAAGTGGAATACCCTAGGGGTGCAAGTGTGATTGGTGTTGTCCATTTTCATGCTTGTTTATCTTGAATTTAGGTCAAACTATTTTTGGTTAATTGATTTGCATACAAACCCTAATTCTAGCATGGTATATTTAGAAAGCGTTAAAGTGCGAAAAATAAAGTTCCTAAGTTATTACAACATAATATATGGGAAGGGGGGTACAAATGTTCAAATGGGGGTATTTTGACAAGGAATTTAAACCTAGACTATTACATCAAAATTGAAATTATACAAATTATTTAATATACAATAATTAAATAAAAATGGAATAAATATGCAAGATGCAAAAAAAATGTTTTTTATATGTATGAAAAAAAAAGTATTTTTTTATGTGTCAAATAAACAAAATAAAAAATATTAATTTTTGGAGTTTTTATGTATTTAGGGCAAAACCCTAATTTTACAAATAAAATGTATTAATTATTTAATATATACAATATTTATTAGTTATGTACAAAAAATAAATAAAAAGGAAGTATATTATGAAAAAAGTAATTTTTTAGGTTAAATAAAAATGTATATATTTTGTATTTTTTTTTATCCTAAACATACTAATATACATATATGTATTTGTATTATTTACTAAATATATTGAATATATATAAAATAATAATATTTAATATTTATAAAAAAAGTATATTTTTATTATAAAATGTTTTCAAGAGATAATATGAAATAAAAGTCAGAAAAATATGTTTGTATTATTTTTTTTAGCTATTTTAAATAATAGTATATAAGTATTTATTTATGTACAAAAACTAAATAAAGACTAATAAATATCAAAATAAATGCAAAAATTATGGAAAAAATGATTTTTATATTTTTTCATACTTAAATAAAAATATAGAAATAAAATCAAAAGGAAAAAATGGAAAATGATAAGTAAAAATCAAAATGGGTCAGGGGGGTTCAAAAGTAAAAGCAAGGTGCCAAAAGAAAAAAACATTCCAGGCCCAGTCCAGAACCTGTCTTCTTCAACCTCCAGCAAACCTTGTTCAAAAAACGCGCGCTTGGTACATGGATTCAAACATCCTGATTCCTGGACTTTTAATGAAAACTCACAACACAAAAAATATAAAGCATCATCTCACGAGTTCATACATATAAAGAACATGATTTAACTCTCAGATATGAGAGAGAATTTCTTCTCCCCCAATTCCTGACCTAGTTTTTGTTCCAAGTTCAGACCTCAAATTCTCATAGCATACATAACATAAATGAAAACTAATGATATGGGCAGATTCAGGGCCATGAATGTGACATAATTTCTTCACAAACCTAAAGCTAACAATGCCTGGATAGGGAGATACGAGTTCATGAACTTACCTGTTCAGTTGGAATCGTATCTGGTGATGGAGGTGCTTCCAATGCAAGGTGATGATTGGTATAGCTTCCTTGATGTCCAGGGATGCTATTCCAAGCTTTAGTTTGCTTTGAAACCAAGTGAATCGTGTTATGGAACTTCAACTGCAAAACAAGAAAATGAAAATGGTGATGTTTCTTGGGAGTGTTACAGGTCGTGTTTGAGGTTTGGAATAGTTTCAAGGGATGATGTGGGATATGTTTGAAGTGGTTTTAGCAAGAATGCATGAATGGATTGAGTTATGGAACTCAATCTGCAGCAGGTACCCTGTTTTGGCAGTTTTAGGGTGATTCTGTATTTGAGAGGGCAATGGAGATGGTTGGCTCGTGTTTCAGCTTAGGTTTGATGATTAGAAAGTGTTTGATAACTTTGCTTAAGCTCTGGTTTACAGGAATGAAAGTTGTGTATTGTTATGCCAAGTTACTTCTAACTTAAGCAAGAAATGGCAAGTTGTGTTTCTAGCTTGTACAGGCCCCCAATCTATGCTGCATACCTTGGCCTTGATCAGTGTAATTAATTCATAAACTTGTGCCAAAAGGATTTGCATTGTACTTGCTTGGATTTGCATTTGACATAAAGTTTAACTTTTCAAAAATGGCAAAAATGCTTTATCTAATTAAGGCTTAATCTAACATGTAATGTCCAAATGCACAAAATAATGCTAACACACAATGGATTGGCATTTAATTATTGAGTGCAAATGGGATTAGAGGCCTGTAACTAGCTTATGCATGCTGATTTGAAAAGTTGCCCAAGTTATGAACATGTAAATTGGCCAAGAATAAAGTGAGTTTTTCCCAACTTGCCAAATTCGATTCTCTCTAACCATGAGGTTGTTTGATGAGTTCCTGGACATTTTGGAAAGCTTGGAATGTGTACTACAATCCATATTTGAAATGCAAATTGAAATTCCAAGTGGAAGTATGTGAAAAATGGTCTTGAAGTTAGGTAAAAACCTTGCCTAAAATGGTTCAAAATTTCTCTAAGTTAAGAATGGTTTGGTACCCTTGTTCCAAAAATTGTAACTTGAGCTACAAGCTTCTTTTTGGAAAACTTTGTGAATCAAAGTTGCATATTTTGCAATAGGCTACAACTTTCATGTTTTGACTTTTCCTTGAATCCAAATGCATCTTGATGAGAAAGTGGGGCAAAGTTAGGAAAAAATTAGGGTTTTTCATAACTTAGAAAAATTCTAAGTTATGAAAAATCTTCATTTCAAACCCTAATTTGCAATTCTTGATTTCTTGATGAACAAGTTTCATGATTTGGCATGTTTTGATGAAAAATGAATCTTGACACTTGATTTTGACCAAAAAGTCAAAGTTTGACTTTTCAGTATACAGTCAAAATTGATCAATTGACTAGGAAATTCAACTGTCAATCTTGTGCATTTGGGATCTTTTGAACTTGTTGAGTATGTCAAGACATTTCCATGGGGTCCTTGAGTCCATATGTGAGTTTGGTTTGCCATTGGCTGGGTCAAACAGTTAAAAATTGCCTTTGTGCAGTCAAAACCCTAAAAATGACCATTTTGCCCTTTTGGTGATCTGATCAAATTTCTTGTGGAATTATGATCCAAACTTGATCAAATGGTCCATGTGAGTTCATAATGTTGATGTGGGTCAATTTTCATGAGATTTGACTGTCAATTGTCCACAGTTGACTTTTTCCCCAATACAGCTGATTTCTAGGTCAACTGTCCAATTGACTGGGCAAAATTTGGAATCAAGACTTGAAACTTGGTATGGATAAACTTGAGAGTCCAACATGAAGCATGAAAGTCATCTTAGACTTTTAAGGTCAAAATATCTTTGTGCAAACACAAACCCTAATTTGGGTCAACAGTGCAAGGAGAAGTCTTGAGCAGAGGAAACCCTAACTAGACCTTGAGCTCCAAGGGTCTTGTGATGAGAAAATGTTGAGAAAGTGGGAGGGCAAATTTTGGGGTACAACAGTTGCCCCTGTTAAATCTTCTTGAACCTGAAGAGTTAGATTGGCAAGTTTGCCTTTCGTGACTCGAGGGTAAAAGGAGATTGGACACTAGAGTGCCCGAAAATTTGCACTCGCATGTTGGAATATCAGCAATGTGATGTCGGGAATGGGCTTATAGATGCCATTTGGAGATATGGTGGATAGGGAGATGGGCTTATAGATGCCATCTGAAAGCGTGACAGAACCTTGTCGGGAATGGGCTTATAGATGCCATTTGGAAGTGTTGATCGCATAAGAGATTCCTTAGCGAGAACTTGCGTGTTTTGAGAAAGACAGATGTTTTCCTGGCTTATTACAGGTGTTGATCTTCAATCTCTTCATGCAGACATGCCCTGGCTAGATACAGGTGTCGAGTCTACAATTGGTTGCTCACAGATATGCCCTGGCTGGATACAGGAATCGAATATGGAAATAGTCGTCAACAGATATGCCCTGGCTGGATACAGGAATCAAATCTGGAAATAGTCGTCAACAGATATGCCCTGGCTGGATACAGGAATCGAATCTGGAAATAGTCGTCAACAGATATGCCCTGGCTGGATACAGGAATCGAATCTGGAAATAGTCGTCAACAGATATGCCCTGGCTGGATACAGGAATCGAATCTGGAAATAGTCGTCAACAGATATGCCCTGGCTGGATACAGGAATCGAATCTTCAAACTCTTCAGATGTGCCCTGGCTAGATACAGGAATCGAATCCGGAATTGTGACAGTTGATAGATATGCCCTGGCTGGATACAGGAATCGAATCTTCAAACTCTTCAGACGTGCCCTGGCTAGATACAGGAATCGAATCTGGAAACTGATCACTCACAGATGTGCCCTAGCTAGATACAGGAATCGAATCTGGAATTGTGACAGTTGAAGGTAGTTGTCTTTTGGATTGTCTTTTTCCCTGAAAAGGCAAAACATCAGTTGTATGCAATGTCATGATGTATGAAATGCATGATGTCATGATGTTCAACATGAGATAGTGTTGTATGCACTTTATCATGTATGTAAGCAAGATGTATGAAATATGAAGTGTTTATGAATGTATTTTCGTCTTAGGAAAATAAATCCTTGACGACCGGCCCGGGAATTAAATCCTGGGCTGACATTGAAGAGTAGAGCTCTTTGCTTCCGCTGGAGATGATGGTTGCAAGAATACACTGGTAGGAGAAAATGACTCCGTTGGGGAATAAACTTGTTGGAGAGATTACTCTGAGGGGAATTACCCTATGGGAAGAGATACTTCGCTGAAGTTTTGACGAGAGCTTCACTGAGGATTTCAATGATGGACTTCGTTGGGGATAATAATGATAAACTCTACTGGGGATAACAATGATAAACTCCGCTGGGGATTCTGTTGATAAGTTATGCTGGGGAACTTTGATGAACTCCGCTGGGGATAGGAAGAACTTCGCCGAGGGCGATCTTCCGTGGCCATTAGCTGAGGATAACCCAGTTATAAGCCCTTGTGAGGAATAACTTTGAATAAAGCTCGGGAGGGACGTCCGTACTCTGCAGGGGATAAGCTTCCAGAATCTACTAGGGATAAGCTTCAAGACCTGCTGGGGATAAGAATTCCACTTTCCTGGGGAAACCTTCGGACTGTATTGGAAAATGGTTCCACTGGAGTGTCTGTATTCCGCCGGGGAACAATCTTAGATCAAGACTGCCGGGGATGCTTGCTGAGAACTGCCTATACCCCGTTGGGGAATGTTGATATCTTTTGGGGATACGCAACTTCCTTCAGGCTGACCGCAGACTAACTCTACTGGAGGAGAGTATTGCGGACTTGCTAGGGGAATAGGGTGCCTATTGTAGGGCTTGATGATAGACTAACTCTTCCTGGGGAGAGTGTTGCTGAATCTTGTCTTACTCTGTGGGGAGTTGAGGCAACTTGGTCATATTCTTCAGTTGAACCTACCTTGATACTTCGGCGGACAAAGCAACTAGACTGCATCAGACAACTCTACATTACCCCTGTTTCTGATGTCACCTATAATTAGTCTTTTGTTTCATATGCAAGTATTTATGAATTGGCAATTTAATGTCAAATGCATATATCAAAAATGAACATTGGACGTTCTTCGCAAAACAAAACAGAAAAAGGAAAAAACAATGGGCAATTTGTTTGGAAAAGTGAACTTGTATTGATTTTGAAATTTGCCTGTAAATAGGCGTTTTTTGTACAAGAGGCCGACGTACTAGTAAGAGAACGCCGCCGAATAACATAAAGTTTATACAATTTTGAAAAGGAAACAAAACAGCTATGTGCACAATATTCCCACTGGGTTCCAACTCTGCTATCGCCTTTATGTCTTCAAGCGTCTCATCACTTTGCTGCTTAGTTGAAGATGAAGCTGATTGATCGATGCTGAAGTCTGAGCCAGATAGTTGATGCCGAATTATGGATGCAAGGTGATCCAATGAGACATAGTGTTACGCTTTATCCCTAACTTTTGCCTGGACCGCCCTTTCGGGTTTTCAGTCCACCGGGATACCCATTTTTGCCCAAGCCGCCTTTTCAGGTATTCGACTTGCGGGGTGTACAGATTTTTTTTATTTCATCCCTTATTTTTGCCCGAACCCTTTTGGTTCGCCGGGAAGCCCTTATTTTTGCCCAGGTATGTCAACCTAGCGGGTCTTTGATTCATGTGTAGTGTGATCGGTGGATCTGGAACTGACTGTTTAAAGCTGGTTCACAAAATGTCGCGGAAGCAAGAGTCGCCACCGTATTTTATTTTCTCCAAATGGAAAGGACAAAAGCACAGAAAAATTCCTTATAGAGATTGCTCTCGGTTCGGGAGGTAGGTTATAGAAAGGGAAGGTGTTAGCACCCTTTCTATCCATGGTTATCCACGGGCTCTTAGATACTTGCTCATTTGTGTTTTCAAAAATGGTTTGTTTGCTTTTCAATGTGGGTTTTAAAAAGTTTCTTTGAAAAATTCCAGTTCGACTCTTGTATCAGTCCTCAAGAGTGTTTGAAAAATTGCTTTCGAAAACTTTTTGAAAAGGTGTCGGTGTGAAAAGTATTTTTGATTTGTTTTGAAATTTAGAGCAAGTATCTAGAGTCGTCTACCTACCCTAAGGAATTCGTCTGTGTAAATGTCCTTTAAAGTAGTGCCATCCCACCATTGAGAGGTAGGTAGCACCACCGTTGGAGTTGTTCGGGTCAATTCGAGGTTCGGGACATGGTGATCACCGGAGCAATGGGAAGATACCTTAGAAGCTACCCTCATGCCAGGTTCCCGGATCATGAGGACTTACTAAGACATCCTCTACTCGACGATCACCTTTCGAGAGGTAAGGCAACAGTGAGGCGTACCCTAGGGGTGGTGTGTGATTTGTGTGTCAGATTCATTTATTTTTGTCTTGTCATGTCATGGGTGATCTACGCTTTTGTTTTTATTTTAACATTCATTCTTGCATGCAATTATTAACAGTTAAAAAGTTGCGAGGAATATAAAGTTCCTAAACTATTACAAAGGCGCGGGTCCACATCGCCAAATTAAATCCAGGACCCGATTTGACATAAAATAAAGATGCGAGAAATATAAATGTTTAATTTACACGGCTTTGGGAGAATTACATTAAAATTATAAGAAAGGAAATAAATGCGCGAATTGAAATTATTAGCGAATGCGAGGGCGTTGGACCCTTTTTAATGAAATTAAATTATATTAACAAATTAATTAAAATAAAATAAAAAGAAAAAGATTTTTGAGTTTTTGTATTTATGGAATTTTAATGAGAAGATTATGAAATTAATAAAATTAACCCTAATTCTAGTTATTTTTAATTTATTAAGAAAAGCATTAAAATTTAACCTAAAATTAACCTAATTAATTAATAGCAAGTTTATTTACAAAAAAAAAAAATTATTAATATGGTGAAAAAGAAAAGGTAAAAATAATCAAAACCCTAATTCTACAACTTTTTAAGTTTATTGAGAAAAATGTTTGAAATTAATCCTAGAATTGAAAACTAAGTTAATTAATGATTTTTATTTACAAAAAAAATAAAATATATTTTTTATTTTTATGACTTTCTGATTTTTATTATTTTTTATGTTTTATGAAAATATTAATTCAAAGATTTAAATAAAAATTAAACAAAACAAATAAAATAGCAAAATATGAAAGAATAAAAAAAAGCAAACCATGGGGGGTTCTGTCCCCAATTGGGAGGTATGTTCCTAGCAATTCTGGCCCAATTGTTTCAAGTCCTTTTGACTTTTCCTGGAAGCGTGCAGGTGCGTTGACTGATGCCTATTATGTTCTTCAGATCATAGCCCTTTGATTGATCTTGATAAGCGCGTGGCAAACCTGAATGATGGATGTATGGTGGACGCTTGTGTTGAAATTGCACAGAAGCATGATTAGAAAAATAACATGGAATAAGAAGGGGGACCTGGGATTCGAACCCAGGTCCCAGGGGTTGCCAGCGCTGCTTTCCACCATCTATGCTGCATTGCAACTTTGTAATAATAATAGATGACAATTAATATATAAAAAAAACAACGCACTAACGCTATGGATCAAAAAAACGCGCTAAATTTTAAACTACCCTATCACTTGGAGACAGGTCATCATCTTCCCCATCCATTCGCTTTTGGCCTGAAAAAAACAGTTAGATAGCGGGGGTTTTAAACCCCCACTAAATAGTGCATATGAAAATAGCGAATAGAAATCCCTGCATCATAAATTAGGCGCGATATGTGTGTTCGATTCACATGAAGCTTCTCGTTCCAATGGTTCAAGTCCTGGGGTTTGATTTTTCTGGACGAGGAAACCCCCAATTTTTCAGTTTTGTAACCCTAGCATGCTTCCATGGTAAAATTGCGTACGATGCATAAAAACTCAATCAAACTATAGGGTTAGCTTCAGCATGATAAGACTAACATAAAACAATCATTAGAACTCAAAATTATGGCATGAATGATCAGATACGATTATGCAAAAAAGATGAAACCGTTTGATAGCTAGGTACCAATTCTTGATGTTAGGGATGATGGTTTTGATTCAAGCACGTTCCTTGAAGCCTCGGGAATGCAATGGAATAATTTTCTTGCCTTGAAATGCTTTGGAACCACGTTTTCAATTTTGGAATTTTTGACAAAAAACACAAACTTTATTCTTGTTTTCTGGCGCAGCTTTCAGCTTCCTAGCACTAGGGTTTACATCCTGCTTATGTATGGAATGATTAGGGTTGAAAATTGGATCCAAAAAACCTTTGCATTGATGTAGAGAATATTTGATTTTCATGCATATAATTTTCAATCTTTTTCATGCATATTTGATACCAATCATGGTAAATCACATTGATTCTTTCTATATCTGATCATGCACGAATCTTGAGTGTATTTCATGCATAAAAAGATTTAAAAGGCTTCCTTTGGTATTTTTCACATATTTTAATTAATTAAATGAATTATTAGCAATTAAAAATTCAAATAAATAAATAAAAATGATGAATAACTTCCCTTTGGGCCAAATTGTCGTGCACATGCTTTGGATGATGATTCTTGGAAGAAAATGTGGCCCATTATCAATTTTAAGGCATTTGAAGCAAAGTTGATTTTTCAAAATATCCAAAAATTTCCCAACTTCCACAAGGCATATCTTGCTCAATTCTTAAGCTTTGCTCATGTTCTTGGACATTTTGGAAAGGTCTTGAAGTCCTCTAACCAATGCCTTTGGTCCCATGTCATTTTTATTTACCAATCTCAAGTTATGGCCTTTGACTTAAAGTCCCTTTTTGTTGACTTTTGAAAATGACCTATAATGTTGAAATTGATAACTTTTTGTGTGAGAATTTCTTGGACTTGAAGTGTGAAGAGGAATTGTAGGAAAAGTCTTTCTCTTAAAAATGAGATTTGGATGGAATTTTTCTGATAATCCATGTGGAAGTTATGCCTTGGTCAAGTTACAGTTGACTTTTTCAACTGTCCAAATATGGAAACTTTTGCATCTTGAGACTTTTTGAGCCAAGCTTTGAGAATCATGATCAAGCATTTATCAAATGATGTTTGTGGCTTCAAAATAAGATGTTGACCAAAAATTTGAACTTTTGACTGTCAAATGACCATTTTGCCCCTACAGTTGACTGTAGTGCAATTAGGGTTTTTGATTGTGCAATTTTGTGCTGTAAGTCTTGAAACTTGGTATGAGGATTCTTGACCATGTTTGTAGGCATGTGGGACTTGATTGGACCCTTGGAAACTCCATTTTCCTTGTTAGAACCAAAACCCTAGTTTTTGACTGTTAGGAGGCCCTTGAACTATGCAACCCTTAGGAGATTTTGAAGCATGCTATTTGCAATTCTTGAAGAATATCGGAGGGCAAATTTTGGGGTACAACAGTTGCCCCTGTTCAATCTTCTTAGACCTGAGGATGCAGATTGGCTGACGTGCCTTTCGTAATCCGAAGGTGGAAGATGATTGAACACTAGAGTGCCCAGAAATTTGCGCTCACATAGTAGTGTGATGGTGGGAATGGGCTTACAGATGCCATTTGGAGATTGATGGATAGAATGATGGGCTTATATATGCCATGCTAAGAGGTGATGGGTAGGTGGATGGGCTTATAGATGCCATCTGGATGTTGATCGCGTAAGAGATTCCTTAGCGAGAACTTGCGTACCTGCAAAAGAAAAGGATTACCTGACCCGTTAAGGGAGCTGGTCTTCAGATTCTTTGTATAGATGTGTCCTGACTGGTTACAGGAGCTGGATCTGGATCTTCAAAAGGTGATGAATGAACCGGGGATGGTTACTACCTCAACAGGAACGGTGAGAGAACCTTGGGCGATTACTACCTCAACAGGAATGCTGAGAGAACCTGGGGACGATTTCAACCTCAACAGTATCGCTGAGAGAATCTTGGGCGACTTCAACCTCAACAGTAACGCTGAGAGAATCTTGGGCGACTTCAACCTCAACAGTAACGCTGAGAGAATCTTGGGCGACTTCTACCTCAACAGTAACGTTGAGAGAATCTTGGGGCGACTTCTACCTCAACAGTAATGCTGAGAGAATCTTGGGACAATTACTACCTCCGCAGTAACGGGGAGAGAACCATAGGCGACTTCAACCTCAACAGTAACGCTGAGAGAATCTTGGGGCAACTTCTACCTCAACAGTAACGCTGAGAGAATCTTGGGCGACTTCAACCTCAACAGTAACGTTGAGAGAATCTTAGGCGACTTCAACCTCAACAGTATCGCTGAGAGAATCTTGGGCGACTTCAACCTCAACAGTAACGCTGAGAGAATCTTGGGCGACTTCAACCTCAACAGTATCGCTGAGAGAATCTTGGGCGACTTCTACCTCAACAGTAACGCTGAGAGAATCTTGGATATCTTCTACTGAGTCTTTATCAGGAAAATCTGTTAGGGGTCGATTTAGCTGGACTAGAGAAGGCCTTTGACTGGATAAGAAACAGGAAAATCTTAGGGTCGATTTAACTGAACCGGTCTAGGTCTTGAAATCTTCAACTGGATAAGAAACAGGGAGATCTTAGGGTCGATCTGACTGAACCAGAGAAGGCCTTTGACTGGATAAGAAACAGGAAAATCTTAGGGTCGATTTAACTGAACCGGTCTAGGTCTTGAAATCTTCAACTGGATAAGAAACAGGGAGATCTTAGGATCGATCTGACTGAACCAGAGAAGGCCTTTGACTGGATAAGAAACAGGAAAATCTTAGGGTCGATTTAACTGAACCGGTCTAGGTCTTGAAATCTAGCTGAGAACTTAACTGAATCTTTCCTGAAAGGTAAAGGTCAGTCATATGCAATGCATGATATGGATTAAGCAAATGATGTTCTCAACATAAATGAGATTTGTAAGATATGATGCGTATATGCATGCTATAATGTATGAAGATGTTTATGAATGTATGTTTTCGTCTTAGGAAAATAAATCCTTGACGAGTGCCGGGAAGTCACTCCTGGGCTGATGTTGAAGAATAGATTTTGCCTCCGCTGGGGATGTTAGTTGCAAGAATACCGGTAGGAGAAGATGACTCCGTTGGGGAATGAACTTGGCGAATGGATTACTCTGCGGGGAGAAAAGTACTCTAGAGATCTTGCTGGGGAACAATACTCTGTGGGGAGAGAGGTACTTTGCTGAAATGTTGATGGTAACTTCGTTGGGGATACCATTGTTGCGTTGGAAGTGTTGAGAGACTTCGCTGGGGATAAGAAGACTTCGTCGAGGACGCTCTTTCCGTGGCTTTTGGCTGAGGATAACCCAGTTATATCCTGGTAAGGAAATAACTCTTTGAATAAAGCTGGGAGACGCGTTCGTGCTCTACGGGGATAAGCTTCCAGAATCTATTGGGGATAAGCTTACTGCTTGGGGAGATGAATTCCAACTTTCCTGGGGAAATCTTGATTGGACTCTCCTGGGGAAATTCTTGAGGTGTAATTTTTGTAAGTTGAAAGAGGGAACCTATGTAGGGTTGCCTGATGATGAGCTCGTGTAAAACCACATCTTGGAAAGAAGGACATCTGTGTAGGGTTGACTGATGGTGATCAAGTGGATGATTGTCCTGTTTGGTTTCGGATATTAACCCACGATCAGTCGTCCACTGATTTTTCTTGGCTTGTTACCAATGTTGATCTGGAATTTGTAAAGGTAGATGGTAATCATCTTTATATTGATCTTTTCTTGGTACCTTGGTTGACAGAGCAACTGGATCGCCTGGACGACTCGTTATTGCCCCTGTTTCTGAGGTGAGGGAGGAAGACCTGTGAGGTGCTGATAGTTGTTGATAGACAAACCTTCTTCTAGTAGACGGATGACAGGATGCCAGGACATAGTCGTACACTTTGATCCCTAACTTTTTCCTGGACTGCCCTTCCGGGTTTTCAATCCACCGGGATACCCATCTTTGCCCAAGCCGCCTTTTCAGGTTTTCGACTTGCCGGGTGTACAGATTTTTTCATATTCATCCCTTATTTTTCCCGAACCCTTTTGGTTCGCCGGGAAGCCCTTATTTTTTCCTAGGTGTGTCAACCTAGCGGGTCTTTGATTACGCGTAGTATTTTTTTTTACTATGTCCACGCTCTCAGAATGTAGGGAGTTGCCCCTGTTAGAAGTGTTTTGTCATGCCACCAGAAGCCGTTTGATCAGGCAAGATTCGTTGCTGGAATCCCCCAAGTGACCCAGGCGGAGATTTGCCCCAGGCTATTTGGCATTGTTGAGAGATTCTCTGAATCTTGACTTAACTGCCCCGGATGATAGATCAAGATCATGTCATGCCCCTTGATTGGAAGTGCTTATGTTCATTAAACTTCGTCGTGCGAACTTCTATGCTGTTCAAACAAATAGTCATACGCAAACAGTATTATATCAAGAATGCAAAGCTTATGTCTGTCTCGAAGTTTTTGAAAATGCAGTTTTTTTAATAAAACAAGTGAGTTCTTTTGTAAACTGCGATGACAAACTCGTTATTTTACTGCGAGCCTTAAGGAGTCAGGATACCTTTGTACCAGTATGCTTTCGAACTAACCCATGCTTCAGCTAGGACGTTTAAGGGTTGTAGCGTGGCCTGGTTCACGGTTTAAGAAACAAAGGATAAAGGCTCAAATTATTTGTACCCACCCGCTCTTCGTGATGTTCTTCAAACCTAAACTCAGCTGATCGTGCGTTAGACCTTGTTTGAGTCTTTGCTCTGAAATTCCAGTGATGGTTCGGATGTTGAACGTTTATTTGAATAGGCAGTCATTTTCTTTTGTTGAGAGTTTTTTATAACCTCTTTTCCTTCTTGATTTTGTTATCCCTATTTTTTTTGCCTGAACTGTTCTTTTGTGATTACAGTCAGCGGGATGCCCCAGTTTTGTAAGTCTCCTTCATAGGTTTTGACTTATGGTTTTTTTATTTTGAGAGATATAATGACTACCTTTCTTTATTGATTATTCGGAACCATCACTGTCTTTCTTTGTTTTGTAAGGACCTCTTTGGTGCCATTCGTTATGCACTTGGATCAACTGAGAGAACTACCCTGCCCCAGGTTATAATGAAGGGTTTTAATTTTCGAAAAGAAAAACTCCTACTTCTTTGGCTCAGAGGGGTTGACGAGGGATTATCATCCTTATAACTCCAGTGTTTAGGGATTGAAACAATGCCTGTACCTCATCAGCGGGGTCTGTTCAAAAGCATACTGTAGATTATAATATCGTTTTCGTCATCCTCCCTCAAGAGGCTTAGAATTTTAGATCAAGAGTTGACATCAGAAAAATATGAAAACAGTTCGCATATAGTGAATACGAATATATTGCTTCAAAACAGACATATGCGATGCATTAATGAAATAACAATGTTTAACAATGAACAAATGTTTGAACAATCAAAAAGAATTATAACTTGGACATTCGAATGAACAAAGGTCTTTTCATCTCAGGGCTTGTTATTTCAACTGGTGCATTCGATAGGGATGGCAGGAGCATTCAGCTTGGCCCATCTGGGTGAAATCCACAGCTCTTTCCTCGATCAGGTCTTGGATCCTATTCTTCAGAGCCCAACAGTCGTCGGTGTCATGGCCTGGACTGCTAGAGTGGTATGCACATCTTTCCTTAGACTTGTATTTTGGGGAGGCTGTGTTGAGATTCTTAGGAGGGTCCCTTAACGTCACCAGATTCAACCTCAACAATTGTTGTAAAGCTTGAGACGGTGACACGTTGAGCTTGGTGAACTGCCTTTTAGGCCTGTCTGGTTTGCTCTGATCAGTCCGTTGTTCTTGGCGAGGTCGTTGTTGGACCTGTGAAGTAATAGCAGCTTGGATAGGCCCAAACCTTTGACTTCTTGGAAGTTGATTAATGACTGGGTCCCTGACTTGGGCTGGTTGCTTCATGTCTTGATGAAGCTGACTGACCATGGCCCTCAACTCTCCTTGCTCCTGAGCTAAACTTTGGATGAGAGCCCTTTGCTCCAGCATCTGGGTTTTCAATGTGTTTACCTCAGCTTGTAGACGTTTCAGCTGTTCGTCCTTGTCATCTTCAGGACTTTTCTTGGCCAAGTTCCCCATGAGGAGTGTCCTTAATTCTTCCTGCCCCTTGGATAGGCTTAGGAAGATCTCCATGAACTGAGTCTCTTGAGCTTGCAGACCCTGGTTATCTTGTTGGGAAGCCATTGCTGAAATAAACAGCGAAGAAAGTAAGTGACCTGTCAAAAGGGTACCTGTAATGCAATCATATGTATGATATGCATGCAACGTTTTCAAGGATCTCGCAAGGTAAACAAGAAAATCGTTAGAATTTGAATTCGGTGGCTTGATTGAAGGAACTTCCTGTTGTTGAGAGTCCTTCTTCAAGAGTCAAGGCTCACCATATCTAGTGGGTCATAGCCCCTGACAACCTTGGCTAGAGGAAAATAAATCCTCTTTGCCCCTTGTTAGACGTTTGATTCACCATGACCTGCATCACAAGCCCTTGAGATCCTTGAAATGGGTTAGGATGTATGCAATGGTATGATGTTATGGTATGCATGGGGTAATGTGGGTAAACCCTGTTATGAGTCCCCATTAAGGACTATAAACAAAACCTGCAAGAAACTCAGTACACTCTGTTATGAGTCCCCATTAAGGACTATAAACAAAACCTGCAAGAAATTTAGTAAGCCCTGTCATGGGTCCCAATTAAGGACTAAAACAAAACCTGCAAATAGTTCATGTGTCAGATAAAGCATGCAAGTAGTCGAGTACGAAGGCACACAAATCACACAAAAGAGCCCTTAGAGTTTAGGCCAGCATGGGGTCTAGGTATTACCCTCTTGAAGTTGGTGGGCTCAACCTGTCCTATCAGAAGTAACCGGGTTCTAAGGGTCCCAATATCACTGGATTGCTTTCATTGTTCATCGTTTCAATTTAGCCACTGAACTGGCGACCGAAATATTCCAGGAAAGCAACCCTCAATTGAGTGTAGTATCGAGTATCAACCAACCTCGGACTGCACCAAAGTCAGTTATCTCACTACCCTAAAGAGGCCAAGATAGTTCAATTAAGGTTCCTAAGGTCAATTGATGCTTCACGACACCACGCGGAGGCCCCGTACTCTCCTTGACTGAACTCAAGGGTTACCGGTACACACCAAAGTGCCACATCAACGTAGCAGACTGTTTCAACCATGTCGGTATACCCCGCACAGTTCCCTCACAGCCTTGTTGCTACTTTTTAAGAGGGTATCCCCAGATCCGGGTTAGGATCTATAGAACTCCCAAGACAGTCCCACAATTTAAAGCAAACAAAGAAAGCAATTGAAAACACAGTTATGAACTAACCCTAAGGTACACCTCACTTTATAAAGATTTCCCCAGCAGAGTCGCCAGTTCTGTGATCGGTGGATCTGGAACTGACTGTTTAAAGCTGGTTCGCGAAATGTCACGGAAGCAAGAGTCGCCACCGTCTTTTATTTTCTCTAAATGGAAAGGACAAAAGCACAGAAAAATTCCTTATAGAGATTGCTCTCGGTTCGGGAGGTAGGTTATAGAAAGGGAAGGTGTTAGCACCCTTTCTATCCATGGTTATCCACGGGCTCTTAGATACTTGCTCATTTGTGTTTTCAAAAATGGTTTGTTTGCTTTTCAATGTGGGTTTTAAAAAGTTTCTTTGAAAAATTCCAGTTCGACTCTTGTATCAGTCCTCAAGAGTGTTTGAAAAATTGCTTTCGAAAACTTTTTGAAAAGGTGTCGGTGTGAAAAGTATTTTTGATTTGTTTTGAAATTTAGAGCAAGTATCTAGAGTCGTCTACCTACCCTAAGGAATTCGTCTGTGTAAATGTCCTTTAAAGTAGTGCCATCCCACCATTGAGAGGTAGGTAGCACCACCGTTGGAGTTGTTCGGGTCAATTCGAGGTTCGGGACATGGTGATCACCGGAGCAATGGGAAGATACCTTAGAAGCTACCCTCATGCCAGGTTCCCGGATCATGAGGACTTACTAAGACATCCTCTACTCGACGATCACCTTTCGAGAGGTAAGGCAACAATGAGGCGTACCCTAGGGGTGGTGTGTGATTTGTGTGTCAGATTCATTTATTTTTGTCTTGTCATGTCATGGGTGATCTACGCTTTTGTTTTTATTTTAACATTCATTCTTGCATGCAATTATTAACAGTTAAAAAGTTGCGAGGAATATAAAGTTCCTAAACTATTACAAAGGCGCGGGTCCACATCGTCAAATTAAATCCAGGACCCGATTTGACATAAAATAAAGATGCGAGAAATATAAATGTTTAATTTACACGGCTTTGGGAGAATTACATTAAAATTATAAGAAAGGAAATAAATGCGCGAATTGAAATTATTAGCGAATGCGAGGGCGTTGGACCCTTTTTAATGAAATTAAATTATATTAACAAATTAATTAAAATAAAATAAAAAGAAAAAGATTTTTGAGTTTTTGTATTTATGGAATTTTAATGAGAAGATTATGAAATTAATAAAATTAACCCTAATTCTAGTTATTTTTAATTTATTAAGAAAAGCATTAAAATTTAACCTAAAATTAACCTAATTAATTAATAGCAAGTTTATTTACAAAAAAAAAAAAAATTAATTATTAATATGGTGAAAAAGAAAAGGTAAAAATAATCAAAACCCTAATTCTACAACTTTTTAAGTTTATTGAGAAAAATGTTTGAAATTAATCCTAGAATTGAAAACTAAGTTAATTAATGATTTTTATTTACAAAAAAAATAAAATATATTTTTGATTTTTATGACTTTCTGATTTTTATTATTTTTTATGTTTTATGAAAATATTAATTCAAAGATTTAAATAAAAATTAAACAAAACAAATAAAATAGCAAAATATGAAAGAATAAAAAAAAGCAAACCATGGGGGGTTCTGTCCCCAATTGGGAGGTATGTTCCTAGCAATTCTGGCCCAATTGTTTCAAGTCCTTTTGACTTTTCCTGGAAGCGTGCAGGTGCGTTGACTGATGCCTATTATGTTCTTCAGATCATAGCCCTTTGATTGATCTTGATAAGCGCGTGGCAAACCTGAATGATAGATGTATGGTGGACGCTTGTGTTGAAACTGCACAGAAGCATGATTAGAAAAATAACATGGAATAAGAAGGGGGACCTGGGATTCGAACCCAGGTCCCAGGGGTTGCCAGCGCTGCTTTCCACCATCTATGCTGCATTGCAACTTTGTAATAATAATAGATGACAATTAATATATAAAAAAAACAACGCACTAACGCTATGGATCAAAAAAACGCGCTAAATTTTAAACTACCCTATCACTTGGAGACAGGTCATCGTCTTCCCCATCCATTCGCTTTTGGCCTGAAAAAAACAGTTAGATAGCGGGGGTTTTAAACCCCCACTAAATAGTGCATATGAAAATAGCGAATAGAAATCCCTGCATCATAAATTAGGCGCGATATGTGTGTTCGATTCACATGAAGCTTCTCGTTCCAATGGTTCAAGTCCTGGGGTTTAATTTTTCTGGACGAGGAAACCCCCAATTTTTCAGTTTTGTAACCCTAGCATGCTTCCATGGTAAAATCGCGTACGATGCATAAAAACTCAATCAAACTATAGGGTTAGCTTCAGCATGATAAGACTAACATAAAACAATCATTAGAACTCAAAATTATGGCATGAATGATCAGATACGATTATGCAAAAAAGATGAAACCGTTTGATAGCTAGGTACCAATTCTTGATGTTAGGGATGATGGTTTTGATTCAAGCACGTTCCTTGAAGCCTCAGGAATGCAATGGAATAATTTTCTTGCCTTGAAATGCTTTGGAACCACGTTTTCAGTTTTGGAATTTTTGACAAAAACACAAACTTTGTTCTTGTTTTCTGGCGCAGCTTTCAGCTTCCTAGCACTAGGGTTTACATCCTGCTTATGTATGGAATGATTAGGGTTGAAAATTGGATCCAAAAAACCTTTGCATTGATGTAGAGAATATTTGATTTTCATGCATATAATTTTCAATCTTTTTCATGCATATTTGATACCAATCATGGCAAATCACATTGATTCTTTCTATATCTGATCATGCACGAATCTTGAGTGTATTTCATGCATAAAAAGATTTAAAAGGCTTCCTTTGGTATTTTTCACATATTTTAATTAATTAAATGAATTATTAGCAATTAAAAATTCAAATAAATAAATAAAAATGATGAATAACTTCCCTTTGGGCCAAATGGTCGTGCACATGCTTTGGATGATGATTCTTGGAAGAAAATATGGCCCATTAGCAATTTTAAGGCATTTAAAGCAAAGTTGATTTTTCAAAATATCCAAAACTTTCCCAACTTCCACAAGGCATATCTTGCTCAATTTTTAAGATTTGCTCATGTTCTTGGACATTTTGGAAAGGTCTTGAAGTCCTCTAACCAATGCCTTTGGTCCCATGTCATTTTGATTTACCAATCTCAAGTTATGGCCTTTGACTTAAAGTCCCTTTTTGTTGACTTTTGAAAATGACCTATAATGTTGAAATTGATAACTTTTTGTGTGAGAATTTCTTGGACTTGAAGTGTGAAGAGGAGTTGTAGGAAATGTCTTTCTCTTCAAAATGAGATTTGGATGGAATTTTTCTGATAATCCATGTGGAAGTTATGCCTTGGTTAAGTTACAGTTGACTTTTTCAACTGTCCAAATATGGAAACTTTTGCATCTTGAGACTTTTTGAGCCAAGCTTTGAGAATCATGATCAAGCATTGATCAAATGATGTTTGTGGCTTCAAAATGAGATGTTGACCAAAAATTTGAACTTTTGACTGTCAAATGACCATTTTGCCCCTACAGTTGACTGTAGTGCAATTAGGGTTTTTGACTGTGCAATTTTGTGCTGTAAGTCTTGAAACTTGGTATGAGGATTCTTGACCATGTTTGTAGGCATGTGGGACTTGATTGGACCCTTGGAAACTTCATTTTATTTGTCAGAACCAAAACCCTAGTTTTTGACTGTTAGGAGGCCCTTGAACTGTGCAACCCTTAGGAGATTTTGAAGCATGCTCTTTGCAATTCTTGAAGAATATGGGAGGGCAAATTTTGGGGTACAACACGTAGTATCTTTTTATTATGTCTGCATTAGCGGGGTGAGGAAGGTCGTCACCATCCATGGTGGTTAGAATCATGGCTCCTCCTGAGAACACATGTTTAACCACAAATGGCCCTTCGTACGTAGGGGTCCATTTGCCCCGGGGATCACTTTGAGGAAGGATGATGCGTTTGATTACCAGGTCCCAACTTGATACTCTTGTGGCCTGACTTTCTTGTTAAATGCCCTGATCATCCGTTTTTGATACGTCTGACCATGACAGATAGCAGTGAGTCTCTTTTCGTCAATTAGGTTTAATTGATCAAGTCGAGTCTGGATCCAGTCATCTTCACTCAAGTCTGCATCCTTCATTATCCGGAGAGAGGGTATCTGGACTTCAATAGGCAAGACTGCCTCCATGCCATTGACCAAGGAAAAGGGTGTTGCCCCGGTTGACGTCCTTGCTGAGGTACGGTACCCATGAAGAGCAAATGGTAACATCTCGTGCTAATCTTTATAGGTCACTGTTATCTTCTGCACAATTTTCTTGATGTTTTTATTTGCCGCTTCGACGACTCCATTCATCTTCGGCCTGTAAGGAGAAGAGTTGTGGTGCTGTATCTTGAATTGCTCGCAGAGCTCAGTGATCATCTTGTTGTTAAGATTGGTACAATTGTCCGTAATGATTCTTTCCGGGACGCCGTACCGACAGATCAGGTTGTGCTGAATGAAACGTGCCACGACACTCTTGGTTACAGTAGCATAGGAAGCTGCTTCCACCCACTTCGCGAAGTAATCAATCGCTACCAAGATGAAGCGATGCCCGTTGGATGCCGTTGGTCGGATCTCGCCGATCATATCAATGCCCCACATTGCAAAAGGCCAAGGTGCCGTCAGGACGTTCAGAGGAACCGGAGGGATATGCACCTTATCAGCATAGATCTGGCATTTATGACAAGTTCGAGAATGTTGGTAACAGTCGGCTTCCATTGTGGACCAGAAATACCCTGCCCGAAGGATTTTCTTTGCCATAGTGTGTCCACTGGAATGTGTTCCGAATGTACCTTCTTGTAGTTCTACCATGATCTTCTCTGCTTCAGTTTTATCCACACAACGCAGTAGAGTTGAATCATGATTCCGTTTGTAGAGAATGTCGTTGCTAAGGAAGAATTTTGCCGCGAACTTTCTCAGAAACTTCTTATCGTTGACAGACGCACCTTCAGGGTATTCCTGAGCTTCCAAGTATCTTTTCACCTCATGATACCAGGGTTTATCGATTACTTCTTCGGCCTCAAGATCGCAGCAGTATGCAGGTTCGTCCAACTTCCAGATAATGATCCGGGGAGCCTCATTGTCCCATTTGACTTTGAACATTGAAGACATCGTAGCTAGTGCGTCCGCTAACTGATTCTCTTCTCTTGGGAAGTGTTCAAAAGTTATCTCTTCAAAGTGGGGAAGCAAAGTCAACACATACTCCTTGTAAGGAATAAGATTTGGGTGTTTCGTATCCCACTCGCCTTTGATCTGATTGATCACGAGAGCAGAATCTCCGAAGACACTCAGAAACTTGATCCTTAAGTCGATTGCAGCTTGAAGACCCATGATACATGCCTCATATTCTGCCATGTTGTTGGTGCAGTTGAAACACAGCCGGGCGGTGAGTGGAGTATGAGTTCCTTTGGGGGATATGATTACGGCGCCGATGCCGTTACCCAAAGCGTTCGAGGCTCCATCAAAATGCATAGACCATCGGGATCCTTCCTCAGGTCCTTCATCCGGTCCAGGTACTTCACAATCAGTTACTACCATGATATCTTCGTCCGGAAATTCAAAGTTCAATGATTGGTAATCGTCCACAGGTTGGTGTGCCAAATGATCTGCCAGTACACTTCCCTTGATTGCTTTTTGAGTTGTGTACTGGATATCATATTCTGTCAAGATCATTTGCCATCTTGCTATTCTTCCAGACAGAGCAGGCTTTTCGAATATGTACTTGATGGGATCCATTTTTGAAATCAGCAGAGTAGTGTGAGTCAACATATACTGTCTCAGCCGGCGAGCAGCCCATACCAGAGCGCAGCAAGTTTTCTCGAGCAGTGAGTACCGAGACTCACAGTCGGTAAACTTTTTGCTCAGGTAATAAATAGCGTGCTCTTTTCGGCCATACTCGTCATGCTGCCCCAGCACACACCCCATTGAGTTGTCAAGCACTGTCAAGTATAGTATTAGAGGTCTCCCTTCCACCGGTGGCATAAGGATGGGTGGATCTTGGAGATACTCCTTTATCTTTTCAAAAGCGGCCTGACATTCATCGTTCCAACGTACTACCTGATCTTTCTTCAGCAATTTGAAGATTGGCTCACAGGTAGCAGTCAAATGTGAGATGAATCGGGCAATGTAATTCAGTCGTCCCAGAAAGCCTCTGACTTCTTTCTCTGTCTTGGGAGTCGGCATCTCTTGTATGGCTTTCACCTTGGCAGGGTCCACCTGAATACCTTTATCGCTTACAATGAAACCTAGCAATTTTCCCGACCTCACCCCAAAGGTGCATTTGTTTGGGTTCAACCTCAGTTTGTACAACTTCAGTCGGTCAAACAGCTTCCGCAGATGGTCAAGGTGTTCCTCCTCAGTTTGGGACCTTGCAATCATATCATCGAATAACACTTCAATCTCATGGTGGATCATGTCATGAAATAAAGCAACCATGGCACGTTGGTAGGTTGCCCCAACATTTTTCAACCCGAATGGCATGACCTTGTAGCAGAAGGTGCCCCACTGAGTAACAAAGGTGGTCTTTTCCATATCTTCAGGAGCCATCTTGATCTGATTGTACCCTGAAAAACCATCCATGAAGGAGAACACCTTGTGTTGAGCAGTATTGTCAATAAGAACGTCGATGTGAGGCAGAGGGAAATCATCTTTAGGGCTAGCCCTGTTCAAATCCATGTAATCAACACACATTCTGACCTTACCATCCTTCTTCGGCACTGGCACTACGTTGGCAACCCACTGAGGGTAAGAAGTCACTGCTAGAAACCCGGCATCGAATTGCTTCATAACCTCAGCTTTGATTTTTTCGGACATCTCTGGATGCATACGGCGGACCTTTTGCTTTACCGGAGGGCAGTCTTCCTTGGTAGGCAGGTGATGAACCACAATGTCAGCATCCAAACCAGGCATGTCTTCGTAAGACCAAGCAAAGATTTCCATGTAGTCATGCAGCATCTGGATCAATCGTTGCTTCATGCTGAGCTCTAGATTGGCACCAATCTTGACTTCTTTTCTATCTGTCTCAGTACCCAGGTTCACTGTTTCCACGAGCTCTTCATGCGGCTGAATGACCCTCTCTTCCTGGAGTAGCAGTCTTGCGAGTTCACCAGGCACTTCGCAATCATCTTCACCTTCGTCTTCGGCCAAGTTGATCGGATTTTCAAAGTCATAACTGGCAGTAGCAGAGCTGTTACCAGTGAGATCCAGAGTGGATTGGAACCTGTATAAGTGAGTGTGTGTAAATATAGCTGTTTTGCAATATATAACACAGAAAGAAAAAAGAGCACAAGATTTGAAATGCAACAAACGTCCAATGTTTTGATTAATGATATATGGAAATATCATACAAAAAAGCCCTCACAAATGGAGCTACGATGCCCCGGGTAGGACACCGAGCCAATAAAAGTTTCAACATATTGTTTGTTACAAATTGAAAATCAAAAGAGTTCATTACTGCGTGACAAATGTAATAGGTGTAAAATCTTTTGCCGTCCAGTTGCTTGGTCCGTTGCTGGTTGTTGGATAGATCCAACTGTCAAATTCTGCTTCCTCTATGTCCTCCTCGATAGCATTCACTCTTGAGTTGGTGATGAACACCGGAGCCTTTCTGGTCCTTTCTTTGCGAACAGTCCTCTGAGCCTCTGCAGTGAAGCCCAACCAAAACTTGTCGGTCTTTTGAGTGAAGTCAGGAAGCTGACCCCAGTTTGCGCACTTGCCTTTCTCGATTACAGCCCGGGCATCCTTCAAGGAAGCCATCTTCAAAGGAAATTCTTCTTCAACCACTGCCTCAGCTGACGCCAATGTTGGAGGTACTTCCTCAAAATGTTGAAAGGGGGTTTCAATAAACTCCCCGTCCATCTCGATATACCGGAATGAATTCAAGTGACTTACCATGTATTCCTCCTCAACCTGCACAGTAACAATTTTCCCTTTGACATGGTATTTGAGCTTTTGGTGTAGAGTGGATGTTACCGCCCCAGCCTTGTGAATCCAGGGTCGACCCAACAAGCAGGAATAAGATGGACGAATATCCATTACGTAGAACGTTGAGTCAAAGACTTGGGAACCCACACGGATAGGAATGTCTACCTCACCATGCACCATCCTCTTAGAACCGTCGAAGGCTCTAACAATGATGTTACTAGGTTTCAATTCCAGGCCCTCACAATCCAACCGATCTAAGGCCTTCTTGGGCAATACATTCAGGGAAGAACCAGTATCCACCAACACGTGTGCGAGAGTAGTTCCCCTGCATTCTATGGAAACATGCAGGGCATCATTGTGGTTTTTTCCTTTGGCGGTAAGGTCAGCATCTGAGAACCCCAAACCATTGTCAGCTGTCAAATTAGCCACACAGTCAGTGAATTGATCTGCAGATGTCTCTTGCGGCACATGGGCCGTTTTCAGAAATGAAATCAGGGCCTTGGCGTGGGCCTCTGAGCACAACAGCAATGATAGCATAGAAATTTTGGAGGGGGTATGCCCCAGCTGTTCAACGACATTGAAGTCACTCTTTTTAATGATTTTAAGGATCTCCTCCATTTCTTGCTGGGAGGCTTCAACAGCGGTCTTTTTTGGTGCCTCCGTCCGGGCAGGCAAATCGGTAGCAACTTCTTTGCCCCGAGCATCAGAGGACTCGGCGGCAGTAGTAGACACAGGAACTTGATTTGAAACATGCACACTTGCGGGTGTGATGATAAGAGGTTTTCGGATAACTGGTGGCGCAATGTCAGGCGAGAAAAGCCTGCCACTGCGAGTAATCTTGGCGGGACCAGTGATGTTACTGATACTGGTACCGGTGTTGAACTCCTGCTTCACTCCAAGCACATACACGTCTGCCCCATAATGTCATGGGACAGCCTTGTCAGATTCATAGGGGAGGGGCCCCGTAACAGTAATGGTAATGGGTGCAACAGACATAATTTGGACTGGCTTCCTTGGGAGAGCCTTGGTAGGATTGTTGAAAATTGTGACGACGGATACTTCTTCATCGGAAACAAACGGAACAGCAGTTTTCTTGAACAGAATTTCTTTGCTATCCATCAGGCTTTGGATGCCTGATTTCAGCAGCGGACAACCGGTAGGGATAACAGCACACAGGAGGCAACCCTTGCTACAACCCGGAAATAAACCGGCTAGCAGTAAGTTCCTCTTAACAGTCAATAGAGGGGTAGCAACATCATTCACCGAAACAGCATACAAATCTTCCTCAATGGCATTTACTCTATGCTGGGGCATAGGAGCAGTTACAACATTTGGCCTCTCAGGCGCCTCAAACTGAATTTCCTTCGCATCGATAAGGTCTTGAACCTTATTTCTCAGGGCCCAGCAATCATCAGTAGTATGCCCGGGGCTATCAGAATGATAAGCACAACGGGCATTTGGGTTATACTTAGGAGATGCAGTATTCACGACCTTCGGAGCCTCTTTGATGGTCACCAAGTTGGTTGATAACAGTTGCGGTAAAATTTGTGACAAGGTCATACTCAGCCGAGTGTATTGCCTCTTGGGCCTCTCGCCCCTTTGTTGATTGTACTGCTGAGGAGCAGCAACAGGTTTTGAAATTACCAAGGCATTGACGGCTTGGCGGTGTTCTGGCTTGACTTGTCTTATAGGACCATAGACGGCACTAGCTTCCTTCTTGAAAGGCTTTTTCTCAGTACTTGCGGAGGCACCCTTCTGTATCTTTCCTGACCTGATGCCAGCTTCTATCCTTTCACCCGTCAGGATCAAATCCATAAACCCAACGGAGGAATTACCAACCAGATGATTGAAGAATGGACCAGACAAGGTCCCTAGAAACATGTCAACCAGTTCATGGTCAGTCAATGGAGGCTGCACCCTACCAGCCAAATCTCTCCATTTTTGTGCATATTCTTTGAACCCTTCGCCCGTTCCTAGCGACATACCCTGAAGTTGGGTACGCGTAGGAGCGAGGTCAGAATTGTATTGATATTGTCTATAAAATGCGGTCGCCAAATCTTCCCAATGTCGGATACTGGTTCCATCTAGCTGATATAACCACTCAAGCTGTGACCCTGAAAGGATGTCTTGGAAGAAGTGGATCCAAAGATTTTTGTCTGCCGTGTAAGGTTTGATCTTCCTTACGTACGACCTGAGATGCAGCTTTAGACAGGAAGCCCCGTCATATTTGGCAAAGGCAGGCGCCTTGAACTTGTGTGGGATTACCACCCCAGAAGATAGCCCCAAATCTCCGAAATCCAGCCCCGGCACATTTTGAATCTCCATGGCACTCAAGCGGTCCTCTAATTGCTTGTATCTGTCAGCAGCGGGAGGGTATTGTTCGTCATTGTAATCCATCTCGTTGTCAGAGACTGCAGGACTAGGAGCTCCTCCCCCTTGGGGACTGTCTTTCTCTGTAGAGGAAGTAGTCGGATCAGCCTCGTTATGGAGTGTGTTCCCAAACCTGCGTCCAGTGTTGAATAACGCAGTCCTCTTCTTCTTCTTCTTCTTTAAGAGCAAAGCCTTCAACTCTTGTTGGCCTTGGGCCAAGCTCATGACCATTTCTTGAAACTGGGCACTCTGGGCCTGGAGGGCCTTGATTGCTTGCTCACTGGATGATTCTGGATTCATGATGACTGTTCAAAGTAAACAGCGAAGGAGATTAAGCAACCTGTAGAAAAAAGGGTACCTGTTATGCACATGATGCATGAGATGCTATCTATGCAATGCATTCAAGGATTTTAGAAATTCACAATTGTTGCAGACAAAAAGAACGCACGTCATATTAATAAGAAGAAATTGGTTAGTACATAAGTGCCCCATGGGCCAAATATTACAAAAACAACTTCTCAAGGTAAAAAGACGTTGCGCATCCTCTTTGGCGCAATGTAGGTGTTAAGGGCCTCTTGCTCATGGAGTCGGCGGGTGAGCTCTAGAACCTTCTTCTCGCTGGTGTAGAAGCTGGCTTCAAAAGTGTTTCGTTCCTCCTTGAGTTGGATCCAACTCTTCTGCATCTCCTCCCACGATGTAGGCATGTCAGGATGTAGGATGGTGTAGGGAACCTCTCCTTCCTTGACGGGCTCTTTAATCACAGGGAGAACATGAGGATAAGGCATCATTAGACTCTGGGCTCGGGCTCGTACCCACTTGAGAAAAGGTTCAAGAGGGATGGAGTTCTTGTGCCCCAGTGTCTTGCTGTCAACCTTGTTGGGCCTCCCCCAAGCTCTGATGAATCTTTGGCGAAGTCCTTGCGCATCGTTGTCGAAGTCAAAAACTAGGTCAGGAATCAACATGTCGTGAGGGCCATCCCTCCGTATATCCAAATTGCCTCAAAGCTAGGCAAGGGTTTTAGGTGATACCTCCTCTGATTCCAAGTAAAGGAACATTAGGAAACTCTCCACAATGATCGACGATGATGACATTTTCTCTGGACCGAGAACACCAATGTACATCAGAGTGAGTAAGAGTCATCAACCGTTGGGACCACCTTGAGCCTTGGTCATTCTTCAAGACAGATTGTGGAAGGTGCGAAATAAACCACCTTGCAAGGAGAGGAGTACAGCACATGAGAACACCCCTCTTTCTCATTGTTCGTGTGTAAAATGAGTGAAGGATGTCCCCAAGCAATGTTGGTATTGGATTTCTGGACAAGAAGATTTTGACGGCGTTGACCTCTACAAGCTGGTCAGGATTTGGGAACAAGACCAACCCATAGATAAGGAGTGCCACAATTTCTTCAAAGGCTTGTAGGTCCAATGAATTCCAACATTCTTGTGCCTTCTCAAACAAGAATTTTGCTAGGAAACCTTTGACGCTGCTTCTAGTTTCCCAATGCCCCTTGATGTCAGAAGGCTGTAGATGTAATGCTCGAGCAACATCTTCAGGCTTTGGTTCCTTTTCCGTACCGTTGAAAGGTAGTTGATTGAGGATAGGAATTCTCAGGAGTTGAGAAAATTCCTCCAAAGTGGGCACCAACTGATAGTCAGGGAAAGTGAAACAGTGGTGAAGAGGGTCAAAGAACTGGAATAGCACTTTCATCATATCCTCTTCAATGTTGGTGTTGACTAAGCTGAGCAGTCTACCATGTCTTTCACTGAAGGATGAGCTTTCCGGAATCCTTGATGTGAGCTCCTTGAGTTGAGGAGAGATTCTCACAAGGTTGACTTGGATGGTTTTTCTGCGAGGAATTTCCATGACCTACAAAACAAGAACAAAGATGAAGATCTAAACCCTTGAAGTGGTTAGTGAATGCATATGATACTTTATGATGTTCATGATGTATGCACAAGCATATGTACAAGCAATTCACACCAAACCCTAGTTTCAGGCTTGCACGGGGTTTCATAGGTAAGTACCCTCTTGAGTGTAGTTGGCTTAAAAAAACCTTTCCTATAAATAGTAACCGGGTTCTAAGGAGCTCAATATCACTGGATTGTTTTCATTGTTCATTGTTTTGGTTTAGCCACTTAACTAGCGACCAAGATATTCCAAGAAAACAACCCTCAATGAGTGTAGTATCGAGTATCTACCAACTTCGGACTGCACCAAAGCCGGTCATCTCACTACCCCTAATGTAAGGCCAAGATGGTCAAGTAAGGTTCTAGGTCATTAGTGCTTAGTGACATCACTCAGCGGCCCCGTACTCTCCTTGATTGAACTCAAGGGTTACCGGTACTCACAAATATGTCGCACTAATATAGCTATTGCTTCGACCGTGTCGGTATACCCCGTACAGTTTCCACAACGTATTGCTATCTATGAATGTTTCCCCAAATCCGGGTGTAGGATTGCAAACCCAAACAAGAGAGCCAAGATGTAAAGCAATCAAAGCAAACAATTAGTCATGCAAGAGGGTGATCTAAGCCCTAAGGTTACTCCACTTTTAAATTTATCCCCAGCAGAGTCGCCAGTTCTGTGATACGGTGGGAGAACTGACTTGAGGTTTTGCGTTTGTTTTCGCAAATGTTTCGGTTGAGCAAGAGTCGCCACCGACTTTTTATTTTATCCTAAGGAAAGATTAAAAAGCACAGCAAAAACCTTTGAGATGTTTTCTTGGATTCGGGGAGTAGATTATAGGAAGGGAAGGTATTAGCACCCTTTCTATCCATGGTTATCCATGGGCTCTTAGTTACTTGCTTAGATCAACTTGCCTTAATTTTCAATTGTTTGAAATGGTGCTTTGTGTGTGTGGGTTTGAAAATGTTTTGAAAAGAAGTCAATGTGGTGGCAACCTTTGTAATGATCCATGTTGGGATGTATACAAAGTTGTATGTCTTTTGAAAAGGTTTTCATTTGTTTTTGAAAGTTGTTTTGAAAGTGTAGTGATGTGTGGTTTGAAAATAGGCAAGTGTTTTGTTTTGCAAGTTTGATTCAAGTAACTAAAAGTTTGTCTACTCCTAAATTTCTCAAAGATTTCTCCTATGTTTTAACCCTTTTAACAATTTTGTTCCACCATTGCATTTGGTGGACAATCTTGTGTTAGGATGTGAAAGGGACGGGCGCGGGTCATCGTTTAGACCATAATTGCAATGGTGCCAAGTATCTTTGGGCAATTTTTCCTTGGAGGGACTTGATCATTTTTTAGGCAACTTTCGAAAGCGTCATCGAGGGACTATGATCATTTGATTGTTTTGTTTTGCCCAAAGAGACCTAACATGCAATATGGCCCATTATTGAAGGCAACAAGTGGAATACCCTAGGGGTGCAAGTGTGATTGGTGTTGTCCATTTTCATGCTTGTTTATCTTGAATTTAGGTCAAACTATTTTTGGTTAATTGATTTGCATACAAACCCTAATTCTAGCATGGTATATTTAGAAAGCGTTAAAGTGCGAAAAATAAAGTTCCTAAGTTATTGCAACATAATATATGGGAAGGGGGATACAAATGTTCAAATGGGGGTATTTTGACAAGGAATTTAAACCTAGACTATTACATCAAAATTGAAATTATACAAATTATTTAATATACAATAATTAAATAAAAATGGAATAAATATGCAAGATGCAAAAAAAATGTTTTTTATATGTATGAAAAAAAAAGTATTTTTTTATGTGTCAAATAAACAAAATAAAAAATATTAATTTTTGGAGTTTTTATGTATTTAGGGCAAAACCCTAATTTTACAAATAAAATGTATTAATTATTTAATATATACAATATTTATTAGTTATGTACAAAAAATAAATAAAAAGGAAGTATATTATGAAAAAAGTGATTTTTTTAGGTTAAATAAAAATGTATATATTTTGTATTTTTTTTTATCCTAAATATACTGATATACATATATGTATTTGTATTATTTACCAAATATATTGAATATATATAAAATAATAATATTTAATATTTATAAAAAAAGTATATTTTTATTATAAAATGTTTTCAAGAGATAATATGAAATAAAAGTCAGAAAAATATGTTTGTATTATTTTTTTAGCTATTTTAAATAATAGTATATAAGTATTTATTTATGTACAAAAACTAAATAAAGACTAATAAATATCAAAATAAATGCAAAAATTGTGGAAAAAATGATTTTTATATTTTTTCATACTTAAATAAAAATATAGAAATAAAATCAAAAGGAAAAAATGGAAAATGATAAGTAAAAATCAAAATGGGTCAGGGGGGTTCAAAAGTAAAAGCAAGGTGCCAAAAGAAAAAAACATTTCAGGCCCAGCCCAGAACCTGTCTTCTTCAACCTCCAGCAAACCTTGTTCAAAAAACGCGCGCTTGGTACATGGATTCAAACATCCTGATTCCTGGATTTTTAATGAAAACTCACAACACAAAAAATGTAAAGCATCATCTCACGAGTTCATACATATAAAGAACATGATTTAACTCTCAGAAATGAGAGAGAATTTCTTCTCCCCCAATTCTTGACCTAGTTTTTGTTCCAAGTTCAGACCTCAAATTCTCATAGCATACATAACATAAATGAAAACTAATGATATGGGCAGATTCAGGGCCATGAATGTGACATAATTTCTTCACAAACCTAAAGCTAACAATGCCTGGATAGAGAGATACGAGTTCATGAACTTACTTGTTCAGTTGGAATCGTATCTGGTGATGGAGGTGCTTCCAATGCAAGGTGATGATTGGTATAGCTTCCTTGATGTCCAGGGATGCTATTCCAAGCTTTAGTTTGCTTTGAAACCAAGTGAATTGTGTTATGGAACTTCAACTGCAAAACAAGAAAATGAAAATGGTGATGTTGCTTGGGAGTGTTACAGGTCGTGTTTGAGGTTTGGAATAGTTTCAAGGGATGATGTGGGATATGTTTGAAGTGGTTTTAGCAAGAATGCATGAATGGATTGAGTTATGGAACTCAATCTGCAGCAGGTACCCTGTTTTGGCAGTTTTAGGGTGATTCTGTATTTGAGAGGGCAATGGAGATGGTTGGCTCGTGTTTCAGCTTAGGTTTGATGATTAGAAAGTGTTTGATAACTTTGCTTAAGCTCTGGTTCACAGGAATGAAAGTTGTGTATTATTATGCCAAGTTACTTCTAACTTAAGCAAGAAATGGCAAGTTGTGTTTCTAGCTTGTACAGGCCCCCAATCTATGCTGCATACCTTGGCCTTGATCAGTGTAATTAGTTCATAAACTTGTGCCAAAAGGATTTTCATTGTACTTGCTTGGATTTGCATTTGACATAAAGTTTAACTTTTCAAAAATGGCAAAAATGCTTTATCTAATTAAGGCTTAATCTAACATGTAATGTCCAAATGCACAAAATAATGCTAACACACAATGGATTGGCATTTAATTATTGAGTGAAAATGGGATTAGAGGCCTGTAACTAGCTTATGCATGCTGATTTGAAAAGTTGCCCAAGTTATGAACATGTAAATTGGCCAAGAACAAAGTGAGTTTTTCCCAACTTGCCAAATTCGATTCTCTCTAACCATGAGGTTATTTGATGAGTTCTTGGACATTTTGGAAAGCTTGGAATGTGTACTACAATCCATATTTGAAATGCAAATTGAAATTCCAAGTGGAAGTATGTGAAAAATGGTCTTGAAGTTAGGTAAAAACCTTGCCTAAAATGGTTCAAAATTTCTCTAAGTTAAGAATGGTTTGGTACCCTTGTTCCAAAAATTGTAACTTGAGCTACAAGCTTCTTTTGGGAAAACTTTGTGAATCAAAGTTGTAGATTTTGCAATAGGCTACAACTTTCATGTTTTGACTTTTCCTTGAATCCAAATGCATCTTGATGAGAAAGTGGGGCAAAGTTAGGAAAAAATTAGGGTTTTTCATAACTTAGAAAAATTCTAAGTTATGAAAAATCTTCATTTCAAACCCTAATTTGCAATTCTTGATTTCTTGATGAACAAGTTTCATGATTTGGCATGTTTTGATGAAAAATGAATCTTGACACTTGATTTTGACCAAAAAGTCAAAGTTTGACTTTTCAGTATACAGTCAAAATTGATCAATTGACTGGGAAACTGTCAATCTTGTGCATTTGGGATCTTTTGAACTTGTTGATATGTCAAGACATTTCCATGGGGTCCTTGAGTCCATATGTGAGTTTGGTTTGCCATTGGCTGGGTCAAACAGTCAAAAATTGCCTTTGTGCAGTCAAAACCCTAAAAATGACCATTTTGCCCTTTTGGTGATCTGATCAAATTTCTTGTGGAATTGTGATCCAAACTTGATCAAATGGTCCATGTGAGTTCATAATGTTGATGTGGGTCAATTTTCATGAGATTTGACTGTCAATTGGCCACAATTGACTTTTTCCCCAATACAGCTGATTTCTAGGTCAACTGTCCAATTGACTGGGCAAAATTTGGAATCAAGACTTAAAAATTGGTATGGATAAACTTGAGAGTCCAACATGAAGCATGAAAGTCATCTTAGACTTTTTAGGTCAAAATATCTTTGTGCAAACACAAACCCTAATTTGGGTCAACAGTGCAAGGAGAAGTCTTGAGAGAGGAAACCCTAACTAGACCTTGAGCTCCAAGGGTCTTGTGATGAGAAAATGTTGAGAAAATGGGAGGGAAAATTTTGGGGTACAACACATATCTGGAGCATTTCCAAGCTATCTCTGAAAGGAAATCTGGAATAAGTATCAGAACGTCGCCATGCTTGGGTCACATCTGAACTATATCTAGAAGGAGTCTTGAATAAGAAAAAGAACAGCCTCCATATCTGGAGAATTTCCAAGCTATCTCTGAAAGGAAATCTGGAATAAGTATCAGAACGTCGCCATGCTTGGGTCACATCTGAACTATATCTAGAAGGAGTCCTTGAATAAACAATAGAATAGCATTCGTGGTTGGAGCATCTCTAAGCTATCTCTGAAAATAAAATCTGAATAAGCAAAAGAACAGCATCCATATCTGGAGCATTTCCCAGCTATCTCTTTAATCTCTTTAAGGTAGATATGCCCTGGCTAGATACAAGTATCGAATCCACAATCAATCGCTCACAGATATGCCCTGGCTAGATGCAGGTATCGAATATGGAATTGCAACAGTTGATAGTAATCGTCTTTGGATTGACCTTTTTCCTGAAAAAGGCAAAACGTCAGTTGTGCAATGCATGATGTCATGATGTCCTCAGGGAGAAATGAGATTGTGTGATATGATGCGTATGTGCATGCATTGTGTATGTAAGCAAGATGTACGAAAGGTGATATGTTTATGAATGTATTTTCGTCTAGGAAAATAAATCCTTGATGAATGCTGGGAAGTTGAATCCTGGGTTGATGTTGAAGAACAAAGTTCTTCGTTTCCGCTGGGGATGATGGTTGCAAGAATAAACCGGTAGGAGAAGATGACTCCGTTGGGGAATAAACTTGTTGGAGAGATTACTCTGCGGGGAATTACTCTACGGGGAAGAGATACTTCGCTGAGGTTTGATGATAACTCCGTTGGGGATACCGTTGATAAGCTCTGTTGGAAGATTTGATGAACTCCGCTGGGGATAGGAAGAACTTCGCCGAGGACGATCTTTCCGTGGTTTTTAGCTGAGGATAATCCCAATTATAAGCCCTGGTGAGGAATAACCTTTGAATAGAGCCAGGGAGACGCGTTCGTGCTCTGCAGGGGATAAGCTTCCAGAATCTACTGGGGATAAGCTTCCTACTGGGGAGATTGATTGAACTCTCCAGGGGAGACTTTTGAACTGTACTGGGGAGTGGCTCCACTAGGGTGTCTTGTATTCCGTCGGGGAACAATCTTAGAATAAGACTGCCGGGGATGCTTACTAAGGAATAATCTGTATACTCCGCTGGGGAATATTGAGATTTTCTGGAGATACCCAACTTCCTTAAGGCTGACTGTAGGCTAACTCTGCTTGGGGAGAGTGTTGCTGACTTGCTGGAGATGTTGTGCCTTTTCAGGGTTGATGGGAGACCAACTATGCTCGGGGAGAGTTGTTGAATCTTGTCTTACTCTGCGGGGAGTGAAGGTATCTTGATCGTTCTTCAGCTGAACCTACCTTGGTACCTTGGTGGACAGAGCAACTAGATCGCTTAGACAAATCTGACCGCCCCTGTTTCTGATGTGGGAGGAGAAGATACCTGTGGAGGCGCTTGATGACTGCCGGTTGACAAATCTTCTTCTGGTAGGCAAGTGACAAGATGACGGGACATAGTCGTACGCTTTTGATCCCTAACTTTTTCCTAGACCACCCTTTCGGGTTTTCAGTCCATCGGGATACCCTTTTTTGCCCAAGCCGCCTTTTCAGGTTTTCGACTTGCCGGGTGTACAGATTTTTTCATTTCATCCCTTGTTTTTGCCCGAATCCTTTTGGTTCGCCGGGAAGCCCTTATTTTTTCCTAGGTGTGTCAACCTAGAGGGTCTTTGATTATGCGTAGTATTTTTTCGACTATGTCCACGCTCAGAATGCAGGGAGTTGTCACCGTCAGTAGTGTTGCATTGTCATACCACCAGAAGATCTTCGTTTGATCGTCCAATGCCCCAAGTGACTCAGACGGAGATTTGCCCCCAAGCTGGTTGGCCTTTTGAGAGATTCTCGGAATCTTGACTTAACTGCCCCAGATGATGGACAATGATCACATCATGCCCCTTGCTTGGAGGTGCTTTTGTTCATTAAACATTCGTCGTGCGAACTTCTATGTTGTTCAAACAAATAGTCATATGCAAGCAATGTTATATTAAAAATGCAAAGCTTATGTCTGTCTTGAAGTTTTTGAAAATGCATTTTTTAGTAAAACAAGCAAATTATGTAACACGTGATGTCAACTCAAGATTTTACAGCGAGCCTTAAGGAGTCAGGATACCTTTGTAACAATATGCTTTCGAATTAACCCATGCTTCATCTAGGACTTTTGAGGGTTGTAACGTGGCCTGGTTCACGGTTTAAGAACAAAGGATAAAGGCTCAAAACTTATTTGTATCCACCCGTTCTTCGTGATGTTCTTCAAACCTAAACTCAGTTGATCGTGCGTCGGACCTTGTTTGAGTCTTTGTCCTAATATTCCCATGATGGTTCGGATGTTGACATTTTATTTTGAATAGGCAGTCATTTCCTTGTTGAGGTTTTGCAGGTCCTCTTTTCTTTTTTTTGATTTCGTTATCCCTGTTTTTTGCCTGAACCGTTTCTTTTGTGATTACAGTCAGCGGGATGCCCCGGTTTTGTAAGTCTCCTTCATAGGTTTTGACTTAATGGGCGTTTATTTTGAGGGATAATGACTGCCTGTCTTTATGATTATTCTGAACCATCACTGTCTTTTGTTTTGTGAGGACCTCTTTGGTGCTATTCGTTGTGCACCTGGATCAACTGAGAAAACTACCCTGCCCCAGGTTATGATTAAGGGTTTTAATTTTCGAAAAGAAAAACTCCTACTTCTTTGGCTCAAAGGGGTTGACGAGGGATTATCTTCCTTATAACTCCAGTGTTTAGGAATTGAAACAATGCCTGTACCTCATCAGCAGGGTTCGTTCAAAAGCATATTGTAAATGTCGTGGTATCGTTTTCGTCATCCTCCCTCAAGAGGCTTAGAATTATTAACCGAGAGTTGGACATCACAAAAAATATGAAAGCAATTTGAATATAATGAAAATAATTGGATTAATTCAAAAACAGACATATGCAGTGCATTAGTGAAATAAAAGAGTTTGCTATGACATTACTTGTTTGTATAAGCAAAAAATTACAACTCGGAAATTCAAATAAACAAAAGCCTTCAATGATTGGGCAAATGAGCATTGATTATGTTTGGAGTCTCTGACGCTTCAAACTGAATCTCTCCGGCGTCGATCATGTCTTGAATCTTGTTCTTCAAAGGCCAGCAGTTGTCCGTAGTATGACCCGGGCTATCGGAGTGGTATGCGCACTTCTCATTAGGATGGTAGTTGGGAGCAGAGGTGTTTGGATTCCTGAGAGAAGCCCTCAAGGTAATCAGCCATGCCTTCAAAATTTGCTGTAGCGCTTGATCCAGTGGCATGTTGATTTTAGTGAATTGTCTCTTGGGTGCGACCTCCTTACGTTGATGCCCCTGTCCTTGTTGAGCAGGCCTAGGATTAGAGATCTGGACTGCCCCTACATGTTGATCATGGCGACCCTTTTGGCTGTACGCAACATTGGCCTCTTTCTTCCCAGTGTAAGGCTTTTTGTGAGTATCAGAAGGTGCAGCTTCTTGAATCTTTCCAGCCTTGATACCAGCTTCAATCCTCTCCCCGGTCAAGATCAAATCTGTAAACCCAGCAGAAGAATTCCCAATCAGATGGTTGAAGAAGGGACCAGACAGAGTCCCCAAGAACATGTCAACGAGCTCACGGTCAGTCAAGGGCGGATACACCTTTCCAGCCAGATCTCTCCATCTTTACGCATACTCCTTAAAACCTTCACCCGTCCCCAGTGACATACCCTGGAGTTGGGTACACGTAGGAGCGAGGTCGGCATTATACTGATATTGCTTATAAAAAGCAGTAGCCAAGTCCTCCTAGTTACGAATAGTGGTTCCATCCAGCTGATAGAACCAATCGAGCTGAGTCCCTGAAACACTCTCCTGGAAGAAATGGATCCATAGATTCTTGTCTGCCGTGTAGGGCTGGATCTTCCTTGCGTATGAACGGAGATGCAGCTTAGGACAGGAAACCCCGTCGTACTTTACAAAGGTAGGTGCCTTGAACTTGTGAGGGATCACCACCCCAGAAGATAAACCTAGGTCCCCAAAGTCCAACCCAAGCACACGTTGGATATCCATAGCATTTAACCGGTCCTCCAGCTGTTTGTACCTGTCTTCAGCAGGGGGTACTGTTCATCATTGAAGTATGTCTCGGTGTTAGAGACCACATGGCTAGGAACCTCTCTCCCTTGGTGACTGCCTTCCCCCACAGATGGAGTAGTCCTCTCAGCTTCATTCTGCAGTGTGTTCTCAGATCTGCGTCTAGGGTTGAACAGAACAGTCCTCTTGTTCTTCTTCTTCTGAATCAGAGTCTTCAATTCCTTTTGACCCTGGGCTAGGCTCATAATCAACTCCTGGAACTGGGCATTCTGGGCCTGGAGGGCCTTGATAGCTTTTCCATTGGATGATTCAAGATTCATGATGACTGCTGAAATAAACAGCGAAGAAGGTAAGTGACCTGCAACAAGTGTACCTGTAATGCAATGATAGGTATGATATGCATGCAATGTTTTCAAGGACCTCGCGGGATAAACAAAGAAGCTTGTTAGAATTTGAATTTGGGTAGCTTGATGGAAGGAACTTCATGTTGTTGAGAGTCCTTCTTCAAGAGTCAAGGCTCACCATATCGAGTGGGTCATAGCCCCTGACTCAAGTTATCAACCTTGGCTAGAGGAAAATAAATCCTCTTTGCCCCTTGCTAGACAGTTGGTCCATCATGACCTGCGTCACAAGCCCTTGAGATCCTTGAAATGGATTAGTCCTTATGTAGGATGTATGCAATGGTATGATGGCATGATGTTATGCTATGCGTGGAGTAATGTAGGTAAACCCTGTTATGAGTCCAGATTAAGGACTGTAAACAAAACCTGCAAGAAACTCAAGTGTCAGATAACAAGTATGCGAGTAATCAAGTTACAAGTCACACAAAAGAGCCCTTAGAGTTCAGGCCAGCATGGAGTTTGGGGTACTACCCTCTTGAAGTTGGTGGGCTCAAAAACCTGTCCTATCAAAAGTAACCGGGTTCTAAGGATCTCAATATCATTGGATTGCTTTCTGTGTTCATCGTTTCGATTTAGCCACTGAACTGGCGATCGAAATATTCCAAGAAAACAACCCTCAACTGAGTGTAGTATCGAGTATCAACCAACTTCGGACTGCACCAAAGTCAGTTATCTCACTACCCTAAAGAGGCCAAGATGGTTCAATTAAGGTTCCTAAGGTCAGTTGATGCTTCACGACACCACGCGGCGGCCCCGTACTCTCCTTGACTTGACTCAAGGGTTACCGGTACTCACCAAAGTGCCACATCAACGTAGCAGACTGCTTCAACCGTGTCGGTATACCCCGCACAGTTCCCTCACAGCCTTGTTGCTACTTTCTAAGAAGGTATCCCCAGATCCGGGTTAGGATCTATAGAACTCCCGAAACAGGCCCATAATATTTAAATCAAGCAAAACAAAGCAATTAAAAACACAAGTATGAGCTATCCTAAGGTACACCTCACTTTAAGTATCCCCAGCAGAGTCGCCAGTTCTGTGATCGGTGGATTTAGAACTGACTGTTTTTTAGCTGGTTTCGCTAAATGTCGCGGAAGCAAGAGTCGCCACCGTCTTTTATGTTCTCCAACATGGAAAGGACAAAAGCACAGCAAAATTCCTTATTGAGAATGTTTCTCGGTTCGGGAGGTAGATTTATAGAAAGGGAAGGTGTTAGCACCCTTTCTATCCATGGTTATCCATGGGCTCTTAGGTACTTGATCTTATGTTTTCAAAAGATGTTTGCTTTTCAAGTGTGTGTGTGGGTTTTGAAAAAAAGTTTCTTTGAAAGATTTCTGAATAACTCTTGTATCTGTCCTCAAGAGTGTTTGAAAAATTTGTTTTGAAAGCTTTTGAAAGTGTAAGGTGTGAAAAGTATTTTGTTTGTTTTTGAAAAGAGCAAGTATCTATGAGTCATCTACCTACCCTAAGGAATCAAGTTGTGTAAGTGTCCTTTAGATAGTGCTATCCCACCATTGAGAGGTAGGTAGCACCATCGTTGGAGGTATTCGGGTCAATTCGAGTTTAGGGACAGTGTGGTCACCGAAGCAACAGTAAGACACCTTAGAGGCTACCCTTATGTCCTTGATCCTTTTTTTTATCCGTGGCAACCGTTTCGAGGCAACTGTTTTGAGGCAACTGTTTCGAGGCAACTGGATCATGGACATAAGGACCGCTAAGACATCCTATACTTGACGACCATGTTTCGAAGGCAACAAGTGAGGCGTACCCTAGAAGTGGTGTGTGTATTTGTGTGTTGTATTCGGTTAATGTTTGTCTGGTTAATTAGTGAGCTACGGGTTGTTTCTATTTACATACATTCTTTCATGAAAGTTAACAGTTAAGGGGTGCGGAAAGTAAATTGCGGAAACGTAAATCCTACGCTATTACAAGGCGCGGGTCTATACATCGCCAAAAATTACAAAGACCCGTTTTTTAGTAAATGAGTACGGAAATTAAATAAAGCGATAAACCTATTTAACTATTACATTCTTGGAGGCAATTACATAATAATCAAATAGAGTAAATACGCGCGAATAAATTAATCGGGAATGTCTAAGGGTGTTGACCCTTTTAAGAAAAGAAATTGATTTTTTGGCTTTTTTGTAATTAAAATGAAATTAAAGCTAATTAATGACTAATTAATTAATTTAATTAAAAAGAAATATTTTTTGTTTTTTATGTTTTTATGAAATAAAAGAAATGGAATAAAATTAAAAGTTAACTTTTACCTAATTCTAGATTTATTTTAATTATTTAAGAAAAGGAATTAAAATTGCCTAATTAAACTATTTTGGTTAATATTTATTTACAAAATAAAATAATAATAATAATAATGTTAATTCTATTTTTTGGTTTTTTATGAAAATGCGTTAATTAAGTTAATTGTTAATAATAAAAATAATTAAAAGGTTAGCAATTAAAAATAAGAGAAAATGACAAAACAAAATAAAAAAAGAAAGTAAAAACCAAGGGGGTGTGGGCCAAATAGGAGGTTTATTGAAGCAATCCAAGCCCACTGAAATCTAAGCCACGTTTGACTTTCATGATTGCCTGCAGCACGCTTGACTCCAGAGTATGGTGTGCTACACTTTTTGTCCTTTGGATCTGCGTTGATGACACTTGGAGCGCTGGGATATGAGGTTTATGGTGTTCCTCCTTTGAGAATCTGCACATGAAAGTAATGAAAAAATGATATGGAAATTATAGGGGACCTGGGAAGAACTTACAGCGCGGTATGAGCCTCGGGACTTGGCAAAGGTTGCTTTAGCTTCAGGGTGTGGCAAGGAATAGAACCACGTGCTTATTTTGATCTGAAGATGCTCGCAACTATGTTTTAGAACTCTCACTTTTTGAATAATTTTTGGTTTTGCTCTTGGCCGTTTCTGCACACACTCCCTTTTGAATGAGGTTGGGAAGGCTTGTATATATAGTAATGAAATGTGTATCAATCCAAATAATGGCCATTAAGCCTTTGCATTCATGTTTAAGATTATGCCATGAACTCCATTGAAACAACTTTCCATTTTTGTGTCAAATTTGAATTCTTGCTTGGAATAGGCCCTTGCACGAATTTGGAATGTGTTTTAAGGTGTATCAAAGCTAATCATCACAAAATATATCCCTCCATTAATTTCTTTGATTTTTATTTGATTTTAAAATATTTAAAATGAATTAAATCAAATAAAATTAAATAAAAATGGAAAAATTAATTTTAAATCTTGAAATAAATTGTGGGACACGTGGGAAGCATGGCCAAGTTGAAAAAGTGGGGCCCTTTTGTCAAAAATGAAGTTTCAAGGATAATTGACTTTGGCCATTTCACAAAAATTTCCCAACTTCTCCAATGCATATCTTGCTCAATTTTAAATCTATGAACATGTTCTTGGACAGTTTGGAAAGGTCTTGAAGTCCTCTAACCAATGTCTTTGGTCCCATGTCATTTTGATTTACCAATCTCAAGTTATGGTCTTTGACTTAAAGTGCCTTTTTGTTGACTTTTGAAAATGACCTATAATGTTGAAATTGATAACTTTTTGTGAGAGCATTTCTTGGACTTGGAATGTGAAGATGAATTGTAGGAAATGTCTTACCCTTCAAGATGAGCATTGGATGGGATTTTTCTGATGAACCATGAAAAAGTTATGCCTTGGTCAAGTTACAGTTGACTTTTCAACTGTCCAAAAATAGAAACTTTTGACACCTTGATGATTTTTGAGCCATTCTTGTGAAATCATGATCAAGAATTGATCAAATGATGATTGTGGCTTCAAAATAAGATGTTGACCAAAAATTTTGACTTTTGACTGCCAAATGACCATTTTGCCCCTACAGTTGACTGTTGAGCAAATGGGACTTTTGACTGTGCAACTTGACCTTGTGAGCCTTGAAACTTGACATGTAGGTGCTTGACAATGTATATGAGCATGTGGGACTTGACTGAGCCCTTGAAAACCTCAACTTCCTTGCAAGAACCAAAACCCTAATTTGAATGGCTTATGAGGGTGGTTGACTGTGTAGCCCTTGAGAGATCTTGAAGCATTTGAAGATGATGCTTGTCAAAACTTTGAAGAATATGGGAGGGAAAATTTTGGGGTACAACAGTAGGGTTACTTCGAAATGAAAGCTTGGATAGTAGGGCTGTGAGAAGGAACCTGGATAGTAGGGTTACTTCAAAATGAAAGCCTTGATAGTAGGGTTGTGAGAAGGAACCTGGATAGTAGGGTTACTTCGAAATGAAAGCCTGCATAGTAGGGTTGTGAGAAGGAACCTGGATAGTAGGGTTACTTCGGTATGAAAGCCTAGATAGTAGGGTTGTAAGAAGGAACCTGGATAGTAGGGTTACTTCGGTATGAAAGCCTGGATAGTAGGGCTGTGAGAAGGAACCTGGATAGTAGGGTTACTTCGAAATGAAAGCCTGGATAGTAGGTCTGTGAGAAGGAACCTGGATAGTAGGGTTACTTCAAAATGAAAGCCTGGATAATAGGGCTGTAAGAAGGAACCTAGATAGTAGGGTTACTTTGATATGAAAGCCTGGATAGTAGGGCTGCTTTGGAATGAGTTTGGGTAAAACTGCAGAGGGAACCTGGGTAAGGTTTCTTTTGTCGCACTGATGATTACTCTATTTAGCTTCGAGTGTTGATCATGGACCTGCTGGAAATTGTTTATAATAAATGTCTTTCCTGAAAGGTATACATGGTTAGTTATGTGCGATGCATGAGATGCATTGTGATGAGGTTCTCAAAATAACTGAGATTATGTTATATGTAATGTATGCACATGTCATGATGTATGAACATGAAATGTCGACATAATAATCTGAGTCCAGGAAAATAAATCCATGACTGCTGTTTGGAGAGTATGAGAAATGGTATTATTGACTGCTGTAAAAAAACCACAGTTCCTCTACTTCTGTTAGGGATGATGAACAAAGATGACTAACTGGGGATTCGCATCCATTTGGATGGTGAATATTCTGCCAGAAGAGAACCTGTCTGAGGATAACTCTGCAAGGAATAACACTGTTGGAGAGGAGATACTCTATTGATATATCTGCTGATTTAGAGAAATAAACTCAGTTGGGGATGAATTTCTGTTGCTGGTGATAATGAATTCTCCAATAAGGTGTTTCCCCTGTCGACGTCGGTGATGAGGTACGATACCCATGAAGAGCGAATGGTAACATCTCGTGCCAGTCTTTGTATGTCACCGTCATCTTCTGCACAATCTTCTTGATGTTCTTATTAGCTGCTTCAACAGCCCCATTCATCTTCGGCCGGTAGGGAGAAGAGTTGTGATGCTGTATCTTGAAATGTTTGCAGAGCTCAGTGATCATTGTATTGTTGAGATTTGTACCATTGTCTGTAATGATCCTCTCTAGTACACCATATCAACATATTAGATTGTGTCAGATAAACTGCGCCACGACGTTCTTGGTTACTGTAGAAAAGGAAGCTGCCTCAGCCCACTTTGTAAAATAATCAATAGCCACCAGAATAAAGCAATGCACGTTCGACGCAGTAGGTATGATCTCCCCAATCATGTCGATGCCCCACATTGCAAAAGGCCAAGGAGCTGTCAAAACATTCAAGGGAACCGGAGGTACATGCACCTTATCAGCATAGACTTGGCATTTATGACATGTCCGAGAGTGCTGATAACAATCGGCTTCCATAGTGGACCAATAATATCCAGCCCGTAGGATTTTCTTTGCCATGGTATGTCCACTGGAATGAGTCCCGAAGGTACCTTCATGTAACTCTATCATGATCCTTTCTGCCTCGCTTTTGTCCATACATCGCAGTAAGGTTGAATCATGGTTACGCTTATAGAGGATCCCATTACTGATGAAGAACTTTGCAGCGAACCTTCTCAAGAACTTCTTATCATTAATAGATGCACCCTCGGGGTACTCTTGAGTCTCAAGATACCTTTTTACTTCGTAAAACCAGAGTTTATCTGCCACCTCTTCAGTCTCAATGTCACAGTAATGTGCGGGTTCGTCCAACCTCTCAATGGTAATCTGGGGAGCTTCATTGTCCCACTTGACTTTGAACATAGAAGACATGGTAGCTAGCGCATCCGCTAACTGGTTCTCTTCTCTCGGGAAGTGTTCAAAGGTTATCTCTTCAAAGTGCGGGAGCAATGTTAGTACATATTCTTTGTAAGGAATGAGATTTGGATGTTTCGTATCCCACTCGCCGTTGATCTGACTGATCACTAGAGCAGAATCTCCGACATGATGTTCTCGTCCGGGAACTCGAAATTCATGGATTGGTAGTCATCCACTGCCTAATGCGCCAAATGATCCGCCAATACACTCCCCTTGATTGCTTTTTGGGTTGTGTATTGGATGTCGTACTCGGTTAAGATCATCTGCCATCTCGCTATTCTTCCGGATAAGGCAGGCTTTTCGAAGATATACTTGATTGGATCCATCTTTGATATCAATAAGGTGGTGTGAGTCAGCATATACTGTCTCAGCCAGCGAGCAGCCCATGCCAAAGTGCAGCAAGTTTTCTCAAGCAATGAGAATCGGGTCTCACAATCTCTAAACTTTTTGCTAAGGTAATAAATGGCATGCTCTTTTTGGCCAGACTCGTCATGTTGCCCCAGCACGCACCCCATTGAATTATCCAGTACTGTCAAGTATAATATCAAAGGTCTTCCTTCAACTAGAGGCATCAGAATTGGTGGTTCTTGAAGGTATTCCTTGATTCTTTCGAAAGTGGTCTGGCATTCATCATTCCATTTTACCAATTGATCTTTCTTCAGCAGCTTGAAGATTCGCTCACAAGTAGCAGTCAGATGTGAAATGAACCTGGTGATGTAATTCAAACGTCCCAAGAAACCTCTAACTTCTTTTTCTGTGCGGGGAGCCGGCATCTCCTGTATGGATTTTACCTTGGTAGGGTCCACTTGAATACCTTTGTCACTGACGACGAAACCCAACAGCTTACCAGACCTTACCCCGAAGGTGCACTTGTTTGGGTTCAACCTCAGCTTGTACCTCTTCAACCTGTCGAACAGTTTCTGGAGGTGTTCAAGGTGCTCTTCCTCAGTCTGGGACCTTGCTATCATGTCATCAACATAAACCTCAATCTCATGGTGAATCATGTCGTGGAACAAAGCGACCATGGCACGCTGATAAGTTGCCCCAACATTCTTCAATCCGAAAGGAATTACCTTGTAACAGAAGGTGCCCCACTGTGTAACGAAGGTTGTCTTCTCCATGTCCTCGGGAGCCATCTTGATCTGATTGTAGCCATAAAAACCATCCATGAAGGAGAAGATCCTATGTTGCACGGTGTTGTCGACCAGAACATCGATGTGAGGAAGTGGGAAGTCATCTTTGAGGCTTGCCTTGTTCAGATCTCTGTAGTCCACACGCATCCGTACCTTACCGTCCTTCTTAGGTACCGGAACGACGTTGGAAACCCACTGCGGATAAGAAGTGACAGCTAAGAACTCTGTGTCGAACTATTTCATGACCTCTGCCTTAATTTTCTCTGACATTTCGGGGCGCATACGGCGAATCTTCTGCTTTACCGGGGGACAGTCTTCTTTGGTCGGCAGGCGGTGTACCACAATACCAGTGTCCAAACCAGGCATATCTTCATAGGACCAGGCGAAGATCTCAACGTAGTCGTGTAGAATTTACATTAACCGTTGTTTGACACTAGGCTCCAGATTCGCACCTATCTTGACCTCTTTCCTGTCTTCCTCTGTACCCAAATTCACTGATTCAACTAGCTCTTCATAAGGCTGTATGGCCCTTTCTTCCTGCAGTAACAGTCTAGCAAGTTCTCCAGGCACCTCACAATCATCCTCACCTTCGTCCTCAGCTTGGTTGATCGGATTTCCGAAGTCATAACTGGCAATAGCAGAGTTGTTATCAATGGGATCCAGAGTGGATATGGATCTGCATTATGATACGTGAGTGTGTGTAAGAGGATAGTTGTTTTAATAGAGTGAGAGACAGAAAAGACGAACAAAGAGCGCAAAATTTGTAATGCAAGAAATGTTCAATGCTTTATTAATGATATATGAAAATGACAAGTAATAAGCCCTCACAAGCAAAGCCAAGGCGCCTCGAGCAAGGCACCGGGCCGTAAAGTTTTAAATTGTTTATTAAAAATCTTAAAACAAAAGTTAATTACTGCAGAATAAAATAAACAGGTATGAAGTCCTTCGTTGTCTAGTTGTTCAGTCCATCATTGGTTGTTAGGTAGATCCAGCTGTCGATGTCTGAATCTTCTTCACTGTCCTCAATTGCATTAACTCCCTGATTGCTGATGTATAGAGGAGGTCTTCCAATATGTGCGTGCCTAACATCCCTCTGAGCACCTGTAGTAAAGCCCAAACCAAATTTGTCAGTTTTGTGAGTGAAATCAGGGAGCTGACCCCAATTGGTACACCCACCTTCTTCAATTACAGCTCTGGCGTCTTTGAGAGAAGCCATCCTCAGCATAGGTTTGTTGGTAGTAACTTCAGTTGACGCCAAAGTCTGAGGGACTTCTTCGAAATTCTGACAAGGAGTTTTTATGAATTCCCCATCCATCTCCATGTAGCGGAAGAAATTGAGATGACTTACCATATACTCCTCTTCACCTCGTACCGTGACAATCTTCCCCTTCACCGAATATTTTAGCATTTGATGGAGTGTGCAAGTAACTGCCCCAGCCTTATGAATCCAAGGACGACCTAGCAAGCAAGAATACGACGACTTGATATCCATTACATAAAAGATGGACCCAAAGGTCTGAGAACCCACTTTGACAGGGATGTCCACCTCCCCATGCACCATTCTTTTTGACCCATCAAAAGCCCTTACCACAATATTACTCGGCTTTAGAATTAAACCTTCACAATCCAGACGGTCTAATGCTTTCTTTGGAAGAACATTCAGCAAAGATCCGGTATCTACCAGCACATGGGCCATAGTGGTGCCCCTGCACTCGATCGAGACGTGCAGAGCATCATTATGATTTCTCCCCTTAGCGGTCAGATTTGCATCTGAAAATCCTAGCCCATTGTCAGCAGTCAGACTAGCTACGTAATCTTTGAATTGATCGGCTGAAGTTTCCTACGACACATGCGCAGTCTTGAGAAATGAAATCAAAGCCTTTGCATGGGCTTCATAACACAACAATAAGGACAACATGGAGATCTTTGATGGGGTCTTCCCCAGCTGCTCAACTATGTTGTAGTCGCTCTTCTTGATAATTTTCAAAATTTCCTCTATTTCTTGTTTAGAGGTTTCCACAATGATCTTCTTAGGTGCCTCTGTTCGGGCAGGCTCACATATGATTTCTTTGCCCCGAGTCCCAGATGGCTCAGCATCAGGGGTGACAACTGGAGTAGGAATTGGGACAGTAGTTGATGTACTAGCAGACGAAATGACAACAGGTTCATGGGCAGTCAGAGGGGAAATCTCGGGAGAACAGAGTCTTCCACTTCTGGTGACCTTGCTTGCCCCAACAATATTACTGATATCTGTATCGGCTTATTCAGCCCTCAGATCTTGTTTAACACCATGGTAATATACATCAGCACCGTAGTGCCATGGGATAGCCTTTTCTGAGGTATATGGGATGGGGCCAGGAGCGGTGATTATTAACGGAGCAATTCTTGGAACAGGTGTAACCCTAACAGGTTTTCTCGAGGAAACCTTGGAAGGATTGGCGGAAATGGTGATAATGGCAACATCTTCAAAAGGAATCATAGTCTTCTCAAACAAAATTTCTTTATTATCCATCAAGCACTGAACACCTAACTTCAATAAACAGCAACCGGAAGGCAGAATTGAACACATGTGGCAACCTTCACCACATCTCGGAAATAAATCGGCCAACAACAAATTCTTCTTAACCATCATCAAAGGAGTAGAAATTTCTTCCATAGAGGTCACAAACGAATCGGTATCCACAACATTGACTCCACGACCATGTTTGGGCATAGGAGCAGTTATAACGTTTGGCTTTTCCAGAGCATCAAACTCAATCTCTTTAGCTTCCAGCAAATCTTGCACTTTATTCCTCAGAGCCCAGCAATCGTTTGTGTCATGGCTAGGACTCTCTGAATGGTAGGCGCACCGTGTGTTGGGATTGTATCTGAGAGAAGCAGTGTTTGGATTCTTGGGAGCCTCTTTCAAGGTTGCCAAGTTGGATTTTAACAGATGAGGCAGGACTTCATCCAAAGTCATGTTGATGCGGGTAAACTGTCATTGCGATCTTTCTACCCTTTGCGGATTGTTTCATTGTGAAGCAACTGTTGGTCTTGATATCACTACGGTATTTACCGTTTGACGGTGTTCATGTCTTCTTTAGCCCCTCGGGCCATAGACTGCACTAGTTTCCTTCTTACCGGTGAAAGGCTTCTTTACTGCACTAGACGAAGCATCCTTCTATATCTTACCACTTCAGATACCAGCTTCCACTCTCTCTCCAGTCAAAATTAACTCAGTAAACCCAGATGACGAGTTTGCGATCAAGTGATTGAAAAATGGACCAGATAGCGTCCCTAGAAACATGTCAACCAACTCCCTATCAGACAAAGGGGGTTGGACTCTTCCATCCAGGTCTCTCCACTTTTGAGCATAGTCCTTAAAACCTTCACCTGCACCCATGGACATACCCTGGAGCTGAGTACGAGTGGGAGCAAGGTCGGTGTTATATTGATACTTCTTGTAGAAAGCAGCAGCAAGATCTTCCCAGTTTCAGACACTGGCTCCTTCCAACTGATAAAACCATTCAAGTTGAGTTCCCGACAGACTATCTTGAAAGAAGTGCACCCACAAATTTTTATCAGCAGTGTGGGGTTGGATTTTTCTGAGTAAGAGCGGAGATGAAGTTTTGGACAGGATACTCCATAGTACATGGAAAAAACTGGAGCTTTGAACTTATGAGGGATGACCACTCTCGATACCAGTCCCAGCTCTCCGAAGTCCAAACCAGGGATTTTCTGAATCTCCATAGCACTCAGACGGTCTTCTAGCTGATTGTACCTATCCTCAGCAGGAGGATATTGCTCATCATCGTAATCCGTATCATTGTCAGAAACTGCTGGACTAGGGTCTTTTACCCTCTCTTGGTTCTCTCCATCCTTGGATGAGGAGGTCAGATCAGCTGGTTGTCTCAACCTTTCTTCAAATCTTCTACCCATGTTCAGAATTCCGACCTTCTTCTTCTTCTTCTTCTCTTTCAGAATAAGAGTCTTCAAATCCTCTTTCCCTTTAGCCAGACTTATGAACATCTGTTGGAATTGGACGTTTTGTGCCTGAAGATCTTTGATGGCTTGATCAGAAGACATTTCTGCTGAAATAAACAGCGAAGAAGATGAGAAACCTGTAGGGGTACCTGTAATGATGTGCATGATAATGAGATGCATGTAATGATTTCAAAGACTTTGGGAGACTTAAATTTGCAAACCAAAATTAAACAAACTTTATTAGATTAACTTTGAAAGGTTCAACAATGCCTTTAAGGCGTTACAAAGAAGTAAATAAAACAAGATCTAAAACTAGAAAAAGCAAAATCAAAAATCTCATGGACGCTTCCTCTTTGTGTCGATGTAGTCATTGATCACTCTTTCTTCCTCGAGCTGCCTGGTGAGCTTCAAAATCTTCCTTTCTTGCTCATGGTATTTTTCCCGGTAAGTATCCCGCTCATTTTTCAGCTGAATCCAAGACCTCTGCAACTCCCCAGGATCAATGGGCATGTAAGGATAGAGAACCATGTAAGGAATGCCCTCTTCATTAGTGGGCTCCACAATCACTGGTAATACGGCCTCATAGGGCATCCCAAGCTTCTGGGCACGAGCTCGGACCCATTGGAGGTAAGGCTGCATAGGAAGGGAAGTCTTTGGTCCCAACTCTTGGGGGTCAGATTTGTTCACCGTGCCCCAAGCTCGTATAAACCTCCGGCAGTGCTCCTTAACGTCCTCCTTGTAGTCAAATACAATGTCCTCAAGAAGTAGCTCATGAGGACCATCTCTCCGAGCGCGACCAAATTGTCGCAAAGCTAGACAAGGATTGTAATTTATACCCCCTATGATTCCGAGCAACGGGACATTAGGGTATCCCCCATAACGGTCAATAACATCAGTGTCTTCCATAGCCTGGGAACACCAAAGAATATTTGTATGAGCAAGTGACATTATTCTGTAGGACCAACCCAAGCCTTCTTCGTTCTTCAGCATAGACTTAGGGAGGTGCGAAATAAACCACCTCGATAGCAACGACATGTAACACATAAGAGTCCCTCTTCTCCTCATGGTACGAGTATAGAAGGCATGCAAGATATCTCCAAGCAAGGTGGGCATAGGATTGCGAGAAAGGAAAATCTTGACAGCATTCACATCTATAAAGGAATTCGGATTCGGGAAGAGAACCAAACCATAGATAAGGAGAGCCAAGATATCTTCGAAAGCCTGAAAATCCAAATTATCCCAGAATAGCTGAGCCTGGTCTATCATAAATTTGGCTAGAAAATCTTCGACCCCGCTTCGTGTTTCCCAATTGGATACTACATCAGCCCGTTTCAAATGCAAAGCTGAGGCGATGTCTTCTGGTCTAGGAACTTCTTCCATACCTGTGAAGGTTACCTGTTCAAGAATGGATATGCCCAATAGATGATAGAACTCTTCCAAGGTGGGAACCAGCTGATAATCTGGAAAGGTGAAGAAATGATGCACAGGATCGAAGAACTGGAAAAGTACACTCATCATCTGCTCATCAAGATTTGAAGTAACCAGGCTGAGAAGTTGACCGTGTCTCTTAATGAACATAAAAGTCTCAGAAACTCTTGAGGCTAGCTCTTTGAGTTGGGCAGGTATTTGCACAAAGTTGACTCGGATGGTATTTCTGCGCACTGAAGCCATAATCTGCAAAACAGAACAAAGATAAATTCCCTTGGTCTTTGAAATGGTTAGTGTAATGAAGCATGAATGCCATGTTATGATGCATGATGTCATGGTAAACCATAGGTATAGCAAACACAGATATTACAAACACAGTCAAATCACACAAAGCCCTTAGGTATAAGGCTTGCATGAGGTCAAAGGTAATACCCTCTTTAAGTTAAGTTGGTTTCAACCTGTCCTAGAAAAAATTAACCGGGTTCTAGAGGATCTCAATATCACTGACCATCCTCCATCGGTCATGGTTTCAGCTCACACAATCTTTTCTTGCGAACGGAACTATCTCGGGAGTATGGTCTCAATGAGTGTAGCATCGAGTATCAACCAGTTCCCAGCTTTACACCGAGGCCAACTATCTCACTAATTTCTAATGGCTAAGTTGGTCGATTAAAGGTTCTAAGGTCAGTTGATGCTTAATGACACCACGCAGCGGCCCCGTATTCTCCTCATTTCTCCACAAGGGATACCGGTACCAACCAATGTGCCACATCAACGTAGCTACTTCTTCAACCGTATCGGTCTACGTTGCACAGTTCCCTCACAGTCTGTTGCTACTTACCTAAAAGGTGTCCCCAGATCCGAGTTAGGATCTATAGTAACTCCCAAATAAAACCCTTTAAAAGTAAAGCAATCAAAGCAATCAAGAGAAGCAATTACGGTAAACTAGATCCTAAGGTATACCCCACTTATCATTTCCCCAGTAGAGTCTCCAGTTTTGTGATATGGTGGCAGAACCGACTGTTTTGGAATGCTGGTTTGCGTTTTGCATTTTCTTTATTCGCAAAATGTCGCGGTAAGCAAGAATCGCCACCGACTTTTATTTCATCCAACCGGAAAGGAAAAAAGTACAGAAAAAAATCTTTTTTCGAGATATTTTGAGTACGGGGGTAGGTTATAGAAAGGGGAGGTGTTAGCACCCTTTTTATCCATGGTTTTCCATGGGCTCTTAGGTATTTGCTCATCTTTTAAAATTACTTGTATATGTGCTTTGTTTTGAAAAGTTTTGACTTCGTGATAACCTTTGTATCAATCCTCAAAGGTGTGACGAAGTTGTTTTGAAAGTTGTTTTGAAAAGTGTAAGTGTGAAAAGTTTTGATTTGAGCAAGTACCTACTAGCATCTACTCGAAAAAAGATCGTTTCTATTCTTATTTCCTTTAGACAGCGCTATCCTACTATTGAGAAATAGGTAGCACCGTCGCTGGAGTTTGTAAGGGTCAATTCAAAAGGGACGTACGATCACTAAAGCAATGTTAGGACGTCTTAGTAATAACCCTAGAGTCTTAAGATCATATTCGAGGCAACATTTCCGAGGCAACATTTTCGAGGGGACATTTGATCTTTGTTAGACAGGAGGGCAACCACTAAAACACCCTATGCTTAGTGATCGTTTACCGAAGGCAACCGAAGTGTGAGTATACTCTAAACGTGATATGTGCGACTGATTTGTTTTCAATCATTTAGTCTTTGCACATTAGGGTTTTCTAACTGGATTAATTTCTCATGCATTCTTGTCATACAACCCTATTAGCATACATCTAAACAGTCAAATATTTGCAAGAATCAAAATGCGAGAAAGTAAATCTACGCTATTACAAAGCTTCGGGGAGGGGAATTAATTACATAGCCAAAAAACCCCAGGGAGAAGCAATAAATAAAAACCCTAGATTAAACTATTACAGACCATGCACGGTTACAACAATATTGATAAAAAAAATGAATAATATGTCCACGGTGAATCGAATACTAGATAATCAGGGTTTTGACCCTTGCCTAAACCTAATTGCGATTAATTAAGAAAAAGTTTTTGTTTTGTTTTGTTATTTTAAGAAAATAAAGAAATTGTTAAATTAAAAGAAAGAAAAGCCTACTTCTAATTAATTTTAATTTTAAGAAAAAATGAATTAATTGATCTACAACCTATTTTTGTATTTTTGTTTATTTGAGAAGGAAATAAAAATTAAATCAAGAGTTACCCTAATTTCTAATTGAATTTTAATTGTGAAAGAAATTAAAGTTGCCCTAAATTAATTAAATTAATTGAATAAAAAAAACATTTACTAAGAAAATAAATCTTTTTTTATTTTTATTTTTGATTGGTTAATTTAATAAAATAAATTCTTTGTGTTAATTAAAAAAAAAGACTAATTAAAGGAAAGAAATTAAAGAAAAATAATAGAAATAACCCAAGGGGTATGCTGTCAGCGGATCTGATTGGAGATGGATCCAGAAGGTGATGGTCCAGAGGATGAGGTGCGCTGGATCTGATTCTGGCTGATGGACCCAGAAGGTGATGGTCCTCAGAAGGTGCACGTGCGCTGAATCTGATTCTGGCTCATGGATCCAGAAGGTGATGGTCCTCAGAAGGTACACGTGCGCTGGATCTAATTCTGGCTGATGGATCCAGAAGGATGATGCGCTGGATCTGGTCCTAGCTAGTGGATCCAGAAGATGCTATACCTCAGAAGGTGTATGTGCTGGCTTTGGTGAAAATAATGGAGAAAATGCCAAAAGCTCACGCCTCGGATCGAACCCAGAACAATGAGCTTCTAACTTCCTTCTTCTGACCAACTGTGCTAGATGTTAACTTATCAATATAATAAAAACAAACAATATATCAGAAAAAACATGTTTCTGTCCAGACTAACGCGCCAGAATTTAAATCAACCAACCAATGGTTTCCACGCCTCATCTTCTTCCCCAAACTGTCGTTTTAGGCTCTAAACATTTACCTACAAACGCTGGTTGTAGGTATATCCCTGTCCATCTCAAAAATCGTGTGCGCTCAAGATAAATGACCATGGCTGGTACCATTCTACTCGTTTCAACCTCACGAGTCTCCTGGTACCAGAATCATTACTCAATTTTTCCTATCCTGCAAAGCTCTAATCAAGAACATAGAACCCTAACTATGGCAACTTCATGTACAAGCGTTAGAAATACAATTAAATGGTACCAAAAGCTTGCAAACTCAATGACAAACACGAATATACCATTGAAATATGCAATGGATGAGTAAATCAATGAAACTGAATTTGAATTTGGAAGCATGTCGTGATACCTATATCTTATAGTTCCAGGCGTGAAAAGGCTTGAATCTGATTGGAATATGCTCCTGGAACATCCAGCAACCTCTTGGCAATGTGAGAAAGGCACGATCCGGTCTCTAATATGGAAATTGGATTCCCACTTTTCTTGAAAATTTTTTTGAGTTTTTTTTCTCTTTGCACGACATCCTCCAACCCCTATATGCCTTGGTCTCCTTCTGTATATGTAATACAAGCTATTAGGTAAACAAAAACGACCTCAATCTTACTCATCATGGAGATTTATTTGATCTTTCAATGCATATGATTCCTTTCCAATTTTGCTCAAATCCAATCTTTTTCCAACCAAATTGACTTTGCATGAGTTGATCTTTAATTGACAGCATATGAGATCTTTTTTCAATGCAAAAAATCATCCCTAAAATACAATATATGATTTATTATGATTTATTTGATTTTATTTGAATTTTAAATGAATAAAAATTAAAGTAAATTAAATAAATGAATTAATAAAGCATGGAGAGCCCCATAGTTCGTGGACTATGTTAGGAATGAGATGCAAGCATAAAAAGTTGGGCCCATTTAGCAAAAGATGCAAATTTGAGCATATTTGACTTTTGGCAATTTTGCAAAAAAGGTAAACTTGGCCAATGCATAACTCTCTCAATTTTGACCCTAGAGAGATGTTCTTGAACTTTTTAGAAAGCTTAGGATGTCCTCTAAGCAACCCTTTTAGTCTTATCTCAATTGAGTCTTCCATATTCATGTATGAAGCTTTGACCCAAATGGTGTTTTTGTTGACTTTTCAAAATGACCTATAATGTCCAAATTCATATCTTTTTGTGAGTGCATATTTTGAACTTGGGAGATGAAGATGAATTTTAGGGAATTGCATCCTATTCAAAATGAGATTTGGATGGGTCTTTTTTGATAAAGTGTGAGAAAGTTATGCTTGATCAAAGTTGAGTTAATTTTTCCTGCAAAACCCTAATTTAGCAACTTTTGGGTTTTGATGAATTATGGGTAATCCTTGATGAATCATGATCAACCCTTGATAAAATGATGAAGGATAATTCAAAATGAGGATGCTGACCAAAAATATTGAAGTTTGACTGTATGTGGACCACAGTTGACTTTTGACCTAACACAGTCGATTCCCAGGTATTTGAGCAATTGACTGAGCAAACTTCCCCTGCAAGGCTTGAAACTTGACATGGATGATCTTGAGAACATATTAGGACAATGGTGAGGTAGACTGCCTTAGGAGAGGGTTTGTCTGGTCAATTCTTGGACTTCCTTGAGCAATTTGAGGACCTCACTTGACATGTCTTGAGAAATATGGGAGGGCAAATTTTGGGGTACAACACTAGCATTTGTATATAAATCATTTAAATCGCGAAAAATAAAAATACTACGCTATTACATCATTTAGGGGAGGGAGTGTACAAATTACAAATGGGGAATATTGCAAGAAATTAAATCTAAATAATTATTACAATCATATTGAGTTTTAATAAATGTACAAAATGAACCAATAAAAGACAAAAATGTAAATGTAAAAAAAGAAAATATGATTTTTGTTTGTTTTAATGAAAAGGGGTTTTTAACTTAATTAAGTAAAATATTTAACTGAAAAAAATAAGAAAATTAAGATTAAATTAGTAAACTAAATTAATTTAAAGAAAACAAGTGTTTTAGGGTTTTGGTGAATTTAATTAAATTAGTAAATAAAAATAATTAAATAAAAATCCTAAATTCTAAATTGATTTTAATTTTACAAGAAAAAGTAAATAATATAATATAATATAATGATAATTAAAATTAAATTATCTAAGTATTTAAAAAGGCAAAGTTAATTATTAAAGAAAATGTAAAAAAAAATATTTTTATTCTTTTGTTTTTGTGAAGAAAAATAAAAATGTAAAAATGTGAAAATAATAAATAAAAATATTTTTGGGTTTTTTATTATTAACAATAAAAATTAATATTGATAATAATAATAATAATGAAAATAAAAAATAAAAATAAAACAAAATGGGCCAGGATGTATGAACAGCAAGGCATAGGGGTTAGAATATAGCAAAAATAAGGCCCAAACACAAGGAGGCCCAGGCGCTGCAAAAAAGTCAGAAAAAAGTGAAAAAAATGTGAGAAAGTAGCAAAAAGGTCAAGTTGGGGCTTGAACCCAGGACCTAAGGGTGACATGCGCGCGCTTTAACCACTAGGGTAGTGATACATTCGTTAACTTATGTCAAACCATAATATATAACATAAGTCTTTCCCTAAATGTACTCCATCTTCAACCTCTGGTCGGACCACCTGCATCTTGTTCATTTCTCATCCATTTGCAAAAATGTAAACATGAAACTTGTGGCAAATTTCCTCACGATTTCAGAAATGTAAATAACTTAAACTAATTCTCAAAAATAAGCATGAATTTTGAATGGTACCAAATTCTGACCTAACTTTTCCAAGATGTTCAGATTCAAAATTCTAACTACTCAATCAATATAAATGAAATCTAAAGACATGGTTAGTTTCAGGGCTATGATATCTACATTTTATCTTCACAAATGGAAAGCAAATGATGCATATATGAAGAGTTCAAAAGTCAGAAAACTCACCTTGAAAATGGAATTCGTGTTTTGAGTTGGAGCTTGTTTCAAGGTGCTGCAAGGATCGGGTTAGCTTCCTTGAGGTCCCGGGAAGCTAATGCAATGATTAGCTTGGTTGGAGAGTGGCTGAAATGGTCTGTAGAAGTCCAACTGTGATGCTCTGTTTTTGAACTTGGAAATGGAGGAAGATGGTGTTACAGTCGTGTAACAGGGACAACGATGGCTTGTATATGATGCTTGGAATCTTTTGGAAGTAAAAGGCCAAGAAACGCACGAGTAGTTTTTTATTTTGGTGTTCAAGGTCAGAAATTGTGCAACAATGGAGTTTTTGGGCATTTTCTGATTTTAGAGAGTGTTGGTGTATTTTAGGGTGCTTAAGCTCGTCCTTTAGCTCATAAATAGTGCCTTTATTTATAAGCAACAAGTATGGAGGCTTGTATCTGATCAGAATTCAAAATCACATGTTTAAGCTCAACATGTGATTTTTGAGAAAACAAGTTTCAATGCTTTGTGTACTGGCTAAGATAGAGTGGTTATGCTTTAAATACACTTGCTTCTGACTTTGTGGATGGAGTGTGATCAGAGGGGACAAGTTAGAGGCTCAAGATTATGCAGCCTAATGTTGAAATTGCATTTTTGTTCATCATGAGAATGACCTATAATTTTAGTTTTAAACCCTAACTTCCTCTCTTCGATTCTCCTTGTTCAATAATGATCTCAAGGATTTCTTGAACATTTAAGAAATCTTGTAATGTGCTCTACAACCCCTTTTTGAATCACTTTTGAGAATTCACCTTGGAACTATATGAAAAAGTGCCATGAAGTTAGGTCAAAATCATGCCTAAACTAGAGCAAAAATTTCACTAAGTGTTTAGTTTCAAGACCATGAATTCATGAATTAATAACTTGAGATACAATAATTTATAGGAGAAGTTGTGTAAAGCAAAGTTTCTTTTGAATCATCTTGCATCATGGTGAAAAATTGGCTCAAAGTTGTGAAAAAACATGAAATTTTCAACACTTAGAAAAATTTCTAAGTTTGAAAACTTTGACTTTTCAAAATGAAATCTTGACTTTTTGATGTCTTGATGAATAAGTTTCATATTTTGACATGTTTGATGAATTGTGATCTTCGTCACTTGATTTTGACCAAAAAGTCAAAGTTTGACTTTTCAGTGTACAATTGACTTTTGATCAATTGACTAAAAATCCACTATCAATCCAATTGATCTTGAGCAATGTTTTGAGTCATGCCATTAGGTCAAAAATGATGCAATTAAACTATTAAGATCATGCCTCAAACCAATTAACCATTTTCTAGGTAAAAAATCAGAAATTGCCATTTCTCAGTCAAAACCCTAATTTTGACCATTTTGCCCTTTTGATGATTTTGATCAAATTTCTTGAGGAAATATGGTCCAAATTTTATCAAATGATACACATGAGTTTATAATGTTGACGTGGATCAAAAATCATGAAGTTTGATTGTAAATTGACCACAGTTGACTTTTTCCCCAATACAGCTGATTTTTAGGCCAACTGCTCAATTGACTGAGCAAAAATGTGATCCAAGGCTTGAAACTTGACATGAGTAATATTGGGGGTCAATAATGATCTATGAAAGTCATATGAGGCATTGAAGTTCAATTATCCTTGTGCAATCTCAAACCCTAATTTTCGTCATCAGTTCTTAAGGAGGTGTCTTGAGCTGATCAAACCTTGTGTAATCTTGAACCAAAGGAGATCTTGTGAGAAAATATTTGATAAATGAGAGGGAAAATTTTGGGGTACAACACGGACACTCTGGAAACTATATCAGCTGCATTCAAAGTAACTTGGTCAAACCACGAATCGCGTATCACAAACAAACACTTCGAAGAGCCCGCACATTGCCTTGCTATTAAAAATGACAAGATAACAAGCCTTGGTTTTACAACATCAAGAAGTACCTCAAAAAAAAGAACATCCAGAAAATGCCTCTAGCATCGACAAACGAACTCTATGAAAATTAGCCTCGAAATTCTTCCTGAGTAATGGTGTACTGCACAAGATGAACCACAACATGGTCTAGTACTCCAGAAGATTCTGCTACCTTGCCTCGACTCACGCGGTAACTGGACACCCCAACTATGAAGGTCTATGTGTAGTCAAAACAACATTCTCCGGTGGTGGTCTTATCCAAACAACAATGGATGGGGAAGAACTACCGCATTCGGCAAACTCAGACGCAAGTAAAAAATACTATGTATAAGAAGCTCGCTAAGCTCGAACCTTAAACAGACGACTTAGGCAAAAAGGAGCGTCCTGGTGGATCAGAAACCCTAAAGGGCGATCCAGGCAAAAATTAGGGGCATATAAACAAAAATTATCTCGGTGAATTGAAAACCTGAAAGGGCAATCCAGGCAAAAATTAGGGATTTCATACAAAGAAATAAAGAACAAAAAGACTGCAATCTAAGAACTGCGACTACGAACCACGAAGGGAGAGATAGATCTGAATCATACAACTCATAAGAGAAGGAGATAAGGGCTATTAAAAGGATAGTGGTAAACGGCAGCAGCAATTATAATTTTTCATTGCCATTTACAGTTTAAAAAAAACTTTCTGTAATGACCTCTTTCTAGGAATTGCATCTTATACTCTCGCCTATTCAGAGGCATATCAACAAAACATTTTCTTTCTTTGCATCTTTCAAATTGCGTTTTTCTTTTCTCTGACTTGTTTACAAAATACTAAGATTATTACTTGTGAATATTGTCTTAAAATCATTTCGGGGAAATTAACAAATAAAAGCTTTTGATAAAACATCAGAAAAAAACATTTTCGTTAGAAAAATATTGAAAGAAAATCCACGTCTACGTCCACGCACATGGCTACTCCTATATCTTACAACACAAAAGTCTATACACATGTCTACGCCTATGTCTATGCTCACGATGCAAAATAACTACGTCGGCACATACGTCTGCGCCTATGCTTGCACTTACAATACAAAAATCTGTACATATCTACTCCTACGTCTTCCCGTCCATACATAAAGTCTACATCCGCATATGTGTCCACGTCTATGCTTACAATATAAAAGGCTACACATATGCCAATGCATACGGCTACGCTTACAACATACAAAGGCTATGCATATGCCATTACCTACATCTACATCTATGTCTACACCTGCACTTACAATACACAAAATCAACGTTCAAAATTTTGCTAACGCTTTTTCACCGCATTCAAATCAAATTTAACAAAGTTATGACGATACAACATACAATGCCAGGGGATTGGTAACTCTAAGCCAATGGTTTAAAGGAGAGAATTCCAGAAATAATCCTCATTGCATTTCAAGGCATACATGCATTTCATACATACATTTTGCATATCCAAAGCATACATACACTATACATTTTTGCATACAATAATCAGGGTTCCATATCAATGTCAAACATCATACATTTTGCATACTGTGATCGGTGGAAATAGAACTGACTGTTTTGGAATGCTGGTTCGCGTTTGCGTTTCGCAAAATGTCGCGGTAAGCAAGAGTCGCCACCGTCTTTTATTTTCTCCAACAAGGAAAGGACAAAAGCACAGCAAAATTCCTTTTCGAGATGTTTCTCGGGTTCGGGAGGTAGATTATAGAAAGGGAAGGTGTTAGCACCCTTTCTATCCGTGGTTATCCACGGGCTATTAGGTACTTGCTCACTATGTTTTCAAAATGTTTTTGCTTTTCTTGTGTTTGTGGGTTTTGAAAAAGTTTGTTTGAAAACTTCGATTTAACTCTTGTATATGTCCTCAAGAGTGTATGAAGTGTTTGTTTGAAAAAAACTTTTGTTTGAAAAGTGTAAGTGCAAAAAGTATTTTTGTTTTGAAAGAGCAAGTACCTGAGAACCTCTACCTACTCAAAAGAAATTAAGATGTGTAAATGTCCTTTAGACAGTACTATCCCACTATGGAGAAGTAGGTAGCACCGTCGTTGGAGTTTTCGGGTCAATTCGATTATGGGACATGTAGTCACTAAAGCAATAGTAGGACGCCTTAGCGGTAACCCTAATGTCTTAGATCATTTTTATCGAGGCAACCGTTTCGAGGAAACTTTGATCTTTAGACAGGAGGGCGACCTCTAAAACTTCCTATACTCAATGATCACGTCGAGGCAACCAAGTGAGGCGTACCCTAGGAGTGGCATGTGCGAGTGTGTCAGGTTTCAGTTAATGTTATCTTTGTACATGTTATGGTGAGCTACGATTGATTTTAATTTCAGAGAGATCTTGTCATGCATAGCCTAGTTAGCATACATCTAGCAGTTAATAGTTGCGGAAAATAAAGCTAAGCTATTACAAGGCGTCGGATATTTACATCGCCAAACACAAACCCTTGAAAAAGTAAATGCGGAAAATAAATGAAAGCGATAAAAAAGGTCCTAATTAAAGCTATTACATCCTCGGAGCAATTACATAATTGGAATAAAAATATGAATCAAGAATAAACACATGCGCAAGAAAAAAAAATTGAATCGGAGAGTTTTTTAGGGTTTTTGACCCTTTTTGAGAAAGGAAGAGATTTTTATCATTTATGAATTAAATTAAACCTAGACTAGTTAATTAATTAAAAAGAAATATTTTTTTGAGTTTTTTATGTGTTAAGGAAAATAAAAAAAAGATTAAAATTGTCAAGAACCCTAATTCTACATTGATTTTATTTATTGTGAAAAAAAGTTAAAATTAACCTAATTAACACTAAATCATGTTAATATTTATGTATTTACCAAAAAAATAATTAAATTTAATAAATAAAAATATTATATTTTCATGTTTTCTGGATTTATTAAAAAATGTTAATTGTTTTAGTTAATAGTTAATTAAAAACAAATTAAATAAAAAAATAAAAAGAATAAAAAGAAAAGAGGAAATAAACCCAGGGGGTGCTGGCCCAAGTGGAGGTGTTTCTGGAATTCTCAAGGCCCAATTGCTGCAAGCCTTTTTGACTTTTCTGGATCGTCCACACGCGCGTTGACTGGGGAGCATGGTGATCTCCCACTCATGTCCATTGGATCAGGTCTGATGCCACTTGGCGTGCTGAGATCTAAAGCATATGGTGGACATCCCTTTGCAAGCTTACACAAGAACGCCTGGAGAAAAAGAACAAATAAACGTTTGGGGGACATGGGATTCGAACCCAGGTCCCAATAGCCTTTCCATCCACCTGCTTGCCAACCCAACCAACGCGTTTCTTTGTTATCATAATGAGATGGAATTATTATATATGAAAAACAATTAAAACGCTGTAAAATAAAAACAAACGCGCGCTTTTCAAATTAACCAATGAAGTATCAACACATCATCATCTTCTTCGTTTTTCCTGCATATTCAGAATCAGATAGTGGGGGTTTTTAACCTCCACTATCTAGCTGCACGAAAAATAGTGATTAGAAATCTAGCAAGCATAAATATTTTGCGAGGGGTGGGTTATGTTCGTCTTGGCCTCACGATTTCAGCCATGCATCTCACTAGTCCCAATTTTTCCTGGATTGAAAAGCCTTAATTTACAGCTCAAGAACCCTAGAAATTTGATCATGGTATCTTTCGATTCAGGGCGTTACAGTCCAATTAATGCATTCCATTAGCTTTATTCAGTCTCTAGCAATGCAAATCAACCAAAAAAACATGTTAAATTTGCATGAATCAAGATATATAATTCTGCATAAGAAAGGCAAACCGTGAAACTGTAAGTGACGATTCTTTGAGTTTTAATGCTTGAGTTTGATTGCAAAACAATCCTGGGACCTCCTGCAATATGTCTGAATGAATAGCACGCCTTGAATTGGCCTGGAATGCAAGAATAGGTTTTCAATTTTCTTGGAAATTCTTGAATTTGCTATGGCCTTCTTCTGCAGCTTTCAATCGTCCATTAGGGTATGGTTTGCTTGCTTGCATATAAGGGAAACAAATTAGGTCAAGAGCTGGGAAAAAATCCATGTGCATTGATGATTGAATCCTTGATTGAAAAATCAAATATTCTTGATTTTCATGATTGAACAAACTTGCCAAATTTGGATTTTTTTTTGTATCTTTGACTTGTGCACGAATTTGCCAGCATGTTTTGATTAGATTTGCTTCACAAAAAGATTTAAAAAAACAAATCTTCTATTTTCTTATGATTTAAATTAATTAAATGAATTAATATTAATTAAAAATCCAATTAATCAATAAAAATAAGAAAATAAATCCCATTAAGCTTGGTGGGTGGTGCATAGGTCATGGGTGAAGTTTCAAGAAGATATTTGAGGCCCATTAGCAAAAATAAGGTGTTTTGAGCAAAGTTGACTTTTGCAAATTCATGAAAATTTCCCAACTTCTCCAATGCACAACTTGCTCAATTTTGATCATATGACCATGTTCTTGGACATTTTGGAAAGCCCTTCAAGTCCTCTAACCAATGCCTTTGGTCCCATGTCATTTGGATTTACCAATCTCAAGTTATGGCCTTTGACTCAAAGTGTACTTTTGTTGACTTTTGAAATTGACCTATAATGTAAAAATTGGTAACTTCTTGTGAGAGCATTTCTTGAACTTGGAGTGTGAAGATGGATTGTAGGAAATTGCATCCCCTTCAAAATGAGCATTGGATGGGATTTTTATGATAAAACATGAAAAAGTTATGCCCTGGTCATGATACAGTTGACTTTTCTACTGTCCAAAAATAGTAACTTTTTGCACCTTGATAATTTTTGAGCCATTCTTGTGGAATCATGATCAAGACTTGATCAAATGATGATTGTGAACACAAAATAAGATGTTGACCAAAACTTATGACTTTTGACTGTAAAATGACCATTTTGCCCTTGAAGTTGACTGTAGATCAAATGGAGCTTTTGACTGTGCAAATTGGCACTGTGAGTCTTGAAACTTGGCATGTATGTGCTTGAGAATGTATATAGGCATATGAGACTTGATTGAACCATTGAAAACCCAAAATTCCTTGAAAGAACCAAAACCCTAATTTCAGCTGTCCTAGGAAGTGATTTGACTGTACAACCCTTGAGCCATTTTGAACAATTTGAAGATCATTCTTGACAAATCTTGAGGAATATGGGAGGGCAAATTTTGGGGTACAACAGTTTCCCCTGTTCAATCTTCTTAAACCTGAGGATGTAGATTGGCTTGCATGCCTTTCGTGATCCGAAGGTGGAAGATGATTGAACACTAAAGTGCCTAAAAATTTGCACTCGCATGGTGTAGTATCAGCAATGTGATGTCGGGAATGGGCTTACAGATGCCATTTGGAGAGATGATGAATAGGAGGATGGGCTTATAGATGCCATCTGGAGATTGTTGGTTGGTAGTTTTGTCTTCGATGACGGGTTGTCTTCATTGACGGGTTGTCTTCATTGACGGGTTGTCTCTATTGACAGGTTGTCTTCATTGACGGGTTGTCTTCATTGACGGGTTGTCTTTATTGACGGGTTGTCATCAGAAAAATCTTTAGGAATCGATTTAACTGGTTTTGTCTCCATTGACTGGCTTCATAAAAATCTCTAGGAATCGATTTAACTGGTTTTGTCTCCATTGACTGGCTTCAGAAAAATCTTTAGGAATCGACTTAACTGGTTTTGTCTGCATTGACTGGCTTCAAAAAAATATTTAGGAATCGACTTAACTGGTTTTGTCTCCATTGACTGGCTTTGCCTCAGAAAAATCTTTAGGAATCGATTTAACTGGTTTTGTCTCCATTGACTGAATTTGTCTCTATTGACTGAATTTGTCTCCTTTGACTGGATTTGTCTCCTTTGACTGGATTTGTCTCCTTTGACTGTATTTGTCTCCTTTGACTGGATTTGTCTCCTTTGACTGTATTAGCATCAGAAAAATCTTTAGGAATTGATTAATCTGGTTTTGTCTCCATTGACTGTGTTGAGAATTTAACTGCATCTTTCCTGAAAGGTAAAGGTCAGTCATATGCAATGCATGATATGGATCAAGCAATGATGTTCTCAACATAAATGAGATCGTATGATGTGATGTGTATATGCATGTATCATGAGGTATGAAAATGTGATGTTTTAGCTGGGGAAAATAAATCTCGGAGCTGCTGGAAAATAGAGTTGGATTCTTCGTTTCCGCTGGGGATGATGAACGAAGATGATTGTGTGAATAAACCTGCAGGAGAAGATGACTCCGTTGGGGAATAAACTTGATGAGGAGATTACTTTGCAGGGAATTACCCTGTGGGGAAGAGATGTTCTGCTAAACTTTTAACGATAACTCCGCTGGGGGTTCCGTTGATAAGCTTTGTTGGAGATTTTGATGATGAACTCCGCTGGGGATAGAAAGAACTTCGCTGGGGATGATCTTTCAGTTGCACCTTGCTGAGGATAACCCAGTTAGACTCTTGTGGGGATAACCTTCTGAATATGGCTGGGGAGATACATTTGTATTCTGCAGGGGACAAGCTTCCAGAATCTACTGGGGAGATGATTCAACTCTGGAGGGGAAGCCTTTTTTAGACTGCGCTGGGAAATGGCTCCACTGGGGGTATCTTGTATTCCTCCGGGGAACATTCTTATATTTCGTTGACGAATATTAAGACTGTCGGGGATGCTTGTTGAGGAATATATGTATACTCCGCTGGGGAATATTAAGACCTTCTGGGGATACCCAACTTTTTTAGGGTTGATGGTAGACCAACTCTGCTTGGGGAGAGAGTATTGCTGATTTGTTCATGGTTGCAAGTCTCAGTGGGGGAGAGCTTCCACTACTGTCTTACTCTTGGGGAGTGAAGGTATCTTGGTCATATTCTTCAGCCAAACCTACCTTGGTACCTTGGTGGACAGAGCAACTAGATCGCTTAGACAATTCTTATTGCCCCTACTTCCGATGTCACCCGTAATTAGTCCTTTGTTTCGCATGCAAATATTTATGCACAACAATTAATGTCAAATGCATATATCAAAAATGAACATTGGACATTCTTTGCAAAACAAAACAGATAAAGGAAAAACAATTTTCAATTTGTCTGAAAAATGAACTTGTATTAATTTTGAAATTTGCCTGTAAATAGGCGTTTTTGTACAAGAGGCTGACGTCCTAGTAAGAGAACGCCGCCGAACAAAATAGAGTTTATACAATTTGTGAAAAGGAAACAAAACAGCTATGTGAAAAATCCCACTGGGTTCCAACTCTGTTATCGCCTTTATGTCTTCAAGCATCTCATCACTTTGCTGCTTATTTGAAGATGAATCTGATTGATTGGTGTCGTTTGAGCCTGATAGTTGATACCGAATTCTGGATGCAGGGTGATCCAATGAGACATAGTATTACGCTTTAATCCCTAACTTTTGCCTGGACCGCCCTTTCGGGTTTTCAGTCCACCGGGATACCCATTTTTGCCCAAGCCGCCTTTTCAGGTTTTTGACTTGCCGGGTGTACAAATTTTTGTATTTTCATCCCTTATTTTTACCCGAACCCTTTTGGTTTACCGGGAAGCCCTTATTTTTGCCTAGGCCAGTTGACCTAGCGGGTCTTTAATCATGCATAGTATCTTTTTACTATGTCTGCATTGACGGGGTGAGGAAGGTCGTCACCGTCCATGGTGGTTAGAATCATCGCTCCTCCTGAGAAGATGTTCTTAACCACAAATGGCCCTTCGTACGTGGGGGTCTATTTGCCCCTGGGATCACCTTGAGGTAGAATGATGCGCTTGATTACCAGATCTCCGACTTGATACTCTTGTCGTCTGACTTTCTTGTTGAATGCCTTGATCATCCGTTTTTGGTACATCTGACCATGACAAATAGCAGTGAGTCTCTTTTCGTCGATTAGGTTCAGTTGATCAAGCCGAGTCTGGATCCAGTCATCTTCGCTCAAACCTGCATCCTTCATGATCCGGAGAGAGGGTATCTGAACTTCAATGGGCAGGACTACCTCCATGCCATAGACCAAGGAAAAGGGTGTTGCCCCTGTTGACGTTCGTTCTGAGGTACGGTACCCATGAAGAGCAAATGGTAACATCTCGTGCCAATCCTTGTAGGTCACTGTCATCTTCTGCACAATCTTCTTAATGTTCTTATTAGCTGCTTCTACAGCCCCATTCATCTTCGACCGGTAAGGAGAAGAGTTGTGGTGTTGTATCTTGAATTGCTCGCAGAGCTCAGTGATCATCTTGTTGTTAAGATTGGTACCATTATCCGTAATGATCCTCTCTGGTACACCGTATCGACAGATCAGGTTGTGCCGAATGAACCGTGCCACGACGTTCTTGGTTACGGTAGGAAAGGAAGCTGCTTCGACCCACTTCGTAAAGTAATCGATTGCTACTAGTATGAAATGATGCCCGTTGGATGTTGTAGGTCTGATCTCGCCGATCATATCAATGCCCCACATGGCAAAAGGCCAAGGTGCTGTCAAGACATTCAGAGGAACTGGAGGAATGTGCACCTTATCAGCATAGATCTGGCATTTATGACATGTCCGAGAATGCTGATAACAATCGGCTTCCATTGTGGACCAGTAATATCCTGCCCGAAGGATTTTCTTTGCCATGGTATGTCCACTGGAATGCGTTCTGAAGGTACCTTCATGCAGCTCTGCCATGATCCTTTCTGCTTCAATCTTGTCCACACAACGTAGTAAGGTTGAATTATGGTTCCGTTTGTACAGAATGTCATTACTGAGGAAGAACTTTGCCGCGAACCTTCTCAGGAACTTCTTGTCATTGACAGATGTGCCCTCGGGGTATTCTTGAGCTTCAAGGTACCTCTTCACTTCATGATACCAAGGATTTTCTGTTACCTCTTCGGTCTCAAGATCACAGCAATGTGCAGGTTCATCCAATTTCCAAATAATGATCCGGGGAGCCTCGTTGTCCCATTTGACTTTGAACATAGAAGACATCGTAGCTAGCGCGTTCGCCAACTGGTTCTCTTCTCTTAGGAAGTGTTCAAAGGTTATCTCCTCGAAATGGGTAAGCAACATCAATACATACTCCTTGTAAGGAATAAGATTTGGGTGTTTCATATCCCACTCACCTTTGATCTGACTGATCACGAGAGCAGAATCTCCGAAGACACTCAGAAACTTGATCCTTAGGTCAATTGCAGCTTGAAGACCCACGATGCATGCTTCATACTCCGCCATGTTGTTGGTGCAGTTGAAACATAGTCGGGCGGTGAGCGGAGTATGAGAGCCTTTGGGAGATATGATCACAGCGCCAATACTGTTACCCAAAGCATTTGAGGCTCCGTCAAAGTGCATAGACCATCGGGATCCTTCCTCAGGTCCATCATCCGGTCCAGGTATCTCACAATCAGTCACTACCATGATATTCTCGTCTGGAAATTCAAAGTTCATGGACTGGTAATCATCCACTGCCTGATGTGCCAAATGGTCTGCCAACACGCTTCCCTTGATTGATTTTTGAGTCGTGTACTGGATGTCATATTCAGTCAAGATCATCTTCCATCTCGCTATTCTTCCGGACAAGGCAGGCTTTTCGAAGATATACTTGATTGGATCCATTTTTGAAATCAACGGAGTAGTGTGAGTCAACATATACTGTCTCAGCCGGCGAGCAACCCATACCAAAGCGCATCAAGTTTTCTCGAGCAGTGAGTATCGGGTCTCACAGTCGGTAAACTTTTTGCTAAGGTAATAAATAGCATGCTCTTTTCGGCCAGACTCGTCATGCTGACCCAGCACACATCCCATTGAGTTGTCCAGTACTGTCAAGTATAAGATTAGAGGTCTCCCTTCAACCGGTGGCATAAGAATGGGTGGCTCTTGGAGATACTCTTTTATTCTTTCGAAAGCGGCCTGACATTCATCGTTCCAACGTACTACTTGATCTTTCTTCAGTAGCTTGAAGATTGGTTCACAAGTAGCAGTTAGGTGCGAGATAAATCGGGAAATGTAGTTCAGCCGTCCTAGGAAGCCTCTGACTTCTTTCTCTGTCTTGGGAACTGGCATCTCTTGTATGGCTTTCACTTTGGCAGGGTCCACTTGAATACCTTTGTCGCTCACGACGAAGCCTAGTAGTTTTCCAGACCTTACCCTGAAGGTGCACTTGTTCGGGTTTAATCTCAGCTTGTACAACTTCAACCGGTCAAATAGCTTCTGTAGATGATCAAGGTGTTCTTCCTCAGTTTGGGACCTCGCAATCATATCGTCGACGTATACTTCAATCTCATGATGGATCATGTCATGAAACAAAGCAACCATGGCACGCTGATACGTTGCCCCAGCATTTTTCAACCCAAAAGGCATGACCTTGTAACAGAAGGTGCCCCACTGAGTGACAAAAGTGGTTTTCTCCATGTCTTCGGGAGCCATCTTGATTTTATTATAACCGTAGAAACCGTCCATGAAGGAGAATACCTTATGCTGAGCAGTGTTGTCAACCAGAACGTCGATGTGAGGCAGCGGGAAGTCATCCTTGGGGCTTGCCTTGTTCAAATCCCTGTAGTCAACACACATTCTGATCTTACCATCTTTCTTCGGCACTGGAACCACATTGGCGACCCACTGAGGGTAAGAAGTTACTGCGAGAAAACCAGCGTCAAATTGTTTCATAACCTCAGCCTTGATTTTCTCGGACATCTTTAGACGTATACGACGGACCTTCTGTTTTACCGGAGGGCATTCTTCCTTGGTAGGCAGGTGATGAACCACAATGTCGGTATCCAACCCAGGCATATCTTCGTAAGACCAGGCAAAGATTTCCACGTAGTCATGCAGCATCTGAATCAACCGTTGTTTCATACTAAGCTCCAGATTTGCACCGATCTTTACTTCCTTTTTGTCTGTCTCAGTACCCAGATTTACCGCTTCCACTGGCTCTTCATGTGGCTGAATGGCCCTCTCTTCCTGGAGTAGCAACCTTGCAAGCTCACCAGGCACTTCGCAATCATCTTCACCTTCGTCTTCGGCTAAGTTGATCGGATTTTCAAAGTCATAACTGGCAGTAGCAGAGTCGTTACCAGTGAGATCCAGAGTGGATTGAGACATGTATACGTGAGTGTGTGTAAATAGCTGTTTTGCAATATATAATAAAGAAAGACAAGGAGCGCAAGATTTGAAATGCAAAAAACGTCCAATGCTTTTATTAATGATATATGAAAATGACACAAAAAAGCCCTCACAAATGAAGCCACGGTGCCCCGGGTAAGACACCGGGCCATAAAGTTTCACAATATTGTTTGTTACAAATTCAGAATAAAGGAGTTCATTACTGAGTAATAAAAGTAATAGGGATGAAGTCTTTCGCTGTCCAGTTGTTTGGTCCACCGTTGGTCATAGGGCAGATCCAGCTGTCGAATTCAAATTCCTCCACGTCACCTTCGATGGCATTTACTCCATGTTTGGGCATGGGGTCAGTCACAACATTAGGCCTCTCGGGTGCCTCGAACTCAACCTCCTTTGCATCGATTAGGTCCTGAACCTTATTCCTCAAAGTCCAGCAATCATCCGTGTTATGTCCCGGGCTGTCAGAGTGATAAGCGCAGCGGGCGTTAGGATTATACTTTGGAGAAGTAGTATTCGGATTCTTAGGAGCTTCCCTTAGAGTCACCAAATTGGTCTTCAGCAACTGCGGCAATATCTGGGACAAGGTCATGCTGAGACGACTGAACTGCCTTCTAGGTCTCTCTTCCCTTTATTGGTTGTGATGCTGAGGAGCACCAGTCGGTTTTGAAATGACCACCGCGTTGACAGCTTGGCGGTGTTCAGATCTATTTGGTCTCCTTGAACCATAGACAACACTAGATTCTTTCTTGAACGGCTTCTTTTCAGTGCTCGAGGAGGCACCCTTCTGTATCTTCCCAGACTTGATACCAGCTTCAATTCTCTCACCAGTCAAGATAAGGTCTGTAAAGCCGGCTGAAGAATTTCCAATCAAATGGTTGAAGAATGGACCAGACAGGGTCCCCAGAAACATATCAACAAGTTCACGGTCAGTTAAGGGTGGCTGCACCCTTCCAGCAAGGTCTCTCCATTTTTGGGCGTACTCTTTAAATTCTTCACCCGTCCCTAGTGACATACCCTGGAGTTGGGTACGCGTAGGATCAAGGTCGGAATTATATTGATACTGCTTATAGAACGCAGTAGCCAAATCCTCCCAGTTACGGATACTGGCCCCATCCCGCTGATAGAACCATTCGAGTTGAGTCCCTGAAAGACTATCCTGAAAGAAATGGATCCACAAATTCTTGTCAGTAGTGTAAGGTTGGATCTTCCTTACATACGATCAGAGATGCAGCTTTGGGCAGGAGGCTCCGTCATATTTGGCGAAAGCAGGTGCCTTAAACTTATGGGGAATCACCACCCCAGAGGATAAACCTAGGTCTGCAAAGTCCAACCCGGGCACATTTTGTATCTCCATGGCGCTCAAGCGGTCCTCCAACTGTTTGTACCTATCCTCAGCAGGAGGGTACTGTTCTTCATCATAATCCGTCTCGTTGTCGGAGACCACGGGACTAGGAACCCTTCTCTCTTGTGGACTGTCTTTTCCTACAGATGAGGTAGTCAGCTCAACCTCATTCTGTAATCCATTCCCAAATCTGCGTCCAGTGTTGAATAAGACGGTCCTCTTCTTCTTCTTCTTCCTCTTTTTCAGAATTAGAGTCTTCAAATCCTGTTGACCCTGGGCTAGGCTCATAACCAACTCTTGGAACTGAGCATTCTGGGCCTGGAGGGCCTTGATAGCTTGTTCAGTGGAAGGTTCAGTAGACATGATGATTGCTGAAATAAACAGCGAAGAAGATAAGTGACCTGTAAAAAGGTACCTGTTATGCATATGATGAAATGAAATGCGTATGATTTATGTATTCAATGTTTTCAAGGATCTCGCGGGGTAAACAAAGAAACTTGTTAGAATTTGAATCTGGTAGCTTGATTGAAGTAACTCCATGTTGTTGAGACCCCTTCTTCAAGAGTCAAGCTCACCATATCGAGTGGGTCATAGCCCCTGACTCAAGTTATCGTGTTTTGATCTCTAAACAACCTTGGCTAGAGGAAAATAAATCCCCTTTTCCCTTTGCTAGACATTTGGTTCATCATGACCTGCATCACAAACCCTTGAGATCCTTGAAATGGGTTAGTCCTTATGCAGGATGTATGCAATGTTATGATGTGATGATGTTATGGTAAAGGCACACCACAAGTATTCACAAAAGGCAAACATGGCAAAGGCACACAAGTCACACAAAAGAGCCCTTAGATTTTAGGCCAGCATGAAGTTTAGGTACCACCCTCTTTCAGTTTCAGTTGCTTAAGACCTGTCCTAAAAATAGTAACCGGGTTCTAAAGGATCTCAATATCACTGACTACCCTCAATCGGTCATAATTCCATTTTGGCAACCTTTTCTTGCGGCCGGAACCATCGCGAGAGTTTAGCCTCAATGAGTTTAGCATACTGCTACTTTTCTATGGCCAAGTTGGTCAATTTAAGGTTCTAAGGTCAGTTGGTGCTTAATGACTCCTCAAAAGACCCATATTCTCCTTGTTCTAATACAAGGGATATCGGTACAGACCAAGGTGTCACACCAACGTAGCTACTGCTTCACCCGTGTCGGTCTACGCCGGACAGGTCCCTCACAGTTTATTGCTACTTACCTAAAAAGGGTACCCCCAGATCCAGGTTAGGATCTATGAAACTCCGATACAAGCCCACAAAATTAAAGCATACAAGGCATACAATTGAAAATATAGTGGTCTAATCCTAAGGTACACCTCACTTATTAAAAATAGTCCCCAGCAGAGTCGCCAGTTCTGTGATCGGTGGAAATAGAACTGACTGTTTTGGAATGCTGGTTCGCGTTTGCGTTTCGTAAAATGTCGCGGTAAGCAAGAGTCGCCATCGTCTTTTATTTTCTCCAACAAGGAAAGGACAAAAGCACAGCAAAATTCCTTTTCGAGATGTTTCTCGGGTTTGGGAGGTAGATTATAGAAAGGGAAGGTGTTAGCACCCTTTCTATTCGTGGTTATCCACGGGCTCTTAGGTACTTGCTCACTATATTTTCAAAATGTTTTTGCTTTTCTTGTGTTTGTGGGTTTTGAAAAAGTTTGTTTTAAAACTTCGATTTAACTCTTGTATCTGTCCTCAAGAGTGTATGAAGTGTTTGTTTGAAAAAAACTTTTGTTTGAAAAGTGTAAGTGCGAAAAGTATTTTTGTTTTGAAAGAGCAAGTACCTGAGAACCTCTACCTACTTAAAAGAAATTAAGTTGTGTAAATGTCCTTTAGACAGTACTATCCCACTATGGAGAAGTAAGTAGCACCGTCGTTGGAGTTTTCGGGTCAATTCGATTATGGGACATGTAGTCACTAAAGCAATAGTAGGACGCCTTAGCGGTAACCCTAATGTCTTAGATCATTTTTTATCGAGGCAACCGTTTCGAGGCAACTTTGATCTTTAGACAGGAGGGCGACCTCTAAAACTTCCTATACTCAATGACCACGTCGAGGCAACCAAGTGAGGCGTACCCTAGGAGTGGCATGTGCGAGTGTGTCAGGTTTCAGTTAATGTTATCTTTGTACATGTTATGGTGAGCTACGATTGATTTTAATTTCAGAGAGATCTTGTCATGCATAGCCTAGTTAGCATACATCTAGCAGTTAATAGTTGCGGAAAATAAAGCTAAGCTATTACAAGGCGTCGGGTATTTACATCGCCAAAAACAAACCCTTGAAAAAGTAAATGCGGAAAATAAATGAAAGCGATAAAAAAAGGTCCTAATTAAAGCTATTACATCCTCGGAGCAATTACATAATTGGAATAAAAATATGAATCAAGAATAAACACATGCGCGAGGAAAAAAATTGAATCGGAGAGTTTTTTAGAATTTTTGACCCTTTTTGAGAAAGGAAGAGATTTTTATCATTTATGAATTAAATTAAACCTAGACTAGTTAATTAATTAAAAAGAAATATTTTTTTGAGTTTTTTATGTGTTAAGGAAAATAAAAAAAGATTAAAATTGTCAAGAACCCTAATTCTACATTGATTTTATTTATTGTGAAAAAAAGTTAAAATTAACCTAATTAACACTAAATCATGTTAATATTTATTTATTTACCAAAAAACTAATTAAATTTAATAAATAAAAATATTATATTTTCATGTTTTCTGGATTTATTAAAAAATGTTAATTGTTTTAGTTAATAGTTAATTAAAAACAAATTAAATAAAAAAATAAAAAGAATAAAAAGAAAAGAGGAAATAAACCCAGGGGGTGCTGGCCCAAGTGGAGGTGTTTCTGGAATTCTCAAGGCCCAATTGCTGCAAGCCTTTTTGACTTTTCTGGATCGTCCACACGCGCGTTGACTGGGGAGCATGGTGATCTCCCACTCATGTCCATTGGATCAAGTCTGATGCCACTTGGCGTGCTGAGATCTTAAGCATATGGTGGACATCCCTTTGCAAGCTTACACAAGAACGCCTGAAGAAAAAGAACAAATAAACGTTTGGGGGACATGGGATTCGAACCCAGGTCCCAATAGCCTTTCCATCCACCTGCTTGCCAACCCAACCAACGCGTTTCTTTGTTATCATAATGAGATGGAATTATTATATATGAAAAACAATTAAAACGCTGTAAAATAAAAACAAACGCGCGCTTTTCAAATTAACCAATGAAGTATCAACACATCATCATCTTCTTCGTTTTTCCTGCATATTCATAATTAGATAGCGGGGGTTTTTAACCTCCACTATCTAGCTACACGAAAAATAGCGATTAGAAATCTAGCAAGCATAAATATTTTGCGAGGGGTGGGTTATGTTCGTCTTGGCCTCATGATTTCAGCCATGCATCTCACTAGTCCCAATTTTTCCTGGATTGAAAAGCCCTAATTTACAGCTCAAGAACCCTAGAAATTTGATCATGGTATCTTTCGATTCAGGGCGTTACAGTCCAATTAATGCATTCCATTAGCTTTGTTCAGTCTCTAGCAATGCAAATCAACCAAAAAAACATGTTAAATGCGCATGAATCAAGATATATAATTCTGAATAAGAAAGGCAAACCGTGAAATTGTAAGTGACGATTCTTTGAGTTTTAATGCTTGAGTTTGATTGCAAAACACTCCTGGGACCTCCTGCAATATGTCTGAATGAATATCACGCCTTGAATTGGCCTGGAATGCAAGAATAGGTTTTCAATTTTCTTGGAAATTCTTGAATTTGCTATGGCCTTCTTCTGCAGCTTTCAATCGTCCATTAGGGTATGGTTTGCTTGCTTGCATATAAGGGAAACAAATTAGGTCAAGAGCTGGGCAAAAATCCATGTGCATTGATGATTGAATCCTTGATTGAAAAATCAAATATTCTTGATTTTCATGATTGAACAAACTTGCCAAATTTGGATTTTTTTTGTATCTTTGACTTATGCACGAATTTGCCAGCATGTTTTGATCAGATTTGCTTCACAAAAGATTTAAAAAAACAAATCTTCTATTTTCTTATGATTTAAATTAATTAAATGAATTAATATTAATTAAAAATCCAATTAATCAATAAAAATAAGAAAATAAATCCCATTAAGCTTGGTGGGTCGTGCATAGGTCATGGGTGAAGTTTCAAGAAGAGATTTGAGGCCCATTAGCAAAAATAAGGTGTTTTGAGCAAAGTTGACTTTTGCAAATTCATGAAAATTTCCCAACTTCTCCAATGCACAACTTGCTCAATTTTGATCATATGACCATGTTCTTGGACATTTTGGAAAGCTCTTCAAGTCCTCTAACCAATTCCTTTGGTCCCATGTCATTTGGATTTACCAATATCAAGTTATGGCCTTTGACTCAAAGTGTACTTTTGTTGACTTTTGAAATTGACCTATAATGTAAAAATTGGTAACTTCTTGTGAGAGCATTTCTTGAACTTGGAGTGTGAAGATGGATTGTAGGAAATTGCATCCCCTTCAAAATGAGAATTGGATGGGATTTTTATGATAAACCATGAAAAAGTTATGCCCTGGTCAAGATACAGTTGGCTTTTCTACTGTCCAAAAATAGTAACTTTTTGCACCTTGATAACTTTTGAGCCATTCTTGTGGAATCATGATCAAGACTTGATCAAATGATGATTGTGAACTAAAAATAAGATGTTGACCAAAACTTCTGACTTTTGACTGTAAAATGACCATTTTGCCCTTGCAGTTGACTGTAGATCAAATGGAGCTTTTGACTGTGCAAATTGGCACTGTGAGTCTTGAAACTTGGCATGTATGTGCTTGAGAATGTATATAGGTATATGAGACTTGATTGAACCATTGAAAACCCCAAATTCCTTGAAAGAACCAAAACCCTAATTTCAGTTGTCCTAGGAAGTGATTTGACTGTACAACCCTTGAGCCATTTTGAACAATTTGAAGATCATTCTTGACAAATCTTGAGGAATATGGGAGGGCAAATTTTGGGGTACAACACATACATCCAAACATCTCAATATCAGACATCATACCCATGTATCATGCAACAAACAAACAGTCCCGCCCTCGATTTAGCTATTTAAGGGTCAACCGACAAAACACTTCTCCTACGATTCAACTCGTCACCTAAGTCTTCATGTCGTGACACGTTCAGCCCATCACGTAAGCCTCCCTGCAGTGATGAGTTCCTTATAAACCTAGATCATCGCCTCAGACTTCATGCAGTGATGTTCGAAAATAAAACCTAGTTGATCGCCTCAGACTTCACGCAGCGATTTGTGAACCTAACCCATTGCCTCAGACTTCATGCAACAATGTGTTTCTTTATTCCAAGCTCCAGACCATCGCCTCGGACTTCATGCAGCGATGCTCGAAAACAAATTTAGCTTATCGCCTCAGACTCCATGCAGTGATTTGCAAACCTAACTCATTGCCTCAGCCTTCATGCAACAATGTGTTTCTTTATTCCACGACACTGATCATCGCCTCAGACTTCACGAAGCGATGCTCGAAATTCAAAATCTAGCCTATCGCCTCAGACTTCACGCAGTAATTTGCGAACCAAACCCATTGCCTCAGACTTCATGCAGCAATGCATTTCTTTATTCCACAACACATATCATCGCCTTAAACTTCACACATTGATGCTCGAAAACCAAAATATAGCCTATCGCCTCAGACTTCACGCAGCGATTTGTGAACCTAACCCATTGCCTAAGACTTCATGCAGCAATGCGTTTCTTTATTCCGTAACACATATCATTGCCTCAGACTTCATGCAGCGATGCTCGAGAGAAAACACAAAAATTTAGCCTATCGCCTCAGACGTCATGCAGCGATTCGCGAACATAACCCATGGCCTCAGTCTTCAAGCAGCCATGCATCATCAATTATTGTTGTATTCATCCTCCAAATGGGTGAATAATCAAAACCAAACCAAGACATACAAAATTGCACTCTTAAGCTCAAAACCATCTTCCTCGTTATCAAACCTTGGTGAGTGACATATCATCAGCTTCGCCTATTTCCTCGAGACTCGTAAGGGTATGCTACATCAGTGTAACCTTATGTTTGTCGAACAAAGTTTGGGGTATTCCAAGTATTTAATAAACTCCAAATCAGAATGCGTAAGACTCGCATTTTCTCACGCTATTCGATTGTAAGATAATTGAATATGGGCAGCTGTCGTACCCCAAATTTGTCCTACCTCGATGATTTAATTTTTCGAAATTAAAATAGAAGAAATATTTAATTAAAGATGGTACAGTAGTATCTGATGGTCCATCTTTATCCGACTAGGGGGTGTACTTTAAATTCAGGAAAGTGGGGCTTTCTAAATCAGAAAGACTCGTGTATCCATTCGCGAAGCATGTTGGCCATTGACCCATGTGATTCGAAAATGAAAATTATTTCAAGAGAGAAATAAAGTTTTTAGTTTTATTGTTTCCAGTAAGAGGAAAAATGAAATTACAGTATTCAAGACCCATTTCATCAAGCCCAATTAACGTTTTGTCATTTTTACTGGTTTTTAAGAGAGAACGTCATTGTTAAAAATCTATTGTTAAGCAAAAGCAGGCCAGTACTGGGCCCAATCCGGCTAAAGAAATTTATTTGTTATTAAAAAGGAAACAAGTTGTTTTGTTAAATAACGTTTGCAAAATTTATTTGTTTTGTTGGGAATTTGTTACAAACTAGGCCCATTAAGGTTTCTTTTAACCCATTTGGTATATTATTATTGTTTTGTTTAGAAAAGAAAAGAAATATTATTATTAAAAGAAAACTGTTTATTGTTCTTTTTTAATAAGTAAATAATATTATTTTCCTCAGAAGAAAACTTGATGCATTTTTTTATACTGATAAAATTGGGTTTCAGTTTGTTTCAAATGTTATATTTTTTTGGGAAAGGCCGATTGGGCCTAGTGGTTAAAATGTCCTTACTGTGATAAAAAAAGAGATTTATTGGGTTGATAATAAAGCATTAACACACAAGTCCCAAATCCAACTAATAACTATTGTTTCCATCATACCTAAATTCGCACTTGGTTTTATCAAAAACAGTCACTGTAGAAATCACATTAAAACAAATTGAAAACCAAATATGCAAAATCAAATCAAATCGCTTGTGGCCAATTTCCAAAATCAGTAAATCCAAAAGAGAAGGGCAATTACAACTAGTAAAAATCTCTATTGCATAAAATCAAATCCAAATTAAATATTAAATCAAATATTCCAATATAACAAATTAAATCAATTACAAATAAATCTCTAATATACAAATCAACAATCAATCCCTAAATCTGTGCTAATTCTAACTGAAACCCTAAATCAAAAGAACTATATATATATATATATATATATATATATATATATATATATATATATATATATATATATATATATATATATATATATATATATATATATATATATATATATATATATATATATATATATATATATATATATATATATATATATATATATATATATATATATATATATATATATATATATATATATATATATATATATATATATATATATATATATATATATATATATATATAAACTAACAAAAAGACGAGGGGGGACCGAGACGATAATACAGAGAATCGCGAGACTTGAAGAATAGAGGAAGGAGTTGAAGAAGAACTTGAATCCGGGAAGGACGAATTCTGGGGAGGAAGCGAAGAACCTGTATCGATCGTTGAAGAAGGGAGAAGGCAATTAGGGTTTCAACATATGAAACCCTAACCGCCGCTGGCCATCCCGACACTTCACCGCCGCTCTCAATCGACCATCACCACCATCTTCCTTGTTCACTGTAACCCGCGATCGAAGAAGAAGAAAAAGGAGTTAGCCAAATCGGAACTCATAAATCGCGGAAAAGGGTTAGTTTTTTCTTTTGTTTGGGGTTGTGGGTTTTGGTGTTTGATTCATGTTGAAGGTTAAGATGGTTGTGCCGCTGCGGATTTAGGACAAGGGTCTCGGAGAAGAGGGTGAAGGGAAGAAAGAGAGAGGACAAAGTGTACTGTAAGTGAAAAATGAAAACAAAATGTAAAAACAAAATCTTATAATCCGTAGCAATTCAATGCATGTGCGCTCACTATAGTTAACATGCTCCCTCAATTGTCATCCATTTGATCATCATTGGACGAATGATAGGCCAAGTCCCACTGTAACACCTATGCACCCTCGCTACACCTAATCCATCAGACCTCTCTCAAATTGCATATGGGCCAGGCCCAATTAATTTTAGCACCTCCCTTCTCACCCAATTACTAAAGCAAAACCAGGTCGCAACAGTGAGACCTAATATCCACTAATAAATTCTGAACCCCTGTCATATGTCTAGAGCATCGATTGTCAAAGTACCAGTATTTTCTATTTGAATCCCTCAAAGAAGTATGAGCTATAAGGTTCACATCCCTATCTTTAACACTTCTCTTATTGCTCACTTGATTAGCCTTGGACTGATCTGAAGATTTTTTATCTCCATATAATTTGTAACAAAAAAATCTTTATATGACCATACTCACCATAATAATGGCATCTCCAAGTTGAAAAATTGGAATTTGTTGGAGTTTTATTAAATCTTCCAGGATGTTGTAACATGGGGGTGAACATGTTGAACATTTTTTTCTTTTTAGAAGGAAAGAACTTTCCTACAGTTCTTTTACTTTGTTGATTTTCAAATGAATGATTAACCCTTGTATCTTTAGCTTCTTTCATCATATCAGCTCCATCTTTCATTCTTCTCAAAGAATCTGTCATGTTATTAAGCTTAGAATTTAAGAGAGTTAACTCACTTTAAATATGAGAAACAATACATAGAAGCTTTTTCTTTTCATTCTCCAATTCAACTATGATATTTTTCTGTTCTTCCCCTGTCTTAAGACTTTCTTCAAACCCGTCACAAGTATCCTTGTAGGACACATCCAGATATTCATAGAGATCATTCTCATCATAAACTTCTACTTCATCTGCCCATCCTCCAGAGAGAGCCATCACAAGTTTGGAAGTCTCAGAGTTAGATTCATCTTAAGACTCATCATCATCAAACCAATATACATTAAAGCCCTTTTTATGCTTCTTGAGAAAGTTGGGACATTCTGGTCTAATGTGACCAAAACCTTCACACTCATAACATCGAATGCCTTTGCTTTGATTGGACTTATCTTAAAGTCTTGTATTTGTCATACCCCAAATCTATCCTACCTTTTATTTTTGTCTGGCTTAGACTTCGCATTTCATCTACATCATCTTCACTAGTTCATTTGCATATCATGCATTTCATTGAATAAAGCACTTTGGTTCAAGAAGTAGTATTTGTGTAAGACTAGGGTTTCATGTTGGTTTTGAGGTTCTTTCATCAGTTAAATGCAGTTTCATCTGGTTCTTGGGCAGTGGACTATGTGGAATTAGGTTTTTGAAGTTAGGCTATCATGGACTTCTTTCTCATCAAGTTACAGGGCAATTTCTCATTCAAATTCATCAGATATTGGATTAGGGTTTACTTCCCTATTTGTTTGTCAAGAGACTAGGGTTTTGGGATCTATGGTTATTATGGTTTTCTCCTTCCTCAAGCTACAAAATCATACTCAAGGCTATCTTCTTCATTATTGAGCATCCAAGGCAGGAATTAGGGTTTTCGTATCCATTGGGTTTGCGCTTGTTAGAATTTCATCATTTGAGGTTCATCGGATGTCATGGTAAGGTTATGTTGGTCATATTTCTCTCCATCTTCTTCAAGAACTATTAAAGGCAATGATTTTGTCAAAGGTTGAAGATTTATCAAGTAGATTTTGATTACTTAAGGAATAAGTCACAAGTCACAAGACATTTGCAAGGCTTAATTCTATTCAATGTTTGCAAGACAATTCAAACTATATTTAATTTTTCACCGAGTTTCTAACAAATTCAATTTAAAGTTTAATATGGTGCAAATTATTCAAGAGTTTCCATATTTATAAGCTTGAATTTCCAAAACTTCTCACTAAGTTTTATTCATCTTCCAACACAAGTTACAAGCTTGGAGCAAGTATATTTCCCAAATGCCTAAGCTACATCAAATATTAGAAACATATTCATGGCACAATTCAAGAACAAGAAATTTAAATTGCACATTACATATTCAAGTTCTCGTGTTCAAATCTCAAGATACATTCAAGAAAATCACAGGTTACATCCCAATTCCTAAGGCTATTCTATAGGATCTTCATCTTCTTCAAACTCCCTTCCAAGCTTAATGCTAAGCCATGGTCCCTTCTTCAACCTTTCCTTGCCTTTCCTTCTTCACCTTCCGTCAACCCTCGCATGAAAAAGAAACAAACAAGAAAATGGGTTAGTTCAATCGTAATTTGAACAAGAAGTTTGCAAGCGAAGTTTTTTTCTAATCTCATCATTAGGGATTATGAAGGAATCAGAAATAAAGGGGTGTTTTCAATCATGCGATAAATCCAATCCAAAGCCTCATATTGAATATATTTCACAACAAAATTTAGAAATGTTTTTCAAGTCATGGGCCTTATTTCCAATTGCAAATCATAAAAGTAAATTTTGGTTCACAAAAAGAAAGAGGTGTAAAAAACAAAGTTTTGAAAATCCAGAAAAATGAGAAGACCACAAAATTACAGTAACTCAATAGACCATAAAACAATCCCAAAAGTCAGACCTGTTGCCCTGCACATTTTCTGTCAAAAAAACAGTCCAAAACCTGTCCAAAAATTGCATAAAATAGCAAAACAAAAGTCAACAAAAAAGCATTGCCAAAAACTCAGCCTTGCTGCCAACAATTCGTTTATGGTAATACCAAATGCAACAAGCCAAAACAGCTCCAAAAACTCTAAGTTTTGTTCATCATTTTCCTAAAAGCATAAACCGTTCAGAAATTTATATGAGAAAAGAAGAATGACAGTTCTGAATCACAGACAGAAAAAGAGAAAAAGACTAAGATCAGAAAGATGTCACCCAAAGCATAACAATCCAAACACAGGATGTTATCCCAAAACCGAAACCTACTGCATACCCTGCAAAATAGCCTGCATAACCTATTCACAAGTCTGCCCAAAACCTGAGATAATAAGCCATAAAAAACTCCAAAAACATCAGTCCATAATACTTCCAAACCTGCCTCATGTCAGTCTAAACATCACACAAAGATAGGCAAACATAATCTGCATCAGAAAGTATCAAAACAACTAACTAATTATGTTCAAACCTCATCCCCATTTTCCCTCCAAAAAAACCCGTATTCACTATAAAAGACAAAGAAGATTACCCAAGAAGGAGGACCTGGAACTTTGTTTAAAAACACAGAGAATTTCTCCAAGAAATCTCTCTTAAAATCTCTGCATAAATAGAGACCAATAAACTTATGAAAAAACCTCCCTACCTCTGTTAACCATAACTCTCAAGGCCTCTCCCCCTCTCCATAATGCTTCAATCTTCATAAACTTCATTCATCACAACTCATTGCAACATACATAAACACATCACCCTGCAACTACACTTAAAACGACCACGAACAACCTTACTCTATCTAGCCTTCAAACTAAAGCCTTCAACCAGCCAAACCTCAACCGCACCTTCATCATTCTCCGTCTGCAGAACCAACACTCTTCACAACATCCTTGAATCTGCATCACCATAAAAACTTCACTCTACCACCCACAACCTCACTGATTTCACTCCTTATAACCTCAAACCATTACTTCAAAATCCAAACCGCAACCTGCATCAATTTCTGACCAAACCTGCAAATTGAATTCTGTTCCACAACCATAATAGGTGTTATCAAAGGATGTAAAAAAACCAAAGTACAATACTGTGTGACTATATTATTCTCAACAAAACTTGATAACCAAAATTTGTTGATTCGCACTGCATTTTAGTATGGAAAAAGAGTGAAATCGTAAAAGTGGAGGAAGCATAGAGAATGGGTTCGTTATTAGCATTAGACACAGTTGAAAAATAATCGGGGAACATTGGAAGTAAAGTAAATTATGATGGATATATCGGAAGAAGTAGACATTTCTAACATAAAATCAAAAGTTACATTAAAACAATAGAAGAAACAGATCCAAAAAAACCCCTAGTTACATAATTTCATAAGATGTTATATTACAAAATAAGATATCCTATTAAGGACGACTCTAGTCTTGATGCTGCTACTTCTCTAATTTGATTTGTTTCTTCATTTGGGTAGTTGACTCCTCGCTATCACAAAACTGAGACAAAGCAATTAATTCATTTGAACACAGGGGAGCAATCCTTTTTTATGCTGAAGTCGCCGTAACCAGTTCTGACAAACTGTTAGAAGTTATTTCCACGTCTTAATACATATGGGAGAAGTTAATAATATCATAGGTACTGAGTGGTATACCACAAATGCAGGAAAGCATTCTAATGACAGAACAATTTATAGAAAGTTTACTGAAATAATAGCCCAATCTTCAATTGCCATAGCTTCATCAACACTTTCATTGGCCTGCTAATAAAATTGGAATAAAAACGTGTCAATGTAACAAAACATTAAATAAGAATGATTAAACATAAACAATTCCATGCCTTTTCAAAGAAATTTACCTGAGTAACATTTGGAGTGAAATTAGGTTGAGACGCAGTTTGTAGAGATACTTAACAGAATAAGTATCCAATACAGATTAAATTTGGCATGTTAATAAATAATTAAAAGTGGAAGACAATTACCAAGTCTTCGCCAAAAGAACATTCTAAAGTTTTTTTTGAGAGTTTCATCTTCATAGATAGCGACAACATATGCATTTTCCCAATCAGGTTGCCATTTGACCTTAAAAGTCATTGTCATACCCACCAACACATCGAGTGCCAGGAGAAATTCCAGAGGGTCAGTTATCCCAGCCTAATCAACAAAATTGCGTATATGGTCTAGAATAAAAATACATAAAAAGTATGAATATAGTGTTATATTTTTAAAAATATTATATAAAATGATACAGTTTTAACAAACCTCAAGCACGTTGTTGCGCATTTGTGATGCAGTAAGTTTCAAGAGTTGAAATGCCTCGCGGTCCTATATAACAAAAGCAGCTTTCGCTCCAAATAGACTGCTTCAATCAAAATCTTATATTTGTGAAAAATATTAACCAATGAGAATGATGTAGAAAATGATTTGGAAAATAAAAAGGTTCAAGCACTTCATGCACCTGAATATTTGTGTTTCAGTTTTGTGGCCACTACTACAGACAAAAGGCGGTTGACTTCCTTTGGCAACCATTGGACATTCATGACATGCCTGATAATACCATCCTCCCTTAACATATTTAACTTTTTAAACTTTGGCGAGAGTAACACATTGAGTGATCTGAAATTAAAACAAAAATAAAGACACAATTCTCAGGAAGTTATGTTCACATTACACAATTTAAGAAAACAATTTAAAAGGAAATTTTACCACTTGAAGTTTCACAATTTTTGTGAGAGGGAGAAAAATTGCCTTATACATCAGTTTATCATAAGGGGTTATTGTCATGCCCAAAATTTTGATCTAAGATCCCACCTTCATTTGCATTTTCATAAAGCATCAAGGTCACGAGATACAATTGGTTTTTAATCCGATCACCTTCGAGCATTGCTTATGCAGAGATTATCAATTGTTGTGAACATTTTATTTTATGCATCACTAACTTCTAATCCCATACAAAGGTGTATGTTTGTGTTTCTTTGATTTCATGTGCAGAGATAGGTCTGAATTAAAAGCGTTAGGTGTTGCGCCTAGATTAGGGTTTTTAATCCCTCAAGTGTTCAAGTATGGTGAATCACCAAATCTCAAAGACTACTTCATCAAAGTTTAGCCTTTAACCAAAAGCACAGTCAAGATTTCATCATCACTGGCCCATATGTGCGTCAATATGTTTGGGAATGCGAGGAAATATCAAATTTGCAAGTCGATTCAAAGCACTTTGACCAAAAGTCAACATTTTCAAGATCAAGTTCAAATGATTGTAACTTCTTCATTATTAAATATTTTTGTGTGGTTCTTTTCGCATATGACTCTCCTTGACGTCATCTCCAACTTCTCTTTACAAGTCAAGAGCTAATTATATGCGGAGGATCATCAGAATTTTGAATACTTTAGAGGTCACTTTGCAAATTTGACCAAATCTCAAAATAGTTTTGCCAGACTTCCACAGATCATAACTTCCTCGATTTTTAATATTTTAAGGCGATTATTTTTGCATGCTGTCACAATTGATGTCATCTACAAGTGTTCGTCAAGAATCAAAGTCAAGTTGTGCTTTGGAACCTATGGAGTTTATTGAAACATTATAGGTCATGTTTTGATTTAGAATGTTCTTAACTTATAAATTCAATTCATGCCATAATTTTTTTTCTCAAGATATTGATTCATATGGAGATCATTCATGGTACAAGATGTTAAGTTTAGAAGATTCAATGTGGTTAAGGTGTGCATTGATTACTTGGCTCACAAAACTTACGCATTATTTCTTCCATGATGACTTCAAATGTAAGATGAAAGTAGGGTTTACATCAAGTTTCCATGACCATTTCAATTCAAAATTCTGAAAAGGAATACAAGTTTGGTCTCAGAGTTCATTATTGATCCATTTAAAGTTCCATCTGTGGATGTGATTCAAAACCCAAGACCTTTGAAAATCAACATATGATTGAGAGATCATTGGATTTTTTAATTTTAATTCAAATATTGGCAAGATAATTCAATTTAATCTGTTTCAAACAAGGATTCATCCAATTTCCTATATTGTTCTTAAATTTTATTCAAAGGGAATTCATTCACTTTCAAGTCCTTCTAGTCAAGGCATTTTCAAGGCACAATTTGATTCGACTTCATTCATCTCCATTCATCTTCATTCAAAATTTCAAACTTTATTCAAATGCAAGATTCAATCCAAGTTCCTCATATCATGAGTTCATCAAGAGAATTTGTTACATAAATTCTAAAGGTAAACTTTGAATAAATTCATCATGTTACAAACTTTGTGAGTTTCAAATTCAAGGTACATGAGAGGTAAACTATTATAAATTTTGTATGGACCAAATGTGGTCACGTATTGACCTTCACACAAAGAAACTTTTCTATGGTTATCATTTCTACACCAATGCTCCAATTTCCCTTGATAAAACCTGTCAAAAACCTGCATAATAATGCCAAACAAACTGTCCAAAAAAAGTCCAAAATCTCACAATTCTGCCAAGAAAAACAACAAAACATGTTGTCCATAAATCTTACATAAACCTGCTACTATTTTGGCCCTTGTTTTTGTCCATTGCTGCTTCCCGATACGAACAAAATGATGTTATCTACCTGCTGTTACACCAGTCCATACAAGTCTAAGACCTGCTGCAAAATTACACCAAATTAGCAAATTTGAAAGTTGCATCAAAAAGGCACCGAACAGAGGACATGATATGTTCAAATCTCACCCAAATTTTCCCTCTCAAATTTATCATTTCTCTCTATAAAAGAGACTCCAATACCACAGAAAAGGACACACGGAAACACCAAGAACCACACCAGAAACACTGAGAGAAATAGAGAGAAAACCAGAGCAGAATTTTCACCAGCAAACCTAGAAGAAATTAGGGGGGGAAAGAAAAAAATAGCCAAATATTTGCATAAATCTTGAGCATAAATCTTCCTCCAAATGCATAGTTGCAACAATTATTCTTCAACACCATTCATATCTGCAGAATCAAATATAATCCAACAAACTTACAGCCACTTCCTCCATTACTCTTAACCTGCAAAAGCTTCAACATCAACCGAGGAAATTGCAGATCCATAATAACATCTCACAGAATCTGCAATCGAATTCACAACAAACTATACACAAACAACAACAATAGTTTATCGTGATTTCATCTTCAACATCACGTCACCCGCATAACTGAAAATCATAAGCAAAAGGAGAAGTGTGAATCAGAGAAGAAGAAGAAAGAGTGGTAGGGAAGCATAATGCCCCCATCTTTGGTTTTCTATTTATCTTCGCTTCAAATCCAGATTCTATTTATTTCCCATTTCTCTGCATAATCTGTATTCGTTGAACGTAGCGATTTTGTCTTGTGTTCATACTCGTGAATCCATAATACTGTTGTTGATGTTGTTTTCAAATCTGAACCGTATTGTTGTTGCGAAATTTGAGTCGAAAATCTTGAAACTGAACCGTATTGAATAATTGTTGTTATTGTTTGAATTTCTGATTCGGCGCGAGAATCAAAATGCGAGAGGGCTAGAATGCATACTCTTAAGCGGTGTGAGTTGTTGTTGTATCAGAACAAAGTATTAGATTTTGAGAAGTTATTCTGTAAAATGGGAGAAGAACCGAGGAATCGTGAAACAGGTTATGTTGATGTTGTTGGATTTCACGATTGCAATTCAGAAGCAGAGGTCGTGGGAAGGAGTATGTTGCAAGAGTTAGAGAGAGCGGAGTTGGAGTTTTGGTTTTGAGTTTAAAGTAAGAACAAAAGGAACTAGAATGGAAGCAGAGCATTGTCTAAACATAGAAGATGAGTGTTGTTGTTGTTTGCTCTTTTGGGCATGAAAGATGAGAAAGAACCAGGGGAAGAAATATCGTGAAAGAGGAAGAGTGTTATGCGGCTACACTCACTTGGTTTCTAGGGTTTTTAGCAATCCAGCCCAGTCCGAATCCATACACACACCCCATGCTTGTTTTTATTTATTTCAGTAAATAAAACAATAAGCTATTGATTCTCACCAGGTCCAAACACCACCAGGACCCGGGGATTTGCCTCACCCTTTCAATCCATCTGAAACTACTCATTACACCACCCCCATTCTGTTTTTATTTTATTTTCAGCAAAAGAATACTATATTGGGCTTTAATCTATTTTTCCTCAACTTAAACCCAACCTAATCATACTTGCCCTTTTTATTCCGTTTAAAGAATATCCATAACAACAGAGTAATAATAGCTCAGTAGCAAGGCAGACCATTTGTGACAAAAAGGGACCCGAGTTCGATCCCTGGCCCTTATCTTTTTTTTATAAAGATTTTAAGTCTTTTTAACCTTATTTCACCAAATTTCATAAAAGAAAAGAGTTAAAAAATACTAGATTAGGTTTTATGATTATTTCTTTCCTACCATCATAAAAAATACCAAAAAAAAGATATATTAGTATAATTTAGTCTCTTTGTTTTAATTATTTTTAAATTATTAATTATTTAATTATTTAATTGTTATTCTAGTTAATTTCTTTTTTGATCATTTAGTCTTTATATTTTCGTTTGTCTACTCCAAGGGAAAGAATCAAATTTGTTGACTTCATGTCATCGAATATATCAAATATAATTGTGTGAATCTCTTTATCCATCTTTAATTTTTGTTAATCTCTCGAACTTTCCATCTTGTCAAATGCATTGTATTCTTCTTTACTTTTAGTAATGCACATTTTTCCTTTTTCTTTGGAAATAATAAAGCGTGGTGGCGACTCTTGTTTTTGCAAGTCAAATTAATTAAATAGCTTGATCTCCAATTATGGGAGAAGAACCAGAAGCTTGTGCTGAACTTTTTGTTAATGCAGAATGTGTTACCCGGTTATAAAGTCCTGGATCTTAGGTAATTCATCACAAATATGCAATTTCGTGACATTGAACGTGTTAGACACACATAATAAAAAAATTTCTAAATCAATAGTTGTAAAAAACTCGATTTTACCCTTGATGTCAAAGAGGGAGGCATGTGATATTTAATATAACTTTAGAGGCAATTTTCCCTTAAATATATGTATAGAAATATATTTTTCTCTTTTAATTTAAAAAAATACCCAATCCCCTTAACAAGAACTAAAATATAAATTAGTTATTATATAAACCTAAATCATAAAGAGAATAATTTAGCAAAATTCATAGATAATCAATCTCATTGAAAATAAAGCATGCAAGCGAAGCACATAGGTACAAGATGTAAGGCGAAGTACACAACTAAAAAGAAAACAAGTAGATTTTTCCATAACTTGAACAAAATTTCTTCATATCATTTTATCATTTTCAATCACTATACCAACTAGCACTATCCCAATTATCAGCACAACAATAAAAATCACAGTCTTCAAGCATGGGAGGCATAAATATTTTGATTTGCTCACAGCATCTTTTCCTCAAACTTTCAGTTGGATACATAGAAGAACAATATCGGAGGTCAAGAGATTCAAGAAGTGGACATCCATTAAGAATGGCAACAATCCCATCAGAAGAAAGCACAATTCCTGAAACTGTAAGACTGCGTAATCCAGGCATTGTTTTTGCAATAACAAACGCCTCAGCATTCTCAGATAACACATCTCTGCCGTATTTCAGTGACTTCAAAAGAGGGCAATAAGAACCAACAACTTCAAACGAAACCTTAGATAGGTATATGTTATTTGAAACATCGAGTTCCTCTATCAGTGGAAGTTTCTTCACAGCTTCAATAAACGCTTCTTCTGAAAGATAATCAAACTGTACAAGCCCAACGCGCCTCAGCTGAGTTGCACTGTAAAATTCAAATAACAATCATAACATATAATAATAATAAAACTAACTTCAAATTAGGAGAATAATCATCACCTATTTGCTATGTATTCAAGGAGCTCATCGTTTCCAAAAGAAGAAATATAAATCTCTTCTAGCTGACCACAACTTTTCCGAACTGCATAACGGCACATCTTCACCAAATCTTCATTATCATAGTGTGAATAGAGGGACATATGCATACGAATGGTGCGCCAGATGCAAGGTTCCTTGCAGAAATTCCACCACAAAGGGCAAACTAGACATGCACTTGTGATTATTTCAACGGTACGAAGCCTCTGTAGGATGTTCAATGTCACATCTCTAGGAAGTTCAAGCCAATTTGGTTTTGTTCTTGTGTTTTCCATTTTCTCTTTCGCTGTTGGAACCCTAGAAGACGCCGTATTATTTATTGATCTAGGGTTATTTGTAACCTTTTATAGTATGGAGTAAGCAACTGTTTTCATGAGTTTGTTAGGAATTTGGAATTGTCAATCCAAATAAATCGCAACCATTTTATTATTTTAAAGGTAAATTCATAATAACAAATAAATGTTAAAAGAAGTGCATATTTTTATTTTATAGGATTCTTTTTATTTTATGCCTTATTTTGGAATTCTCTTTTAAGAGCAATAATAAAAAGTTTTTTCTTAACATCTAATAAGAAAAAAAAATAACTTTTACGTTTATTAAGAACTAGTATAAATTTATGTTATATACGAGTTTTGTCTATTCTCATATTACACGTTGCGAAATTTCATTTATTAAATTTGAATTTTGTATTATATATTATAAACATTCATAAAATCACAAATATGATACAATAATAATATACAATAATTTGTATGCAATGATTCGAGTAGTATTTTAAAAAATAGTGGAAATATGATACATGTTAAATTGTAATTTATAGTATCAAAACAATGTGTGTCGAAGGGTTTAGAGGTGGATCGAAGTAGGTTGCTCGAAGGAAGTTAATGTCCAATCGAAGAGCTTGTGGATCGAAACAAGCTGCACACAGATTAGATTTGTTTTAGATTTAGATAGATTTAATTTAAGTCTAAAATAGATAGATTCGATTTAGTACCAAAATATATATTTTGGACTTTTATAGTTTTGGGCTTAGGGAGCAAGTTAAATCTATAAATAGAGGGGGTAATCCCTAATTTTGTAATAAAGTCAATTAAGTTGTATTCACAGAATTTGCAGTTGCAAGTGAATAACGGCGTTTTCTACCGTTTGTAGACAGAGAGAAATTCTGCAGAAAATAATTGTCTTCTTTTTTTTCTTCTTTTCTTTTCTCATAATTCTTTGTCATTGTGTGGTGATATCAATCTTGTTCATCAAGATTGGTAGAAATTCATCATAGATATTTGGTAGATTTCCAACATCTAGTATCAGAGCTCGATTTCAATTCAAGGAAAGTATCGATCAAGAACAATTGAGGAAAAAAAGAATTCACGATGGAGAATTATGGGAATGCAAATTATCCAGCAACTCTACCAATTCTGAAAGTAGACAACTGTGAGAATTGGTGCAAACAAATGAAAGTTTTGTTCAGGTGTCAAGGTCTTTGAGATCTTGTAAAAGATGGATTCGAAGCGCTTGGAGAAAATGCTTCAGAAGAAGAAAAGAAGAAACACACAGAAATTGAGAAGCTGAATTATAAAGCACTCTTTATAATTCATCAATGTGTGAGTCCAGAAAATTTTGAAAAAGTGAGTGATTCGGAATCTACAAAAGAAGCTTGAGATGTACTTGAGAAGTCTTTTGGTGGTGCATAAAAGGTGAAAGAAGTGAGGTTACAAAGTCACAAAAGAACGTATGAATTGCTTCAAATGGAAGATAGTGAGAGCATATCTGATTTCTTCACTATGTTTACAAAACTAGTGAATCAAATCAAGGTATGTGGAGAAACATTAACAACAAGAGATGTTGTTTCTAAGATCTTGAGATCTTTGGCTCCTAAGTTCGACCACGTAGTTGTGGCTATAGAAGAGGGGAAAGACTTGTCGAAATTGACAAAGGAAGAGCTTCAAGGGACGCTTGAATCTCATAAACAAAGAATGACTGAAAGAGCTGCAGGAAAATCGAAGAGTGATGTGGCTTTGCAGGCACATTCAGCAAAAGAAACCAAAGGCAAAGGAAAATGGATCGACATAGGTAGAGACAACTACAACAAATCGAATGGTAGAGGAAACCAAAACGAAGGAAACATGTCGAATCAAAGAAGATCATACCAAGGCAACCAAAGAGGTGGTGTTGCAAATAGAGGAAGAGGTGGTGGTCAAAAACCTGACAAGAATCACATTTAATATTACAATTGTCAGAAGTATGGTCACTATTTGAGTGATTATCTAGAAAAATGAAAGAATCAAGAAAGTGATGTAAAGTTTGCAAAACATGAAGAAGAAGAGATGATGCTGATGGTCACAACAAGAGATGAAGATAGATTCAAGAATCAATGGTACTTGGATTCAGGATGCTCATCACATATGTCTGGAAGGAAAGACTGGTTTGTCAACATAAATCCCTCAATGAAAAATATGATAAATTTTGCAAATGATAATACCCTAGCAGCTGAAGGTATTGGTGATGTTATGATTATGAGGAAAGATGACAAGAGGTCAGTAATTTCCAATGTGTTGTACATACCAGACATGAAGAATAATTTGCTCAGTATAGGGCAGTTGGTCGAAAAGAATTATAAAGTGTCGATCGAAGATAAGATAATGAGAGTCGCCGACGCAAATGGAAGATTAATCTTGAAGGCTCCAATGTCTCAAAATAGAACCTTCAAGATCGAACTAAATGTGATGGAGCACAAGTGCCTTTCGACTGCAGCTAGCAGAGATGAATGGATATGGCATTATCGACTAGGCCATCTCAACTTCAGAGAGATCAGAGATATGAAGAGAAGAAATATGGTTTCAGGATTGCCAGAAATCGACATTCCAAACGAGGTATGTGAGGAATGTGTGCAGGCGAAGCAGCACAAGAATAGCTTCAGCAAGGATGCATGAAGAAGGTCAAAGGCTATTCTTGAAGTCATATACTCTGATGTATATGGACCAATCCAGGTGGATTCGATGAGAGGTAAGAAATATTTTTGTTATATTCGTAGATGATTTCAGTCGAAAGTTATGGACTTACCTGATCAAGAAGAAAAGTGAAGTGATCGAGGTATTTGCCAAGTTTAAGTCTATGGTCGAAAGACAAAGTGATCGAAAACTCAAAGTTTTGAGAACTGATGGTGGTGGAGAGTATGTGTCGAAAGACTTTGACAGGTTATGTGAAAAGGAAGGGATTGTGTATGATATGGTGCCACCCTATACTACACAACATAATGGAACTGCAGAAAGAAAGAATCGAACCATCATGAATATGGTGAGAAGTATGTTGAAAGGAAAGAATTTACCTAAAGAGTTTTGGGGCGAAGTTGTGTCGACTGCAACATACATTTTGAACATATGTCCTACGAAGAAGCTATAAGGAATTACTCTAGAAGAATCTTGGTCTACTGTGAAACCTAGCTTAAGTCATCTGAAGGTATTTTGATCCGTTGCACATGGACATGTTCCAGATCAGTTGAGAAGAAAACTTGATGACAAGTCGAGTCAAATGATTCTAGTTGGATATCATTCGACAGGAGGTTACAAGTTGCTCGACCCAGTGAACAAGCAGATTGTGATCAGCAGGGACGTGATCATATATCATCTTAAAGAATGGGATTGAACTGAAAATGTCAAGAAAGATTCAGTGGGAATCCTACTTGAAGAACCATGAACTCAAGTCGAAAGAGAAGTTTGATAAGAGGAACCAGTAGTTATAGATCAACCAAGTACAAGCAGACCTTAAAGAACAAGACGCATGCATGTAAGATTGCAAGATTGTGTGATTACATCAGATGATGTGATAGATAATGAAGGTGAGTTGGTACATTATGATTTCTATGCATATGTCGAACCTGTCAATACAGCTGGAGCATTGAAGGTATCGAAGTGGGTGAAAGCAATTAACAAAGAAGTAAAGTCTATCAAAGACAACAACACTTGGTCACTTGTCGAATCGCCACAAGGCAAGAAGGCAATTGATGTCAAGTGGGTATACAAATTAAAGATGAATCCCAAAGGGGAAGTAACTCGACACAGAGCAAGGCTTGTGGAGAAAGGATTTCTACAGAAAGAAGGAATAGACTTCAATGAAGTATTTGCACCTGTTGCTAGGATCGAAACAATCAGGTTGGTTGTTGGTCTAGCAGAAATAAACAGATGGCACATATGTCAGATGGACGTGAAGTGTGCATTCCTGAATGGACCTTTAGACGAAGAATTTTATGTTAAACAATCATTTGGGTTTGTGAAACATGACGAAGAGAGAAAGGTGTACAGGTTGCATAAAGCCCTGTATGGATTGAAACAAGCTCCAAGAGCTTGAAATAAGAGAATCGATAGTTTCTTAAGAGAGAAGGAATTTGTGAAGTGCACAATTGAACATGGAGTATATGTAAGAAGAAGCAATAGTGAATTTCTTATACTATGTCTCTATGTCGATGATTTGTTGATAACAGGTAGCTGTAAAAGTGAGATCGAAGACTTCAAAGGTGATCTCAGCAAGGAATTTGAAATGTTTGATTTGGGTGAGATTTTATATTTCCTTGGCATCGAATTCTACAAGAGCAGTAGAGCTTTGATGATGCATCAAAGAAGATATGCAGGAGAAATTCTCAAGAGATTTGAGATGGAAGAATGCAACTCAACTTCGACACCTTCATAACTAAGACTACAACTGTCGAAAGATGCAGATGAAGATGATGTCGACCCAATCCAATACAGAAGACTTATTGGGTCATTGAGATACCTTTATCATACAAGGCCTGACTTAGCATATAGTACAGGTATGGTAAGTATATTTATGCAGAAGCCAAAGGTATCACATCTAGCAGCGGTGAAGAGGATACTAAGGTATCTCAAAAGAACTCTCGACTATGGCATTTAATTTCCTGCAACTGATAAAGGAAAATAATACAAGTTAGTGGGATACACTGATTCGAGTTGGTGTAGTGATGTTGAAGATCGAAAATCAACAGCAAGGTATGTGTTTATATTAGGTGGTGCACCAGTTGCTTGGAGTTCAAGAAAGGAACCAATAGTGGCATTATCATCATGCGAAGCAGAATACATAGCTGCTTCTCTTTGTGTATGTCAAACAACTTGGACGGTGTACTTGGTCGAAGTGATAACAGGGAAAGATCATGGAGCAATTACCATGAAGATCGACAACATGTCAGTTATCAATCTAGCGAAGAACCTGATAGCACATGGTCGTAGTAAGCACGTCGAAATGAGGTTCCACTATCTTCGAGAGCAGGTAGCGGATGGGAAGATGAATTTGGAACACTGCAGAACCAAGAATCAGATTGCAGACATCATGACAAAGGGAGTGCAGATCAAAGTATTTCAAAGACTAAGAACCATGATGAATATAGATAGTTTAGATACAATGAATTATGTGGTGTGTTAAATTGTAATTCATAGTATCGAAACTATGTGTGTCGAAGGGTTTAGAGGTGGATCGAAGCGGGTTGCTCGAAGGAAGCCATTGCCAAATCGAAGAGTTTGTGGATCGAAGCAAACTGCATGCAAATTAGATTTATTTTAGATTTAGATAGATTTGATTTAAGTCTAAAATAGATAGATTTGATTTAGTACCAAAATAGGTATTTGGGCTTTTATAGTTTTAGACTTAGGGAGCAAGCTAAATCTATAAATAGAGGGAGTAACCCCTAATTTTGTAATAAAGTCAATTAAGTTGTATTCACAGAATTTGCAGTTGCAAGTGAATAACAAAATTTTCCAAAGTTTGTGGGCAGAGAGAAACTCTGCCGAAAATAATTGTCTTCTTTCTTTTCTCATAATTCATTGTCATTGTGTGGTGATATCAATCTTGTTCATTAAGATTGATAGAAATTCATCATAAATATTTGGTGGATTTTCAACAATACAATAAATTTAAAAATGTACTTATTATAAATTTGAAAAGGGAAGATGACACTTTTGTTATGTTGTTAAGTTGTGATGTCTTCTTACATTAAAAGTATTAAAAGAAATGTTTAAACATCTCAAAATCATTCTATCAACTAACTTAATTTTTGGCTCGATCCAACAATAGTTTTTATCATTACAACAAAAAAGTCATAACCAGAGTTGGTCATGGGCTAAAGCAACCAACCAGATCCACCGTCTAGGACTTCCAAAAATATAGGGGCCTTATAATTTTTGGAATACTGACATATTAGAATATATATCTTTTAATGAAAAACTTGTATAATTCGATGCTTGTAGCCTAGCGGCTTGGCGCCTTTAAAATATCTTATTTTTATAGGAACACTTAATTCTTTCCTTGCAGTATAGTAAATTCATCATAAATGGCAAACTTCATTCTTTCATTACAATATAATAAATTCATCATAAATGACAAACTTATTTAACTATATCATGATATAACTTTTATAGTTATAATTTTATATTCGATAATTATTTATTATTACTCTTATAATTTTATTTTAATTTATTTTAGTATATAGAGACTATTTTTTTTTGTTGACAAAAGCAAATTTACCGATTTTCATTCATAACAAATAACTTAATACATAGAGGTATCATATTCAGGATATTACGTCTAGTCTAAAAATTGACCTCTTTAGTTAACGTATAGACAATCAAATTCGCTTGACACTTAATGAACTTTACCTCAAATTTTGAAAAAGAAATTAATAAACGTTGAATAGTCTTAATAATAATAATATTAAACTCACATCTACCCAAATACTTAGACTATTTTTTTTTTTACAAAAACAAACTTAACAATCATCATTAATCAAATATTATTCAATACAAGGAGGTATCATATCAAATATGCTACACTTAGACCAAGAATTGACCGCATTTGCTAATATATGAGCAACCGAATTCGCTTGACGTTTAATGAACTTCACCTCAAAGTTCGGAAAAAGAAACAGAAGATTTCTAATAGACATAATTATAAGACTAAATTCAGAGCTACCTAAGTGCGAAACATGAATAGCTTGAGCTACAATTTGACAATCAGTTTCAAAGTAACATGGAATATTTGTAATAAGATAACATTATGGATCGCCTCCTTTAAGGCTAAGGCTTCAACTTTAATAGTAGATAATAATCCAACATCCCACGCCATGCCTGCAGTAATGAAACTACCCAGATGATCCCGAGCACACCACCCTCTATTTGTTGTACCTTGTTCACTATTGAAACTCGCGTCAACATTACACTTCAACCAACCTTCCATTGGCGGGCTCCAAATCTCAGGGTGACTAGTGTCAATATCAGATCTCTTTTCTTCTTTAGTTAGAAACCAATCATACCAATTATAATAAGCCTGTAACCCAATCTTTATAGCATCCTCACGAGTATCTTGTCAAACCACATTATTCCTACATTTCCAAAATACATCAAGCATTACCGCAAATCTTCCTGCATCCCTACGATCCTCTCTACTACAAACATCAAGAATAAAGGACTTAGAATCATGGAACATTTGTAAACGAGAATCAATTATGAAAGACAAACTTGTTGCCCGCCAACTCTGGGGATTAGAAAAACACCCAAAAAACACATGTCATTCATCTTCTTCTTCTAAGTCACACCTGGGACAAATAGACGGACACTGGACGTGATGATGAATGAGATTAGTACGCGGCGGTAAACAGCCCCTACATATCCGCTAAAGTAAATGTTTAGCTCTTGGCGGCGCGGAAATGTTCCAAAGATGGCTCCAATTACCGTCAACACTAGAATTACGACTGGTCTCCTGTATCTTCCTCCATAACCTGTACCCCGACTTGACGCTATACTCACCGTTATGCTCTTCTCGCCAAACCAATTTATCCTCCATAACTTCCTCTACTAAAGGAACTCTAAAAACCGAGTCAACCCCTGCCTGATCAAAAAGTTGCTTCACTTTATGTTCATCCCATTGTTTAGAGTTAGGTAGCATAAGGTCTCTAACGTATAGATCATACACAACTTGCGACCGAGGACCACTCATCCAACCCTTCCCACTTTCTCGAAGCCATGGATCTTGCATGACTTTAACATTGCCACCATCACCTATACTCCATCTAACACAATCTGTTAACAAATCTTTTGACTTCTAGAAACTCTGCCACACAAAACTAGGGCCAATCTCAGAGTTTAGAAAAGAAGAATGAGGAAAGCACCTGGCCTTGAAAATCCGAGAGACAAGACAATGAGGTTTTGATACTATATTCCAACCTTATTTAGCAACTATGGCCCGATTAAAAGCTTTAAAACCTCTAAATCCCATACCTCTTTCACTCTTCATAGATGTCATCATATCCCATGTCATCCACCTAATACCTTTGTTATTACTTCTACTTCCCCACCAGAAGGAATTAAGCATAGTTTCAATATCCTTCACCACCCAATTCGAAATCAAATAAACACTCATAATAAGCCGAGATATCTTGAAGAAACGACTTGATCATGACCTTTTTCCCTGCTTTAGACAAAGATCTACCTCTCCACGAGTTTATTCTTTTCCAAATTCTATCCTTGATAAAAGTGAACGTCGCCTTCTTGCTTCTACAAATCATAGATGGTAAGCCCAAATAAGACCCAGTATCCAACACATGACACACTCCCATTAACTTAGCAATATCCTCCTGTGTCGGTCTACTAATATTACAGCTGGAAAAAACTTCAGATTTTGTCAGATTAATCTCCTAACTTGTCGCATCTGCATAAATACTAAGCAGCTCCATAAGAGTTTTCACCTCGGAGAGATTAGCCTTGCAAAACAAGAAGCAATCGTAAGTAAAAAGCAAGTGGAACACGCTAGCCCCCCCCCCCCCCCCCCCCCCCCCCCCCCTGCATATTTGAGCTCCATGAAGGTCTCCACGAGAGACGACACCTCTAATGAGAGCGGAGAGACCCTCAGATACAAGAATAAAGAGACATGGAGACAACGGGTCTCCTTGCCTCAGTCCTCTTTCTGGTTGAATTGGTCTCACTCTTTCATTATTAACAAGAACCGAATAGTACATCGACATCACACACATCATAATCCAATGCGTCCACTTCTCCCCAAATCCCATACGAAGGAGAACACCCTTAAGGAAACCCTAATCCACTATATCGTAAGCTTTACTAATGTCGATTTTTAGAGTAAGGTGTGTTGTTCTCCCACAAGTCCTCCTTTTTAAAGCATGAATAATTTCCGTAACAATCATAGCATTGTCAATAAATAGAATGCCCATATACAAATGCCAACTGCTCCTCCGAAACACATTTATCCAACACAGCCTTCATTCTATTAGCTAGAAGTTTAGATACCAACTTATAGACAACATTGCAGAGCGATATGAGGCGAAGGTCCTTCATATCCTTTGGCTTCATACACTTTGGAATGAGACAAATATTAGTTTCATTAAGCTCCACCGAAAAAAAATCTCTTTCCAACTAACTAGAGGCCGTTGCAAAAATGTCACTCCCACACAACTCCCAAATTTTTTGATAGAAGGCTGGATTAAAACCATCCGAACTTAAAGATCTATCCGGATGCATCTGGATGAGGGCCTCGTACAGTTCTACTTTAAAGTAATGCACGAGAGTAGTCTATTATTATCTTCAAAAGAAATAATAAGTTGTATGAATTTTAACACTGGTTTATAACTTTCATGCTTGGCTTCAAACAACTTCTCAAAGTAAGATTTTGCTACGTCAGATTTATGGAAAATTTTGGTATTAAAATCACCGTCCCGCAACCAATGCATCTTCGCCCGTTGTTTCCCAAAAATGTCCTCACGAATAAGAGTTTTGTTATATTCCCTCTGAGACTCGATAAAATGCGTAACCGATTCCTCACCATGATCCATGCGAGTGGCTTCCATCGTTGCTTTACATACTGCCATATTCTGGGACACACTCTTGATTCTGAGTCTGTCGGCATTTAAGGTTAAATTCACTTGAAATTATTTTGTGGTTATTATCTTATTTTTATAGGAACACTTAATTCTTTCCTTGCAGTATAGTAAATTAATCATGGCAAACTTTAAATTCATCATATATTCCCTCATGCTTCCATATTTTAAATTATCTTATTTTTACAGAAACACTTCATTCTTTCCTTGCAGTTTAGTAAATTCATGGCCAACTTATTTAAATATATCTTATGAGTACTTATATATGTTTTTTCATTCTTTCACTACAATATAATAAACTCATCATAAATGACAAACTTTTATATATATATATATATTCACCATGAATTTCTGATATAACTTTTATATTTATAATTTTATAATTTTATAATTTTATAATTTTATATTCAATAATGATTTATTATTATCTTTATAATTTTATTTTAATTTATTTTAGTATGAATTATAGAGATTATTTATATGTTATAATTAAATATTTAAAAATTTATCATACAATTAACTCATTTATTATAAAAGATTTATAATGAAATCAAATTCATTATCATTTGTATTTTGATTTATTATTTTTCTAATTATAGAAAAAATTTCTTACCTGTCAAATAAACATGTGTATTAAGGTCACGATATGGATAATGCCTAATCCTACGATTTTTTTGTTGGAATAACCATGTATTAAAAAAAATCACAAATAACCATGTTTCAGAAAGTCCCACAAGAGAGGAGCCAACCCAGTTGGCACATCCACTATCCTTCTTGCCCTAGGCGTCATCCCACTTGGCGCCTCCTCTCTCTTTTAGCCAATTGAGATGGCACGTGCACTTTAAAAGTGAGAGGAGGCGTCATCTCATTTGGCTCCTAGGAAAAAATGCTATTTTTATAAATAATTCGTCTGTTTCTCTGTCATTCCTCACACTTTCTTGCACAGTTCGCTTATTTTTTACTCTGTTATTTGCGTCATGACATCGTCCATGATTTTTATCAGAGATGGTTACATTATTTTCTCTGCCACAAAACCTCCGATGAAAATGAAATTCTGGCACATTCACTCCATGGAGCGTCTGAAGAGGGAGTTGATGCGATGGCTAGAGGGAGACATCGAGGAGGGGGAACAAATTAGAAGGATCCAGCAAAGACGAACAACAACCTCACTTGCGACAGGAAGACCTAATTTTTGATTGGAGGAAGTCAAAACAGACAGCGACGTAATGTTGATGATGCATGGGTCAGATGAAATTGTTTTAACGGTTGTAATTTCGTAGACGGTTTATCGTGTTTTATTTCTTGTTCGCGCAATGTTTATTGTAATAAATACTGTTAACGAAAAACCCTAATGTTTACAACATAATAAAGGAAAGATTTTTTATAATACAATTTTTATGTGGTTGAGCCAGTAGCCCGATTCGGACAATTTTTGCGATTGTGTCTGACCTAACGACATAAATCACACTTTCTTTCTAGCTTGTCAAGGGAGTCCATTTCGGTTGTGATGCGCTTACTTTTGGGACGATCCTTTTTATTCCTTCGCATTTGGTCATTGTGCCATACTATTTCGCCGTCGTATGCAGGCCAATAATCTGGTTTTGCTACCAAAGGGAAGCTGTTGTTGTAAACGTTGAGCAACGTTTCAGATTTGTAAATGGGAGACAAGTTGTAGCGCGTCTTGATGAGTATAGGCACACGCGGCAATGACATGAGAGCAAGGCATACGAAAGGCTTGAAACTTCCCACAATCGCACCAATGAGAAGGTAGTATAATCCTATACTCTTGTCTTGGCAGGCCCTCATTGTGGTCGATTGTCTCTTTAACAATGAAGTTGTGGCTGTGTCAGTCAAACCGTATAACCGGATGGGTGTTAGCTTTGGCACTTTCTGCCTTAATGTACTTCATGCAGCTTTCACTCCATAGTTGTCCAGATTGCAACACAGCATTTCACATTTCACCTCTTTTGGCAAACAACGAAGCCATCCTAAAATATGTTGATTTAACCAAAGCAGTGACTGGGAGGTTTTGTATGCCTTTGAATACCCAATTCACCGATTCAATTAGATTTGTTGTCATGTGGCCCCATCTTTGTTCATTGTTGTATGACCTAGTCCATTTTTCTACCGGAATATTATCGATCTACCTACCGGCTTTCGGATTTTACAAATGGAACTCGTTGTGATAATATTTGAACGTAGGTTGTGTCAATGCATATCTCGCATTCAAAACCGCTTTCCTAAGAGCTTTGTCTTTGATCTCCCTCGTGAAATTCTGGATGATATGTCTAATGCAATAGACATGGGTAGAACGAGGGTCATGCCAACTGTTTGCAGGATTATTGTATGCACTTTCAATGGATGCATGTCTATCAGAGATCAAACAGAGATCTGGTTGAGGAGCCATGTGTGTTCGGAGATTCTTGAGAAAAAATCTCCAAGCACCACCAGTCTCCCTCTCGACTAGGGAAAAGGCAATTGGGAAAATGTTGTTGTTGCCATCTTGTGCAACTGCCATCAGTAGCGTGCCTTTGCATTTCCCATACAACCAAGTCCCATCAATTTGTATAATTGGTTTGCATGACTCAAACCATGTGATGCAAGGTTGAAAAGCCCAAAGCACTCGACTGAATATTCCATTTCCGTTGAGTTGACTACCATCCGGGGCGTATGTTGGCACTGTTTCCAGAATGTAAATAGTACCTGGAGAATAAGTCTGGAGTGCATTCAGGTAGCGAGGAAGTTCTTGGTATGACTCCTTCCAATTTCCATATACATTTTCAATCGCCTTGGTCTTTGCTAACCACGCCTTTCGGTAAGACGGATTATAGTTAAATACCGTAGTGATGTGGGAGATTATGGTTTTCACCTTCAATGATGGATCATTGCTGACGAGTGGTAGGATTTCTTGACAAATGAGATTATAATTTAGTTTTCAATGATCCTGTGATTGAGTAGAACTGACACACGTGTGGGTAGACATAGAACCCATGACCCAACAATCACCTCTTAATCTGTATGATATAGTGAGCTTGAACATACAATCTGGGTGGACACACTTGATCTTGTACCTTTTTAGATTTACACGGTCCACCTTAAAATCGACCGAGTTGAGCATGTGAAATTTATTGATGGCTCAGATACATTCTACTCTGTTATGAAATTTTTCTTTCTCTTTTAAGTTTTCATCCGACTACATGTACAAATTGAAAAATAAATGAGAAGACGGTTCATCTCCGCCCATGTTGAAGTTTGTCATGTGCGGAGGTGGTGTGTAGATATCGTTTGAAGGAATGCCAAGTATCCCATCGTCTTCGGAATCATCATTGACCATGTCGTCAAACTCCAACTCGTCATCTTCTTCTTCTTCATCAACGACATCTACTTCTGCTTGTTCGGTCTCCAGAGGATCAACCACTTGTGACGGCTGAGGCTCTCACAGCATAATGTACAACTCAATAGAGTTGTACCCAAAATACTCATGACTGGAAAACATATTCTGAAGGTCCTCGTCATCTTGAACCTCAACCTTATAAAATATTATTTGGTTGTTACCAAAAAAAACCGGATTCTGATAAAATATTTGTGTCACGGGACCTCATCCAAGTTTGGCCTCCAATCATTTTTTGAAGTACAAGAAATTGGCTTTCCTGTTTAAACAAAATCATATGTTCTCAGTGTCTCTAAAAAAAAACCCAGAGGTGGGACAAATGTATGTCTCACCGTTGAAATGTGCACTGATCACATATTGGGGTGTAGAGGCCATTGTGTATGACTGTTTGAAGGTTTGAAGGTTTGAAGTTTATGAGTTAATTGCTGGAATTTTTGAATGTTCTAGTGTTTGAGAGATTAAGTGTATGAGTGTTTTGATAAATGTAAGATTAAATAGGTTGTACTGAATTTGAATAAACCAACATGCATGCAGAGATGCCTTCTCCAAGGCTGCAACCTCTAAGGCCCCTCCCATCACGTCTAATCGTGTTACATGCATGCAGAGATGCCTTCTTCAAGGTTGTCACCTAGCCTGCACCTACACTGCAACCCATGCCACCTCTTATTCGCCAACAGAGATGGCGACATCTTTCATTTTTGTACTCTTTTGCCAAGTCCAATGGCGCCTCCCTTCACGTCCAATCACGTTACATGCATTCAGAGATGTCTTCTCCAAGGCTGTCACCTAGTCTGCACCTACACTGCAACCCATGCCACCTCTTATTCGCCAACAGGGATGACGACACCTTTCATTTTTTTACTCTTTAGCCAAGTCCAATGGCGCCTCCCTTCACGTCCAATCGTGTTACATGCATGCAGAGATGCCTTCCCCAACGATGCCACGTAGTCTGCACCTACATTGTAAGAGTGACATTTATCATGCATGTATGCACCCACCAACCACCTCACTTACTCTATGATAAAATTTTGCCTATAAATACAGAGCCTCACATACTTCTATTTCATCCACAATAGTCTCACTCTTTTCTACAAACTCTTTCATAATCTCTTACAATTTCAATCTTTTTCATAATCTCAGACATTTTCAACAATGGCTCTTCTCACAATGGGCGATTCTCACAGAGGCACAAGGGACAACATTGCAAAGTTTGTAAGTTTCTTTTATACTTATACATTTTTCATACTTCTAGTAATGCTTTATTCATCTTACCCACTCTTACACTTTTTACATTATTAACTTAGGATACTAAAAGATTCAGAATCCGGTCACACAACTACCTTGCTCCGGACCCGTTGATCGTACCCTATCATGAATACGCAGGTTTTGAAAATGTTATAAAGATCTCCAACTACACGATTGATTCAAAGTTCATACTTGCAATGTTGGAAAGGTGGAGACCAGAGACCCATACATTTCATCTACCAATAGGTGAATGTACCGTCACACTAGAGGACGTGTACATGTTATTGGGTCTCCCTGTCGATGGTAAGGCGGTTAACGGGTCGGTTCAACAACCCAACTCTCTGTGTGAAGAATTATTGGGCAGGGATATGGTTGAAGGTGGTGGTGCGAGAGGTCAGGGTATACTACTTACTGAACTAAAAAATCATTATGCGACTCTGGAATTGAACGAAAATTCCTCCGAGTTAGCTAAGGTAATAAAAGCTAGAAATTATATAATGATACTATTTGGAACCTTTTTATTTCCCGGAAGTACGAGAAATAGTGTAAATTTTATGTATTTAAATTTACTTAGAGACTCCGAAAAAACTAGAAAGTATAGTCGGGGTTCTGCTGTTTTAGCCCATCTATACAGTTCCTTGTGTAAAAATGAAATCAAGGAAAAATGTACATTTTATGGCTGCGCTTTTTTACTTTAAGCCCGGAGTTGGTGGAGGATGGAGTCCCCAAAACCCGTCAACAACAACACATTCGTTTTCCCATACGCAACAAAGTAAGTCATCAACTTATATCATTTATTACTATTCATCTCTTCACCAAATATATGATAAAAATAAAATATTTTTCAATTCCTTTAGGTATTGCGTGAGGGGTATGGATTACGGCAAGAATCCAAGATTCAATGTCGCTCTATACCGCAATTAATTGGATCACCTTGGCCCGGATGATGTACGTCATACCTTTCAACTTTTTTACTTTTAAATTATTTATTTATTACGTTTTCATTAACCTGATTTAATTTTATCCGCAGTTTGTCTGGAGACCATATTTGGTTTTGGACCATGAACCAAACCCCGAGGATGTAGCAATTTGGAGCGCAAAGACTGCAATCATATGGTTCAATGTTGTGGAGATGCACCACAGCGACCGTGTCAAGATGCAGTTTGGAATGCATCAAGAGATACCCGGCGATCCGACTTGTTTGTCCCCGTGGCATCTCAAAAGTGTCGACGCCCAATGGGGTCTTACCAACTAGAAAGACTTTGCTCCAAAATGGTGTAAGATGTGGCAGAGGCATCACCGACATGTCTTGCAATTCCCAGTTTTCCTAAACCATGGTAATATGCGACACACTGATCAATATTTATCTTGGTACATATCGGTTAGTACCCCTGAAATGCACGTGTCTCATCCAAGATATTTGGTTGACCCACAAACACAATGGGCACAACCCTCATTTGCCCAACAACAAATCCAACACACATCAACCTCCCACCAACCCCCCGACGAAACAGAACCACAAATACCCAACCACAGTCACCACCACAATACAATTACACCCACATGCCCCACAATCAACCATAATCACCACCTCAGTACCAATACCCCATATGCCTCACACCCAACCATAATTTCAATCACAATACCAACACACCTGCATACTCCACACACAATTTCAGTCTTCTGCATATCCCAATATGGGCCCCTCAACATCCATCCTTATTCCTGATCTGGGATTGTCCGAAGATTATGAACCAACCGACCCAACTTACCATCAACCACAACATCACCAAAGCACCCAACATCCTCAATACCAAACACCTCAAGATCCATTTTCTTTCAACCCCACGTACTCAAACGACCAGTGCTACAGACCAACCATGGAACCCCACCCACCACCAACACGACCAAACTTTGAGGGCATGGGCAACCGACTGTACCAAAGCGAATCTTTTAGATATGGAGATCTGACCGATTTTATGGATCCGGAACGCATTGACTTCTCTGGGCCATCGACCCTGCCACAACAGGAAACGCGACGAAACCTAGCATGGGAAAGTCAAGGACGGGGATGCAGAACTAGGGGTCATTACCGGGTTCCGGGAGACCACTGATTAATCTGTATTTTTTATGTAATCGTTATGTGTGTAATCATATTTTGCAAATAAAAAGTCAATTTTGTTGATCCTATACCGAATACGTAACGCATTGCATCTAAAATAAAAAACGCGAAAATTCACTTCCCAATTGCACTAAGGCGCCATCTCACTTGGCTTAGGGAAAGCCTTTAACACCTATGCGCCAAGTGAGATGGCGCCTCCCCTTAAAAATAAGGTGTAGGAGCCAAGTGGGATGGCTCCTCCCTTGGGGAGTTTTCTGAAACATGGTTATTTGCGGAAAAAAAATTTAATACCTAGTTATTCCAAAAAAAAAAATTCTAATCCTACATATCTTAATTATATGACTTGGTTTTTCGCAATTTAAGAGAAAACACCTATTTTATTTCTTTGAGATGGTGATTGTTGCTTAAAAATTAGAGCAATTAAAGCCCTTAAAAGATTTACATTCTTAATTCAGTTAATCATATTGTAATTTTAAATTCGCTAATGATTTACAAATGACTTTTTATTCGCATTGAAATTCTTTTTGTTGTTAGAAACGACCAAGAATTCATATCTTTGATCTTGTCTCCGAGATTCTTTTTCATTTTAGAGGCGAGTAAAAAGTCAATTTTTTTGTTAGGGATCCATTCTTTTTATTTTCCCCGGACCTCTGAAAAGTCAGGACCGACCTTGCTTATAACTTATTTTTTCTTCTTACAACTGTATGAAAAAATATATTAGAGTGGTTTCAATTTCTAAAATGCAAAATCTATAAAGGTTGTGTATCAACAATAAACTTTTCCCGTTTATAAAAATATTTGTATTAACAATTTTTTTTTTCTGTTTATGAAAATATTTATTTCAACAATATAATTTTTATTGTATATAAAAATATTTGTATCAACAATACACTTTTTTCCTTTATAAAATATTTGTATTAACAATAAATATATTCTCAGTTATAAAAATATTTGTATCAATAATACATTTTTTGTCATTTATAAATTATTTGCATCAACAATAAAAAAAAAAAATTCCGTTTATAAAAATATATGTATCAACCATAGATATATTTCCGCTTATAAAAATATTTGTATCAACAATACACATATTTTCGTTTATAAATATTTGTATCAACAATAAACATTCTCTTTTATAAAAATATTTGTATAAACAATATATTTTTTTCATTTATAAAAATAGTGATATCAACAATAGACTTTTTTTCATTTATAAAATTTTTATATCAACAATATACTTATTCTCTTATAAAAATATTTGTATCAACAATATCCTTTTTCTATTGTTTAAAACATTTGAATCAACAATATAATTTTGTCTGTTTATAAAAATATTTGTATCACCAATGCACTTTTTCTCGTTTATAATTCTATTTGCTTCAATTGAATTTTCTCATTTATAAAAATATTTACATCAATAATACATTTTTTCCGTTTATGAAAAAAATTTAGATTGAAAAACTAAATTACATGGTTCGATAAAAGTCAAACGAATAAAATAAATTTAGAAAAAGATATAAGTTAAAATGTTATTTGAAATAGTGTTTAGAAAATAAACTATGAGTTAATAAAATAAATTATAGATTTTTGATGAAAATATTATTATCAAACAAATTTTTTATTATCATATAAACTTATAAGCTATAAGCTCACACAGTTACATGTTAAATATATTTGACATCTCTTTCAAAACTTTATTATATATATAATGGAGTAAAAAAAATTATAAATTTTATATATTAATATTTAAGGCCTATGTTTACACGGAATAATAAATTATTCTAAAAAGAATGTATGATAATATTTTTTTTTTTAAATGTGTTTAATCAAAGTGTATTGTTTTAAGAATATGTTTTAAAACTGAAATATAAAAAATGAAAAACAATAATTAAATTTTATTATTTTGATGAATATGTGATAATGGAAATGATGTAGAATTAACTATTTATTATATAATTATTTTATAAAGTATAACATGATAAATTCATTTGCTGGAAATATTTTTTATTTGTTGATTCGTGTTTTAACATTAAGAAAAATTCTTACCAAGATACATCATAATGATAAAGAAACATGCAATATAAAATGAATATAGTATAAAACCATTATGAATACATAATTTGTTTGAGAATTTTGTTGTGATTACGACAAAATTCAATATTAATTTGTGAGATAAAAAATAGTAGCGACCAAAATAAATAGTCTACAACAATAATAATTCATACACATCAAATATTATAGAATAAGGCGAGAAAAAGACGAAGGTTTGTTTATCCAGTTCGATCAAACGATCTACTCTGGAGAGAGAACAACTCTCCAATTCACTATACTCAGAAAGTTGTTAGAAGAGATTACATATGCATTACAAGAAAATAGTCTTTGCCTTCAAATTCCCAAGAACAACCTGAAGGCTCCCAAAAATTAACCTTATTTTTTACTCAAGTGTTTTCCAACCTCTTCAATCTTCTCAATTTCAAATAACCTTAGATAACTCTAAAGGTTTCCAAAACCCTCGTCTTTCTAAGGTTTCCCTTGAGAATAACCAAAATCCTATGCTATACCTTTGAACTCTTGCTCTCCCTTATTGTGTAAGCTCTAAGATTATCATACTGTAATAACAGAAGAGATACAAAAGAGATACATATCCAAAACATATCCTTAATTGTTAGAATAAAAGATATTATTATAATTTTATAATATCTTTCACATATTATAAATATCTTATAATATCTTTTAGAATATTATAAATATATATCTTATAATATCTTTTTATATTAATTTATATGATCTCCAAATTAATATAAAATATTCTAACATTAATTAATGGATCACTGAAATAAACCGACCAAATCTGATACCCGTAAATCATTCGGACCATATTACTTTTCGGCTTTATGATTTTTTAGCAATCTTGAAACATGTTTTATTTATCTTCATCAGCAAAGATTTATAAGACATATTCCAATAATCTCCACCTTGACTTTAAACCGTGTTGATATCAATTTAATGATGTTACAGAAGTTGTTCTTGTATTTGGACAATTTCTATATGATGTATGTGAAGTATTTGGATGGTTTGTATGGGTAAATCTTGCAAGGTATGAGAGATTCAAAGATTTGGACTTCAAAGCTCAAAAATGGAGGTTTTATGGACAGTTCTGGTTTTTTGAGAGTATAGGAGTTTTGAGGACTTGTTCATCTCTTTCTATCTTGCAAATGATCTCTTATTTATAGGAAAGAGGTTTTAAGACAAGGGTTGATCATATTTTTACAAGATCACGTGTTGTGGCTAGGTTGGATTGTAAGTGAGAGTTCATGACTTTTCATAGTTCCAATGTGGGCATGGCCTGTTTTTAGGAGTGCTTTTCAAGTTGTAGATGGTTACTTCTTTCTTTGACATTGGGTATGTTCAGAAGAAACCATTGAGAGGCTCAAGGATTTGACATTGTGATTAAAGCATGCTTTTCAAGAATGGCAGTGGTGCCTTTGTGTCATAAATGGAAAGATCACTTGGAAAATGCTTAAATCAAATGGGCCATAGCTCAACAGTTTGTGTAAGCATTAAATTATGGTGAGATTTGCAAGTTATAAGGTCTGCAACACAAGATTATTCAGCATATCATGTAGATTGGATTATGTGTTCTTCACCAAAATGACTTGTAATTCAAGAATGGATGCCCAACTTCATGCCTTTGAATCTCCTAGCTCAAGTATGATAAATTTATGCTCTTGGATGTTTTGGAAAGCTTGAAACATTGTCTACAACTTTCATGTTGACTAATTTGGCTAGATTAACTTGGAACTTGATGAAAATTGGCCAAGAAGTTGGGACAAAAACCTCACTAAAACCTGTTGAAAATTCTCTAAGTGTTAGATAAAAAAAGCATGACTTCATGAGCCTGTATCTTCAAATCTAAGAATTTTTTAGACATCAACCCTCTAATACAAAGTTGTAGAATTCATCAAGATCTACAACTTTCATGTTGAAAGTTTTCTTTGAATCATCTCGCATCTTGGTGAAAAATTGTCATGAAGTAATGAAATTATCAAGGTTAAAAACACTTAGAATTTTCCCAAGTCTTGAAAATCTTGACTTTTTGTTGACTTTCTTGATTTTCTTGATTCTTGTTGACCAAGTTTGATATTCTCGAATGTCTTGATAAATTTTTACTTTTGAAATTCAATGTTGACCAAAATGTCAAAGTTTGACTTTTTGTGTATCGATTGACTTTTTGTTAGTTGATCCAAATTTCAACTATCAATTGTTAGATCTTGAGAAATGATTTGAGCCATAAAATTAGGTCAACATGTTGTGTTTAAGTCCTTGAAATTATGCTTCAAACCATTAGGTCATGTATTAGGTCAAAAGTCAATGATCAGCCATTCTCGGTCAAAACCCTAATTTGTGGCCTCAGTGCTTAGGAGGTGAACTTGTCTGATCAGACTCTTGAAACTTCTTGAGCATTTGAGATCTTTTGTGAGAAATGTATTGAGAAAAGAGAGGGAAAATTTTGGGGTACAACAGAGTTGATGATGCTTTATCTCCTCTTTGGTCTTTACCCCAATAGAGTCGAGTTGTTTGTTCACCAGTGATTTATTTTCATGGTCGGGTTTTCTTTTGATCCTTTATTTTCTATTTCCCCAATGGTGTCATGTGTCGCCTTTGGATCTATTTGTTTGCATGCATAATTATAAGCATTGCATGGAATCTTAGGACAAAAAATATGGCTTATTTTATATTTAAGTATCTTCAATCGCGTCGACACGAAGATTTTAACCTTCATATCTTCGGATATAAGACATTTAAATAAGGGCATCTGTTGTACCCCAATTTTTTCCCTTAAGATTCCTCTACCATCTCATATCAACTCAATCATATCAAGATCACACTAGGGTTTGGTTCTTCTCCCTATCTTTAGTTTTGATCATGAGGGATCACCAAGCACTTTGAATTGTATATTATGATCATATATGTTTTGAATTGATTAACTTTTAACTAACAAATACAATGAATTTTTGCTCTAATTGATGATACTATAGGTGAGGGCATAACACATCTTATTAGGTGGATTCATATGTTCATGAGTTTATTTATGTGCCTTCTTCAACAAAGCTTCCATTTAGATTCAAGCTTCATCATTGAGAACACTTTAAAGTAATATTATGACAAGGTCTACTATGATTCATCATGCCTCAATTTGTCAAAGAAATTCAAAGGATGCAAAGATTGATTGAAGAAGTTTGACCTAATTGGACAAGTTCTTAATTTCTGGATCACAAGTGCATAACTCTCTCAATTCTTAATATTTGGAAGTGGTTATTATTGTTATGGTTTCTTATTATCATCCACAACAACTTCTATTCACATGGCAAAATTGATTTTACAAGAAAATTGTCAAAATTGAAAGGGGTTCCCAAGTCATTTTGGTGCTTTAGGAGCTAGGGTTTGGAACTTCTAGGGCTATATCTTGGTAATCTTTTGACACTTTTGTGTGATTCCAAAGATATGCTTCTCTCTAAAGGGTTATCAATAAATCACTTCAAAAATTTCAAGCAAATTTTGTGTGGAAGATTCCTAATGATGAAGAAAGATTACAAGTCCTCTAGATAGGCCATCAAATTCCCTTATATGACTTCAAAAGATCATAAATTGGTCAATTTTTATCTCCCTGAGCTCATTCTTTTTCCATATTGATCTTAAGGGTGTGAAATCCAACTTTTCTTTTTTGTGCAAAGCTTGAAAATGGTTGGAAGATGCCTTAAGAACTCAAAAGATTATATGTCACCTCATGGATTTTCACCAATTTCACAAGGCCATAACATTTTCAATACTTGGTATTTTTGAGTGATTCAAGTTTCACAATGCCCTTTGGGAAGTCCACTACAAGCTAACATCATTTATCAAAGCAAGATTTTGGAGGAAGGCCTTGTTTGGAATCAAAACACTATAGGTCACTTTTGAAGAAAAGCTTAGAATTTTTCTAATTACAAAAAGTCAGCATCTTTTTCTCAACTTTGACTCATCACAACTCTTATCTCATGCATCCATTTGATCTCATTCTTGGCACATTGCAAAGACGGTGACCTTATATTTCAAATGCATTAAGAATCAGGTCATAAGGTTCCCTAAATTGTGCACACCATGAATTCAAAGTCAGCTACTTGAAGTTGAGTTTTCCTTCCAAGTCAGAATTTGAAATCCATATTGTGCCCTCTAAACACAAAGTTTACACACGTTTTTGCTTCTAATCATGTTTAGAAACTTTCCAAAAGCATTTAGCATCATAAAACACATGATTTGGCTGAGTTTTAATGTTAAACAAGTCACACATTTCTCATGCTTCAGGTTCACACGAATTCACTCAATTACTCTCTCATTCGCAAGCTTAAGAATTGTAACACCCCAATTCTACCCCAAGCAAATTATGCAAAATAAATCATAGTTACAAAATTTCAATCATACAAACGAATCGGGACGTCACAAATTCTTCTAACAAACTCATTGCATTCATCATGGATATATAACACTTATAATAAACATCGGATGAACCATCAACATAGCATCTTTCATTAAATGATTCAACAACTATGCAGAGGAAATCTTCAATAACATCTTTAAATAAAACAACAACAACTTCGAAACATCTCATATTTAGTAAATAAACAATTTAAGGTTCAACAACTAAAAATCAGCAATCAAAAATCAGCAAGCATTCATCCCCCCGAGTGTTACATATCAGAGCAATGACACCGACTCGATCTATTGAAGGTATACAGCCTTCACTCTCGATTATCTATACGTTACGAACATAAGGGCAACATTCAAATAGAAGGGGTGAGATATCTAACAATATAATAAAGTGCATGATAATTAATATATTAAATTAGATCAATAATATCACCACTTCTCATCTCATAATCAACAACAATTACAGCATATATATACTCATTCATCAACATCAAATACATCTCATTATTCAATCATAAAATGCGACTCAAAACTATACAAATGCATGTGGTACCATTGGAGCAGAACTCCCATCTCAAAAATCTAATCTGCCAATTAATAGAGGCATCAACAAGGCATAGCCTTCATCTCAAAATTATTAAACATCATTTATTTATCAAACGTCATTTGTTCATCATAACTATCAAACATAACTTTAATAACCACATCTCACTATTAACTCAGCTGTATATTAATACTACAGTAATCCATATTGTTGTTCTACTAATGTACATCATTATTGTCACTAAACCTACTGTCATAATTCCTAACAGCAATCTCTAAACATCTCGAAATTCATCATTCTGTCCAAAATCCAGCATAACGGTCATCTACGGGAATTAATCCTAAATCCTAAATTAGTTACTAGGATTACACTTATTTTTAATCATTTTAATCATCTAGAATAATATTCATCGCGTTAGCTAATCAACGCTTCGAACGACATCTCAAACAGCATCCTAAAACTCAAGTTACAGCAATTTAAAAATTGATTCTGTCAAAATTATTCAGTATGGGTCGACACAAAACTCCTTGGATCGACACATCCTGGTTCATTTGCTCACTATGAGTCGACGCATCCTCCTTATGGATCGACTCATCCTGCTTCAAATCACAGCATGTATCTACACATGCACTTACCGATCGACTCATCCTGACTTCAAAACGCAGCATGTAACGACACATGCATCGCACCGGTCGACTCATCCTGAGTCCAACATCGAACATGTATTGACGCAAACCCTCCATGCATCGACTCATCCTGAGTTTAACAGCCTCCTTGCATCGACTCATCCAATTTGAGGTCGACGCATCCTGCGATTTTCTGCATAATTTTCTGCATTTTCTACTGTATTTTCACTACGGGAATCATACTACCGTCCTAAAAACCTTATTATGATCACGATAATTCATCACCTAATATTACACTCTATTACTCCATTGATCAAACAACATAATAACATTCTTATTCATCCAGAATTCATCAATATTCACCATACATCATTCATAACACATCTAATTCAAGAACAAACAACAATTACGTCTAACCCCATATATCAAACATCATGAACCCAATTATAAAGCCAGAACCCCACCCTTACCTTGGACCGAAGGTCGCTCTACAATTTCCGGGTTGAATCTTCGTTATTCTCAAATCCAGCAGCTTCACGTTCTCTCAAATCCTTATTCTCTTCTACTGCTTCCTCCTTCTATTCTTTCTCACAATTAATAAAATAACCTAATATTATTATATTATTCCTTATTGGGCTCAAAACTTACACCCCCTTATTACTTCCACTCACACCATATAGGCCCACATTAAATAATATTAGCTTCTAACATTATTTCACATAATAATATAATACCTCAAATATATTATTATTTCTCCATTTAATAACACTTATTCACAATTATTCCAAAAATAATTTAATTAAATAATTAATTAAATTACGGACGTTACAACTCTCCCCCACTTAGAATATTTTCGTCCTCGAAAGTTTACCTCAATCAAACAATTCTGGATAGGAGTCTCGCATCTTGCTCTCCAATTCCCAAGTCATGCTTTCACCAGCAGCTCCTAACCAAACCACTTTAACCAAGGCAATCTCTTTGCCTCTCCGAGTCTTCATTTCACGATCTGCGATCCGTACAGGCATCGTCTCCACCGTAAGATTATCCCGTACTTGCACATCGTCCATATGAATCATATGAGATGGATCTGAAATATACTTCCGAAGTTGCGACACATGAAACACATCATGCAAATTTGAAAGATTAGGCGGTAAAGTCACTCTGTAAGCAACATTCCCCACTCTCTCTGAAATCTGATACAATCCAATAAAACAAGAAGTGGGCTTCTTAGACTTCAACGCTCGCCCAACACCAGTCACAGGTGTAATTCTCAAAAACACATGATCACCGACTTGAAATTCTAAATCTTTCCTTCGCTTGTCATGATAACTCTTCTGTCTACTATGTGAAGCTTTCATCTTTTCTCGTATCAACTTCACCTTCTCAGTAGTCTCACGAACAAGTTCAGGTCCAAGTACTACACTTTCACCAGATTCATGCCAACATAACGGAGTTCTACATCTCCAACCATACAATGCTTTAAAAGGTGTCATCCCAATACTAGAATGGTAACTGCTGTTATATGTGAACTCTATCAATGGAAGATAAGTATCCCACGAACCTCCCTGCTCGAGAACACATGCCCTCAACAAGTCTTCTAACGATTGAATCGTCTGTTCAGTTTGACCAGTTGTCTGACGATGATACGCTGAACTCAACCTCAACTTAGAACCCAACGCTTCTTGCAAACTCTTCCAAAAATCAGAAGTAAATCTTGGATCTCTATCTGACACAATGCACAAAGGAACACCATGCAGTTTCACAATCACACTAATATAAATCTCGGCAAACTTTGACACTGGAAAACTGATGTTAATAGGAATCAAATGAGCTGACTTTGTAAGCCTATCAACAATCACCCAAATCGAATCATGTCCTCTTATAGTACTAGGCAACCCCGTCACAAAGTCCATTGGAATGCTATCCCATTTCCATTCAGGAACTTCCAACGATTGCATCAATCCTGTAGGCTTCTGATGTTCAACTTTCGACTTCTGACAAGTCAAACATGCATACACAAACCGAGCCACATCACTCTTCATCCAAGGCCACCAAAACAAACCTTTCAAATCTTGATACATCTTTGTAGCTCCTGGATGAATACTCAACTTACTTCTATAACTCTCTTCAAGTATCACTTTCTTCATCTCAGCATCATCAGGAATACAAATCCGATTACGAAACCTCAACACACCTTGCGCATCTAGCTTAAAATCACTATTCTCATATTGATCATTCCCAACCATCAAATCTACCAGTTTCACATCCAACTTCTGAGCTTCTCTGATACTATCTAAAAATTCATTATTAATCTTCAACATACCCAACATAACACTCTGTGGAGTAACCTCGCAAACTAAGCTCATATCTCTGAACTGCTCAATCAATTCCAACTCTTTAATCATCATTGTTGACATATGTAAAGTCTTTCGACTCAACGCATCGGCTACCACATTCGCCTTTCCTGGATGATAATTCAAACCGAAATCATAATCCTTTAACAATTCCAACCATCTTCGTTGCCTCATATTCAACTCCTTCTGGTCAAACAAATACTTTAAACTCGTATAGTCAATAAACACTTCAAATCTAGAACCATAAAGATAATGCCTCCAAATCTTCAACACAAAAACAACTGCATCAAGCTCTAAATCATGCGTAGGATAGTTCTTCTCTTAAGTCATCAACTGCCTCGATGCATAAGCAACTATCTTACCACTCTGCATAAGCACACCTCCTAAACCCATCTTGGAAGCATCACAATACACCACAAAAGGCTCTCCTGGATTAGGCAACGTCAAAATCGGAGCCGACGTCAACCTCTTCTTCAATTCCGTAAAACTTTCTTTGCACTGAACATCCCAAACAAAAGCTCTACCTTTACAGGTCAACTTAGTCAACGGAAGTGACAACTTAGAAAACCCTTCAATAAACCTTCTATAATAACCAACTAATCCCAAGAAGCTTCTAATCTCAGTAGCTGACTTTGGAGTTTCCCATTGCAACACAGTATCAACCTTCGATGGATCTACAGCAATGCCACTACCTGAAATCACATGACTAAGAAAACTAACCTCTTTTAACCAAAATTCAAACTTGGATAGCTTTGCATACAACTTCTTCTCTTTCAAAACTTGCAATGCTACTCTTAAATGTTCAGCATGCTCTTCTTCTGACTTAGAGTAAATCAAAATATCATCAATGAACACCACTACAAACCAATCCAAATAAGTATGGAAGATACGATTCATATATTCCATGAATACTCCCGGCGCATTAGTAACACCGAAAGGCATCACCGAATACTCGTAATGTCCATAACGTGTTCTGAAAGTCGTCTTCTGAATATCTTCATCCTTCACTTTAATCTGATGGTAACCCGACCTCAAATCAATCTTACTAAACACACGGGCATCCACCAATTGGTCCATCAAGTCATCTATTCTTGGAAGCGGATACTTGTTCTTAACCGTCACCTTGTTCAACTGTCTATAATCAACACAAAGCCTCATACTTCCATCTTTCTTCTTCACTAACAACACTGGAGCTCCCCACGGCGATACACTTGGTCTTACAAACCTCTTCTCAAGTAACTCTTCCAATTGCTTCTTCAACTCTGACAACTCAGACGCAGACATCCTGTATGGTTCCATAGACACAGGTCTGGTACCAGGTACAAGATCAATTGCAAATTCAACTTCCCTCTTTGGCGGTACATCAGGAATCTCATCAGGGAAAACTTCAGGAAATTCACATACCACCGGCAATTCCTCAATTATGGCTTGAGCCTCTATAGATAGTGACGCCATCAACAAAAACATATGTGCTTCCTCTTGCATCAACTTTCTCAACTGTCTAGAAGACAACAGACCATCTTCCTCTTCTTCAGGATTAGAAAACTTCACTAACTTGTCATAACAATTAATATGAACGCAGTTATGCTCTAACCAGTTCATACCCAGAATCACATCCAAACCTCTTAACGGCAAGCAAATAAAATCAACAACAAAGTCTTTGTCAAAGATCGACAAGGGACACGCACACACAAAAGAAGTAGTCACCGATCTCTTGGCTGGAGTATCGACGACCATTTCTCCATCTAGAGAAGACAACACAAGACCCAATCTTTCAACACAATCAGCAGTAATAAAACAATGCGTAGCACCAGTATCAATAATAGTAATTAAAGGAATACTATTAATGAAACATGTACCTCTAATAAGTCTGTCCTCTGAAGCTGTCTGATCCTTCACCAAAGCAAACACTTTACCACTAGACTGAGCCTTCTTCGGCTTCGGACACTGGCTACCAATGTGCCCTTCTTCCTTACAATTTAAACAAACCACATTCTTGTGCTCGCACTCAGATACAATATGTTCGTTCTTACCACAACAGTGACATCTCTTCACTTCAGCAGTGCACACATTACTCTTGTGTCCAGGTTTCCCACACTTAAAACAAATCACACCAGCAGGAGCATCTCCCCCACTAGTCCTCTGACCATGAGAAACTCTCTGCTTACCCTTACCAACTGGGGCATCATAAGGTTTACCACGATTCTGCGGGTGCTTACCCCTCTTCTCACTGATAATCTTGTAATGTGTATTATTGTCTTCCTCAAAAATCCTACAGCTATCAACCAAATCAGCAAAGACACGGATCTTCTGGTATCCAACTGCCTTCTTAATTTTCGGGTGCAACCCATTCTCAAACTTAATACACTTCGAAAACTCAGCATTTTCCTCAGCGTAATGCGGATAAAACTTAGCCAATTCAGCAAACTTGGCAGCATACTCAACAACAGACAGATTCCCTTGCTTCATCTCAAGGAACTCAATATCCTTCTTTCCACGGACATCTTCAGGAAAATACTTTCTCAAAAACTCCCTACGGAACACAGCCCAAGTGACATTCTCACCTGCAGCTTCCAACTTCTAGCAAGTCTCTAGCCACCAGTCATCAGCCTCGACTGCTAGCATATGAGTCTCATAACGAACCTTTTGCGCTGGAGTGCAATCCATCATGCGAAAGATCCTCTCTATCTCTTTCAACCATTCCAATGCTCCGTCAGGATCATATTTTCCCTTGAACGTAGGTGGATTCTCTCTCTGGAAATTCGCCAAGCTACGAGATCCAGCATTCCCGTTAACATTCAGCTGATTTTCCATCGCATGAGCCATTGCTTCTAGAGCAGCAGTAAGAGCAGCATCATTCCTTCCAACCATCTCAACTTATCACTACAACACAAACAACTGTTAGAACTCAAAACAATAATACTCGATTGTTAGACAACTAAGACTCGACGACAAGGTCGGACCGACCTTTTGCTCTGATGCCAACTTTGTAACACCCCAATTCTACCCCAAGAAAATTATGCAAAATAAATCAGAGTTACAAAATTTCAATCATACAAACAAATCGGGACGTCACAAATTCTTCTAACAAACTCATTGCATTCATCATGGTTATATAACACTTATAATAAACATCAGATGAACCATCAATATAGCATCTTTCATTAAATGATTCAACAACTACGCAGCGGAAATCTTCAATAACATCTTTAAATAAAACAACAACAACTTCGAAACATCTCATATTTAGTAAATAAACAATTTAAGGTTCAAAAACTAAAAATCAGCAATCAAAAATCAGCAAGCGTTCATCCTCCCGAGTGTTACATATCAGAGCAATGACACCGACTCGATCTATTGAAGGTATACAACCTTCACTCTCTATTACCTGCACGTTACCAACATAAGGGCAACATTCAAACAGAAGGGATGAGATATCTAACAATATAATAAAGCGCATGATAATTAATATATTAAATTAGATCAATAATATCACCACTTCTCATCTCATAATCAACAACAATTACAGCATATATATACTCATTCATCAACATCAAATACATCTCATTATTCAATCATAAAATGCGACTCAAAACTATGCAAATGCATGTGGTACCATTGGAGCAGAACTCCCATCTCAAAAATCTAATCTGCCAATTAATAGAGGCATCAACAAGGCATAGCCTTCATCTCAAAATTTGCCAATCCAAGCCATCTCAATGAGCATAAGCTCCATCTCAAAAATGCAATGTATGCCATGAATGTAATATCAACATCTCAATCATCTCAAAACACAACATCTCATAAACATCTCAGAACAACAACATCTCATAAACATCTCAGAACAACAACATCTCATAAACATCTCAGAACAACAACATCTCAATCATCTCAAAATAACAACATCTCATAAACATCTCAATTACAGCATCTCATAAACATCTCAAAACATCTAATTACAGCATCTCATAAACATCTCAAAACATCTAATCTGCCAATTAATAGAGGCATCAACAAGGCATAGCCTTCATCTCAAAATTATTAAACATCATTTATTTATGAAACGTCATTTGTTCATCATAACTATCAAACACAACTTTAATAACCACATCTCACTATTAACTCAGTTGTATATTAATACTACAGTAATCCATACTGTTATTCTGCTACTGTACATCATTATTGTCACTAAACCTACTGTCATAATTCCTAACAACAGTCTCTAAACATCTCGAAATTCATCATTCTATCAAAAATCCAGCATAACGGTCATCTACGGGAATTAATCCTAAATCCTAAATTAGTTACTAGGATTACACTTCTTTTTCATCATTTTAATCATCTAGAATAATATTCACCGCGTTAGCTAATCAACGCTTCGAACGACATCTCAAACATCATCCTAAAACTCAAGTTACAACAATTTAAAAACTGATTCTGTCAAAGTTATTCAGTATGGGTCGACACAAAACTCCTTGGATCGACACATCCTGCTTCATTTGCTCACTATGATTCGACGCATCCTCCTTATGGATCGACTCATTCTGCTTCAAATCACAGCATGTATCGACACATGCACTTACCGATCGACTCATCCTGACTTCAAAATGCAGCATGTATCGACACGTGCACCGCACCGGTCGACTCATCCTGAGTCCAACATCGAACATGTATCGACACAAACCCTCCATGCATCGACTCATCCTGAGTCTAACATCCTCCTTGCATCGACTTATCCAGTTTGAGGTCGACGCATCCTGCGATTTTCTGCATAATTTTCTGTGTTTTCTACTGTATTTTCACTACGGGAATCATACTACAGTCCTAAAAACCTTATTATGATCACGATAATTCATCACCTAATATTACACTCTATTACTCCATTGATCAAACAACATAATAACATTCTTATTCATCCAGAATTCATCAATATTCACCATACATCATTCATAACACATTTAATTCAAGAACAAACAACAATTACGTCTAACCCCATATATCAAACATCATGAACCCAATTATAAAGCCATAACCCCACCCTTACCTTGGATCGAAGGTCGCTCTACAATTTTCCGGGTTGAATCTTCGTTCTTGTCGTTTCCTTCAAAATCCAACAGCTTCACGTTCTCTCAAATCCTTATTCTCTTCTACTGCTTCCTCCTTATATTCCTTCTCACAATTAATAAAATAACCTAATATTATTATATTATTCCTTATTGGGCTCAAAACCTACACCCCCTTATTACTTCCACTCACACCATATAGGCCCACATTAAATAATATTAGCTTCTAACATTATTTCACATAATAATATAATACCTCAAATATATTATTATTTCTCCATTTAATAACACTTCTTCACAATTATTCCAAAAATAATTTAATTAAATAATTAATTAAATTACGGGCGTTACAAGAATTGCCTCATCCTCTCCTATAAATAAGATGCATATTCCACCTATTTTCACAAGCTTTTGATAGCCAATTGACCCCTGTTCAGATCTCACACGAACTCTAAATTTGAATTTTTGATTCCTCTTATTCTCACTCCAAAACACCAAAAGCTCCATTCAGTTAGCTCCGTTGAAATTCTCTGAAGCTAACCATACTCTTACCTTCAAGAATTGTGACCTATATTGATCTATAGAAGTCCAGTTTCAGAGCCAATTTTTGCTACTTCGTTCAAGTAGATTTCTTTGTCAAATTGATCCAAATAAATGACTAATCTACTCTCTTCATCCTTCTGATTCTCATGCTTTTTACAATTTGTGATTTCATTGATATTTAAGTGAGATATTCCAGAATTTTGTCTCGCTATTATTTTCTGCTTTTTCTCAATTCAAGTCTTGCTCAGTTTATATAAATTTGGTGCGATGGTACCATTAGAATCGTCTTGAAGAGACGAATCTAATGGTACCGGTCTCGGTCTTGGACCACCCTTGGCGATGTGGTGTTGTCTTCCCTAGTAAAGTCAGTACGGAATCCCTAGTTGAAGTTTAAACGATGCGACATTTGTCTTCCCTAGCGAAGTTTGTATGATATTCTACGGTGAAGCTAGGATGAGGGTGTTATATCTTTTCAACTGTATACGTCCACATGGATATTGAAGTGTAATGTTTAATGTATGTTTAAATCCCTTTGTGTATTGCTTATTTCATGGTATTTTTAGTTTGACAATGTTTATCTTCAATTCTGCTTTTCTGCATTCTGTAATAGTTGGTACCGAAAATATAATGTCGGGTTTGGCACGGAAATGTAACTCCCGTTTTGGTCGTTTTCTAGTTACCTATAGGTGCATCCCGAAAATTCGTATCCGCTTCCTGTGGGCATTTATGTATTTTCGTGCAGTGAAATAAAAATATATAAGGTGATTTAAGAAATTCTCCTTTTTATAGACTGACATTGTATGCTGATTTTTCTCGTTTCCAGATGATTTTGGCTTACTACTTTGCTTCTTCATATCTGTAGTCCTTTTCTTGGCATTACTTTCTACACCCTTGATGTATCATTCCTCCTAGCCATGATCTCTTGCATCGAAAACATCAGCTTTTGTGCTTAAGACTCGTTGAAGTGTCCGACCTTTAAGTCATTCTAGAAAGTCCCCCACAGACATCTCTTAATTTGGATGGACGACCTATATGGGTTTTTTGTTAAAGCGCATCAAATATTCTCTTAAGGTCTGGGAATATCCTTGGTGAATGTTGAATAGGCTCGTGGTGGAGATTTTCTTGTGCTTTCTAGCCAAGAAGTGGTGGATCATTTTTTTCGTCAGGTCTTAGTAGCTTGGTGAATGTTGAAGTGGGGAATATCAGGTCATATATCATCGACAAGTTGTTTCCTTCAGCGTTCCCACCATCATTTTTCATTTGAGATAACTATTAGTCCCAATAATGGCCATTTGCATGTTGATAGCAATAATGTGCTCCCGAGGATCACTTTTGGTGTCGAACATCGTCAAGGAAGGTGGTTTGAAGTTATCTAGTACTTATGCATCCTAAATTTTATGCAATAGGGGTTAGGGGTACGTGAGGTCTTCTTGATCATCAATTATAGGTTTTATTTCTTGTTGGTGTAGATCATGTACGTTGTCTTGCAATGTCTCGTCCTAGAGACGTAGTTTCTCCATATCGACGATCATTTCCGTTATGGTGGCTCAATCGCCGTTGTTGGTTCTCCTGGAGACCGCCCTTACTATCGTAGAATGATGAGAGGTTGATGGTTATGTATGGTTGTGCGATATTAACAAATTTGATCAGATACCACAGTGAATGTCAAATGTACACGCTGGACTCACTAATTGTTAACTCTTCCGATAATGTGCTAGTTAGAGTCATACTATTTATGTGAGTGTCTATTGTATGAAAATGTTTCTTTTATGCTTGATGATTGTTAGTTTATATAATGTATGGAAAATGTTTCTTCTATGCCTGATGATTGTTAGTTTATATAAGGACTCTTAAGATCTAAGTCTTTTATGACCAATTTAATCATCATTATGATTTATGTCTCCCTGGCTAGGCAAAGGAGAATCAAACATTTTGTTTCTTTGTATGGAACCAACCATTTATGATCGTTACTATACTCTTAAGTCTAAGTTCGTGTATTATAATGTAGAGGATTTCTTATTGCAATTTAGATAGGTAAAAAACATCCTATAAAAAACCGAAAATGTCCTCCGAAAATATATTTCCGGTACGCACTCTATACACTAAGCATCCAAAACTATGTGCAGCCTCGTAGCAACCGGAAATACATTTCCGATTTATAGGGATATTTTCATAATTTCACACGGTGCCTAAAAAATACTTATAGTGCATTAAGAAATTCTCTAAAGTGTATCAATTATCAATTGAATGTGCAGCCTAAAGGCTGGTTTGTTCAATTTGGCCCGTTTATGTTGATCCAGATCGGTGTTGCCCCATAAGACACTTGAAGATTAGGATGGGCTCTCTGAGCCTGAGTATAGGTAGGGTCCTAAATTTATGGACATGTACAAGTTTTTACATGTATTTTCTTTCGAATGAGTATAATCTATTCATTACTAAAATAAATACTCATGAATGTCAAAAAAAAATTAAGATGGAGTGAAATAGAAGGGAAAGTGATAGAAATGAAAAGGATTTAACATTCAGTGGTAGATGGTGGCTATTTGCTTCAAAGGTTACCAAACATGATTATGATTATGATTACATTTCACTCAAACTTCATCATCAAATAACAGTTGAGATATTCTCTGATTTTTTTATATATAGTTCGCATTATAAAAATCAACTATGTCTTCAAACAATTTGAGAAGAGAAAGAAGATCAATAGTTTTATCAGAATGGCATGCATGGATAGAGCATCTCCTGCTCTCAAACAAATACTGCTCAAGCTGTATCAGTAAGAAATTTTATATTATAGAATCTTCTATCTTAGCATATTCATTTGCTTTATGGTTAAGGCTCATGTAGAAAACAATGTTGAAGTGCTTGTTCATTACTTTACAGTGCAGAGAAGTCCATTGAGATTGATCATCACTTATACGAATTCGGATCAGTCGAATACCATATTCAGGTGAAACTCACTAACCGTGTATGTTTGAATTGTTGATTGAGTTTGACAAAATCGATAAAACGAATTTCCAATAAGAATTTTGTTTATTTCTGTTACTTTACAGTCTCAAGCCTCTAATCCTCTAGTAGCCTACTTATCAATATCAATACCTCCACTTTGCCATGGAATCCTACCAAATAATCTTTCGCCATACACAATGAAAATGGTAAAAGGAATTTGTCCTAATGTTGTGGAGATTGAAGAACCTGCTAGAGGAGGATATCAGCTTACTTTGAAGCTTAACCTAGATCAGATTCCAAGAAATAAAGGTTTGTTTCCATCAATTAATTTGTAGTATGATTGTCGCATTCGTAACTTAGATTTTAACCTGTCTTGGGTTCTGCATGATTCTTGTCGCAGACTACGTGAAAGTCATTGAGGATATTTCCTCGGTTCAATCAGTAATTCTGAGTTCACAGCTGAAAGAAATACTGTGGAATGTAAATTCTGATGATGCGTCTCCGGGAATGTACAAACCCATCAAACTAGTTTATCATCCGAGAGAACCCTTCTTTGTCATCAGGCAGGTAATTCTAATGTAACCAAATCTTTGAACTTTTCATGAAAAATGCCATAGAAGAAAGCTAAGAACACTAAGATCATATAATTCATGATGCATACAGCCACAGAGAATCATAGCAGTATTCCCGATTCGTTTCAGAGAAAAATCAGATATTGTTATTGCAACAACTTTCTTTCAGGTTTGCAGCTTAATAAAAACTAAAAACAAAGTAATTTATTTTAAACTCGACGTGCTTTCAACTCTATTGTTTTAACTTCCTACGACAGGAGCTTATGGAAGTCGGAAACTCAGATAAATGGACAAAGACACCCCCTTGCACCTGGTCAGCCATTCCTCCACCAGAGTTGAGAGGAGAAGCTTTCGAGGATTTGAGTACCGATGGAGGATTTTTCTCTTTTGGTAATACTATTTGATTACACTGTCATAGTTTTGATCTCCAAATTCAAAAACAACGAGATGAAATAAATGTTGAGTAAGATAGATTCCATGACATCATGACTGACAAGTTTTTCGGTATTTTATAGATATCTCTTCGCGGCACGTTGAAGGCAGTAGGCTAGACAAAACTGTCTGGAATCTATTAAATTTTAATATCTATGTTAGAAACCATGTAAAGGTAACGACAATATTAACATTTTTTATAAGGACTATTTCCAAATGAAAATTTTATGATATCTGCGACTGACATCGGTTCTGCAGAGCACGAAAGGTTTCATACACAGAAGGATGAGGAAACGTTTGGAAAATTTGGTTCAGGTACACAAGCATCTAAATAGCGGCTATTGCATTACTATAGCCTTGTAGTCTAGCGGAATTTAAACAAACTGTTACTTTCCTCGATCCACGGTCGACAACACTCAGTCAGACCTAAATGGGATTCATCTGTGCTCAAAAAGGCATTTCCTATGCCAGAAATAATATTGTTTGTTACGCCGATAGGCATTCACTATAAATAGCTAAAACATGTTCGACGAATGCTAATCCTTTCATCGTACTCGCAGGTTCTGCACGGAACAAACTCAGAAGAAAATGAACAAGCCAAACAAATAAAACAACGGCAAGGTTTGCTTTCTGCTAAACACATTTAAATACTGATAATAAAACTTGTTCATTTACGATTTCTATTCAACATGCAGGAATTAGGTACACAACAAAACTAGTAAGATCATCAAAACATACCATGAAACAAAGATGGCGCACATTGGGAAGAAAAATTAAGAGAATTCATTTCCGACTCAAAATTCATGGATTTACACGATTTCGCCAACGTTGGCTAAGGTTCCCGAAATTTTCTTCAACAAAATATACAAAATTGGAGTAGATTACATCTCATGCAATATATGATAAAGTGTGTTGTATAGTTATAAGTCTTATCCGACTTTAAACAATATAAAGGATGTAGAACAAGATCACTATCATCGAGTTATCTCCAAATGCTATAACTTTCATTGATTGTAAACATATATATTGTTCAAAACACCTTGACATGATGAAACATTGCTACAAAATCGAGTAAACAACAAACTAAAGAAAAGTCGATAAGCACTTCCTAACCTGGAATTTCAAAAAACACTAATGACTCACATTGCAATTCGCAAGTTGATTGTTGTCATCAAAACAAAACCATTCCTATTTCACGTCACCCCATCTCAAGATCACACATCCTCGTACTAGTCGATTCAAGCTCAGACAGCAACGGTCCCTTCACCTCGCCGCATCTCAAATTCCTCTTACTCGCAGACACTCCAAACAATGCAAACCCCAAAATTAACACCAGAACAGCATGCAAAATGAACAAAAGCTCCATCATAGCAGCCCCTCTCAAACTATCCTCCTCAAGATCACACACAACATCCACATTGTCCATCTGAGGAGTCAAACTCAAAATGGAAATCTTCTGACACCCTTTTAACCCAAAAGTATTAGTATACAAAGAAAACCCAATTTGCAACAACCATGTCCCCTTGAAAACCAATCCACAAGACAACAAAAACTCAGCAAAAAAAGCAGATGGCTTAACAGACAAGTAAAAACACGTAAAAGCACATACAAGAGTCAATCCACCTAACAATCCATAAACAACAGCAGCAACACCTGAAATCCCTTTCTCCATTACAGAATACTCCATCAGAAAAACAACACCACCGAAAATAAAAACAAAATTTTCAGTAACAAAGCATGAGTTAACATATTCAATCACAATGATCAATATGATCAAGACCCAGAAAGCTAAAACAGCGAAGGATTGTTGGAAGAATGAGAATCTGTAAGTGGGGTGGTGAGAAAAGGAGAGAAAGAGAAAAAGTTCGGAAAATGATGCTAGAGGTAAAGCTATGAGAAGAAGATAGAGATCGAGATTTTTCCATTTTGGGTCGGAGAAATACCAGAGCTTGGATCGGAAGTGAGATGGATTTTGAAGGTAGAAAGAGGAGGAAGAGAGTAAGCGATGAATGCCAATGGGAAAGAAGAGGACAAAACCAGAGAAATTGGTGACTAATGATGCCATTTTTTTGAGGTTGTTTTGTTGTTGATGATGTTGTTGTTTTATTTCATTTCATGTCTCTCCTTTGGCTGGGGAATTTGTCAAAGGGAAAAGAATTGGTCTTTGTTTTATTTGCTACTATTTCCACTCCAATATCTAGTCGTGTGAAATTGTACTCTTCATCGAACTAAAGTTACAAGTTGAGCCACATGTCCCCTAATATTATTGCGTAAATATTCAACTCTTCATGCAATTATTTGGTTTCCAATAGAGTCATTTAGGTCATACCTTTTTTTTTAATTAAATATATAACAAGACAAAAAAAAAAGTATAATATGTGATAATTCTTAATGATTAAGAGATACATGAGATTTAAGATATGTTCTGGATATTAAGGCTAACTTACGTGGGAGGTCAGAAAATATGTGTATGTGGTTTTCTATATCAGAATGTGATTGGAATCTCAATTTCAATTATTGAGGTATTTGCAGAGGTCTTGGGTAAGGGTGAAAATAGACCGGTCTGATACATTTAAAATGTTTTTAATGGTCTGTGGCCTAGACTTTTTAGATAAATAGGCTTATAAAAAAGTCTAGGCCTTTCTACTTAAAAAAACCTGACCTAGCCTGAGCCTGTGTAGGTTAGGTCATAGGCCCCTGTTAGTTGGTCTGACCTATTATTACCCATAGTCTTGGGTGTGAATCATAGGCCCTTTGGAAATAGTAACTACCCTTGAGAGAATGCAAGAGTGGACATTTAATCCACTACTATTTTGAAGAACGTGGCCAAATAATCCCTCTCGTACCGTTACAGAATAAGGACATGTCATTTCGCTATTTTCCCATGTCGGGCGACCATTCCCAGAAAGAGGCGACATATTCAATAAAAAATGTGACACGTCTAGTAAACATGCGCCCAAAATAGAAAATGAGCGACTATGAAGACGTTATAGTCTTAAGTAAAGTTCCTTACCTACGCTTCGCCTCTTGTGATTCTCTTTTCTAATATACTAATACACAGACACTTAAGCACAGGGGCTTGTAAAGGGCGAAGTGTTTTAGTTTCTTTTTCCTTATTCGGACGCCACTAAGGGAACATTAATTACAACATTTTAAGTAGAACTCAAGCAGAGTTTCTCTAACGAGACTTTAGTCCAGTCTCTCAGGTGAGACTTTAGTTTCGTCCATCGGGCGAGACTTTAGTTGAGTTTTGCTGACGAGACTTTAATTGAGTTTCTCAGGAGAAACTTTAGTTGAGTTCCTCAGGTGAGACTTTAGTTAGGTTACTCAGGTGAGGCTTTAATTGAGTTCCTCGGGCGAGACTTTAGTTGAGTCTCTCAGACGAGACTTTTGTTAAGTTTCGCTGACAAGACTTTAATTGAGTTCCTCAGGCAAGACTTTAGTTTAGTCTCTCGAATGAGACTTTAGTTGAGTTTCGCTGACGAGGCTTTAATTGAGTTCCTCATGCGAGACTTTAGTTGAGTCTCTTGGGCGAGACTATAATTGAGTCTCTTCAATGAGACTTTAGTGGAGTCTCTCATGCGAGACTTTAGTTGAGTCCCTCGGGAGAGACTTTAGTTGAGATGTCTTTAACAGCTGAAATTTATGCTACCCCATTTCTAAAAAGTTGTGGATCTTCTAATGAAAGTCAAGAATTTATATTGCCCTTTTAAGGCAACAAATATTTTCCTATGAAAGTCCAACATTTATATTTCCCTTTTTAAGGCGGAAATGTTCTTTCTATGGAAGTCAAATATTTATATTGCCTTTTTCTGCATCCATAATAATGTGTTTATGTACATTCAAAGCCCTAGTGTTGTGAGGCAGAGTGAGCTTTTGGGCCTTTTATGTCCGAGGATTTCAAATGAGTTATGAATTGCAAACAAGAGATATATCGTGATTATTGGGTTGAGCACACCAACTAATGAATATTTGGAGCATGAGTCCCTCTTTTAAGATCTCCTTAAAATCTCAAGAAGAACAAAAATAGATCTAGAAATGTGTCTGACTATCTGTAGTTGCGGAAAAGCAGCAAGCAAATGTAAGTATTTTGAGTTTTTTATCATCTCCACAAGGATTAATACGAGAGAAAGAATGTCGTTCAATAGTTTCCGCATTTCTAAGCTTGGTTTTGAATGGTTTAAAACGTGAAGTGCAAAAAGTAAATTATATGAACAAGAAAACAAATATATTCTTTAGAGAGGAGAGAACTCGTCGGGATTGAATTTCATCTACATGTCAAATACTTAAACTTATTGATCAGTTGTACGCTGTAACACCCCAGAAATATAAATTAATTATTTAATTAGTTATTTATTTGATTTAGTGTGAATGTTGGTGATTATTGACGAATATATGAATTATTATGATTTATATGAGGCGTTGAGGTGTGTTGGTGATACAATGTTGTGAGGTAATGTTGGAATAAGAGAAATATGAGGGTTTCTTAATTAATTTATAATTGTTTAGGATATAAATAATCATTTGGGATTAATTATACTTAATAATAATATTTAGAATTATTATTATTAATAAAATAAAGGAATAATGGTGTAAAGACAAGAAGGGCTAAATGACAAAGTTATATGGATTAAGTGAGGGCAAAGATGGAATAACATATTAAGGTTCTTAGGGGTAAGATGGAAAAAAAGAGAAGATTGGGATTTTGTGCATTCACTTGTTACGATCAAGTTTTGGAGAAAAGTGAGAAGCGGCTAGGGCACAAAGAGAAGAGAAGAGGAATTTATTACATAGAGCTTAAAAGAGATCAACTTCTAAGAACTAAGGTAAGGGGTTTAATCACGTTTATTATAATTGATATTAGGTTAAAGTGTTGGTAGGTTTGTGATTTATGCGATGATTTTGATGAAGATTGATAAAATTGATGAAAACCATGTATTGATAAAATAAATGTATGAATCTTTGATGAATGAATGATGTTAGGATATCTAAATATGTGTCATAGGCTGTTATAAATATTTTAAAATCATAGAATTTTGAATTCTGAAACTGAGACTTTTTACGGAATCGAATTCGGAGGTCCGGAAGACCTTCAATCGCGAAAAATCACATGCCGATCGAGTGCTGTTCCGCAGGCAGCGCCTCGGCACTGCCGGGTGAGCCTCAGGCGAGGTAGTCTAGCAGCAATGTTCAAAACATCATAACTTGAGTTTCAGGAGTCCGTTTAATACACTGTTCAAAGTGTTGGGAAGTTGACATGATGAACTATATTATGATTGAATTATATGAGTATTTTGATGCATGATTCTAGTATCTATGTGTTTATGAGATTGAATTATTACGTGTTGCTATACTATGATGTGATATTTTGATGATAAACATGATGTTGATTATGATGTTCTATTGTAGTGATTTGTTAATGATGTTGTTGTGACGTAAACAATGTGATCCATGATGATGATTTGGTGAAGTGTGTGTGCAAATATACTACATGTTATTGTGATAATTTTATGATGATTTATGGTGTTGAAATACTATGATTTGGTGTAGGTAATGAGTATTAGGATGTCTTATTGTTGTATTGTGAAAACGTGTTAAATCACATGAGTTTTGGCCTGGTTCTATGCTGAAAATGCAACAACAGAGTTGTTGTTTTCGCGCCCACGCAAGCGAGCCTCCCAAGTTGTCGGGCGAAGCATCTTTGTCCAAACTTTGCCAGGCGAGAATGAGGCGAGAGAGAGGAATGATTTTGGAAGGTTCTATAAAATGAATGGAGGAGGTATCTCACTCCAGCTTCGTCGGGCGAAGCAGAGGCGAGCGTGAGCTCGTCGGGCGAACGAAGGGGTCTTCAGGTGAAAAAGATGATGGAAAATAGATGCTCCTGGAATTTTGTATGGGGAAGGCTTTTCGCCCCAGCCTCGTCAGGCAAGCCTCACACGAGCGAACAACTTCCCTAGGCGAGCCTCAGGCGAGTGGCAGCTGACAGATTTTGTAAAGATCGTAACTTGAGTTTCCGGACTCTGTTTGACGTGTCATTTGAAATGCTAGAAAGCTAACGTGATGTACTATACTTTGGTAAAATAAAATGAATCATATGAAGTATTTCTCCAGTGATTGTTCTATAATGAATTAATGTGATTATGCCTTGATGTGATATGATGTATGTTCTTATGATGAATTTATGTTATTATGCCTTGATGTGTGTAATATGGTGGGAGAACTGACTTGATTTTGCATTTTATCGCAAATGTTGCTGATAGAAATAGTCGCCACTGACTTTTCTTTTACCCAATAAGGAAAGGGTGAAAAGAACGGGAAAGACCTTGAGATTATTGATTTCGGGGGATAGGTTATGAATAGGGAAGGTGTTAGCTGTTTGTAGTATTTTTAACAAAAGTATTTATATATGATGTGATATCAATGTCGTTCTATAGTTTGAGTGTCTATAAGTGTTTGAATGATAAACAAAGTTTTAATGCTTGCTTTTAGTAACCAAAAATTGATGTTTCATGCACTAGGTAGAGATTTGGATAATAGAGAGTTGTTGTTTTAAAATGTTTATTTTGATAAAAAGGTGTCAAGATTAGTTGCCATCAACCTATTTCACAATTATTCGATTAACCTTGCATATGAACTAATCAATGATAAATACATTCACGTGTCCTCTGAATATTTCTCATGTCTAAGCAATATTGTGAGTGTTATCATGTTAATCTTTAAATGATCTCTCAACCTAACTGTTAACATGATAACCATTAAAGCTTGATACAAGTGAATACTAGCTCATAAATATATATCTAGAGTTTGTTTATTAGTAGATGAATATCTTAGGTCAAGCTTGGAACTTTACTTCTCAATAATGAACCAAACCATAAAAATAACAATGATACAAAGATATTCAACATGTATTAATATTTAAACAAGTTCATACACAAAATGATTAAAAGAACTACATTAAGTCTAGGTTGACTACTTCTAACCTTGACACAAAAAGTGTTTAGCCACTCATTTTCATGATACCTTGCTCAATGGTTAGACAATGGATGTTGATGAACATTAATCTTCAAGTATCCTTGAAGAAAGATGCAAGAGTTCTTGTTTTTCTTCCTTCTTTGAGATAAGAACAAAAAATGAACTTTCTATGTTGTAATGTTATGATCCAAAAAAGAAAAGGTTTCTATATCACAAATCAGAATTTTTTCCCTCCCAAGACAAAAGTTGGTGGAAAGTTTCCACAAAAGGTGGCAAAAAGTAGCCAAAAGTATGGCCTAACTGCGCTCCATCGTCGGGCGACCATAAAGCATCGCCGAGCGATTTTAGCTGGATGCCACATGTTACCAACTGGACATGTTACAACCTCAAAATAGCCTTTTTAATCGTCCGGCGATAAGAATGCTTCGTCAGACGATTCTCCTTTCACCGGGCTCCCCAGAAGCGAAGCAATACAGGATTGCAGCTTCTTTTTCTTCATCATTTTTTCCGGGTGGCGCCTACTTTCGTCGGGTGATTCTTTGCAGCAACTTACTCTTCCTTCTTAAGCTTGATTAGTCTAAATTCTCCACTTTTTGCATCTTTCCTGCACAAGTTTAGCTGAAACACTAACAAACACATTAAACCTTCAAAACTCTCTAAATACTATGCAAAATGACTAAAATAACTATTTAACCTAATCAAAAGTAAAATAAAAGGTCTCAAAGTGTCAATAATTGATATGTATTTTATGCACAAATTGACACTTAACAACTCTCCCCAACTCGAGTCTTTGATTGTCCTCAATTCAAAGGTAAACACTAAAATACCTTGATGAATTAAGAGGAACAACATCAACAAAATTAATTTGAATGGTTCAAACTCACAAGATGTAGTCACACCACAAATTAATTGTTTTTAGAATCAAGCGTGATAATGAAATAAGTTCTAAACACAAATATTTAGCTATGCAAACATTAGTAACAATATGTTCATACTTGAATCAACTACTCTCCATCTACTGAATATGGCTTATGTACCTAAGACAAGGGACAAATCACACTCAATAATAATTGTGCTAACATCCAGAACAACTCATGCGTTCATCAAGTAACTCAAAAAGAATATCAAGGAAACTTAGATCACAAAAGGACTTCTCTAGGTTGTAACTTGGATGAGGTTAAAAACAAGGGATTACATATGCACGATGTTTTACCCCAAAATTTTCCCTCTCACTTATCAAGAATTTTCTCACAAGATCTCCTTGGGCTCAAGACTGCACTAGGGTTTGATCAGCTCAAGACACCTCCTTAAGCACTGATGACCAAAATTAAGGTTTGAGATTGCACAAGGATATTTGGACTTCCCATTCCCCATATGACTTTCATGGATCATTATGGACCCCCAAGATTACTCATGACAAGTTTCAAGCCTTGGATCACACTTTTGCTCAGTCAATTGATCAGTTGGCCTAAAAATCAGTTGTATTGGGGAAAAAGTCAACTATGGCCAATTTATAGTCAAAATTCATAATTTTTTATCCACATTAACTTTTTAAGCTCATATGTATCATTTGATCAAGTTTGGACCATAATTTCTCAAGAAATTTGATCAAATCTTCAAAAGGGCAAAATGGTCAAAATTAGGGTTTTGATTGGGAAAGAGCAATTTTTTATTTTTGACCTAGAAAATGATCAATTGGTTTAAGGCATGATATAAAGAGTCCAATTGCATCATTTTGACCTAATAACATGGCTCAAAACATTACTCAAGTTTAAAGTGTAAGTCTCAGAGTGCCTAAGAGGGGGGGTGAATTAGGTCTTATAAAATTTATTCGGTTTAATGAGAATACTTGAAGTACTTTTTGGTTAAGTGTTTGAAGGTTTTGATTATATATTATCTTTTCTTTGATTATGGTGATGAAAGCGATAAATGCGGAAAAGTAAAGAACACGGTGATATATCCTGGTTCCCCTCACAATCCGAGAGTACTTCAGTCCCCTTTCCAACACGAAAGAGATTTCACTATAGTTAGAATGATTGTACAGCCTATGCTTACTATCTAACCTATAGGGTGATCAAAGGTTCTTAACACCTTTAAGACCAAATAAACACTAATGTGAATGAAGAACAATCCTTTTCAAATCACAACACTTACTTCCAATAATCCTGGATAGTAAGGGAATAATTTCTTTAAGTAATACAATGATTGATTTGAAATATATGGAGAGCTTTATCAATCTTCAATTGATCTTATTCTTCAAGATAAAAACAATTCTCAAGCAATGTATATAAATGTTCACAATGTATGAAACTTGTAATGATTTAATGAAAGTGTATATGGCAAGTTTCACAAAATTTTATGAACACATGAAAGTATGAATTCAAATGTGAATGATCAAAAATTGTTTATTGAAGAAGTATATTTGTTAATATGAAAATTGAAGCATTGTTTTTGAAATAAGAAAATCTGCAGCATTTTATAAAGTCACAAGAACCTCTTCATTCATGCTAATTCATATGAAAAGTTGCAATGCATTCATGAAAAGATACCACTTGAAAAATGTTCAAAAACCAAAAGAAAAGCTGCACTGGTTCGCTAGGAACCGGTTCCGACAATGACAGAACCCGGTTCTTAGTGAACGTTATAAGTCAGATTTCAAAAAATATTACGCAGGAACCGGTTCCCCTATTGGTACAACCTGGTTCCTGGTACAAAAACTAGGGACATGTTTTTTGAATAAGTCTGGAACCCGGTTCCCTATTAGGGAGGAACCGGTTCCTAAAGGGTTATTTTTAAAAAATTCTTTTTGAAAAATATTTCAAACAAAGTTTTTCTTGATGTTAAAATTATGGGATATGTATATGTTGATGAATGCATATTTTTGTGAACATCTATATTCAAGATTAAGAATTATTTATACCATTTTGACATTTGATGATTCTTCAATAATTCTTCTATAATCTTCAAGACTTTTATATGATGTTGATAAGCTTTTTGCACATCCTTCACAAAAAAATAATTCTTGTTGAAGAAAAATTGATATGTGCACCTTATGAGAAACATTTAGTGATCACCTTCATCCAAAATACCAAGTTCTTTTTGAAGCTTTTTGTTCTTGATGGACCAAAGAGATCCATGTGTAACAATTGTAGTGGCCTTGTAGTAGACACCACATTCTTAGATTTGAAAGTTGTTTTGGTCTGTTTGCCCTTTTGGCAAGCGCTACATAATTTGTCTTTGATGAACTTCATCTTTGGTAGACCAATAACTAAGTCATGCTTAACCAATTTGTTCAAGTGCTCCATGTGAATGTGAGCAATCCTCTTGTGCCATAACCAAGCGTCATTGTTGTTTACCATAAGACATTGTACCTTCATAGACAAATCATCTAGAGTAATCATAAAAATATTGTTAGTTCTTATACCTTTGAGTTTTACCTCATTGGTTGCCTCATCCATAATAAGGCATTCATCTTTGTTGAATTTGATCTTGAACCCTCTATCACAAAGTTGACTTATGCTAAGAAGATTGTGCTTTAATCCTTCAACATAGAGAACATCCTCAATTTGAATGGATGGAGGTGTGCCAACTATTCCAACGCCAAGAATCTTTCCTTTGGTGTTGTCTCCATAGGTGACATACCCTTTGGCTTTATGTACTAGATATGAAAATTGGTGTACATATCCTGTCATATGCTTTGAACATCCACTATCAAGATACCAAACAATTGATGTGGATTTCAAGCATACCTACTGTGATACGGTGGGAGAACTGACTATGGTTTTGCGTTTGTTTTCGCAAATGTTTCGGTTGAGCAAGAGTCGCCACCGACTTTTTATTTTATCCTAAGGAAAGGTTAAAAAGCACAGCAAAAACCTTTGAGATGTTTTCTTGGATTCGGGGAGTAGATTATAGAAAGGGATGGTATTAGCACCCTTTCTATCCATGATTATCCATGGGCTCTTAGTTACTTGCTTAGATCAACTTGCCTTAATTTTCAATTGTTTGAAATGGTGCTTTGTGTGTGGGTTTGAAAATGTTTTTGAAAAGAGGCCAATGTGGTGGCAACCTTTGTAATGATCCATGTTGGGATGTATACAAAGGTGTACGTCTTTTGAAAAAGGTTTTCATTTGTTTTTTTGAAAGTTTGTTTTGAAAGTGTTGTGAGGTGGGGTTTAAAAATAGGCAAGTGTTTTGTTTTGCAAGTTTGATTCAAGTAACTAAGAGGTTATCTACTCCTAAATTTCTCAAAGATTTCTCCTATGTTTTTAACCCTTTTAACAATTTTGTTCCACCATTGCATTTGGTGGACAATCTTGTGTTAGGATGTGAAAGGGACAGGCGCGGGTCATCGTTTAGACCATAATTACAATGGTGCCAAGTATCTTTGGGCAATTTTTCTTTAAGGGACTTGATCATTTTTAGGCAACTTTCGAAAGCGTCATCGAGGGACTATGATCATTTGAATTGTTTGTTTTTCCCAAAGAGACCTAACATGCAATATGGCCCAATTTTGAAAGGCAACAAGTGGAGGTAACCCTAGGGGTGTTAGTGTGCAAGTGTGTTTTATTGCATACAAGAGTTTTTTTCTTTGAATTAGGATTTTCTATTTCATTGATTTTATCTTGCCATACACGTCCTAATTACTAGCAATAAGAAGCGGAAATATAAAATCCTACGCTATTACAACAATTAGGGGATGGGGATACACATTTGTACATGGGGGGTTCAACGAGAAAAATAGACAAAAAAGAAAATAGCCAAAAACAAGATATAGAGAGAGAGAGAGAGGAAGTCAGCGCGCTGCTGAGAGGTCATCAGAAGTTCTGACTCAGATCCGCTGCCAGATGATCAACCTCTTGGTTAAACTGTACGAGTCAGAACTTCTGACTCTGGCACCTGCAAAACAGAACCCTGTTAGTGGGGAAATCAGAAGTTCTGACCCCCCTGCGCTGCAAGACAGAAGTTTGTTAGTGGAGAAACCAGAAGTTCTGATTCTGCTGGAAAGGAAATAACTCTCAGAGGTTCTGATATCATTGACAGCAAAACAGGCTTCAGATGTGCTAACGTCAAAGTCAGCACTTGGCTTTTCCCTGTACTAATCAGAACATCTGCAATTTTGTTGTTATTCCACAAAACAGGAAACATATTTGGAACAGATCCAGCAAATGTCAAAATGTTTCAGAGGGCAGAACCAACAAGGTCACAGGCAAGTCCTACACTGGCTCAGAACGTTCTTAGGTATGAAAATCCTCAGAATATAAACAGCAACAACATGATATTTACATTATGTTTATTTGAGTATGCACAGCTGATGATGCTTAGCAGCGTGATGAAGGTCAGCAGGTGCTTACCTGGCTGTTGGAAAAGTTTGTGGGTGAAAGCTAGCTTTTGGCTCTTGTGGTGTTCTGAACAGATTCTTTTTTTGGAAAAAAGGCAGGTGAAGGTGTATGCGTATGTAGGGTCAGAAGTTTGAAAAGAGGTTTTTTGTTCACACAGAAAACTGGGTATTGGATAAAGTTTGAAGATGAGAAATTCAAAGTTATGAAACAAACTGGAGATTTTGGCAGAGTTTCAGAACACTATTTTGCTAAGGGTTTCTGTTTCTCTCTTAGCAATTTTTCTGTTTCTTGAACGCCCTTTTGCAGTGGACAGTGACTCTCTATTTATAGGCAAAGTTCTTGTGGGTGCCTTGAACATTAAAGCGCCAACAGAGTTTGAATTGTTCTTTGACAGAAATTCCTGGGAAGTTGTGATAACAGATAGCCTTCAGCCTAGGCTGCAGCAGTAGGCGTGGATTAGAGAGAAGTGACCTCTTAAGTGGGCGGTGGCGTGTAGACCCATGCCAAAATCTGCATAAAGGCGTTTTCCAAGCCACACGTGAAGGGATTACTTGGATGAATGTTCAGGAGTGGTTGGAAGCATTAATGAGAATTAAATGGTGATAAGACCTATCAACATCAATATTCTGGTAATGGAAACCAACGTTGAATCAGCAGTTCTGTTTCAAAAAGAACAGCGTAAACCATGCTCTGGCCTTGGCTTCCTGTTGTCTTAGTAAGTTCTGGGGATTCTCCTGATTTTCTGATACGTTCCTTGGATTTGCTTTTGGACCTCCTGGGCTTAGAGATTCTGTATCAGTGTAACACCCACTCTTCTGACCTTTTCATCTTCTGATTTCAGCATGTTCTGAAAGAGCCTTCAGACTTCCCTTCTTCTTTTGCATTCCTTTAGCAAATTCTGACCGAGCTTGTATAACTGCTGAAAGAGTCATGTTCTGTCTGAGGCTTACATACTGAACCACGTTTACAACTTCTGATTGAGCTGATGTAGCTGCTGAAAAGCCAACTTTTGACTACGCTGAGCCAAGCTTGCAACTTCTGACCGTTTTTATCTGGAATTGGTCCAGAAGTTCTGAAGCGCTGATTTTTTCTTAAACACTCATTTTTTTTAAAGAAACATTTCAAGTGTTTAGAATTTAATTTTTTTCTCAAGATAAAAGCGTTGTCTTTAGAGCTTGTGTGATCATGTTGCTCTTGTAAATGGTCTGCTTGGGCAAAAAAAGATAACTCAGGACTTGGATTTGTTTCAGAGGGACCTTGAAAATCCAAGATGATTTCCTGAAGAAGGAGAGGGCAAATTTTGGGGTACAACAGTTGCCCCTGTTCAATCTTCTTGAACCTGAAGAGTTAGATTGGCAAGTTTGCCTTTCGCGACTCGAAGGTAAAAGGAGATTGGACACTAGAGTGCCCGGAAATTTGCACTCGCATAGTAGAGTATCAGCAATGTGATGGCGGGAATGGGCTTATAGATGCCATTTGGAGAGATGGTGGATAGAGAGATGGGCTTATAGATGCCATCGGGGGACGTGACAGAACCTTATCGGGAATGGGCTTATAGATTCCATTTGGAAGTGTCGATCGCGTAAGAGATTCCTTAGCGAGAACTTGTGTACTTTGAGAAAGGAAGATGGTTTCCTGGCTTGTTACAGGTGTTGATCTTCAATCTCTTCATGCAGACACGCCTTGGCTAGATACAGGTACCGAATCTATAATCGGTTGCTCGCAAATGTGCCCTGGCTGGATACAGGTATCGAATCTGGAATTAGTCGTCAACAGATATGCCCTGGCTGGATACAGGAATCGAATCTTCGACCTCTTCAGACATGCCCTGGCTAGATACAGGAATCGAGTCTGCAAATAGTTGTCAACAGATATGCCCTGGCTGGATACAGGAATCGAATCTGGAATTGTGGTAGTTGATAGATATGCCCTGGCTGGTTACAGGAATCGAATCGTCAAACTCTTCAGACGTGCCCTGGCTAGATACAGGAATCGAATCTGGAATTGTTGTCAGTTGATAGATATGCCCTGGCTGGTTACAGGAATCGAATCGTCAAACTCTTCAGACGTGCCCTGGCTAGATACAGGAATCGAATCTGGAATTGTTGTCAGTTGATAGATATGCCCTGGCTGGATACAGGAATTGAATCTTTGAACTCTTCAGACATGCCCTGGCTAGATACAAGAATCGAATCTGGAATTGTTGTCAGTTGATAGATATGCCCTGGCTGGATACAGGAATCGAATCTTCGAACTCTTCAGACATGCCCTGGCTAGATACAGGAATCGAATCTGGAAACTGTGACAGTTGAAGGTAGTTGTCTTTTTCCTTAAAAGGAGAAACATCAGTTGTATGTAATGTCATGATGTATGACATGCATGATGTCATGACGTTAAAAATGAGATAGTGTCGTATGCACTTTATCATGTATGTAAGCAAGATGTATGAAATGCGAAATGTTTATGAATGTATTTTTGTCTAGGAAAATAAATCCTTGACGATCGGCCGTGGAATTAAATCCTGGGCTGACGTTGAAGAGTAGAGTTCTTCGTTTCCGCTGGGGATGACGGTTGTAAGAATACACCGGTAGGAGAAGGTGACTCCGTTGAGGAATACACTTGTTGGAGAGATTACTCTGCGGGGAATTGCTCTGTGGAAGAGATATTTTGCTGAAGTTTTGATGAGAGGCCCGCTGAGGATTTCAATGATGGATTCCGCTGGGGATAATGATGATAAACTCTGCTGGGGATACCAAAGATAAATTCCTCTGGGGATGACAATAAATAAACTCCGCTGGGGATTGCGTTGATAAGTTATGTTGGGGAACTTTGATGAACTCCACTGGGGATAGGAAGAACTTTGCCGAGGGCGATATTTCGTGGTAATTAGCTGAGGATAACCCAGTTATAAGCCCTTGTGAGGAATAACTTTGAATAAAGCTCGGGGGAGACGTCCATACTCTGCAGGGGATAAGCTTCCAGAATCTACTGGGGATAAGCTTCAAGACCTGCTGGGGATAAGAATTCCAAATTTCCTGGGGAAACTTTCGGACTGTACTGGGGTGTTGGTATTCCGCCGGGGAACAATCTTAGATCAAGACTGTCGGGGAGGCTTGTTGAAAATGTCTATACTCCGCTGGGGAATGTTGCTATCTTGTCTTACTCTGTGGGGAGTTGAGATAACTTGATCACATTCTTCAGTTGAACCTACCTTGGTACTTCGGCGGACAAAGCAACCAGACTGCATCAGACAACTTTACATTGCCCCTATTTCTGATGTCACCTGTAATTAGTCTTTTATTTCATATGCAAGTATTTATGAATCAACAATTTAATGTCAAATGCATATATCAAAAATGGACATTGGACGTTCTTCGCAAGACAAAACAGAAAAAGGAGAAACAATGGCAATTTGTTTGGAAAACTGAATCTGTATTGATTTTGAAATTTGCCTGTAAATAGGCGTTTTTTGTACAAGAGGCTGACGTCCTAGTAAGAGAACGCCGCCGAATAACATAGAGTTTATACAATTTTGAAAAGGAAACAAAACAGCTATGTGCACAATATTCCCACTGGGTCCCAACTCTGCTATCGCCTATATGTCTTCAAGCGTCTCATCACTTTGCTGCTTAGTTGAAGATGAAGCTGATTGATCGATGCCGAAGTCTGAGCCAGATAGTTGATGCCGAATTCTGGATACAAAGTGATCCAATGAGACATAGTGTGTTGTACCCCAAAATTTGCCCTCCCATATTCTTCAAAATTTGCCAAGTCAAAGCTTCAAAATCTCCCCAAGGGTTGCACAGGTCAAGGGCCTCCTAACAGTCAAAAGCTAGGGTTTTGGTTCTGACAAAGAAAGTGAAGTTTCCAAGGGTCCAATCAAGTCCCACATGCCTACAAACATGGTCAAGCATCCTCACACCAAGTTTCAAGACTTACAGCACAAAATTGCACAGTCAAAAACCCTAATTGCACTACAATCAACTGCAGGGGCAAAATGGTCATTTGACAGTCAAAAGTTCAAATTTTTGGTCAACATCTCATTTTGAGGCCACAAACATCATTTGATCAATGCTTGATCATGATTCTCAAAGCTTGGCTCAAAAAGTCTCAAGATGCAAAAGTTTCCATATTTGGACAGTTGAAAAAGTCAACTGTAACTTGACCAAGGCATAACTTCCACATGGTTTATCAGAAAAATTCCATCCAAATCTCATTTTGAAGAGAAAGACATTTCCTACAACTCATCTTCACACTTCAAGTCCAAGAAATGCTCTCACAAAAAGTTATCAATTTCAACATTATAGGTCATTTTCAAAAGTCAACAAAAAGGGACTTTAAGTCAAAGGCCATAACTTGAGATTGGTAAATCAAAATGACATGGGATCAAAGTAATTGGTTAGAGGACTTCAAGACCTTTCCAAAATATCCAAGAACATAATCAAAGCTTAAAAATTGAGCAAGATATGACTTGTGGAAGTTGGGAAATTTTTGGGTATTTTGAAAAGTCAACTTTGCTTCAAATGCCTTAAAATTGCTAATGGGCCACATTTTCTTCCAAGATTCATCATCCAAAGCATGTGCACGACCATTTGGCCCAAAGGGAATTTATTCATCATTTTTATTTATTTATTTGAATTTTTAATTGCTAATAATTCATTTAATTAATTAAAATATGTGAAAAATACCAAAGCAAACTTTTCAAATCTTTTTATGCATGAAATATCTTCAAGATTTCGTGCATGATCTGATATGGAAAGAATCAAAGAGATTGGACATGATTGGTATCAAATATGCATGGAAAAGATTGAAAAATTATGCCATGAAAATCCAATATCCATTCCATCAATGCAAGGATTCTTTGGACCAAAAATTCAACCCTAATCCTTCCATACATAAGCCAGAAGCAAACCCTAGTGCTAAAAACCTCCAAGCTGCGCCAGAAAAGAAGAACAAAGTTTGCACTTTTTGTGAAAAATTCAAAAACTGAAAACGTGGTTCCAAGGCTTTTCAAGGCAAGAAAACCATCCTATTGTGTTCCTGACGCTTCAAGGAACGTGCCTGAATCAAAACCATCATCCCTAACATCAAGAACTGGTAACTAGAAGTCAGGCTGTGTCGTCTTTTTTTCATATTCGTGTTTCAGTTTTCAAGCATTCTCATTGCAATTTTTTTGTGGATTTACACTAATTGATTGATTCTAAAGCTAACTGTATACTTTAATTGAGTTTTCGTGCAAAATTGGAGGATCCACCATTGAAGCGTTCTAGGTTTTCAGAGACCTTGAATTGGGGATTCTGGCATAGGGTAAAATTGGAACACGAGACTTAGACCATTAAAATCAGGACTTTCAGACGAACTCAATGCTGGGGTCGCGCCTAATTTATAATCAAAGGGTTGCTAATCGCTATTTTTGTGCTTGTTATTTAGTGGGGGTTTAAAACCCCCGCTATTCAATTTGTTTTTTTCAGATAAAATGCAGGGCCAGTGGAGAAGATGGTGATGTGTAAGGCGGTGGTTGGTGTATTCAAATTTCGCGCTAAAATTATCCACTAACTCATAATTTGCATTATATTATCTGTTTCCTATAATATAACCAAAACGCGTGAACAGCTCAGTGGCAAGGCACGTTATTTGGTAAGCCACAGGACCTGGGTTCGATCCCAGGTCCCCCTCCCTTTCCCTATATTTTTCTTCTAACTATGTTCTTGTGTAGCTCGTTTCCAAGTGCCCACTGTATGCCCACAATCTCAGCCTGCCACGCATCCCATGATCCCAATCCAAAGGTCCAGATTTGAAGAACATCCTAGGCCTCAGTCAATGCACACACATGCTTCATGAAAAGTCAAATAAAGGCCTTAAACGTTGGGCCTGATTGCTAGCCAAAAAACCTCCAGTTTGGGGACAGAACCCCCCCATGGTTTGCTTTTTTTTATTCTTTTTCATATTTCTCTATTTTATTTGTTTTGTTTAATTTTTATTTAAAACTTTGAATTAACATTTTCATAAAACATAAAAAATAATAAAAAATCAGAAAATCATAAAAATCAAAAATATATTTTATTTCAATATTTTTGTAAATAAAAATCATTAATTAATTTAGTTTTCAATTCTAGGATTAATTTTGACATTTTTCTTAATAAACTTAAAATTTGTAGAATTAGGGTTTTAATCAATTTTTATCCTTTTCTTTTCTTTTCATTAATAATTAATTGTTTATTTTTGTAAATAAAATTGCATTAATTAATTAGGTTTAATTTTAGATTCAATTTTAATATTTTTTTCTTAACAAATAAAAAATAGTTAGAATTAGGGTTAATTAATTAATTTCTTAATTTCATTTAATTCTCTTATTAAAAATCCATAAATACAAAAAACCTCAAAAATAATTTCTTTTTATTTTATTTTAATTAATTTGTTAATAATAATTTAATTTCATTAAAAAGGGTCCAACGCCCCCGCATTCGATAATAATTCCGATTCGCGCATTTTTATTTCTTTTCTTATAATATTTATGTAATTCTCCCAAAGCCGTGTAAATTTATATTTCTCGCACTTTCCTTTATTTTATGTCAAATCGGGTCCTGGATTTAATTTGGCGATGTGGACCCGCGCCTTTGTAATAGTTTAGGAACCTTATATTTCTCGCAACTTTTTAACTGCTAATAAATTGCATGCAAGAATGAATGTCAAAATAAAAACAAAAGCGTAGATCACCCCTGACATGAACAAGACAAAATATCTGAAAACGACACACAAATCACACACCACCCCTAGGGTACGCTTCACTGTTGCCTTGCCTCTCGAAAGGTGATCGTCGAGTAGAGGATGTCTTAGTAAGTCCTCATGATCCGGGAACCTGGCATGAGGGTAGCTTCTAAGGTATCTTCCTATTGCTCTGGTGATCACCATGTCCTGAACCTCGAATTGACCCAAACACCTCCAACGGTGGTGCTACCTACCTCTCAATGGTGGGATGGCACTACTTTAAAGGACATCTACACAGACGAATTCCTTAGGGTAGGTAGACGACTCTAGATACTTGCTCTAATTTCAAAAACAAATCAAAAATACTTTTTCACACCGACACCTTTTCAAAAAGCTTTCGAAAGCAATTTTTCAAACACTCTTGAGGACCGATACAAGAGTCGAACTGGAAATTTTCAAAGAAACTTTTTTAAAACCCACAGTTGAAAAGCAAACAAACCATTTTTGAAAACACAAATGAGCAAGTATCTAAGAGCCCATGGATAACCATGGATAGAAAGGGTGCTAACACCTTCCCTTTCTATAATCTACCTCCCGAACCGAGAGCAATCTCTTTAAGGAATTTTTCTGTGCTTTTGTCCTTTCCATTTGGAGAAAATAAAAGACGGTGGCGACTCTTGCTTCCGCGACATTTCGCGAACCAGCGTTAAACAGTCAGTTCCAGATCCACCGATCACAGAACTGGCGACTCTGCTGGGGACTTAAACTTAAAGTGAGGTGTACCTTAGGGTTAGTTCGTAACTGTGTTTTCAATTGTCTGAATTGCTTGCTTTATTATTGTGGGACTGTCTTGGGAGTTCTATAGATCCTAACCCGGATCTGGGGATACCTTCTTAGAAAGTAGCAACAAGGCTGTGAGGGAACTGTGCGGGGTATACCGACATGTTTGAAACAGTCTGCTACGTTAATGTGGCACTTTGGTGTGTACCGGTAACCCTTGAGTTCAGTCAAGGAGAGTACGGGGCCTCCGCGTGGTGTCGTGAAGCATCAGCAGACCTTAGGAACCTTAATTGAACTATATTGGCCTCTTTAGGGTAGTGAGATAACTGACTTTGGTGCAGTCCGAGGTTGGTTGATACTTGATGCTACACTCAGTTGAGGGTTGCTTTCCTGGAATATTTCGGTCGCCAGTTCAGTGGCTAAATCGAAACGATGAACAATGAAAGCAATCCCGTGATATTGGGACCCTTAGAACCCGGTTACTTCTAATAGGACAGGTTGAGCCCACCAACTTCAAGAGGGTAATACCTAGACCTCATGCTGGCCTAAACTCTAAGGGCTTCTCTTGTGTGACTTGTGTGCCTTCCAACTTGACTACTTGCATGCTTGTTATCTGACACTTGAGTTTTGCAGGTTTTGTTTATAGTCCCTAACTGGGACTCATAACAGGGTTTACTAAGTTTCTTGCAGGTTTTGTTTATAGTCCTTAATAGGGACTCATAACAGAGTGTACTGAGTTTCTTGCAGGTTTTGTTTATAGTCCTTAATGGGGACTCATAACAGGGTTTACTTACATCACTCCATGCATACCATAACATCATACCATTTCATACATCCTGCATAAGGACTAACCCATTTCAAGGATCTCAAGGGTCTGTGATGCAGGTCATGATGAATCAAAATGTCTAGCAAGGGGCAAAGGGGATTTATTTTCCTCTAGCCAAGGTTGATAATTTGATTCAGGGGCTATGACCCACTTGATATGGTGAGCTTTGACTCTTGAAGAAGGTTTCCCTAGCCAAGGTTGTTTGGAAAGCAAAACAAGGTTGATGACTTGAGTCAGGGGCTATGACCCACTGGATATGGTGAGCCTTTGACCCTTGAAGAAGAATTCTCAACAACATGGGTTTCCTTCAATCAAGCTACCGAATTCGAATTCTAACAAGTTTCTTTGTCCACCCCGTGAGGTCTTTGAAAGCATTGCATGCATACATACACATCATAACAGGTATCCTTGTTGCAGGTCACTTACCTTTCTCGCTGTTTATTTCAGCAATGGCTTCCCAACAAGATAACCAGGATCTTCTTGCTCAAGAGGCTCGGTTCGGGGAAATCCTCCTGAATCTATCCAAGGGGCAGGAGGAGCTAAGGACACTTCTCATGGAGACTTTGGTCAGGAACAGTGTTGAAAACGAACGGCTGAAACATCTGCAAGCTGAAGTGGATATAATGAAAGCCCAAATGCTGGGGCAGGTGACTATCATTCAAGGCTTAGCTCAAAGAAAAGAAGAGCTCGGAGTTCTCGTCAACCAACTGCTTCAGAGTAACCAACTGGGGCAAACGTCTAAGGGTAAAAAGCCAATCATCGTTCAACCACCTTTAAGACAAGGAGATAAGGGGAGAGCTCCTCAAATGGCTTCAGGGTCACAAACTCAGCAGCAACTTCACCAGCTTCATCCAGACAAGCCCAGGAGGCAATTCACCCAGCTCAATATGTCGTTGTTTCAAGCTCTACAACGCCTGTTGAGATTGAATCTGATCACCTTAAAGGCTCATCCCCGGAACCCCAATACAGCATCTCCTATCTATGATCCCAATAAAAGGTGTGCCTACCACTCTGCCAGTCCAGGACATGATACAAATGAGTGTTGGGCTCTGAAAAACAAGATCCAGGACCTGATTGATGAAGGGGCATTGGAGTTCACACAAGATGGTCAGGCTGAATTTTTCTATCATCCCTCCAAGGCTCACCATTTAAAGTGACAAGCCCTGAGACTAGAAAACTTTTGTTCATTCGAATGTTCAAGTTATAATTTTCTTTTGTTCAAACATTTACTCATGTTAAACGTTGTTATTTCATTAATGCATCGCATACGTCTGTCTTGAAGCAATATATTCGTATTCACTATACGCAAATTATTTTCATATTTTTTCTGATGATCAACGTTCGATTAATAATGTTAAGCCTCTTGAGGGAGGATGACGAAAACGATACCATAATCTACAGTATGCTTTTGAACAGACCCCGCTGATGAGGTACAGGCATTGTTTCAATTCCTAAACACTGGAGTTATAAGGAAGATAATCCCTCGTCAACCCCTCTGAGCCAAAGAAGTAGGAGTTTTTCTTTTCGAAATTTAAAACCCTTAATCATAACCTGGGGCAGGGTAGTTCTCTCAGTTGATCCAGGTGCATAATGAATGGCACCAAAGAGGTCCTTACAAAACAAAGAAAGACAGTGCTGGTTCCAAACAATCAATAAAGAAAGGCAGTCATTATCTTTCGAAATAAGAACCCATTAAGTCAGAACCTATGAAGGAGACTTACGAAACTGGGGCATCCCGCTGACTGTAATTCCACAAAAGGAAACAGTTCAGGCAAAAAATAGGGATAACAAAATCAAAAAAGAAAGAGGTCATACAAACCCTCAACAAAAAAGGAAATGACTGCCTATTCAAAATAAACTATCAACATCCGAACCATCATTGGTATATCAGGACAAAGACTCAAACAAGGTCTAACGCACGATCAACTTAGTTTAGGTTTGGAGAACATCACGAAGAGCGGGTGAGTACAAATAAAATTTGAGCCTTTATCCTTTGTTTCTTAAACCGTGAACCAGGCCACGCTACAACCCTTAAAAGTCCTAGCTGAAGCATGGGTTGGTTCAAAAGCATATTGTTCCGAAAGGTATCCTGACTCCTTAAGGCCTACGGTAAATACAAAGTTGACATCACGTTTTACAAACATTCACTTGTTTTATGAAAAAGAATGCATTTTCAAAATCTCCAAGACAGACATAAGCTTTGCATTTTTTATATAACATTGTTTGCATATGACCATTTGTTTGAACAACAGGGAAACTCGCACGATGAATACCTAGTGAACAAAAGCACTTCCAATCAAGGGGCATGGCATGACTATTGTCCATCATCTGGGGCAGTTAAGTCAAGATTCGGAGAATCTCTCAAAGGCCAAATAGCCTGGGGAAAATCTCCGCCTGAGTCACTTGGGGCACTCCAACGACGAATCTTCCTTGATCAAACATCTTCGGGTGGCATGGCAAAACACTTCTAACAGGGGTAACCCCCCACATTCTGAGAGCGTGGATATAGTCGAAAAAATACTGCGCATAATTAAAGACCCGCTAGGTTGACACACCTAGGCAAAAATAAGGGCTTCCCGGCGAACCAAAAGGGTTCGGGCAAAATGAAGGGATGAAATGAAAAAAATCTGTACACCCGGCAAGTCGAAAACCTGAAAAGGCGGCTTGGGCAAAAATGGGTATCCCGGTGGACTGAAAACCCGAAAGGGCGGTCCAGGAAAAAGTTAGGGATCAAAGCGTACGACTATGTCCTGGCATCTTGTCACCTGCCTACCAGAAGAAGGTCTGTCCATCAACAACTATCAGCACCTCACAGGTCTCCCTCTCCCATCTCAGAAACAGGGGCAATAATGAGTCGTCCAGGCGATCCAGTTGCTCTATCACCCAAAGTACCAAGGAAAGGATGATTACCATCTACCTTTACAAATTCCAGATCGTGGGTTAACATCCGAAACCAAACAGGACAATCATCCACTTGATCATCATCAGGCAACCCTACACCGGTTCCTTCTCAACTTTCAGACAAAGTCTTACACGGACTTATCATCAGGCAACCCTACCCCGGTTCCTTCTCAATTCTCAGACGAAGTCTTACACGGGCTCACCCTCCAAGATAACCTTACCCCGGTTCCTCCAGAAGTCTTACACGGACTTACCTCCAAGATAACCTTACCCCGGTTCCTCCAAGAGTCTTACACGGACTTATCTCTAGATAACCTTACCCCGGTTCATCAAGAAGTTTTACACGAACTTATCCTGTAGTAACCTTACCCCGGTTCCTCCAGAAGTCTTACACGGATTTATCTCAAGATGACCTTACCCCGGTTCATCAAGAAGTTTTACACGAACTTATCCTGTAGTAACCTTACCCCGGTTCCTCTAGAAGTCTTACACGGATTTATTCCGAAGTAACCCCACACAGGTTATCCCTTTCCAGACGTAGTCTTACACGGACTCGTCATCAGTAAACCCTATACAGGTTTCCTTCTCAAAACTCCAGATGCAGTTTTACACGAACTCGTCACCTAGAAACCCTACACAGGTCCTCTATTTTTTAAAGATGCAGTTTTATACGGACTCATTGTCAGTAAACCCTACACAGGTTTCCTTCAACTCCAAATGCAGCTCCACACGAGCCCAACCTCAAAGTAACCCTACACAGGTGTCCTTCTTTCCAAGATGCGGTTTTACACGAGCTCATCATCAGGCAACCCTACATGGGTTCCCTCTTTCAGCTTACAAAAATTACAGTTCAAAACTTCCCCAGGAGAGTCCAATCCAGTTTTCCCAGGAAAAGTTGGAATCCATCTCCCCAAGCAGTAAGCTTATCCCCAGTAGATTCTGGAAGCTTACCCTCGCAGAACACGAACGCGTCTCCCGGCTTTATTCAAGAGTTATTTCCCTACCAGGATATAACTGGGTTATCCTCAGCCAAAAGCCACGGAAAGACTGTCCTCGGCAAAGTCTTCTTATCCCCAACGAAGTCTATAAACACTTCCAACACAACAAGGGTACCCCCAGCAAGTTATTATCAACAACTCAACAAAGTATCTCTCTCCCCACAGAGTATTGCTTCCCAGCAAGATCGCTAGAGTACTTTTCTCCCCGCAGAGTAATCCATTCGCCAAGTTTATTCCCCAACGGAGTTATCTTCTCCTATCGGTATTCTTGCAACTATCATCCCCAGCGGAGGCAAAAATCTATTCTTCAACATCAGCCCAGGAGTGACTTCCCGGCACCCGTCAAGGATTTTATTTTCCTAAAAAAAACAAAAAGATACATTCATAAACATCACATTTCCATACATTATAGCATGCATCTACGCATCATATCTCACAAATCTCATTTATATTGAGAACATCATTGCTTGATCCATATCATGCATTGCATATGACTGACTTTTACCTTTCAGGAAAGATTCAGTTAAGTTCTCAGCTATATTCAAGACCTAGATCGGTTCAGGTAAATCGACCCTAAGATTTTTCTGTTTCTTATCCAGTCAAAGGCCTTCTCTGGTTCAGTCAGATCGACCCTAAGATCTCCCTGTTTCTTATCCAGTTGAAGATTTCAAGACCTAGACCGGTTCAGTTAAATCGACCCTAAGATTTTTCTGTTTCTTATCCAGTCAAAGGCCTTCTCTAGTTCAGTCAGATCGACCCTAAGATCTCCCTGTTTCTTATCCAGTCGAAGATTTCAAGACCTAGACCGGTTCAGTCAGATCGAACCTAAGATCTCCCTGTTTCTTATCCAGTCGAAGATTTCAAGACCTAGACCGGTTCAGTTAAATCGACCCTAAGATTTTCCTATTTCTTATCCAGTCAAAGGCTTTCTCTAGTCCAGTTAAATCGATCCCTAACAGATTTTCCTGATAAAGACTCAGTAGAAGATATCCAAGATTCTCTCAGCGTTACTGTTGAGGTTGAAGTCGCCTATGGTTCTCTCCCCGTTACTGCGGAGGTAGTAATCGTCCCCAGATTCTCTCAGCGTCACTGTTGAGGTAGAAGTCGCCCAAGATTCTCTCAGCGTTACAGTTGAGGTAGAAGTCGCCCAAGATTCTCTCAGCGTTACTGTTGAGGTAGAAGTCGCCCAAGATTCTCTCAGCGTTACTGTTGAGGTTGAAGTCACCCAAGATTCTCTCAGCGTTGCTGTTGAGGTTGAAGTCGCCCAAGATTCTCTCGGCGTTACTGTTGAGGTTGAAGTCGTCCAAGATTCTCTCAATGATACTGTTGAGGTTGAAGTCGCCTATGGTTCTCTCCCCGTTACTGCGGAGGTAGTAATCGTCCCCAGATTCTCTCAGCGTTACTGTTGAGGTTGAAGTCGTCCAAGGTTCTCTCAGCGTTCCTGCTGAGGTAGTAATCATCCAAGGTTCTCTCACCGTTCCTATTGAGGTAGTAACCATCCCTGGTTCATTCATCACCTTTTGAAGCTCCAGATCCAGCTCCTGTAACCAGTCAGGACACATCTATACAAAGAGTTTGAAGACCAGCTCCTGTAACATACCAGGTACTCATTTTTCTTTTGCAGGTACGCAAGTTCTCGCTAAAGAATCTCTTACGCGATCGACGTCCAGATGGCATCGATAAGCCCATCCACCTATCCATCATCTCTTAGCATGGCACCTATAAGCCCATCATCCTATCCATCAATCTCCAAATGGCATCTATAAGCCCATTCCCCACATCACACTACTATGTGAGCGCAAATTTCTGGGCACTCTAGTGTTCAATCATCTTCCACCTTCGGATTACGAAAGGCACGTCAGCCAATCTGCATCCTCAGGTTTAAGAAGATTGAACAGGGGCAACTGTTGTACCCCAAAATTTGCCCTCCCATATTCTTCAAAATTTGCCAAGTCAAAGCTTCAAAATCTCCCCAAGGGTTGCACAGGTCAAGGGCCTCCTAACAGTCAAAAGCTAGGGTTTTGGTTCTGACAAAGAAAGTGAAGTTTCCAAGGGTCCAATCAAGTCCCACATGCCTACAAACATGGTCAAGCATCCTCACACCAAGTTTCAAGACTTACAACACAAAATTGCACAGTCAAAAACCCTAATTGCACTACAATCAACTACAGGGGCAAAATGGTCATTTGATAGTCAAAAGTTCAAATTTTTGGTCAACATCTCATTTTGAGGCCACAAACATCATTTTATCAATGCTTGATCATGATTCTCAAAGCTTGGCTCAAAAAGTCTCAAGATGCAAAAGTTTCCATATTTGGACAGTTGAAAAAGTCAACTGTAACTTGACCAAGGCATAACTTCCACATGGTTTATCAGAAAAATTCCATCCAAATCTCATTTTGAAGAGAAAGACATTTCCTACAACTCATCTTCACACTTCAAGTCCAAGAAATGCTCTCACAAAAAGTTATCAATTTCAACATTATAGGTCATTTTCAAAAGTCAACAAAAAGGGACTTTAAGTCAAAGGCCATAACTTGAGATTGGTAAATCAAAATGACATGGGATCAAAGTAATTGGTTAGAGGACTTCAAGACCTTTCCAAAATATCCAAGAACATAATCAAAGCTTAAAAATTGAGCAAGATATGACTTGTGGAAGTTGGGAAATTTTTGGGTATTTTGAAAAGTCAACTTTGCTTCAAATGCCTTAAAATTGCTAATGGGCCACATTTTCTTCCAAGATTCATCATCCAAAGCATGTGCACGACCATTTGGCCCAAAGGGAATTTATTCATCATTTTTATTTATTTATTTGAATTTTTAATTGCTAATAATTCATTTAATTAATTAAAATATGTGAAAAATACCAAAGCAAACTTTTCAAATCTTTTTATGCATGAAATATCTTCAAGATTTCGTGCATGATCTGATATGGAAAGAATCAAAGAGATTGGACATGATTGGTATCAAATATGCATGGGAAAGATTGAAAAATTATGCCATGAAAATCCAATATCCATTCCATCAATGCAAGGATTCTTTGGACCAAAAATTCAACCCTAATCCTTCCATACATAAGCCAGAAGCAAACCCTAGTGCTAAAAACCTCCAAGCTGCGCCAGAAAAGAAGAACAAAGTTTGCACTTTTTGTGAAAAATTCAAAAACTGAAAACGTGGTTCCAAGGCTTTTCAAGGCAAGAAAACCATCCTATTGTGTTCCTGAGGCTTCAAGGAACGTGCCTGAATCAAAACCATCATCCCTAACATCAAGAACTGGTAACTAGAAGTCAGGCTGTGTCGTCTTTTTTGCATATTCGTGTTTCAGTTTTCAAGCATTCTCATTGCAATTTTTTTTTGTGGATTTACACTAATTGATTGATTCTAAAGCTAACTGTATACTTTAATTGAGTTTTCGTGCAAAATTGGAGGATCCACCATTGAAGCGTTCTAGGTTTTCAGAGACCTTGAATTGGGGATTCTGGCATAGGGTAAAATTGGAACACGAGACTTAGACCATTAAAATCAGGACTTTCAGACGAACTCAATTCTGGGGTCGCGCCTAATTTATAATCAAAGGGTTGCTAATCGCTATTTTTGTGCTTGTTATTTAGTGGGGGTTTAAAACCCCCGCTATTCAATTTGTTTTTTCAGATAAAATGCAGGGCCAGTGGAGAAGATGGTGATGTGTAAGGCGGTGGTTGGTGTATTCAAATTTCGCGCTAAAATTATCCACTAACTCATAATTTGCATTATATTATCTGTTTCCTATAATATAACCAAAACACGTGAACAACTCAGTGGCAAGGCACGTTATTTGGTAAGCCACAGGACCTGGGTTCGATCCCAGGTCCCCCTCCCTTTCCCTATATTTTTCTTCTAACTATGTTCTTGTGTAGCTCGTTTCCAAGCGCCCACTGTATGCCCACAATCTCAGCCTGCCACGCATCCCATGATCCCAATCCAAAGGTCCAGATTTGAAGAACATCCTAGGCCTCAGTCAATGCACACACATGCTTCATGAAAAGTCAAACAAAGGCCTTAAACGTTGGGCCTGATTGCTAGCCAAAAAACCTCCAGTTTGGGGACAGAACCCCCCTATGGTTTGCTTTTTTTTATTCTTTTTCATATTTCTCTATTTTATTTGTTTTGTTTAATTTTTATTTAAAACTTTGAATTAACATTTTCATAAAACATAAAAAATAATAAAAAATCAGAAAATCATAAAAATCAAAAATATATTTTATTTCAATATTTTTGTAAATAAAAATCATTAATTAATTTAGTTTTCAATTCTAGGATTAATTTTGACATTTTTCTTAATAAACTTAAAATTTGTAGAATTAGGGTTTTAATCAATTTTTATCCTTTTCTTTTCTTTTCATTAATAATTAATTGTTTATTTTTGTAAATAAAATTGCATTAATTAATTAGGTTTAATTTTAGATTCAATTTTAATATTTTTTTCTTAACAAATAAAAAATAGTTAGAATTAGGGTTAATTAATTAATTTCTTAATTTCATTTAATTCTCTTATTAAAAATCCATAAATACAAAAAACCTCAAAAATAATTTCTTTTTATTTTATTTTAATTAATTTGTTAATAATAATTTAATTTCATTAAAAAGGGTCCAACGCCCTCGCATTCGATAATAATTCCGATTCGCGCATTTTTATTTCTTTTCTTATAATATTTATGTAATTCTCCCAAAGCCGTGTAAATTTATATTTCTCGCACTTTCCTTTATTTTATGTCAAATCGGGTCCTGGATTTAATTTGGCGATGTGGACCCGCGCCTTTGTAATAGTTTAGGAACCTTATATTTCTCGCAACTTTTTAACTGCTAATAAATTGCATGCAAGAATGAATGTCAAAATAAAAACAAAAGCGTAGATCACCCCTGACATGAACAAGACAAAATATCTGAAAACGACACACAAATCACACACCACCCCTAGGGTACGCTTCACTGTTGCCTTGCCTCTCGAAAGGTGATCGTCGAGTAGAGGATGTCTTAGTAAGTCCTCATGATCCGGGAACCTGGCATGAGGGTAGCTTCTAAGGTATCTTCCTATTGCTCTGGTGATCACCATGTCCCGAACCTCGAATTGACCCAAACACCTCCAACGGTGGTGCTACCTACCTCTCAATGGTGGGATGGCACTACTTTAAAGGACATCTACACAGACGAATTCCTTAGGGTAGGTAGACGACTCTAGATACTTGCTCTAATTTCAAAAACAAATCAAAAATACTTTTTCACACCGACACCTTTTCAAAAAGCTTTCGAAAGCAATTTTTCAAACACTCTTGAGGACCGATACAAGAGTCGAACTGGAAATTTTCAAAGAAACTTTTTTAAAACTCACAGTTGAAAAGCAAACAAACCATTTTTGAAAACACAAATGAGCAAGTATCTAAGAGCCCATGGATAACCATGGATAGAAAGGGTGCTAACACCTTCCCTTTCTATAATCTACCTCCCGAACCGAGAGCAATCTCTTTAAGGAATTTTTCTGTGCTTTTGTCCTTTCCATTTGGAGAAAATAAAAAACGGTGGCGACTCTTGCTTCCGCGACATTTCGCGAACCAGCGTTAAACAGTCAGTTCCAGATCCACCGATCACATAGTGTTACGCTTTATCCCTAACTTTTGCCTGGACCGCCCTTTCGGGTTTTCAGTCCACCGGGATACCCATTTTTGCCCAAGCCGCCTTTTCAGGTTTTCGACTTGCCGGGTGTACAGATTTTTTTCATTTCATCCCTTATTTTTTCCCGAACCCTTTTGGTTCGCCGGGAAGCCCTTATTTTTGCCTAGGTATGTCAACCTAGCGGGTCCTTTATTCATGCGTAGTATCTTTTTACTATGTCTGCATTGGCGGGGTGAGGAAGGTCGTCACCATCCATGGTGGTCAGAATCATGGCTCCTCCTGAGAACACGTGTTTAACCACAAATGGCCCTTCGTACGTAGGGGTCCATTTGCCCCGGGGATCACTTTGAGGAAGGATGATGCGCTTGATTACCAGGTCCCCAACTTGATACTCTTGTGGTCTGACTTTCTTGTTAAATGCCCTGATCATCCGTTTTTGATACGTCTGACCATGACAGATAGCAGTGAGTCTCTTTTCGTCAATTAGGTTTAATTGATCAAGTCGAGTCCGGATCCAGTCATCTTCGTTCAAGTCTGCATCCTTCATTATCTGGAGAGAGGGTATCTGGACTTCAATCGGCAAGACCGCCTCCATGCCATAGACCAAGGAAAAGGGTGTTGCCCCGGTTGACGTCCTTGCTGCGGTACGGTACCCATGAAGAGAAAACGGTAACATTTCGTGCCAATCTTTATAGGTCACTGTCATCTTCTGCACAATTTTCTTGATGTTCTTATTAGCTGCTTCTACAACCCCATTCATCTTCGGCCGGTAAGGAGAAGAGTTGTGGTGCTGTATTTTGAATTTCTCGCAGAGCTCAGTGATCATCTTGTTGTTAAGATTGGTACCATTTTCCGTAATGATTCTTTCTGGGACGCCGTACCGACAGATCAGGTTATGCCGAATGAAACGTGCAACGACACTCTTGGTTACCGTGGCGTAGGAAGCTGCCTCAACCCACTTCGTGAAGTAATCAATTGCTACCAAGATGAAGCGATGCCCATTGGATGCCGTCGGTCGGATCTCACCGATCATATCGATGCCCCACATTGCAAAAAGCCAAGGTGCCGTCAGGACATTCAGAGGAACCGGAGGGATGTGCACTTTTTCAGCATAGATCTGGCTTTTGTGACAAGTTCGAGAATGTTGGTAACAGTCGGCTTCCATTGTGGACCAGAAATATCCTGCCCGAAGGATTTTCTTTGCCATGGTATGTCCACTGGAATGTGTCCCGAATGTACCTTCATGCAGTTCTATCATGATCTTCTCTGCTTCAGCCTTATCCACACAACGCAGTAGAGTTGAATCATGATTCCGTTTGTAGAGAATGTCGTTGCTGAGGAAGAATTTTGCCGCAAACCTTCTCATGAACTTCTTGTCGTTGACAGATGCACCTTCAGGGTATTCCTGAGTTTCCAAGTATCTCTTCACCTCATGATACCAGGGTTTTTCAGTCACCTTTTCGGCCTCAAGATCGCAACAGTATGCAGGTTCGTCCAACTTCCAGATAATGATCCGGGGAGCCTCATTGTCCCATTTGACTTTGAACATTGAAGACATCGTAGCTAGTGCGTCCGCTAACTGATTCTCCTCTCTTGGGAAGTGCTCAAAAGTTATCTCTTCAAAGTGGGGAAGCAAAGTCAACACATACTCCTTGTAAGGAATAAGATTTGGGTGTTTCGTATCCCACTCGCCTTTGATCTAATTGATCACGAGAGCGGAATCTCCGAAGACACTCAGAAACTTGATCCTTAAGTCGATTGCGGCTTGAAGACCCATGATACATGCCTCATATTCTGCCATGTTGTTGGTGCAGTTGAAACACAATCGGGCGGTGAGTGGAGTATGAGTTCCTTTGGGGGATATGATTACAGCGCCGATTCCATTACCCAAAGCGTTCGAGGCTCCGTTAAAATGCATAGACCATAGGGATCCTTCCTCAGGTCCAGGCACTTCACACTCAGTTACCACCATGATATCTTCGTCCGGAAATTCAAAGTTCAATGATTGGTAATCGTCCACAGGTTGGTGTGCCAAATGATCTGCCAATACACTTCCCTTGATTGCTTTCTGAGTTGTGTACTAGATATCATATTCTGTCAAGATCATTTGCCATCTTTCTATTCTTCCCGACAGAGCGGGATTTTAGAATATGTACTTGATGGGATCCATCTTTGAAATCAACAGAGTAGTGTGAGTCAACATATACTGTCTCAGCCGGCGAGCAGCCCATACCAGAGCGCAGCAAGTTTTCTCGAGCAGTGAGTACCGAGACTCACAGTCGGTAAACTTTTTGCTCAGGTAATAAGTAGCGTGCTCTTTTCGGCCAGACTCGTCATGCTGCCCCAGCACACACCCCATTGAATTGTCAAGTACTGTCAAGTATAGTATTAGAGGTCTCCCTTCCACTGGTGGCATAAGAATGGGCGGTTCTTGGAGATACTCCTTTATCTTTTCAAAAGAGGCCTGACATTCATCGTTCCAACGTACTACTTGATCTTTCTTCAGTAATTTGAAGATTGGCTCACAGGTAGCAGTCAGATGTGAGATGAATCGGGCTATGTAATTCAGTCGTCCCAGAAAGCCTCTGACTTCTTTCTCTGTCTTAGGAGACGGCATCTCTTGTATGGCTTTTACCTTGGCAGGGTCCACCTGAATACCTTTATCGCTTACAATGAAACCTAGCAATTTTCCGGACCTCACCCCAAAGGTGCATTTGTTGGGATTCAACCTCAGCTTGTATAACTTCAATCGGTCAAACAGCTTCCGCAGATGATCAAGGTGTTCTTCCTCAGTTTGGGACCTTGCAATCATGTCATAAACATATACCTCAATCTCATGATGGATCATATCATGAAATAAAGCAACCATGGCACGTTGGTAGGTTGCCCCAGCATTTTTCAACCCGAATGGCATGACCTTGTAGCAGAAGGTGCCCCACTGAGTCACAAAGGTAGTCTTTTCCATATCTTCCGGAGCCATCTTGATCTGATTATACCCTGAAAAACCATCCATGAAGGAGAACACCTTGTGTTGAGCAGTATTGTCAACAAGAACATCGATGTGAGGCAGAGGGAAATCATCTTTGGGGATGGCCCTGTTCAAATCCCTGTAGTCGACACACATTCTGACTTTACCGTCCTTCTTCGGCACCGGTACCACATTGGCCACCCACTGAGGATAAGAGGTTACTGCTAGAAACCCGACATCGAATTGCTTCATAACCTCGGCTTTGATCTTTTCGGATATCTCTGGACGCATACGGCGGACCTTTTGCTTTACCGGAGGGCAGTCTTCTTTGGTAGGCAGATGATGGACTACAATGTCGGCATCCAAACTGGGCATGTCTTCGTAGGACCAAGCAAAGATCTCCATGTAATCATGCAGCATCTGGATCAATCGTTGCTTCACGCTGAGCTCTAGATTGGCCCCAATCTTGACTTCTTTTCTATCTGTCTCAGTACCCAGGTTTACTGTTTCCACTGGCTCTTCATGCGGCTGAATGGCCCTCTCTTCCTGGAGTAGCAGTATTGCGAGTTCACCAGGCACTTCGCAATCATCTTCACCTTCGTCTTCGGCCAAGTTGATCAGATTCTCGAAGTCATAACTGGTGGTAGCAGAGCCGTTACCAGTGAGATCCAGAGTGGATTGAAACCTGTATAAGTGAGTGTGTGTAAATATAGTTGTTTTGCAATATATAACACAGAAAGAAAAAGAGCACAAGATTTGAAATGCAACAAACGTCCAATGTTTTGATTAATGATATATGGAAATGTCATACAAAAAGCTTTCACAAATGGAGCTATGGTGCCCCGGGTAGGACACCGAGCCAATAAAAGTTTCAACATATTGTTTGTTACAAATTGGAAATCAAAAGAGTTAATTACTGCGTGACAAATGTGATAGGTGTAAAATCCTTTGTCGTCCAGTTACTTGGTCCGTTGTTGGTGGTTGGATAGATCCAACTGTCAAACTCTGCTTCCTCTACGTCCTCCTCGATAGCATTCACCCTTGGGTTGGTGATAAACACCAGAGCCTTTCTGATCCTCTCTTTGCGCACAGCCCTCTGAGCCTCTGCAGTGAAGCCCAGCCCAAACTTGTCGGTCTTTTGAGTGAAGTCAGGAAGCTGGCCCCAGTTTGCACATTTGCCTTTCTCGATCACTGCCCGGGCATCCTTCAGGGAAGCCATCTTCAAGGGAAAGTCTTCTTCAACCACTGTTTCAGCTGACGCCAACGTTGGAGGTACCTCCTCAAAATGCTGAAAGGGGGTTTCAATAAACTCCCCGTCCATCTCGATATACCGGAATGAATTCAAGTGACTAACCGTGTATTCCTCCTCACCCTGCACAGTAACAATCTTCCCTTTGACAGGGTATTTGAGCTTTTGGTGTAGAGTGGATGTTACTGCCCCAGCCTTGTGAATCCAGGGTCGACCCAACAAGCAGGAATAAGATGGGCGGATATCCATTACATAGAACGTTGAGTCGAAGACTTGGGAACCCACACGAATAGGAATGTCTACCTCACCGTGCACCATCCTCTTAGAACCGTCGAAGGCTCTAACAATGATGTTACTAGGTTTCAATTCCAGGCCCTCACAATCCAAGCGATCCAATGCCTTCTTGGGAAAAACATTCAGGGAAGAACCGGTATCCACCAACACGTGTGCGAGAGTAGTGCCCCTGCACTCTATAGAGACGTGCAGGGCATCATTGTGATTTTTCCCTTTGGCGGTAAGGTCAGCATCCGAGAACCCCAAGCCATTGTCAACTGTCAATTTAGCCACACAGTCAGTGAATTGATCTGCAGAGGTCTCTTGCGGAACATGGGCCGTTTTCAGAAATGAAATCAGGGCCTTTGCATGGGCCTCTGAGCATAGCAATAATGATAGCATAGAGATTTTGGAGGGGGTATGCCCCAATTGTTCAACGACATTGAAGTCACTCTTTTTAATGATTTTAAGGATTTCCTCCATCTCTTGTTGAGAGGCCTCAACAGCAGTCTTTTTTGGTGCCTCCGTCCTGGCAGGCAAATCGGTAGCAACTTCTTTGCCCCGAGCATCAGGGGACTCGGCGGCAGTAGTAGACACAGGAACTTGATTTGGAACATGCACACTTGCGGGTGTGATGATAAGAGGCTTTCGGATAACTGGCGGTGCAATGTCAGGCGAGAAGAGTCTGCCACTGCGAGTAATCTTGGCGGGACCAGTGATGTTACTGATACTGGTACCGGTGTTGAACTCCTGCTTCACTCCAAGCACATACACGTCTGCCCCGTAATGCCATGGGACAGCCTTGTTAGATTCATAGGGGAGAGGCCCCGAAATAGTAATGGTAATGGGTGCAACAGACATAATTTGGACTGGCTTTCTCGGGGGAGCCTTGGTAGGATTGTTGAAAATTGTGACGACAGATACTTCTTCAGCGGAAACAAACGGAACAACAGTTTTCTTGAACAGAATTTCTTTGCTATCCATCAGGCTTTGGATGCCTGATTTCAGCAGCGGACAACCGGTAGGGATAACAGCACACAGGAGGCAACCCTTGCTACAACCCGGAAATAAACCGGCTAGTAGTAGGTTCCTCTTAACAGTCAATAGAGGGGTAGCAACATCATTCACCGAAACAGCATACAAATCTTCCTCAACGGCATTTACTCTATGCTGGGGCATAGGAGCAGTTACAACATTTGGCCTCTCAGGCGCCTCAAACTGAATTTCCTTCGCATCGATAAGGTCTTGCACTTTATTTCTCAGGGCCCAACAATCATCAGTAGTATGCCCGGGGCTATCAGAATGATAAGCACAACGGGCATTTGGGTTATACTTAGAAGATGCAGTATTCACGACCTTTGGAGCCTCTTTGATGGTCACCAGGTTGGTTGATAACAGCTGTGGTAAGATTTGTGACAAGGTCATACTCAGCCGAGTATACTGCCTCTTGGGCCTTTCACCTCTTTGTTGATTGTACTGTGAGGAGCAGCAACAAGCTTTGAAATGACCAAGGCATTGACGGCTTGGCGGCTTTTTGGCTTGACTTGTCTTCTAGGACCATAGACGACACTTGCTTCTTTCTTGAAAGGCCTCTTCTCAGTACTTGCGGAGGCAGCTTTTTGTATCTTTCCTGACCTGATGCCAGCTTTAATCCTTTCACCCGTCAAAATCAAATCCGTAAACCCAACTGAGGAATTTCCAACCAGATGATTGAAAAATGGACCGGACAAGGTCCCTAGAAACATATCAACCAGCTCACGATTAGTCAATGGAGGCTGCACCCTGCCAGCCAAATCTCTCCATTTTTGTGCATATTCTTTGAACCCTTCGCCCGTTCCTAGAGACATACCTTGAAGTTGGGTACGCGTAGGAGCAAGGTCATAATTGTATTGATATTGTCTATAAAATGCGGTTGCCAAATCCTCCCAATGTCGGATACTAGTTCCATCTAGTTGGTAGAACCACTCAAGCTGTGACCCCGAAAGGCTATCTTGGAAGAAGTGAATCCAGAGGTTCTTATCTGCCGTGTAAGGTTGGATCTTCCTTACGTACGACCTTAGATGCAGCTTTGGACAGGAAGCCCCGTCGTATTTGGCAAAGGCAGGCGCCTTAAACTTGTGTGGGATTACCACCCTAGAAGATAACCCCAAATCTCCGAAATCCAGCCCCGGCACATTCTGAATCTCCATGGCACTCAAGCGGTCTTCTAATTGCTTGTATCTGTCAGTAGCGGGTGGGTATTGTTCGTCATTGTAGTCCGTCTCGTTGTCAGAGACTGCAGGACTAGGAGCTCCTCCCCCTTGGGGACTATCTTTCTCTGCAGAGGAAGTAGTTGGATCAGCCTCGTTATGGAGTGTGTTCCCAAACCTGCGTCCAGTGTTGAATAACGCAGTTCTCTTTTTCTTCTTCTTCTTCAGGAGTAGAGCCTTCAACTCTTGCTGACCTTGGGCCAGGCTCAGGACCATTTCTTGAAACTGGGCACTTTGGGCCTGAAGGGCCTTGATTGCTTGCTCACTGGATGAGTATGGATTCATGATGACTGTTCAAAATAAACAGCGAAGAGGATTAAGCAACCTGTAGAAAAAGGGTACCTGTTATACATATGATGCATGAGATGCTATCTATGCAATGCATTCAAGGGTTTTTAGAAATTCACAATTGTTGCAGACAAAGAGAATGCACATCATATTAATAAGAAAAGATTTGTTAGTACATAAATGGCCCATGGGCAAAATATTACAAAAACAACTTCTCAAGGTAAAAAGACGTTGCGCATCCTCTTTGGCGCAATGTAGGTGTTGAGGGCCTCTTGCTCATAGAGTCGGCGGGTGAGCTCTAAAACCTTCTTCTCGCTGGCGTAGAAGCTGGCTTCAAAAGTGTTCTGTTCCTCCTTGAGTTGGATCCAACTCTTCTGCATCTCCTCCCACGATGTAGGCATATCAAGATGTAGGATAGTGTAGGGAACCTCTCCTTCCTTGACGGGCTCTTTAATCACAGGGAGAACATGAGGATAAGGCATCATTAGGCTCTGGGCTCGGGCTCGTACCCACTTGAGGTAAGGTTCAAGAGGGATGGAGTTCTTGTGTCCCAGAGTCTTGCTATCAACCTTGTTGGGCCTCCCCCAAGCTCTGATGAATCTTTGGCGAAGTCCTTGCGCATCGTTGTCAAAGTCAAAAACTAGGTCAGGAATCAACATGTCATGAGGGCCATCTCTTCGTGCATATCCAAATTGCCTCAAAGCCAGGCAAGGGTTATAGGTGATACCTCATCTGATTCCAAGTAAAGGAACATTAGGAAACTCTCCATAACGATCGACGATGATGACATTTTCTCTGGACTGAGAACACCAATGTACATCAGAGTGAGTAAGAGTCATCAACCGTTGGGACCACCTTGAACCTTGGTCATTCTTCAAGACAGATTGTGGAAGGTGCGAAATAAACCACCTTGCAAGTAGAGGAGTATAGCACATGAGAACACCTCTCTTTCTCATTGTTCGTGTGTAAAATGAGTGAAGGATGTCCCCAAGCAATGTTGGTATTGGATTTCTGGACAAGAAGATTTTGACGGCGTTGACATCTACCAATTGGTTAGAATTTGGGAACAAGACCAAACCATAGATAAGGAGTGCCACAATCTCTTCAAAGGCTTGTAGGTCCAATGCATTCCAACACTCTTGTGCCTTCTCAAACAAGAATTTTGCTAAGAAGCCTTTGACACCGCTTCTAGTTTCCCAATGCCCCTTGATGTTAGAAGGCTGTAGATGTAATGCTCGAGCGACATCTTCCGACTTTGGTTCCTTTTCTGTACCGTTGAAAGGTAGTTGATTAAGGATAGGAATTCTCAAGAGTTGAGAAAATTCTTCCAAAGTGGGTACCAACTGGTAGTCAGGGAAAGTGAAACAGTGGTGAAGAGGGTCAAAGAACTGGAATAGCACCTTCATCATATCTTCTTCAATGTTGGTGTTGACTAAGCTGAGCAGTCTACCATGTCTTTCACTGAAGGATGAGCTTTCCGGAATTCTTGAGGTGAGCTCCTTGAGTTGAGGAGAGATTCTCACAAGGTTGACTTGGATGGTTTTTCTGCGAGGAATTTCCATGACCTACAAAACAAGAACAAAGATGAAGATCTAAACCCTTGAAATGGTTAGTGAGTGCATATGATGCTTTATGATGTTCATGATGTATGCACAAACATATGTACAAGCAAATCACACCAAACCCTAATTTCAGGCTTGCATGGGGTTTCATAGGTAAGTACCCTCTTGAGTGTAGTTGGCTTAAAAACCTATCCTATAAATAGTAACCGGGTTCTAAGGAGCTCAATATCACTGGATTGTTTTCAATGTTCATTGTTTTGGTTTAGCCACTTAACTAGCGACCAAAATATTCCAAGAAAACAACCCTCAATGAGTGTAGTATCGAGTATCTACCGACTTCGGACTGTACCAAAGCCGGTCATCTCACTACCCCTAAAAGGCCAAGATGGTCAAGTAAGGTTCTAGGTCATTAGTGCTTAGTGACATCACTCAGCGGCCCCGTACTCTCCTTGATTGAACTCAAGGGTTACCGGTACTCACAAATATGTCGCACTAATATAGCTATTGCTTCGACCGTGTCGGTACACCCCGCACAGTTTCCACAACGTATTGCTATCTATGAATGTTTCCCAAAATCCGGGTGTAGGATTGCAAACCCAAACAAGAGAGCCAAAATGTAAAGCAATCAAGACAAACAATTAATCATGCAAGAGGGTGATCTAAGCCCTAAGGTCACTCCACTTTTAAATAATTCCCCAGCAGAGTCGCCAGTTCTGTGATACGGTGGGAGAACTGACTATGGTTTTGCGTTTGTTTTCACAAATGTTTCGGTTGAGCAAGAGTCGCCACCGACTTTTTATTTTATCCTAAGGAAAGGTTAAAAAGCACAGCAAAAACCTTTGAGATGTTTTCTTGGATTCAGGGAGTAGATTATAGAAAGGGAAGGTATTAGCACCCTTTCTATCCATGGTTATCCATGGGCTCTTAGTTACTTGCTTAGATCAACTTGCCTTAATTTTCAATTATTTGAAATGGTGCTTTGTGTGTGGGTTTGAAAATGTTTTTGAAAAGAGGCCAATGTGGTGGCAACCTTTGTAATGATCCATGTTAGGATGTATACAAAGGTGTACGTCTTTTGAAAAAGGTTTTCATTTGTTTTTTTGAAAGTTTGTTTTGAAAGTGTTGTGAGGTGGGGTTTAAAAATAGGCAAGTGTTTTGTTTTGCAAGTTTGATTCAAGTAACTAAGAGGTTATCTACTCCTAAATTTCTCAAAGATTTCTCCTATGTTTTTAACCCTTTTAACAATTTTGTTCCACCATTGCATTTGGTGGACAATCTTGTGTTAGGATGTGAAAGGGACAGGCGCGGGTCATCGTTTAGACCATAATTGCAATGGTGCCAAGTATCTTTGGGCAATTTTTCTTTAAGGGACTTGATCATTTTAGGAAACTTTCGAAAGCGTCATCGAGGGACTATGATCATTTGAATTGTTTGTTTTGCCCAAAGAGACCTAACATGCAATATGGCCCAATTTTGAAAGGCAACAAGTGGAGGTAACCCTAGGGGTGTTAGTGTGCAAGTGTGTTTTATTGCATACAAGAGTTTTTTTCTTTGAATTAGGATTTTCTATTTCATTGATTTTATCTTGCCATACACGTCCTAATTACTAGCAATAAGAAGCGGAAATATAAAATCCTACGCTATTACAACAATTAGGGGATGGGGATACACATTTGTACATGGGGGGTTCAACGAGAAAAATAGACAAAAAAGAAAATAGCCAAAAACAAGATATATATAGAGAGAGAGAGAGGGAGCCAGCGCGCTGCTGAGAGGTCATCAGAAGTTCTGACTCAGATCCGCTGCCAGATGATCAACCTCTTGGTTAAACTGTACGAGTCAGAACTTCTGACTCTGGCACCTGCAAAACAGAACCCTGTTAGTGGGGAAATCAGAAGTTCTGACCCCCCTGCGCTGCAAGACAGAAGTTTGTTAGTGGAGAAACCAGAAGTTTTGATTCTGCTGGAAAGGCAATAACTCTCAGAGGTTCTAATATCATTGACAGCAAAATAGGCTTCAGATGTGCTAACGTCAAAGTCAGCACTTGGCTTTTCCCTGTACTAATCAGAACATCTGCAATTTTGTTGTTATTCCACAAAACAGGAAACATATTTGGAACAGATCCAGCAAATGTCAAAATGTTTCAGAGGGCAGAACCAACAAGGTCACAGGCAAGTCCTACACTGGCTCAGAATGTTCTGAGGTATGAAAATCCTCAGAATATAAACAGCAACAACATGATATTTACATTATGTTTATTTGAGTATGCACAGCTGATGATGCTTAGCAGCGTGATGAAGGTCAGCAGGTGCTTACCTGGCTGTTGGAAAAGTTTGTGGGTGAAAGCTAGCTTTTGGCTCTGGTGGTGTTCTGGACAGATTCTTTTTTTGGAAAAAAGGCAAGTGAAGGTGTATGCGTATGTAGGGTCAGAAGTTTGAAAAGAGGTTTTTTGTTCACACAGAAAACTGGGTATTGGATAAAGTTTGAAGATGAGAAATTCAAAGTTATGAAACAAACTGGAGATTTTGGCAGAGTTTCAGAACACTATTTTGCTAAGGATTTCTGTTTCTCTCTTAGCAATTTTTCTGTTTCTTGAACGCCCTTTTGCAGTGGACAGTGACTCTCTATTTATAGGCAAAGTTCTTGTGGGTGCCTTGAACATTAAAGCGCCAACAGAGTTTGAATTGTTCTTTGACAGAAATTCCTGGGAAGTTGTGATAACAGATAGCCTTCAGCCTAGGCTGCAGCAGCAGGCGTGGATTGGAGAGAAGTGACCTCTTAAGTGGGCGGTGGCGTGTAGACCCATGCCAGAATCTGCATAAAGGCGTTTTCCAAGCCACACGCGAAGGGATTACTTGGATGAATGTTCAGGAGTGGTTGGAAGCATTAATGAGCATTAAATGGTGATAAGACCTATCAACATCAATATTCTGGTAATGGAAACCAACGTTGAATCAGCAGTTCTGTTTCAAAAAGAACAGCGTAAACCATGCTCTGGCCTTGGCTTCCTGTTGTCTTAGTAAGTTCTGGGGATTCTCCTAATTTTTTGATACGTTCCTTGGATTTGCTTCTAGACCTCCTGGGCTTAGAGATTCTGTATCAGTGTAACACCCACTCTTCTGACCTTTTCATCTTCTGATTTCAACATGTTCTGAAAGAGCCTTCAGACTTCCCTGCTTCTTTTGCATTCCTTTAGCAAATTCTGACTGAGCTTGTGTAACTGCTGAAAGAGTCATGTTTTGTCTGAGGCTTACATACTGAACCACGTTTATAACTTCTGATTGAGCTGATGTAGCTGCTGAAAAGCCAACTTCTGACTACGCTCAGCCAAGCTTGCAACTTCTGACCATTTTTATCTGGAATTGGTCCAGAAGTTCTGAAGCGCTGATTTTTTCTTAAACACTCATTTTTTTTAAAGAAACATTTCAAGTGTTTAGAATTTAATTTTTTTCTCAAGATAAAAGCGTTGTCTTTAGAGCTTGTGTGATCATCTTGCTCTTGTAAATGGTCTGCTTGGGCAAAAAAAGATAACTCAGGACTTGGATTTGTTTCAGAGGGACCTTGAAAATCCAAGATGATTTCCTGAAGAAAGAGAGGGCAAATTTTGGGGTACAACACCTACAAAAACAAATTATTCTTTGTTAGGTACCCAAGTTGCCTTGGGTCCTTCATAGTTAGTTCCCTTTTTCACCCACACATAATGCCCACTTGCTATACTAAAGTTTCTAACATAGCAAGCATTAGGTGTATGGCCTTTAATACCACAATAAAAACAAGTAGGTTCAAAGTTACTTCTATATCTAGAAGGATAAGATTTCTTTTTAGGAAATGTTTTCTTTTTCGATACATTAGCCTTTTTCTTTTGATGATTATGAATAACTTGCTTCTTTTCTACTTTCTTGGGATTGGAACTATTACTATCCTTTACAAAAACAGTGGGGTTGTTACTTGGTTTCTTAGTATTCACATAACCAAGACCTCTTTTATCATTTGGATAACGTTGTTGGCTTAGTAATCCTTCCAATCCTATTTGTCCTTTTTCATATCGTTCAATGACTCTTTTCAATTGAACAATTTGAAAGACATTTGATTCACACTTGGAGCATGCAAAGTTTTCCTTTTCTTTAATAAAATTTTGTTTTTGAAGATCAAAATCTTTAGTCATGGTGTCAATTTTTTCTAGACAAATTAAAAGTTCTTTTTCTTGATTTGACACCTTTTTGTATAAACTTTTGCATTCTCCCAAGAGTTCATCAATAGCACCTTGAACATCATCATCAAAAAGATTAAATTCATTACTAACCTCTTCTTCATCGTCGGAGTGATGTGAAGCCATCAATGCTAGATTTGCACATTCGTCGCTTTCCGAATCGGATGAAGAACTTATCTCATTATCTTCCCATGCAACATAAGCATTTTTGTTCTTGAACTCCTTTTTGCCTTTGAATCCATTTTTCTTGGAGAGTTTTGGACAATCTGGCTTTATGTGACCTTGCTTTCCACATTCATAGCATGTGACATCTTGTGTTGATGTGGAGGCTTCTTTGTCTTTATGCTTATAGAATTTCTTTCTTTTGACAAAGTTAGCATTATGAAGATTATTTTTATGACCAAAATATTTTCCTAACCTTTTTACAAGAAGCAAGAGATTTTCATCTTCCTCCGATGCATCTTTATCTTGACTTTATTTTGAATCAACTTTCAAAGCAATGCCTTTGGATTTCTTCTCATTATTCTCATGTTTTTCAAGTCTTCCAAGTTCTGTCTCATATTCTTGAAGCTTTCCGAAAAGTGTTGCGAAAGTCATAGTTGTTAGGCTTTTCTTTTTGGATATTACCGTCACTTTTGGTTGCCATTCCCTTGTTAAAGATCTAAGCACTTTAAGATTTAATTCATCGTTTGTTAAAGTCTTACCAAGTTCCTTCAAATGGTTTATCAAGTGAACGAATCTCTTTTGCAAGTCAAGGATGGATTCTCCGGGCAGCATTCTGAATAATTCATATTCTTGACTCAAAGTGTTCAATCTAGACCTTTTTATTTCGGCGGTTCCTTCATGAGTTTCTACAAGAGTATCCCAAATTTCCTTTTCCGTTGTACATGCCGATACTCAGAAAAATTCATCCATACTAAGAGCACTTTGGAGAATATTGATTGCCTTTTTGTAAAAGAGAACTTTTTTCTTGTCATCATCATCCCATGATGCTTTAGGCTTTGATGACCCAACACCATTGACAACACACACCGGAGTAAATGGACCATTCTCAACAGCATTCCATATTTCTTCTCCTTGCGCTTCAAGATGAGCCTTCATGCGAATTTTTCAAAAGTCGAAGTATTCACCACAAAACAATGGAGGCTTGTTGTTACTACCACCATCTTTGAAAACCGAATTTTGATTTGGATTTGCGGAAGCCATTCTGGATCTTTAGGAACAAGTTACCTATAACTTGCTCTGATGCCAATTGTAAGTCTCAGAGTGCCTAAGAGGGGGGGGGGGGTGAATTAGGTCTTATAAAATTTATTCGGTTTAATGAGAATACTTGAAGTACTTTTTGGTTAAGTGTTTGAAGGTTTTGATTATATCTTATCTTTTCCTTGATTATGGTGATGAAAGTGATAAATGCGGAAAAGTAAAGAACACGGTGATATATCCTGGTTCCCCTCACAATCCGAGAGTACTCCAGTCCCCTTTCCAACACGAAAGAGATTTCACTATAGTTAGAATGATTGTACAGCCTATGCTTACTATCTAGCCTATAGGGTGATCAAAGGTTCTTAATACTTTTAAGACCAAACAAACACTAATGTGAATGAAGAACAATCCTCTTCAAATCACAACACTTACTTCCAACAATCCTGGATAGTAAGGGAATAATTTCTTTAAGTAATACAATGATTGATTTGAAATATATGGAGAGATTTATCAATCTTCAATTGATCTTCTTCTTCAAGATAAAAACAATTCTCAAGCAATGTATATAAATGTTCACAATGTATGAAACTTGTAATGATTTAATGAAAGTGTATATGGCAAGTTTCACAAAATTTTATGAACACATGAAAGTATGAATTCAAATGTGAATGATGAAAAATTGTTTATTGAAGAAGTATATTTGTTAATATGAAAATTGAAGCATTGTTTTTGAAATAAGAAAATCTGCAGCATTTTATAAAGTCACAAGAACCTCTTCATTCATGCCAATTCATATGAAAAGTTGCAATGCATTCATGAAAAGATACCACTTGAAAAATGTTCAAAAACCAAAAGAAAAGTTGCACTGGTTCGCTAGGAACCGGTTCCGACAATGACAGAACCCGGTTCTTAGTGAACGTTATAAGTTAGATTTCAAAAAATATTACGCAGGAACCGGTTCCCCTATTGGTACAACCCGGTTCCTGGTACAAAAACCAGGGATATGTTTTTTGAATAAGTCTGGAACTCGGTTCCCTGTTAGGGAGGAACCGGTTCCTAAAGGGTTATTTTTAAAAAATTCTTTTTGAAAAATATTTCAAACAAAGTTTTTCTTGATGTTAAAATTATGGGATATGTATATGTTGATGAATGCATATTTTTGTGAACATCTATATTCAAGATTAAGAATTATTTATACCATTTTGACATTTGATGATTCTTCAATAATTCTTCTATAATCTTTAAGACTTTTATATGATGTTGATAAGCTTTTTGCACATCCTTTGAACGTTGATATCCATATTGTCTTCATCAAAACAAATGCTTTAAATATGACTTGAGAAGCTTGCAATTACACAAAGGATTGACAGATGAATTTTGCAGTCAACTGATCAAAAGTCAACTGTATACTGAAAAGTCAAACTTTGACTTTTTGGTCAAATTCAAATGCCAAAGATCATAATTCATCAAAACATGTCAAAATATGAAACTTATTCATCAATAAATCAAAATTCAAGATTTCATTTTGAAAAGTCAAAATATCTAAACTTAGAAATTTTTCTAAGTGTTGGAAATTTCATGTTTTTTTATAACTTTGAGCAAAATTTTCACCATGATGCAAGATGATTCAAGATAAACTTCCAACATGAAAGTTGTATATATCCATGAAATCTAAAACTTTTCTTTACACAACTTCTTCCAAAAGCGCTTGGATCTCAAGTTATAATTTTATGAACATGTGGTCATGTAAACAAAACACTTAGTGAAATTTTGCCCTAATTTGGTCAGGATTTTGACCCAACTTCATGGCACTTTTTCATATATTTCCATGGGGAATCTTCAAAAGAAATTCAAATATGGGTTGTAGAGCATATTGCAAGATTTCCAAAATGTCCAAGAACTCCTTGAGATCATTCTTGAGTAGGGAGAATCGAATAGATGAAGTTAGGGTTTTATCACTTGAATTACAAGTCATTTTGTGATGAACCAAATTCAAAATTCAAACTATGCTGCATAAACTCTACTTTGCAGGCCTCAAACTTGTTAGGCACTCCATAATTAATGGTTTACACATCTGTTAGAGGTCTCACTTCAAGCATTCAATGCATGGACATGCTTTATATCCATTTTTGGAAGAAAGGTTACATTGCCATTTTGATAAAGTGCTTTTTTACACAAAACTTGTTCTTGAGTCTTGCACTTGTTCTGTTCTGATCATACAAGTCCCGTAACCCATAAGAAATAGTTTAGACACTTAAAATCACCCAGCCCATGCTTGTACCTCCTCTTGAAACTTGTTTCCCACTTTTCTTCAAAATCAAGTAACCTAGCCAAAAGCTAAAAACTTGTACTTCCGATTGTCCAAAGCTCTCAAACACTTTTGTTTATAAATACACAAATCATTGGCCATAAAAGATACGAATGCTCAAGCCCTGAAAAGAGCTAGAACTCAGAATCACATCTCATATTTCCATTTTCACATAAACTAACCAAAAACTTGAAACTCATAATTCCCCCGTGCATTTTCAAGCCTTTTTGTTTCTAAAGCTTCTAAACATCATTTGGAATTGATCCCACACCCTGTTACAGAACTGTAACACCATTAACACTATCCTCCATTTTCAAAAACAAAGCTTTGCACTTGGACTTCTCCAGAACTTCTCAGGCCCTTTCAGCTCAAGCTAAGCATTCCATTAGCTTCCTGGGAACTTGAGGAAGCTAACCCAACCATTGGAACTCCTTGAAAGCTGCTCAAACTTCAAACCCGATACCCTTTTGCAAGGTAAGTTTTCTAACTTTGGAACTCTTCATACAGGCATCATCAATAAATTATTTGTGAATAAAACATGTAGATATCATCTCCCTAAAGCTAACCATGTCCATAGTTTCCATTAATTTTGCTTGACCGTAGAGAATTTTAAGATTGAAGTTTCTGAGATTTTTAGGGTTCAGATTAGGGCCAATGAAATTCATGCTTATTTTTTATTTATAGTTTAAAATACTTTACATTTTTGAAACTGTGAGGAAATTTACTACAAGTTTCATGTTTACAGTTTTCAATTTTGATGAGAAATGAACAAGTTACAATTGGTCTGGCTGGAGGTTGAAGATGAAGTAATTAGGGCGCGTTTTGTATCATATATTTATTTATTTGCTTATGTTAACAGATGTATAGCCACCTCAGTGGTAGAAGCGCGCGCCTGTAACCTTTGGGACCTGGGTTCGAGCCTTAGTGATACCCTTTTGATTTTTTTTCATATTTTTTTGCTTTCTGACTTTGTTTTTGCAGGCGCTAGGCTTCACCTTTGGGCCTTGTTTTTGTTTTTACTTTCTGACCTCCCCTGTGGACTATTTACACCCCTGGCCAAATTTTATTTTATTTTCTTATTTTCTTTTTATATGTTTTCTTAATTATTTTTCTTAAATACTAAAAAATCACAAAAAATACAAAAAATAGTAGATTTATATTTTAGCTTAGTTTATTTATTTTTACTCACAAAAAATATTTTATTTAACCACACTTTATTTATTTTACTATTTATTCTTGTAAATTTAATTAAAACTAGGTTATTGTTTATTCTTTTTACCCTAATTGAAATATATTATTTTAATATATAAAAAGGCCTAAAATATTTTATAATACTATAATTTATTTTCAAGACAAAAATACAAAAAAAAAATATTTTTCTTATAAACTTAATTTCTTTCATTTTGTTTTAATTAATAGATTTAGGGTTTTACTTAAAATATTTTCTTAGTAAATTTAGGTTTAATTAATTATTTTTCCCTTTAATTAATTAGGTTAAAATCAAAACCCCATTTACTCTAAAAAAATCTAAACAAATATCCATTTTCTTCACACTTACATTTTTGCATATTTATTCAATTTTGTACATTATATTCATTTAATTTCTTGTACATTTATACCAATTCAATATGGTTGTAATAGATTAAGTAGGTTTATTTTCTTGCAATCCCCATTTATACTTTGTACACTCCATCCACTACTACGGAAAAGGGCTTTTAAAGCGCTTATTTTGGCCTTTAAAAGCACTTAAAAGCGCTTTAATAGCTGGCGCTGGCGTAGGTAACAAAAGCGCTTCTAAAAGCGCTCTGGTAGACCCCCCCTTTAAGAGCGCTTTCCTGGAAAAAGCGCTCTGGTAGGACCCCCTATAAGAGCGCTTTCCTGGAAAAAGCGCTCTGGTAGGCCCCCCTATAAGAGCGCTTTTCCAAAAGCGCTTTTGTATGCTGCGTTTTTTTTTAATTTTTTATGCTTTTTTACTGGTCTTTGGCAGCGCTTTTACTAAGAAGCGCTTTAGTAGGTGGACCTTTAAGAGCGCTTTTTAAAAGCGCTGTCGTTTCTAAATGAGGTATTTTTATGTGCAGCCTATAATTTAATCCTCCCAGTCGACCTGTAATGTTTTCGACCTGTAATATTTTCGACCTGTAATATATTTTTGACCTGTAATATATTTTCGACGCTATTATTTCAGCCATCAGTAAGACAATATATATACTAATATAATACCATTATAATATCCAAAATTATATATATATACATCATTACATCAATAATATTATAGTTCAAATCGACACAAATCCTACATGAAAAATTGCTTAATATAATATTGACACAAATCTTCTTTAATTTCTTCCAACTTAAGCTTCGGGTACCCAGCAGCACGGAATTCGTCAAGGTACTACAAAACAAAAACATAATATAAATGATATATTTAGTTAAATGTAATAAATTATATGAAATTATCTTAAGTTATAAATTCATACCGTGAGCGGAATCTCTAATTGATTCGCCTGAAGGATTTCTTTCATGAACCTCAAAACAAAGTATCCGCAATCATGACTGTTTCGCTGTTGCGGACACTACATAATAAAACAAATAAGATTCTATAGTTGTCTTGTTTTACCAAGTAGCATAAATATTATAAGCAAAATTGTGAAAAGTAATGTACCTGCACTTGGATCCAAGTGATGTTGTTTGATTTAGTCCGGGATACCTGTGCGTCCCGTTGACTACGGAACACTTGTATTGATCTAATTATTAAATATATAAAAGCATATGTTTAGATCAATCCCACAAATAAGAAAATATATAAATATACACGAATATATATTTAGAACGATCCCACTTACAAATCAACGATTTCCTTCATAGCCGGATAATTGGTCCATTCACCATTTACCGAATTCAGATAATACACGACTTCTCTTATCGGGTTGATAGCAAGCAACAACCAGTGTGCTCTATAAATTAAAACAATAGGTTATATGAAAATTTTGCTATACACAAAAGAAACAGAGATTAGATGAACCAAGAATGAGAAACTAACCCTACTGGTCGGGTATTATACGCCCAAAGATGCAGACTTTCTGTATTGCCGGTGGACATGAATCTATCTACTAAGCGCTGTCTAACTGATTCCGGTTCCGAAGCAATTGTCATTCCGCTGCAATGGGCGGAAGACACGAAACAGAATCTGTTAGACAATGCAGTCCCGCGCAACACTCTGTCATACAACAACCTTAAATAAAAACATAATAAACATTAGATTATTTTCATTGAAATGTGTAAATAAATTATATTGTGGGACTAATTAAATAATATATCGGATGAGTGAATATTACCGGATGTATGAGTGCATATTACTGACGCCTAGTTGATCATGCCTAAAAATCTCTTCCAAGTCATCAATTGTAATATGTGACGGGAATTCAATACCGAAGACACTTTCATCCATGTTGATTTCACGTAAACCACCATCCTTCAAATCGGACATATCAACCATTGTTGCGAGTGTCGAACGGTATCGAGGCACAAAAGCACCGCCTTTTTTTGCCGCTTGCTTCGGAGGACCAGTGGGTGGTACGCTACGAACCTGCTGCGTCACTTGTTGTGACTCCCGAGCGGATGCCTAAAAATCATATAAGTTAGGTAAAATATAAAATCATGCAGATTTAGATTCAGACTATATATTAACACTTTAAATGTACCTCTTTTAGTGATGCAACAGACTCCTCCTCCTGTAAAATCCCTTTACCCTTAATTGCGGGTTTTATAGGAGCAGTCTAAAATTAAAATGTAAAAAATAATTAATAAACGGTTTAGAATTGACATTCGAAAACTAAATGATTCATAATCGTTTTCAGTATACCTCATCACTAATGGTAATGAGCTCCGAGGGCCATGCAACAAATGATCCTATTGCATCTCGCAGCAATGTCGTCTCTGAGACCATGTCAGGTACCGGTAGAATCGCATCACGATCTAATACAACATCCACCGATACTTTCAGGTGTCCATCCGGGAGCGGTCTGTGGTGAAGTAAATCTCCCGAAGTGTTGTGCACTTTTCCCTTGCCAACTAGTCGATAATTCGGTGACGATAAGTATAGTTGGCAAGATGAAATGCCCTAAACAAATAGAAAATATAAAGTCATTATCATTAATAAAATAGAACAGTTTGTAAGGAAAAAAACTTATAATTACCTCGGGAAATTTCTTTTGATAGTTGATACTAGCCTTATCACTAGTTTCTCTCACCGATGAAGTGTTGCAATTTTCTCTCATATACATATCTTTATCTCTTTGCAATTCAGAGACCTGTGCTTGCAATTCCTGCAACTTTTGCAACACTTCTTCATTGGTAAGATTTGATCTTCTCCTAGAACTCTTATAAAAAGAGGTTGGAGTCACACCATGACCCTTACCCCTCACCCGACCGGGATACTCGGGAGCATCTAGTACTCTACTAAGTACGCTCTCCTCACCGGTGGATGCCGATTGCGACAAGGTCTCCTGTAATTCATTTACATTTAAATAATTATTAGTGGAGATAAAAAATCATTTATATATTAAAAAACATTTGATTTAATTAAAGACACAGTATTATACTTACACATTCAGTATAAACTCTCTGAACATCGGGATCGACAGCTTGATTCTTGCCCACACGAGCTTCCTTCCACAACACATGTACAGGAAGTGAAGCTTCCTCACTTTTAGTCTCCTCTAACTATGCATTGACACAAACGATAAAATCGTCAATTAAAACATGCACATGTAGACAATTAATTAAAACGCATTTCTATTTACTTACAATTTTATCCTCTAAGCGTGCATATCCCAAACGCCCTTTTTTGTATGGATACGCGGGTTTGGATGCTCTCTCACTATTCGTGGCACTCTTTTTCTGAAAAGCTTCATCTCTTTGCTTTACAAACTCAGCCCAATCTGCTTCATCAATGAAGGTCGCATACTTTGTTGGCCGTCCCGGTGCCTCTTCAAGAAATTTTCCATCTTTATCCTTAAGATAGGTGTTTGTCAAAAAACTTTTCCACCCTCTATATCTTTTGCCGGCCAAACTAAGTATGTAGCTTTTACGTTCATCTGGTATCTCAAAAGTCCTCTGCAAAAAAACGTACGCATAGTGTGTTAGTATAAGTAATTTAAACAATTTATCGTCAAGATAATAACAACAATTAACCATATATGATATATACCTGAAGCTCTTCCCAAATCGCTTGTTTTTTCTCCTCCAATTCTAAATTTTTCGTTTTCGATTTCCAGGTAGCTACGGAGACCGGAATATGCATACGGACAAGTGTACCAATATAACTTGTCAACTTTGCAGAATTAGGACCAATTGGTTGTTTATCAGAATTCCATTCCAATCGGTATACTAATCCTTGGTCTTTATGTCGAATGATTCCCTTCATAATAGTGATGCCTCGTGCAACCTCTTTTGCTTCAGTATCAGGTGGAGCATTTGTATCCGAAGCAACTCTTTCTTGTGAGTTTTCTTGTGAGTTTTCAGGTGGGTTTTCAGGTGGAGCATCTCTATCTGGAGCCATTGAACCTGTATCAAACAAACTAAAGCACATTAGTACACTATTAACACTAACTTTATCACTAACGTCTCTTTCTTTTCTTGGTAGGATTGTGTACTACGCGTCTCTTAACAATGCGTACGGTTGGATTGATCCAAATACCCTCATTATGATCATTTCTAATACAAGATTCATTCTCATTTTGATCGTTTCTTGTACAAGATTCAATGCCAACACCAATATCACCTTGATCTTCAATTTTTTCATCAACTATTTTGTTAGATAAAAGCACTATAGACCATTTCGTACTTGTCGGATCATTGACATAGAACACTTGTTTAGCTTGAGAGGCTAGAATGAAAGGCTCATCTTTGTACCCTACCCTATTGAGATCCACTTGCAAAAATCCTGACTTATCCATTCGTACGCCACTATTATTTTCAACCCACTTGCAACCAAATACAGGAATCTGAAACTTCGCGTAATCAAACACCAAAATGCGCTCGATAACCCCAAAATATGACAAATTTGCAAATTTCGGATTTAAGTCATTCGCACTTGATATGTGCATAGCTTCAGCTACCAAGGTAACACCACTATTTTGCATAGTACTTTTATCATCCTGTTCTTTGGTATAAAATGTGTATCCATTAATTGCGTATGCGCTATAAGAAAGCACAATTACAGATGGACCATAGGCTAAACATCTCAACCTTTCTGTTACTGAAGCAGGATCTGAACGATACTTTGAATAAATATGATCTCTAAACCACGGTATGAAACTTCGATTGTGCTCTCGTACTATCCAGTTCTCATTTCTATTTGGATTTAAATCTCGGAGAACAACTTTGTGCATTTCAACAAACGGCTCAACCTCAATCTCATTGTGCAGAACATACAAGTGCACTTGATCCCGTTCGACCATTGATACTGTCACAACTTTATTTCCAATTAGCCTTTTTCCTTCTTTTTTTTCGACAATATGAGATTTGGGGAGTCCAATTGATTGAACATTTGACAGATATTCAGTACAAAACTCAACCGCTTCTTCAGCAACGTATCGCTCGGCAATACAACCCTCTGGTCGACTTCTGTTTTTCACGTACCCTTTTAATATTTTCATATAACGTTCAGCAGGGTACATCCATCTCATATAAGCTGGTCCGCACAGTTGTGTCTCTTTCACAAGATGAACGACTAGATGAACCATTATGTCAAAAAACGAGGGAGGAAAATACATTTCAAGATCACATAAAGTAACAACTATCTCATTTTGCAATGTTGGTAAGATCGCGGGATCGACCACCTTACTGCAAATAGACCTGAAGAAGAAACGCAGCTTAGTTATTGCGCTTCTTACTTTTTCTGGCAGAATAGAACGTATACCTATTGGTAAAAAATGTTCCATTATAACATGGCAATCATGCGTCTTCAAACTCTTTAACTTGAGGTCTTTCATGGACACAAGTCTTCTAATATCTGAAGAGTAGCCTTCTGGAACTTTTACTTCACTGAGGAACTTACACAATGTTTTCTTCTCCTTTCTAGATAGAGTGTAAACAGCAGGTGGCAGATATGTTCGTCTTCCTTTCGTCACGGGCCCCAATTCAGTTCTCATCCCCATGTTTACCATGTCATTCTTTATGTTAACGCCATCCTTAGACTTTCCTTGTATATTGAGTAGCGTACCTATAACGCTGTCAAATACATTTTTTTCAATATGCATAACATCCAGGAAATGTCTTACGTACAACGACTTCCAATATGGAAGTTCAAAGAAAATTGACTTCTTCTTCCACCCACCCTTGACAATTGAATGTGCAAAAGGCTTGCCAAACTGAGTGCTCACATCTTTCACCTTTTCAAAACTTTGATCACCTGACAAAAAAGGCGGGGCTGTACGATGTTCGGCCTCTCCATTGAATGCTTTTCTCCACCCACGGTAGTGATGATTAGAATTTAAGAATCTACGATGGCCGAGAAAGACATTCTTCTGACAAAGCGCCAATCGTGTCGTATCGGTTTCATCTTCACAAACAGGACACGCCTTTTGACCCTTGTTGTTGTACCCGGATAGATTTCCGTATGCTGGAAAATCATTAATTGTTCCAAACAACATCGCCCTCAAGTTGAAACTTTCTTTCCTATACCCATCGTAAACCTCCACACCTCTCTCCCACAAAAACTTTAAATCTTCGATTAAGGGTGCCAAGTATACGTCTATGTCATTCCCTGGTTGTTTAGGCCCAGAAATTAGCATAGATAACATCATGTACTTACGCTTCATACATAGCCACGGAGGTAAGTTATAAATCATAAGAATCACAGGCCATGTGCTATGCGAGATACTTTGAATACCATGCGGGTTCATTCCATCAGTAGACAATGACAACCGAAGGTTTCTTGCTTCTTTTCCAAATTCAGGATATTCAGTATCAACTTTACTCCATTGTGGTGAGTCTGCCGGATGTCGCAACTTTCCATCAATAATTCTTTCATCTGCATGCCAAGTCAAGTGTCTTGAATCGGTCTCACTACGATACATGCGTCTAAATCTCGGAATTATAGGAAAATACCATAAGACTTTAGCAGGAGACAACTTTTTCTTATATCGAGGGGCACCACATTTAGGACACTCATTCAACGCTGCATACTCGTTCCGAAACAAAACGCAATCGTTTGGACATGCATGTATCTTATCATAGCTCATTCCAATAGAAGACAACATCTTTTTGGCTTCATACGTTCGATTGGGAAGAACATTATCCTCTGGTAGCATATCTTTCATAAGGGCTAATAACTCTGTGAAACTTTTATCCGACCATCCATTGTCCGCCTTTAAGTTGTACAACTTTAACACCGCAGACAATCTTGTGAATTTTGAACAACCAACATACAACGGTTTCTCTGCATCGCTTACCAACCTCTCAAACATTTTGGGACAATCCGCAAGATCTTCTTCAAGCGCTTCTGCAATCTCTTCGACTCGATCACAATCGTATGTGTCTGTGCAATCGTCGTTTGAAGCATACTTCCTATTACAACTCGACTCAGCATTCCCGATACTTTTCTCACCATGCATTGTCCAACATGTATAACTTCTATCAATTCCAAACCGTAGTAAATGAGATCCCAACTGATTCCCGTCAACCTTACCCCCGGCATAACAGCAACCCAAGCAAGGACACGGCATTCGAAGCGGGTCTTTGGAGTGCGCAACCGCAAACTCAACAAATTCCCATACCCCTTTCTCGTACTCTTTCGACAATCGGTTTGAATTCATACATGTCTTATCCATGTCTTAATTAAGCTAAACAAAAACGGTCAAACTTTCACTCTTCACAAGTAACCCCTATGGCGAATTCAATTCACAAAGTTAGTAAGTACCTCACTTAACGATAAACGAAATTGACATCATGAATATTCCACATGCATGTCGAAATAATGAGTATTACTTAATATAATCTAAAAGTAAAATATTATAATTTAATTACATTACTTTTCTTTCTTAATAATAAATAGATAAATATATGAAATTAAAATTGTAAGAAATCTCTTTTAAATAAAAAGATGTTTTAAGTTTGAACTTAATTTTTGATAGTCTTGTTTAAAATTTTTATTGTATGTGTAGTAGATGTGTCAACAAATATCAAAATACAATGACTAAAATTATGAGTCCACGAGGAAAGATGATAATACAATTTATATGTAATAATTACTATTCTAAGCAAACAAGAGCTTTGTTTGAAAAATGTTTTGAACATAAAAAAATATAAAGTAAAAATAACAATGATAGAAAGTTTTTGGGGGGTTAGGATGTAATTAGTGATTACTATGATTACAGTTATATCAATATCAATTATACACATTTTATCCCTTAATCCATATTTTCACTTCACTATACAAACTCAGCATTTAATTTCAGCAGATTCACACTCTTAACTATACAAACTCAGCATCTAAGCTTACTACTACTAAGCCATATGCTGGATGTTAAACAATATCTAAAGAGCAATATTAGAGACATTGATTGATCTATCTATTTCAAGCATATTGAAAAGAAATTCAAAAAAAGATATATAATATAATGATATTCACCAAAAAAGATATATAATATAATGATAGGCCAGTGGAATTGCAGATAAGGGTAGGATCAATACTGAAGAAGGTTCATATTTTGAAGGCAGGGTGTTCGAAGAGAGTGAAAAGTAAAGGGATATATAAGGCTTATATGCCTGGGAGAAGTGGAAGCAATGATGTGGGATTGAAGAGTTTGTTGTATTACTATGATGAGACTTGTCAACCTTATATATGGATTCATGATGTAGGGGGTGGTTCTTTGAGGATGGTGAAACAACAGTATGTGAGTCTTGAGGATTTGAGGGAGTGTTGTGAGATTAGGATCTTGAGGGATCAACATAAGGGTTGCATTTCGGTTTGTAAGAGAACTAGACCTGATTTATGCTGAATTTGAATGTCACACTATCTAGTCTACATTGTTTGTTATGGGTGGGAAATAACAGTTTCATTTCTTGATTTTCTGTTTTCTTTTATTGTGTGTTATGAATTGCAGAATATACATATCCATTGTCATGTTTGATTGTTTTATTATATGAATTTTCTTGGAGATATAATATAGGCCACATAGGTTATAATATTACCCATTATAAAAACAATGAAATAACAAGATGTATGTGATTACTGATCTAGGATTCTAGTTGATACTACTTTTCATTGTTCATGTATTGTTTAACAAAAATACAATGGCACCTGCTGGTTACTACAGCAAATACATTCCCTCCCCATTCTTGATGTTGTTTTGGAAGGCATGTCCATGACTTTCATAACTGGAATTCCTAAATTGCACAGATTCAAGGCCATCCTATTACTTCCACTACTAATAGGGGACTCATTTAAAATTAGAACAAAGTTCTATATAGACCGTCCCTAACACATAAATTATTAGCACATAACATAATTTGATCCTAAAAGCTAGAGAGAAATACACTCTCATGTCTCAAGCCTTTCCCAAGAGATCAACTTTGCCTCCCAATCTTACGACTGCTTGTAACCCATTATTATTAGTCAAGCTGTCATTGGGTGCGTGTGTTCCTGCCAGTTTTATTTACTTGATAGCCTCTTTTACCTCTTCTACTCCATCCACACTGCCACCCGTCCCTTTCACTAAAGTTATAACATTTCTTCTATATCTCTCCTTCATAGAATTGTTGAAATATCTCATATTCTTATCGCCTTCTTTCAAGTCTTAGAATACTTTCCTTTAAGTTTAACATACTTTTGTTTAAGTTTAGCGTGTTCCACAACTCTATTGATTTAAGTCTTAACATACATTCCTTTAAGTTTAGCGTATTCCATAGCTCACCCAAAAATTTATTCCTATCCGTTGCAATCTCCTCATTATCTTCAACAAAATGATCTACGAATAAGCCAACCAAATCATTTAGAATTTTCAATTCCTCATTCACATTCAAATTAATCCACTTGAAACTCTCTTTATTCCACTCTTTAATACGAAGTTTTCTGCACTTCAGCTTCTCATACATGATATAGTCTCCTCTTCCCTCCACATCAATTTTAGCCCATTACTCTAAAATGAAGGGCTTGACACCCTTATGATTATGCAATGTTGAATCTGAAAGGCATATCCCCCCCAATCAGCCATCCCAGAATTTAGTCAAACAAGACAATGGTCTGAAATGTCTCTTTTTCCCACTTTTTGATCGATCACATTGCAATCCTCAATCAACTTACTTGAAATAAGAAATCTGTCAAATCTACTCATTACCTTTAAACCAAGTAAACCTTCCCCCTATACAAGGTATATCCACCAAGTTCATGTCTTCAATAAAATTTCTAACTCTTCCATATTTCTACTACTATGATTCTCCCCTGTGCCCAGTCTCTCCTCTCTATAAAAAACTTCATTAAAATTGCCTCATAAGCACCATTATTCATTAGTGCTTCTCTGTTTTCTATCCACCAAACTTCTCCATAAATTTATTCTATCAACCGTTGAACAAGCTGCATAAACATTAACAAAACTGTACACTTCTCCCTTCCACCCTACATTAATTCCTACAAACCCTTTACTAATGAAACTTAAATTAAGAGAAAGAGAATTTCTTCTCCAAAGGATTACCATACCTCCCGACGCTCCTCTGGAGTTACAAGTTATCCATTCCACCAACAACTTAAGTACTTGTGAATTTTAAGCTAGTATACACCTAAAATTAGGACCCGTAAATCCAACTTCATTTTCCTAACCCTCTAACATACCCTTAATTAGGAACAATCATGTAGAACATTTCACAAACAGTTAATATGCAATATCTAAAACTAAGAAAAATGAGTAAGAATTCTTACCTCAAACCAAAGAAATGGAAAAAGTGAAATGAACTTTTAGATCTTTCCTCTAACAAGTAACAGCCAACCTTCAAAATCCCTTGGGTTTCGTTCTTGCTAACTGTTGAAGGGTTTTGTAATAACAAGAAACTTTGAGAACGAAACCCTAATTAATGTAATAAAGTAAAGTAGTTAGAGTGGGTGATGATGAATCAATGTTGAGATGAAATTGAATGGGAAAGAAACAACACCTGAATGTAAATTACAGTTTGATGGGTTTTTTGGATGCAAATTACACCTGAATCAAAATTACAGTAGAATCAAACACTCTAGTCACGATTGTGTCGTTGATGCGAGGCGGGGGGTATTGGTGAGAGGACGACGAAGGGATGAACAGTGGATGGGAAGGGTCGACGAAGGGATGAACAGTGGATGGGAAGGGTCGACGAAGGTTCAAAGGTTGTTATGAAAGTGAGGACGACGAAGGATGAAGAGAGCTTGAATAGGAGCAGACGAATGGAGAAGAAGATGAACAACTGGGTTTCGTTTTTTGTATCAGCTGGGTTTAGAAATCTGATTGTAAATTTAGGGGTTTAGAAATTATTTAACTAACCTATGCCAGCGCTTTTAAACAAGCGCTTTCGTATCCCCCCCCTATGCCAGCGCTTTTTAAAAAGCGCCTTCATATCCCCCACCTATGCCAGCGCTTTTATAAAAGCGCTTTCGTATCCCCCACCTATGCCAGCGCTTGTTAAAAAGCGCCTTCATATCCCCCACCTATGCCAGCGCTTTTAAAAAAGCGCTTTCGTATCCCCCACCTATGCCAGCGCTTTTAAAAAAGCGCCTTCGTAGGTTTCCCTTTTTTTTAATTTTGTTTTTTGTGAAGGCTATGGCAGCGCTTTTTCAATAAGCGCTTTCGTATCCCCCACCTATGCCAGCGCTTTTAAAAAAGCGCCTTCGTAGGTTTCCCTTTTTTTTAATTTTGTTTTTTGTGAAGGCTATGGCAGCGCTTTTTCAATAAGCGCTTTAGTAGAGGCGCTGGCAAAAGCAGTTTTTGGCGTAGTGATCCCACAAGTATTGTAATAGCGTAGTAACTTTAAATTCCGCAATTTATCGCTTTAATATATAACATGCTAGTAACTAGGAATTGTATGGAAAAACTAAAACTAATACTTAGAAAACCCTAATTCAAGACAAAATCAAGCATGAAAACAATACACTTGCACACAAACACCCCCTAGGGTAAATCCACTTGGTTGCATTTACAAAATGGCCATATTACACATGTGAGGTATCTTAGCAAAAACAACAAATACAAGATCATAGTCCCTCGATGATGCTATCTAAGTTGCCTTTCAAATGATCTTAGTCCCTTAGACCAGATAACAACTAAACTTTCTTCCTCTCCAATCAAGAAGTAACTCCCCAGTAGAGCAATGGACAACTAAAACTCCTGAACTTTATTCCCCAAGCAGAAATCAACAGTCCCCACAGAGTTTCCTCAAGCAAAGTCAATGTTCCCCATCGGAATTCTCCTCAAATAACAAAGCAGGAATCTCCAACGAAAACACTCTAACCAAGGTTTGAGGATGCACATACTCTTCATTTTCAACAGCGATCTGGGATTTAACTTCTCGAAACTCCCAAGCATTTGTCAAGGATTTATTTTCTCGGGCAAAGATAAACTTCAATAACATTTCATGTTCATACATCATAACATATGCATACGAAGCGCATATATCACAACTTCATTTTTTAGAACACCATTACACAATGCATTTCATACATCATGACATTGCATACATCATGACATTGCATACAACTAACTCTTTACCTTTTCAGGAAAGATCAATCAACAGATAATTATCATCAACAATTTTTAACAGGTCCAAGATTAGTTCCTGAAACAAGATAGAGCAACTACCTACGCGACCATATGCAGCTTCACATGGGCTCATCCTGAAGCAATCTTACACAGATTCCTTCTCATAAATTTCCAAATGCAGTTTCATATAGGCTCATCATGAAGAAATCTTACACGAGTTCCTTCTAATTTCCAGATGAAGTTTCACACAGACTCATCCCGAAGCAGCCCTACCCATGCTCCTTCTCATATATTTCCAGATGAAGTTTCACACAGACTCATCTCGAAGCAGCCCTACCCATGCTCCTTTTCATACATTTCATGATGCAGTTTCACACAGACTCATCCCGAAGCAGCCCTACCCAGGCTCCTTCTCATACATTTCCAGATGAAGTTTCACACGGACTTATCCCGAAGCAGCCCTACCCAGGCTCCTTCTCATACATTTCCAGATGCCGTTTTACAAGAACTCATCCCGAAGTAGCCCTACCCAAGCTCCTTCTCATATATCTCCAGATGCAGTTTCACACGGATTCATCCCGAAGCAGGTATAAAAAATTCAAATTCCATGTTATTGAATTAATCATGTTATTTTTATAGTTTATTAAAGGAAAAGTGATATGTAGCAAAAAGAAGGTATAAAAATGAGGAATGAAGAAAAGAGGAAGAAAATGCAGAAAAAGTTGCATCACGTACGCGATGGCAATGGTGATAACATCTATCAGTTGGATGTATCTCTTGGAAGTGACTGTGGGTGGACCGTTAGCATCGTGCATGTGATGCATCCTATCATGCGTGATGTGGCTTCTTAATTTCCTATAAATATCCATTCTCTTTCCAATTTCACACCACACCATCTATTCATCCTCTCTTCCTTGCTTGCATTCTTCTCTGGTACATCACTTCTCAAATTATTTGTCTTGCTTTTTATCGTATTTTTGTGTTGTTATTATAGTGAAAATGGCTCCTAAAAGAAGCATAATTTAAAAAGGTTGCATTCTTCTCAAGTACTCCAACCTTTTCCAATCTCCACTTTCTATCCAAAGCCAATGCTGAGAAATATCTCAAGTTGGTGGACTATCAGATCATGAGGGAGAGGGTGTTCGATTGCAATGATTTGATTGGGTTTGAAGAAGTCGTGGAAATACTGCAACAAAGGAAATGGTTAATATTTAACAATTTGATCCAAGAAACAAATAAAAATATTTGTTTGGAGTTTTATGCCAATGCCGCTTTTCAAATGTCTACTTCTTATATGTCATATGTGTGAGGTAAATACATTGACTACTCCCCTACTGCTATTAACTCTCTTATTCTTCTTGATCCTTTTGCATCCTGTGAAATTAGAGTTAAAAGGGATGAGCATCATGTTATGCATGAACCCATGGTTCCAGAGATCCTTTATACTCTTTGTAGGCCTGTGACTAAATGAGTGATTAAACGTAATCTTAGGTTGTGGCTTAAAACCGCTGAATTTCGCATAATTCCTAGAGCTTGGGTCTCTTTTCTTTGTGCAAACTTTAGAGGTTGCATCTAACAAGTCCCAAATTATAATTAAGAGTTGTTTAGGTCTGTTATCTATGTTAAATGGTGAGCCCATAGATGTAGGGTTTTAATCACTCATAATATTAAATATATGGTTGACGTTGCGTAAAAAGCTTGTGGGTATTTTTGTCTTATTAATGAATTGTGCAGGTTAGCCAGAGTCCCCACTCATTCAGATGACTTAATGATAATTCCTAAAGCAATAATCAACGCTTCAGTCATTCGAATAATTCAACCTAATCATATGCCAATGAGAGCTTAACAAGATCAAGAAAATAATCAACCGAGAGGTGATGAAGAATTCTACCATCCAAACATCCAAAATGGTGAGGGAGTGTAGGAAAAATGAGAAGGTAAGGGTTTGGATTCTTTGGAAGATAAATGGTGAAGGAGAAGGAAATAGAAGAGAAAAGGAAGAGATAACATTCTGGAATGAAGAAAGAGAAGGTCTCACATCTGGATAATATAGTAACTTTACCGTCGTGAAAAACACGACGCAAATTTTCAGCGTGTCAGTAATATTTTAATTCCCAATAAACTTTAAGGTAGCATCATGATTTCCACGACACTACCAATATTTCAAAATATTCAAACTTCCCCCCACCTTAAAAGCCGAAACTTTTTTTATATTATTTTAAATTTTAAAGTAGCGACGTGGCTTTCACGCCACTACCAAGTTTTAAAAATGACCCACCGACACCACGTAAAAAGCTGAAAATCATTTCTTTATTATTTTTAAACGTTTGTGTCATGATTTTCACGAGGCAACGTCTAATTTTTGCATCGTGATATTCACGTGGCTATATTACGTGGCTGGAGCATGATTTTATGATAGTGGAAGGTTAACCAAGGGAAAAAATCCCACACTTTCCCCCTCGGTTATGTCTGTTAACCAAGAGGATAAAGGTTATAAACCCACTTTTCACATCGGTTATGTACATAACCAATATGAAGTCCATCATATTAATTTTTTAATTTAATTTGCATATTAATTAATTATTTAAATCAAATTTTATATGCAATTGGTGAATTGTTATGTTTATGTGATAGTTGGGAATTGATAGAATATAATTAATTATTTAATTAAGTGATTAGATGATTAAAATAATATTAATTATTGAGAAATAGAGAAAATAGGAGAGTTAGGGTGGAAAGTGAGAATAAATAAAATAAAGGGATAAGGAAGATAAAAATAAGAATAAGTGGGCCAAGGTAGAATTGCCAAGAGATTAAATTTGGTTAAGAGGGATTAGGAGCCTAAGTTTTTGACATTACATAGAAAAGAGAATGTTTTGAGAAAAGACAAGGATTTTGGAAGAGTAAGCTAGAGCTTGAGAATATCATTGTTGCTTGCTAAAAATTAGGTTTTTCTCTCTTTTTCTTCATTGTTGGATGTTTGATGAGATGAATGAAATTAGTATAAAAATAGAATGTAATTGATCTAAATGCTATAATTTTCATGCACTAATTTTAACATGAATTTTATGTGTCTCTGTTAGTGAATATCTATTGAGTTTGTGTTCATAAGAGTGATATGATTATGATGAAAATACATGATTTTTTTAATGATAAATAGTGATAAATTGTGAATTTTTTGCTTTAATCATTGGATAATTGTTGTAAGTCGAATTCTGAGACTTGGACTTTTTATGTAATCGAAATCGGAGGTCTAGAAGGCCTCTAATGGTGAAAAATCTCTGAGTTGCAGGTCGAGCATTTTTTCTAGGCGAGACCAAATACTTCCCTGGAGAGCTGTGCATAGAAAAAAAGGGGTTTAAGGTTCAAAATCTCGCCCGACGAGCAAGATCTTTGCTTGGCGACGTTGATAGCACAATGTTGTTTGAAATCGTCATAACTTGAGTTTTGTGACTCTGATTGAGACGTGTTTCGAAGTGTTAGAAAGCTAATATGTAGTACTATATCATGGAGATTCCTTAAGAGAATGAATTGGAACTTAAAGATATGAATATATTGTTTTACTTAAGGTAGAATGTCAGTGGCTGCGTTTTTAGTTGCTGAGTTGGGTTTTCTGTGTTGTTTTGTCATGTGGTTCATGTTAATTGCTATTGGGCATATTTTGGTGCCCTTAATTAATTAAATTCATGATTAAATTGTGTTGTTGAGTGTTGATAATTGATTTGAAAATTATTTAATTGTTTTAATTAAATCGATTATGATATTTGGTGATGTTATGTAATTAACGAAAGATTATATTTTGTATGCATAATTATGGTTGTTATGTAGTGTTGGACTTATCAATGTTGGATACTAATTGAATTATTTGATTTTTTGTTATCGTGAGTGTTGGATAATAGTTCATATGAGACAGTTATTGTGTTGTCAATACACGATTGTTTATGCTCAAAAGGGATCCTTAAACATTATTGTTGTTGTTACATTGAGTTGTACACCATGCATTAATTATGTCTTTATTATGAAAGAGGAAAGTTGCAAGCCTAGAAGGGTGGATTGGTGACTTGTTCCAAACCTAGAAGGGTGGGTTCGAGATTTAGACGGGTGAACCTGGTTCATATGAAAATCCTTTGTTGATTGGTACCACATGCATGAGTTGAGTCGTTGTTTATATTGCATTTACATAAAGATGTTTGGGAATGAGTTGTTGAGTATGAAATTGAGTTGTCATAGTTGATGTGAATAAATAGTCTTAAATTGATGTAAATGAAATGTATGAATGCTGATGTTTATTTTAGACTACCCTTGCATACTTTTGCGCCATTATATATTTTTAGCGTATTTTCACCCTTTTGTCATTTGTGATGTTCTGTGTTCCTTCTTAGAGTAAAGATAAGCAGGTAAATCAGTAGCTGCCTTATAGCTGAAGGATGGTGTTGAGACTATTATTTTTTTCTTGTTTTAATGTGATATTTAGATTTTGTTGCTTTGATCTGTAACACTGGACGGACGAATGTTATGTTTATTGTTTATTGCTATTTTTGAGTTGTTGATGCAAGAGTAGATGTTATAACTCTTGATATTTTTTGAGTTTTTTTTATGTTAAAGGCTTTTTCCATTATTGCATTTAATTTCGAATAAAGATTTATCATGAACTCAGTTAATTAATGATTTGTGTTTTGTTGATTAATTTTGTTGCGATGAACCTGAATATAGGCGAGCATGTGATGATAGACGTTTATATTCTATTATGTTTTACTTAACTCGTGTTATGGAGTAGGTTTATATTATGTATGCATGACACCCTATGTGAATATTTATTTTAGGGAGTTACATAGTGGTATCAAAGCAAGTCAATCCATCTGAATTTTATTATGCTTAATCTTTTTTTTTTGTGTTGATTGTATGAATGAAAGAAAGTGATCAAGGAATTTTTGTTCCATTTTGAGCACAAATACCTAGCCAAATAGCCAATTCACCTTGTGAGTGTATGATCATTAGTAACCCCTTTGAGCTTTTTGTCGATATCCATGTTGTATTTGCTAAATGTTTGTCTATGAGTGTTTAGTGTCCTTTTTTGCATGGATGTTAATTCGTTGTTTTCTTGAACCCTCAACCATTGTTTTGGTTTGAATTTTTACCTTGCCTTAGAAATTAGGGAGTATTCACTTTAATGTATGGTTGAATTCAAGTTGGAGAGAAAAATGATTGTGTATTTATTAGTTGATTGCTACGAGGTTGAAAAGAAAAAGAAAAGATAAAAAAGTGAGAAAAGAAATGAAACAAAAAGTGATAGGAAAAGAAAGGAAAAAAATAGAAAAGCTTTGAAAAAGAAAAACAAAAAGAGTATGGAATAATTTTGTGTTGAATAAGTGATGTGTGTTTTTTTGAAATTTGGGATGAATAAGAAGTTTGATTGAAATTATATTGTTTGAAAATTTGTGGAAGTAATTACCCCCTTAGGTTTAGGCAAGTTTTTGTTTCGATTAGCTTTAGGAATTATCACTTGTTTGTTAACCAAGCCACGTTACAACCTTGAAAAGTCCTTGAGATTCTTTATTTTATATTTTCAATATAAATTTTTGGATGAATGCATAATTTAGTTTATTGTTTGCAAGATTGTTGGATGAGTGAAAATATCCCATTTTTGTGTGTTTTTCATCTACCGATGATTATATTTGCTAGGTGTGATTCATTTGTGAACTAATATTATTTTAGAGTTTTTGGCATATTCTTTGTATTTAGCATTTGTTTCATGTTTATGTTACCGTCATAGTTTAGTGGTAAGCATATTTCTTCGTGTGTACCGTTTTTTATTAGAACCATTGCATTTGTTTTCTATTTTTTAGAACTTGTTGATTCATGAAATTTTGGTTGATTAATTTTGGTTATCTGAGTTGTTTTTCTTTGTTTGAGGATAAAAAAAGTTTAAGTTTGGGAGAGTTTGATAAGTGCAAATTATAGCTATTTTTGTATTTACTTTTTGTTGCACTTATCGACTTTTTATTTGTTAATATTGTTGAATAATCCCGACTTTTGTGTAAATTCATTTAGTTTATGTTTAATTGTATTTTTGTGTACATAGTGTACCCTTTCATGTTTTTCTATACATTTTATAGGTATTTATGCGTATTTGGAGTATGAGCAATAAAGTATCGAAGACACGGCTTCAAATACGGGATTTTGAGAAATTCGTCAATGAATAAGGCTCAAAATAAAAGAATAATAAATCATCAATTTGGTTGATATTGTGTCATTGTTATAAGGAGCATTGAATAAGTTTTCCAACGCTTCGAACAGAGCTCAAATCGGAGTTACGGTTCAAAAGTTATGGCTGAAATAGTGCAAAATGTCGTGTTGGTTTTTCATCTTGTTGTCATCTTTCGCCGGGCGATGCTTTTTGGTCGTCGGGCGTTACTGGACAGTCATAAATGCATATTTAGGGCCAAAAACACATTTTTTAGGTTATGTTTTGGGTATTTTTGGTCCCAATTCATCAAACCTCCATTTTTGGTCTTGAGAAGCTATAAAACAACATTGGAGCTTGCATCTTGATGATCCGAAATCAGATTTCTCATCAATCGGCGCTGACAATTCGTGAGATGTTTGGTTTTTCCTCCATTTCTTCTCTATGTATTTATCTATTTGTTGGGTATGTTTGTATATTTACTTTGAACATATGTATATTTGTTGATCATGGTGTTGTATAAAGCTTGCTTTACAAATCAATCTTGATGTCTTCTTTGATTTTTGCTTTATGTTTGGATTTGGATTGTTATAGACATATACCTCACAAATCTTGATTAAGGATGGATATCTATTAGTTTCTAGATTCTAGAGATAGATTTAGAGCTAATGTTCACTTCGGGTGCTAAAGTTTAATACCTCCGTGTTATTGTAGCGGGCAAGACATTGTCGGTAGAGTAATATGGTTGGTCTCGCGACTTGGCGTTAGACATACCCTTCGTTGTGGGTACATCTCGTGGTGTCCGTGATGATTTTGACGAGTACAGTAGGTTGAGTGCAACTGATCAATAGGTTTAAGTTTGTGACGAGTAGTGTAAATTCCTGCCTAGTAGGTTTCTCCTTTCTATTTAATGTATTTATTTTCTTGTCAATAGTTTTTACCCTTTTCTTACAAACAAAGCCATTTAATCCCTAAACTCATTAACAAATGCATTGTCGAACGGATGAATTCCTGGATAAATATTCATGGGTTCTGTAGTGAATCTTCATGGATGTTCATCAAAGTTCATGACTGTGGATGAAGGTTCATAGGCCTAACTTCATAGATTAGTGTCGGGGTCATCCTCTCCGAATTACGGGGAGGACTTGGGCAGCTTGGCCCGTCTGACCAAATGTCCCCGCAGAGGGTGTAGTGTATTCCAGCGTGGCAGTCGAGGGCTTGGGTTGAGGTCCATTCCTTGACACATTCATTGCCTTTTTACTTGATTTGTTGTGGAAGAGTGAATTTGATGATGTCGAATTCACTGTTTTCCCCTGCTTTTCAGGTATGGTGGCACATCCAGTCGAGAAAGTCACCGTGTCCGACACTCATGAGAACGAAACTACTGTCGCAGAGGAATAGTGCTCGCGCCTAGAAACAAAAGGTCGTGTTTTTCGCAGAACATTTTTGACGCGTTCAATTGTCCAGAGGTTCGAGCAGAGGGTGCTCCTGCCAATTGGACTATTCAGATCCCTCACCGAAACAGGAGGATATGCTCGACATATTCGGACAAACACTTTTCCATATATGAATTTACCTTTAAGAAAGCGGGAATGTATTTGCCTTTCAACGACTTGAGAGTTTTCAATTTTTTTTAATAATATGTCATGTTTTCATTGTGATTATGTATGATATATATAAACACAATAGCATGACTGAATATCAAGCTAAGGTTTCCAAACATGTCTAAGATTATATGCCCAAACATATGAGATGTATCCTAAATTGTGGCACATACAACTATCAACTTAAATTTACAAGAATGTTGACTGCATTAAATTAACCCAAGACATGTACAATGACATTAAATTCTTGATATAAATACAAATCTATTTAAAAAACAATGCCATAGTTAAGTTAAAAAATAATTCAATCTCAAAATTTCACCATCGCAGATACCATAATAAATTTCTATTCATGTGAAAATATGTCATGTTTTCATTGTGATCATGTATGATGATATATATACAATAGCTTGGCTGAATATCAAGCCAAATTTCCAAACATAGATAAGATGATGCCCAATTACCCAAACTATATATGTATCCTAAATTGACATATACAACTATTTACACGAATGTTGATTGCATTACATTAACCTAAGACATGTACAACGATATTAAAATTTTTATATAAATAAAAATATATTTAAAAAACAATCTCATAGTTAATTTCTATAAAGTTAATAAACTTGATGTTTTTTTTTTTGTGAAAAATACTAGTAATAATATATTGATTCAAAATGATAAAGAAATTTAGTCCATTTAATATGGATCTCTACTTCTTATCTATAAAGAAAATTCATGCAAGAATTATTTTACAGAATTATCAGAAAAGATTAATTATCAATTTTTGGTAATCACAAAACTCAATATTATATGACCATGGTCGAATTTAAGTCGCTCAATGAATTACGAAGAAACTTCGAATATAGGAAATTTCCAAAACAAACTTTTTTTAAAGAAGAAAAGACACTGAATTCAATGAAGTCACGCAGAAACAAAGAACCTACGCTAAGGTTTGAAGTGTAGGAAACTCACAAAACAATTGTTTATGCCAAAGCTAACCCGCAAGTAACAACAACGTTATTACGGTGTCTTTCCCATTCCAACCGTACAATGGGAATCTCAGCCATTAGTTCACACCACTATAGGTCAATTTCACAATTTTGTTTACAAAGGAATTTTTTTTCTCACATATTTTGAAAATATATCTTCCAATACGTTTTATATTATCTGAAATACATACATTTAAAAGTTAACAAAGTAGTGTGTTAATCGTGTAAAATAATTTTATACGATTATTAAATTTTATCGTCATTAAATTTTTTTTATCGTGTCATTACATTTTTTTTTAAAATAAAAGAGTGATTTTATTAGATACATAGTTGTGATTGATTGATAGCGTAAAATTATATTACACTATCACTGCTGTCAGTGTATCAATCACTTTCTCTATATTTTTTGATTAAAAACGACACTCATTCATTCAAATTGATAGAATAAATCGAATAATACAAATTCAAAATCGCTATAAACTGAAAAGGATGAATCTGCGAACAAACTCACAACATCCATGTTAATAGTATATAACGGCAAAATATCTACAAATGTGATAAAGCCTGACAAAATTGAAATGTTCGGAATATCCATGTCTCCGAATCTGCAGCGTTGAGGACGTCAAATTCATTGATTGAATATGGATTGAGTCGAAACTAATCTATCAATCTGAATCCAACAAATACCACACTAAAGACAGAAAAACCAAATAACACTGTAATAAGACGACGATCAACACAACGTCGCACTTAGACGACGAAATCACAAACCAAAAAATAAAAAGTATATGTGAAATTACTTTTTAAATAAAAAGAAAAATAAATAAATTAGAGGAGTGATTTTGAATCAAAAATGATCCTAAAATCACTTCTCTTTAAAAAATGAAACATTTTTCTCTATATTTAATTAGTTAAAAATTTATTATTTTTCTTCTTTCTAATATGTTAGGTGTAGAGAATTTTATATTATTCTCATTTCCAAAAAAAGAAAAATCTGTTTTGTTGTCATTTGCAAAAGATGAATTTTTTCTCTCATTTTCTCAAAAATAAAAAAATTTCTATTTCTGACACTGAGATTCTTCTCTTAACTATTTCTTCTTATTTGTTTCTTTCCATTTCCACTGTTCTCTGCGTGACTTGAACAAACGCGTTGACCTCATTCTTGGGTTTCGTTCCTCGAATTCAAAGTTTTGATCTTTCAAAAATTCCAAACTCGACACACAATCTTTAATCTTCCAAATTCTCAGATTCCTCTAGGTTCAATTTTCTTCTGGTTTTCTGTGTTGATGGATAACACGGATTCAAAAGTTGTTAAAGATGGTAAGAGCTACATGATGGATAAAGCTGTGGTGAGTTGTGTTATGGATGGTGAAAAAGCTGAAGATCATGTGATTGGCGAAGATGATAGTGATTGTAATTCTTTGTTGCCTCCTAGGAGAGGTGGAATGTCAAGGAACTGTGATAAGACAAGAAGGAAAGTTCAGTGGAATGATAAGAATGGTAATAAGCTTGCTGAGGTGTTGGAATATGTACCAAGGTAACTATTGTTGTTGTTTTTGTTGTTGTTGTTGTAAGTTTTTGGTTTTTATGTATGACAATGATCTGAAAACAATAGCTTATATAAAAACAATCTGACTTTATTTCATCCTTTATTTCCCAAATGTGTCTGCAGTGATGTTAGCGACTCAGAAGACGACGGAGATTCAGATTCTTGTATCTGTACAATAATGTAGAAATCATCTTGATATTAGTTGTCTCAAACTCTCTGGATTATTCAGGGTCATAATTATAGCTTGGATTCAGTTCATCTTACTGAATTTTCAGATGATTTCTTACACGGACTTTTGGATGAATCTTCGAACTTAGGTTGAAAGTGCCCCGCGAGACTCAAACATACTAAGTGCGGAAAATAGAGGTATTACAGATTTGAACCTGTGTCCACAAGCACATCAAATATATCCACAATTTTTACTATCTCAGCTGCACTTGAGGTGATTCAAGTATTCACTCCCAACTAACTGTGCTGAAACCTGGTCCTTCATTGTGCTCTTGATTATTGAAGTTTTCATGTCAGACACATGAGTTTTGTACACACTGTCTAGGAATGAGTCAGTTCGATGTGTTTACCTCGACAATATCTTTGTAAGTTTTGTATTAAATATGAATGAATTACAAAAACTTCTCATGAAGTACATTTAGTCTATAAATTTAGTGAAATTCGAAATTTTATTGATATAGTTTATTTTCACTGTTAGTTTTGATGTATGCTCTTGGAGTTTAAGTAAATGTCAATTTTTGGAGTTGTTAGATATGTCATACAGGTGCAATGTGAATAGCAAGTGTGAATCATACTTTAAAGTTTTGCTTAAGTGTGGCATTTGAGTTGTATTTTGGTTTGGAACAGAAGATCGATGATATGAAGCGAAGGATTTCTTTCGGTGTTGTGGTGCGAGTCTCCGATATCATTGAGCGGAGTGTATATGAAATGTTAACATTCCAACATTCAAGTCAACGAAGTTACAGAGATTTAACTGAAATTGCTCTGTCAATAACAGTTTAATTTCATTTATACTTTGATATTTTTATCGCATTTTTGATATTTTTTATTTATCGTTTTATCGTAGTAGGTGTGCCTCGCAACTATCCATGATTCTCTTTTAGGTTGAAACCTTAACAACGTTTTTTTAATCAAGCAATTGATCAATAAGTCAACATGTTTGACTTGAATAACAAGTTTGAAGACTTGAAGGAGATATTTTTAAGTTTGATTTGAATCACAACTTTGTCTGATTCGAATCAAGAGTAAATTTTGAAATTTGAAATTTGGCGCAAAAGGCTTGATTTATATTAAGGTATTGCATGACTAGAATAAAAGACACATTGTCTAGAATCATGAATGAACACAAATAATTGGAAATCAATTATGATTGTGTGATTTGAATCATAGTAATGGCTAATTCCATATCATGAATGAACACAAAGAATTGGAAATTAATTCTGGTTGTGTGACTTGTTTGACTCGAATGACATGATTCAAGTTATGCCTCAAACCAAACAAGCCAAATATTGATTTTAGCATTTAGATCCAAGTGACTCTTTTATTTTATTCAAAACATTATTTTGGATCTTGACTTGAATCAAATTCTTAGTTTATCATCTATTTTGTGTCTTATCTCTAATACACATATAATATTTTTCTTTCTCTCTTTAGAAAAAATTCATTCATAATTTTCACAATCTTTGAAAAACCAAGAGCGTTCTTTCAATCACACAAGCTTTCTTTCTCCATTTAAAATTGAATAAAACCTTCCTTGAGTTTTGATTTCGTGAGTTCTAATTATGTATTGTGTGAGACTCATTTGAAAAACATATGTCTTCAACCTTTAGCCAAAAAACTCCATTGTTGAGGTTATTCAATTCTAAGACTGAATGTGACTTGTGGTTGTAAGGCACATTAAAGATTCCAATGTTTTTGTGAAGATTGTTTTGTAAGGTAGATTCAAGATATTCTAATATTTTTATGAAGAGTGTCATTCCGTTGTATTGAAGATATTGCTTGATTAGTGGTGTATTGGTCGTTCTGATTGTGTTGTTGTAAATTTTTTAATCTTGTGAACTTTGAGATGTTTACATTAATGTATTCAATACCAATTATTAATATTATTAATTATTATTCTAGATATATAACTCGGAGGTATTACAATTTGATGCGACAGAAATATAAGAGTATCCAACTTTCTTTGAAGAAACAAAATAATTGTGTTTGAGCTCTACGCCAACACGTTCAACTATCCTTTTGGACACTTTGTGTCATATGTTCAAGGAAAAGAGATCACCTGTAATGTTTTCTCTATCAATAGAATGTTGGATTTACAATCACATGAAGAATGTTATGTTCAAAGAAGGAGGCAACCACAAAACCAACCAACTGAAGAAGAACAGAAACCAATGTTTGCACAATTGTGTCGATCAGACATAATATGGATTAGGAAACATATACCTCTTCTAACTTCTACTATGATCTCTAATCTTTGACCTCAATTTCATGCATATTTGCAGGAATACCACCTTTGAAGGTAGAGAAAACTAAGAAATGGGGGATTTAAATTGTGTTCATAGAAAACATTACCCATTAAAATTCTAAGCACTCAAATGATAATAGCAATAAATACAATGAAGATAAAGGACATGAGAATTTTATCTAGGTTCACTGTTAACTATGCTACTCCTGTCCACTACCACAAGTATGATTTCACCTTATTCAAGAACTTAATCCACTATAATCAAACTGGTTATAATCGCACGGATAAACGTCAGTGACTAACACACAATAACATATTAAGGGATCCAACCGGATATAACGTTCATTGACCCAATAGAATCTGATCCCTCAAGATCTCCTACCAGAATTTCCTTACAATGATATCCATCAGAGATCTCACAAGAGTCTGACCTTCATTCGTTCCTCTTTGAGATATGACTACTGAAATTCTGGCTGCAGATACTCAATGTCACGTTCAATGTTATGACACCATATTTGACTTTCTATAAGACAGTAAATACAAAAATAGTAAAGAACACAGTCAATCGTTCACCCAGTTCAGTGTGCAACAACACCTACTCTGGGGGATACCAAGCCAGGGAGGAAATCCACTATAAGAGATATTAATTCAGGAATAAACCAACCAGTTTATCTCCTTCACTTAAGACCTACCCAATGCAACTTCAATCTAAGTACAACTTAAACCTGAGTTCCTACTCACTCCCCCTCAATCACAGCAGTGATACTTAAAACAATTGACTAATGAATTGATGAAGACACTCTTCAAAACATACACTTGATTATGCTTCACATCTTATTAATCAAGCAACACAAACACTCTTGCTTCACAGCTTTGAGTGATACATAAACCTAACTTGACTTTGCTTCAAAGCTTTAGTCAAGAGACACAAAAACACTCTTGCTTCAAAGCTTTGAGTGATACACAACCCTTACAATTAAAACCTATTCCAAGTCACTTATCACAATGATACTTGCTTGGATTACAATAGTTAAAACTATACAGCTTCTAAATGATCTTCTGTCAAAAACGGATAAATTCCAAACAGCAGCCCTGTTGAATATATAGCAGCTGCATCTTCAGTTAGGGTTTCCACAAGAAGCTAGGGTTAATTCCGTTTAACCTTAAGACTTGGTCACATGACTTTATCAACCAGGTTAGGGTTGAGCTAGATTAACCCCAAGTCCACGAGATTTTCTATTCTGGAAAGACTGAGTCATTTTCCTGAAAAAACTCAGAATTACCCAAACTGCAAAACTGTTAGTTCAGAACAGGATGTCTTAACATTTGTTATGACATCTGAATTCCTGTCTACTGATTTTGGTAAATATGATCTTTTTGCAAAATGCTCAGATACACACTCATAAACAGCAACACCTGTATGACAATATTTTTCTGCAAAGGTACCTAATAAATTAGTACCTAATAAACTAGAATATTATGACATCAGTCATGACATTCACACACCTGGTTTTACCAAAAATGCATGTCAATAACTAAACAACTACAAACTCTCCCTTTGGCAGATTTTTGGCTAAAGCCCCTAAGCAATCAGAGATAGATAGCATCAGAATAAATATGACTGCAGAAAAATAGAATGTCTATCAAGTAATTGACAGTAATTGACCACAGAATAATATCTCCCCCTCTTTAGCCACAAATGGGCCAAAGATACATGTTCTTAAAAATTATACAGTCATCCCAAAAGTATTAAAAACAACAACTAAAATCTGAACACACTTGCAAACTCCACCAGGAACCAGCAACAACTCAACCAACCTTTAAGCACTGTCATCAGACTCAGAAGGTTCAGGCTTCTTCCTTTTCTTGTGAGCAATATCAGCATTCTTCTCTTTGTCTGATGTCTCAATATCCTTAGAGACATCTGGATTTGTTTCAGCATTTGAACTTTCTTGATTTAAAGGAACAGAAATGCCAGGAACTAAGTGGTTCTCGTTCAGAATTCTTGTAACAATTTTAGCTATTGCTTGACGAATATAGGCTGACCCTTCCCTATTTGCAATTTCAGAGGGAACAAAAGAAGAAGGATGAGAAGGATTACCAGAGGCAGTAGCTTGGGACCTTCCTGCATGCCTTGTTCTCAGCTCTTTGACCTTGGTGGGGTTAGTTTCCACGTCTCTAAGAGGAGCGATCTCCAGGACTTCAGAATCCAGGCAAGATGAGATTGCCCTAGAATCTTGATCAGAGGAAGAGGATGAAATAGTCGTATTGGATGATGATGGTGTTTGAGACATTTTGATAGTCTTAGAAGACCAATAGCAACTGGAGAGAAAATTCTGATTGAGAGATTGGGTTTTGATGCGGAGACGAGAGAGGAAGGAAGAAAAGGAGTGTCTATTCAACTTCTTAAAAGAATTGAGGGAAATGGGAAAATATAAGTTTAACCCAATCAGAACAGACTTAACAAGCATAACTCCTTCAACCCTTGTTTTAAGCAAAATTAATTGCTACAATTCCTCATGTTGGCAAATACCCAGCTTACCCCTCAAGTTTTCAAATTGATTTGCATCAAGTGCCTTGGTAAAAATGTCAGCCAGCTGTAGCTCAGTGGCAACATGTTCCAATTTAATTGTCTTCTCTTCTACAAGGTCTCTGATAAAGTGATGTCTTATGTCAATATGTTTGGTCCTACTATGCTGAATGGGATTCTTGGAAATGTTGATTGTACTCAGATTGTCACAGTACAATGTCATAACATCTTGTGTGACATTATACTCAGTAAGCATCTGTTTCATCCAGATCATTTGAGAACAGCTACTACCAGCTGCAATGTATTCAGCTTCAACAGTAGAGAGAGACACACAATTCTGTTTCTTGCTGAACCAGGAAACCAGATTATTTCCCAAGAAGAAACATCCTCCAGAGGTTCTTTTTCTATCATCAGCACTACCAGCCCAATCAGCATCACAGTAACCAGTCAGAGTTGGTTCACAGCCATGAGAATATAGCAACCCATAGTTGTAAGTTCCACTCACATACTTCAAAATTCTCTTCACTTGATTGATATGACTGACTTTAGGATCAGCTTGGTATCTTGCACAAACTCCAACTGCAGAAGCAATGTCAGGTCTGTTGGCTGTTAAGTACAACAAGCTTCTTATCATGCTTCTGTACAGACTTTGATCCACCTTAACCCCACTTGAATCTTTGGAAAGCTTTAAATGAGTAGGAGCAGGAGTCCTTTTGTGACTGGCATTCTCCATACCAAACTTCTTTACAATGTTCTTTGCATACTTGCTTTGAGATAAGAAGATTGAGTCCTCCATCTGTGAGACTTGCAGTCCAAGAAAATAAGTTAGTTCTCCCATGAGACTCATTTCGAATTCAGCCTGCATCTGGTCAGCAAAATGTTTAACCATAGGTTCTGACATTCCTCCAAACACTATGTCATCAACATATATTTGGGCAACCATCAACTTCCCTCCTTCAGTTTTGACAAAGAGTGTTTTGTCCAAGCCTCCTTTTATGTATCCTTTGTCTGAGAGAAATTTTGTTAACCTGTCATACCATGCTCTAGGAGCTTGTTTCAGGCCATATAGAGCTTTTCTCAATTTGTAGACATGATCAGGGTGGTTTGGATCCACAAAGCCTTTAGGCTGTTCCACATAAGCTTCCTCATTCAAGTACCCATTTAGAAAGGCACTTTTCACATCCATCTGAAATAACTTGAACTTCAGAAGACAAGCAATTGACAATAGGAGTCTGATTGATTCCAGCCTGGCTACAGGTGCAAAGGTTTCATCAAAATCAACCCCTTCAACCTGAGTGTATCCTTGAGCAACAAGTCTTGCCTTATTCCTGGTGACAACTCCTTCAGCATCTGATTTGTTCTTGAAAATCCATTTTGTGCCAATGATGTTAGTTCCTTCAGGTCTAGGAACCAGTTCCCAAACTTCATGTTGCTTGAATTGGTTCAGTTCATCTTGAATTGCTCCAATCCAGTATTCATCAGTTAAAGCTTCCTTGACATTTCTTGGTTCCATTTTAGACACAAAACAAGAGTTTGAGATGATTTCTCTAGATCTTGTAATGACTCCACTGTTGGGATCTCCTATGATGAGCTCTTTTGGATGATCCTTCTGAATTCTGATGGAAGGGATCTTGCTAGCTTCCTTTGATTCAGATTCTATTGTGGTGGTGTTGGGTAGATCATTCTGTTGGGTTGAAGTCTCAAAAAATGTCTCAACATTACAAGGGACATCTATTTCCTCATGATAATCATCAATTATGACATTTATTGATTCCATCATGGCTTTGGTCCTGTAATTGAATACTCTATAAGCTCTGCTGTTTGAGGAGTATCCTAGAAATATGCCTTCATCACTTTTAGGGTCCAGTTTTCTTCTTTGTTCACGATCTGCCAGAATATAGCATTTGCTGCCAAACACATGGAAGTACTTCACAGTTGGTTTTCTTCCTTTCCAGAGTTCATATATGGTGGATGAGGTTCCCTTTCTCAAGGTGACCCTGTTATGGACATAGCAGGCTGTATTCATAGCTTCAGCCCAAAAATACATAGGAAGTCTTTTGGCATGTATCATTGCTCTGGCAGATTCCTGTATGGTCCTGTTTTTTCTTTCCACAACTCCATTTTGCTGAGGAGTTATAGGAGAAGAAAATTCATGACTAATTCCTTCTGAGGAACAGAAATCATCAAACTTGCTGTTTTCAAATTCCTTGCCATGATCACTTCTGATTCTGACAATACACCCTTCCTTTTCTCTTTGAATTTTTTTGCACAATTCTTTAAAAACTTCAAATACATCAGATTTTTCCCTAATGAAGTTAATCCAGGTGAATCTGGAAAAATCATCCACAACCACATAGGCATATCTTTTTCCACCAAGACTCTCCACCTGCATTGGTCCCATCAGATCCATATGAATAAGTTCTAGAACCTTAGAGGTGGTCAGATGTCTTGACTTTGGATGTGACATCCTAGTCTGCTTACCAACCTGACATTCACCACAAACTCTTCCTTCATCAATTTGCAGTCTTGGAATCCCTCTGACTGCCTCCATGGAGATAATCCTTTTCATACCTCTTAGATGAAGATGGCCAAGTTTCTGGTGCCACAGTTTCACCTCTTTTTCTTCTTTTGCAATGGAACACACAGAGGAGAAATTAGTGTTCTCAGGCTCCCACAAGTAACAGTTATCTTTAGATCTGACTCCTTTCATTACAATTTCTTATTTTTCATTAATTACAAGACATTCAGATTTTGAGAAATTGACCTTGAATCCTAGATCACACAATTGACTGATACTAATGAGATTAGCAGTCAGCCCTTTTACCAGCAGTACTTCATTCAGACTTGGAACTCCAGGGCAGTCCAAATTACCAACTCCTTTGATTTCACCTTTAGCACCATCTCCAAAGGTCACAAAACTGGTGGTGTGAGGTTTAACATTATTGAGGAGGTTCTTGATTCCAGTCATATGTCTGGAACACCCATTGTCAAAGTACTAGTCTTCCTTTGCAGAGACCCTCAGGGAAGTGTGGGCTATCAGGGCAGTAGCCTTTTTCTTCCATTTAGGAGCATGTGGTACCTTTTTAGACTTAGGTTTGACACCTGAGTTCTGATTAGGGTATCCATGCAATCTGAAGCAGAAAGGTTTTATGTGGCCATACCTCCCACAATGATGACATCTCCATCTTTGGTACCTTTTCTTCATATGTCTCTGTTCCTGATGTTGAGAGTTGTGCTGAGACATCTGTTTTGACATTTGCTTATCAGGCCTGATCTTCTTGTTTGTACCAGATTTCTTTGCTTCCACAAATCCTAGTCCAGATTTGTTTCCCACATTTTGTCCAACCTGAAGGATCTCTTCCAATTTGTCTGTTCCATTAGTCAGCATCTTGACAGATTTGGTCATTTGGTTCAGTTGTGAGTTCAGCAATTGAACTTCCCCTTCTAGATGACTTATAGTTTCAAGGTCTGCCCTTTTTTCAGCCTCCAGCTTTATGATGAGTTTTGATTGTTTCTCATTCTGCACACAGACTTCAGCACTTCTGATACACAATTTCTTGTAAGTATCAGCCAGTTCTTCAAATGTCACTTCTTCATCACTAGTGTCACTTTCAGAGGTACAAACACCAGTTAGAGCAGTAACTAGTTTGGCAGATTCTTCTTCAGAATTACTTTCTGAATCACAGTCAGACCAAGTAACAGTCATTCCTTTCTTTTGTTTCTTAAGAAAGGTAGGACATTCAGCTCGAATATGCCCATATCCTTCACAACCATGGCATTGAATTCCTCTGCCTTGATTTCCCTTCTCTTCTGACCTTGGTCTTCTGCTGGAACTGTCAATGTCAGAGGGAATGTTATGAACATTAGACCTTGACTTTGGATCTATTCTTTTGATGAGTTTGTTGAATTGTCTTCCAAGAATGGCTATAACTTCTGAAATATTTTCTTCTTCATCCTCCTTGTTTTCAACATCAGTGTTGGATACAAGTGCTATGCTCTTGTTCTTCTTGTCACCATTATCAGTGATCCCCATCTCAAAAGTCTGAAGAGACCCAATAAGTTCATCCACTTTCAACTTGCTGATGTCCTGGGCTTCCTCTATGGCAGTTACCTTCATTGCAAATCTTTTAGGCAAGGATCTGAGAATCTTTCTCACCAATTTTTCTTTTGACATCTTTTCTCCCAGTGCTCCTGAGGTGTTGGCAATCTCCAAGATGTTCATGTGAAACTCATGAATGGTTTCATCTTCCATCATTTTTAGATTCTCAAACTTGGTAGTCAACATCTGAAGCCTTGACATTTTTACTTTGGAAGTGCCCTCATGGGTAGTTTTGAGAGTGTCCCAAACTTCCTTGGCCAGTTCATATTGATGTACTAGTCTGAATATGTTTCTATCAATTCCATTGAACAAGGCATTTAAAGCTTTGGAGTTTCCCAGGGCTAACTCATCTTCTTCTTTACTCCAATCTTCCTCAGGCTTCAGACTGATTGTCCCATCTTTCTCAGTTATGGTGGGATGGTTCCATCCTTTGTCAACAGCTCTCCAAGCCTTTTTGTCCAGAGATTTTAAGAAGGCAATCATACGAGGTTTCCAGTAGTCATAATTTGTTCCATCCAGAATGGGTGGTCTATTTCCAAAAACTCCTTCTTTGTCCATAGTGCCAGAAAGTGATATCCCTAGATCTCACCCAGTAATACAGGCAGGGTGCCTGCTCTGATGTCAATTGAAATTCTGGCTGCAGATACTCAATGTCACGTTCAATGTTATGACATCGTATCTGACTTTCTATAAGACAATAAATACAAAAACAGTAAAGAACACAGTCAATTGTTCACCCAGTTCAGTGTGCAACAACACCTACTCTGGGGGCTACCAAGCCAGGGAGGAAATCCACTATAAGAGATATTAATTCAGGAATAAACCAACCAGTTTATCTCCTTCACTTAAGACCTACCCAATGCAAGTTCAATCTAAGTACAACTTAAACCTGAGTTCCTACTCACTCCCCCTCAATCACAGCAGTGATACTTAAAACAATTGACTAATGAATTGATGAAGACACTCTTCAAAACATACACTTGATTATGCTTCACAGCTTATTAATCAAGCAACACAAACACTCTTGCTTCACAGCTTTGAGTGATACATAAACCTAACTTGACTTTGCTTCAAAGCTTTAGTCAAGAGACACAAAAACACTCTTGCTTCAAAGCTTTGAGTGATACACAACCCTTACAATTAAAACCTATTCCAAGTCACTTATCACAATGATACTTGCTTGGATTACAATAGTTAAAACTATACAGCTTCTAAATGATCTTCTGTCAAAAAGGGATAAATTCCAAACAGCAGCCCTGTTGAATATATAGCAGCTGCATCTTCAGTTAGGGTTTCCACAAAAATCTAGGGTTAATTCCGTTTGACCTTAAGACTTGGTCACATGACTTTATCAACCAGGTTAGGGTTGAGCTAGATTAACCCCAAGTCCACGAGATTTTCTGTTCTGGAAAGACTGAGTCATTTTCCTGAAAAAACTCAGAATTACCCAAACTGCAAAACTGTTAGTTCAGAACAGGATGTCTTAACATTTGTTATAACATCTGAATTCCTGTCTACTTATTTTGGTAAATGTGATCTGTGATCGGTGGATCTGGAACTGACTGTTTAACGCTGGTTCGCGAAATGTCGCGGAAGCAAGAGTCGCCACCGTCTTTTATTTTCTCCAAATGGAAAGGACAAAAGCACAGAAAAATTCCTTAAAGAGATTGCTCTCGGTTCGGGAGGTAGGTTATAGAAAGGGAAGGTGTTAGCACCCTTTCTATCCATGGTTATCCATGGGCTCTTAGATACTTGCTCACTTGTGTTTTCAAAAATGGTTTGTTTGCTTTTCAATGTGGGTTTTAAAAAGTTTCTTTGAAAATTCCAGTTCGACTCTTGTATCGGTCCTCAAGAGTGTTTGAAAAGTTGCTTTCGAAAGCTTTTTGAAAAGGTGTTGGTGTGAAAAGTATTTTTGATTTGTTTTGAAATTTAGAGCAAGTATCTATGAGAACCTACCTACCCTAAGGAATTAGTCTGTGTAGATGTCCTTTAAAGTAGTGCCATCCCACCATTGAGAGGTAGGTAGCACCACCGTTGGAGGTGTTCGGGTCAATTCGAGGTTCGGGACATGGTGATCACCGGAGCAATGGGAAGACACCTTAGAAGCTACCCTCATGCCAGGTTCCCGGATCATGAGGACTTACTAAGACATCCTCTACTCGACGATCACCTTTCGAGGTAAGGCAACAGTGAGACGTACCCTAGGGGTGGTGTGTGCGATTCGTGTGTCGTTTTCATTTGCATTTATCTTGTCATGTTATTGGTGTTCTAGCGCTTGTTTTTATTTTGTCCATACATTCTTTCATGCTTTGATTCAACAGTTAAAAATATTGCGGGAATGTAAAAATCTAAAGCTATTACAAAGGCGCGGGTCCACATCGCCAAAATTAACCAGGACTCGATTTGACAGAAAAATAAAGAGAGGTAAATAAAGAATTAAAGGTGTGAGTAATTAAAGACATGGCTTCGGGAGAGATACATAAGTATTATAATGAAATAAGATAAATACGCGAGTTAATGAGAATTAAACGAAACGAGGGCGTTGGACCCTTTTGCAAAATTAAATTACATGAAATTAATTAATAAAAAGAAAGAACTTGTTTTTTTGTGTTTTTAGTATTTTAGGATTTAATAGAAAAAAGAATTAATTGAAATTAAACGCTAACCCTAATTCTATTTTATTTTAATTTATTAAGAAAACATTAGAATTTAACCTAAATTAACCCTAATTTTTACATACAAATTTAATTATAAAAATAAATAAAATAAATAATATTATTATAAAAAAGAAAAATTAAAAAGGAATAAAAACATTAATTAAACCTAATTCTATGTTTTTTTTTATATTTTTTATTAAAAGAATTAAAATTGCAAACCTAATTTAAAACTAAATTCAATTACATACAAATTTATTTAAGAAAATACTAAAATTATTTATTGTTTTTTTTTCTTTTCCGATTTTTATGGTGGTATTTTTATATTTATGAAAATAATTAATTAAATTAACCAAAAACAATAATTAAAAGGAAAAAAGAAAAATAAAATAAAAAAGTAGAAGGAATTGCAAACCTAGGGGGTCTGCCCCTGATTTTGGAGGTGAAAGTTTAAGAATTCTGGCCCATTTAGCATGGCCCTTTTGACTTTTTGCATGACACGTACATACGCGTTGACTAGGGCGCACTGTGTTCCTCAATCCATGGCCTTTGATTTGATGAAGCTGGACGCGTGGACATTGATCTTTGAGGATGCATGATGGTCTTTGTTATTGAAACTGCATAGGAATCGTTATTGAAAAATAATATGGAAACATGGAAGACCTGGGGCTCGAACCCAGGTCATGGATGTTGCTAGCGTATGTGCCTTGCCACTGAACCAATTGTTGCGCTTTGTAAATAATGTAATAAACAAATAATATCAAACAAAGCTAATGCGTTAGTGGATTAAAGCGCGCAAAATTTAAACTGACCAACCAACATATGCCACGATATCGTCTTCCTCGCTGGTTTTATTTTTTTTGAAACAAGAACACATTAGCAACGGTTTTCCACGCGTTCTCTTAGGCATGCTACTAAAAAATAGCGATTAGCCCTATGACGCTCATAAATTGAGCGCGAGGGCAGCTTCTTCTTCGTCCAGACCTGCTGATTCCATTCCTGGCATCGTGGTTTGCTAATTTTACAAGACCAAGAAATCCCCAATTCAGAATCCTGTAAACCCTAAAAATCGATAATGGTATCTTGGCATATAACGTGTAAAACTTCAATTAAAGCACATGATTAGTTTGCAAACATCATCATAAACACAAACATAACAATAAAATATGTTAACAATGCATGTATGGGAGAAACCGATTCAGGAATTTTCTTCACCAACTTCCATGGTGATCTTACGTTTTCTTGAGTATGGGGCTTGGGGAACGATTGGAATATGTCCTGTAACCTTCAAGGAAGCTAATGGAATGGAAATCGTGGCTTGAATCGCCTTGCAAGTTAGTTTTCAGAATTGAGTTTTAGACAAAATTTTCCAAGTTTGATAATGGTTTTCTGCGCAGCTTCAAGGGTCATTAGGACTAGGTTTTTGTTCCTTGTATAAGTAGTAATGAATTAGGTCAAAGAAATTGTCCAAAGATCCATGAATTAAAGGATTCAATATTTGATTTCTTCACCATGAAAATCAAATCTTTTTTCATGTGTTTTTTGTTCTCAATCACACCAATCAATCCAAATATTTCCATATTGGTACATGCACGAGATCTTGAGAATAAAACATGTACAAAAAGATTGGAAAACCTAGGTTAGCATTTTTCATATATTTATTTTGATTTAAATGAATTATTATAAATAAAAATTCAAATAAATAAATAAAAAATGAATAAAGACTTCCCTTTGGGCCAAGTAGTCGTGCATATGTCATGGATGATGAATTATGGAAGAAAAATGGGCCCATTAGCAATTTTAAGTCATTTGAATCAATGTTGACTTTTCAAAATATCCAAAAATTTCCCAACTTCCACAAGGCATAACTTGCTCAATTTTTAAGCTTTTCTCATGTTCTTGGACATTTTGGAAAGGTCTTTGAGTCCTCTAACCAATGCCTTTGGTCCCATGTCATTTTGATTTAACAATCTCAAGTTATGGTCTTTGACTTAAAGTCTCTTTTTGTTGACTTTTGAAAATGACCTATAATGTTGAAATTGATAACTTTTTGTGAGAGCATTTATTGGACTTGAAGTATGAAGATGAGTTGTAGGAAATGTCTTTCTCTTCAAAATGAGCTTTGGATGGAATTTTTCTGATAATCCATGTGAAAGTTATGCCTTGGTCAATTTACAGTTGACTTTTTCAACTGTCCAAATAAGGAAACTTTTGCATTTTGATGATTTTTGAGCCAAGCTTTGAGAATCATGATCAAGCATTGATCAAATGATGTTTGTGACTTCAAAATGATATGTTGACCAAAAATTTGAACTTTTGACTGTCAAATGACCATTTTGCCCCTACAGTTGACTGTAGTGCAATTAGGGTTTTTGACTGTGCAATTTTGTGCTGAAAGCCTTGAAAATTGATATGAGGATACTTGACCATATTTGTAGGCATGTGAGACTTGATTGGACCTTTGGAAACTTCATTTTCTTGATCAGAACAAAAACCCTAATCTTGACTGTATAGGAGACCTTTGCACTGTGCAACCCTTGGGGAATTTTGAAGCTTGACTTGGAAATTTCTTAAAGAATATGGGAGGGCAAATTTTGGGGTACAACAGTTGCCCCTGTTCAATCTTCTTAGACCTGAGGATGCAGATTGGCTGACGTGCCTTTCGTAATCCGAGGGTAGAAGATGATTGAACACTAGAGTGCCCAGAAATTTGCGCTCACATAGTAGCAGTGATGATAGGAATGGGCTTACAGATGCCATTTGGAGATTGATGAATAGGATGATGGGCTTATAGATGCCATCTGGATGTTGATCGTGTAAGAGATTCCTTAGCGAGAACCTGCATACCTGCAAAAGAAAAAACGAGTACCTGACACGTTGCAAGAACTGGTTTTCGGATGGTTTGTATAAATGTGTCCTGACTGGTTACAGAAGCTGGATCTGGAGCTTCAAACGGTGATGAATGAACCAGGGATGGTTACTACCTTAGCATGAACAGTAAGAGAACCTTGGGTGACTTTAACCTCCACAACGCTCGTTGAGAAAATCTTGGCAGGAATTACCATCTTCTCAGTATCGGAAAGAGAACCAATAGGCAATTATAATCTGAAAGGGAATTACATCTCACGCACCGTCGGGGAGAGGACCACAGGAAATCATAACCTAAAAGGGAATTACATCTCACGCACCGTCGGGGAGAGGACCACAGGAAATCATAACCTAAAAGGGAATTACATCTCACGCACCGTCGGGGAGAGGACCACAGGAAATCATAACCTAAAAGGGAATTACATCTCACGCACCGTCGGGGAGAGGACCACAGGAAATCATAACCTCAAAAGGAATTACCACCTCACGCACCGTCGGGGAGGGAACCACAGGAAATCATAACCTAAAAGGGAATTACATCTCACGCACCGTCGGGGAGAGGACCACAGGAAATCATAACCTAAAAGGGAATTACATCTCACGCACCGTCGGGGAGAGGACCACAGGAAATCATAACCTAAAAGGGAATTACATCTCACGCACCGTCGGGGAGAGGACCACAGGAAATCATAACCTCAAAAGGAATTACCACCTCACGCACCATCGGGGAGGGAACCACAGGAAATCATAACCTAAAAGGGAATTACATCTCACGCACCGTCGGGGAGAGGATCACAGGAAATCATAACCTAAAAGGAATTACCACCTCACGCACCGTCGGGGAGGGAACCACAGGAAATCATAACCTAAAAGGGAATTACATCTCACGCACCGTCGGGGAGAGGACCACAGGAAATCATAACCTAAAAGGGAATTACATCTCACGCACCGTCGGGGAGAGGACCACATGAAATCATAACCTAAAAGGGAATTACATCTCACGCACCGTCGGGGAGAGGACCACAGGAAATCATAACCTCAAAAGGAATTACCACCTCACGCACCGTCGGGGAGGGAACCACAGGAAATCATAACCTAAAAGGGAATTACATCTCACGCACCGTCGGGGAGAGGATCACAGGAAATCATAACCTAAAAGGGAATTACATCTCACGCACCGTCGGGGAGAGGACCACAGGAAATCATAACCTAAAAGGGAATTACATCTCACGCACCGTCGGGGAGAGGACCACAGGAAATCATAACCTAAAAGGGAATTACATCTCACGCACCGTCGGGGAGAGGACCACAGGAAATCATAACCTAAAAGGGAATTACATCTCACGCACCGTCGGGGAGAGGACCACAGGAAATCATAACCTCAAAAGGAATTACCACCTCACGCACCGTCGGGGAGGGAACCACAGGAAATCATAACCTAAAAGGGAATTACATCTCACGCACCGTCGGGGAGAGGATCACAGAAAATCATAACCTAAAAGGGAATTACATCTCACGCACCGTCGGGGAGAGGACCACAGGAAATCATAACCTAAAAGGGAATTACATCTCACGCACCGTCGGGGAGAGGACCACAGGAAATCATAACCTCAAAAGGAATTACCACCTCACGCACCGTCGGGGAGGGAACCATAGGGAATTATAACCCGGATAACTTCTACTGAGTCTTCATCAGAAAAATCTGTTGGGAGTCGATTTAGCTGGACTAGAGAAGGCCTTGGGCTGGATAAGAAATCTTTGGAGTTGATTAACTGAACCGGTCTAGGTCTTGAAATATGATTGAGAATTTAACTGCATCTTTCCTAAAAGGTAAAGGTCAGTCCTATACAATGCATGATATGGATCAAGCAATGATGTTCTCAACATAAATGAGATTTGTATGATATGATGCGTATATGCATGCTATAATGATGTATGTGACGTTTATGTATGCTTTCGTCTAGGAAAGTAAATCCTTGACGGGTGCCGGGAAGTCACTCCTGGGCTGATGTTGGAGAATAGATTTTACTTCCGCTGGGGGATGATAATTGCAAGAATACCGGCAGGAGAAGATAACTCCGTTGAGGAATAAACTTGGCAAATGGAAGATTCTGCGGGGAGAAAAATACTCTAGCGACCATGCTGGGGAGTAATATTCTGTGGGGAGAGGGATGCTTTGCTGATTTGTTGATAACAACTTGCTGAGGATATCTTTGCTGTATTGGAAGTGCTAATAGACTTTGCTGGGGGTAAGAAGACTTTGTCGAGGACGCTCTTTCCGTGGCTTTTGGCTGAGGATAACCCAGTTATATCCTATTAAGGAAATAACTCTTTAAATAAAGCCGGACGACGTGTTCGTGCTCTGCGAGGGGATAAGCTTCCAGAATCTACTGGGGATAAGCTTACTGCTTGGAGAGATGGATTCCAATTTTCCTGGGGAACTGAATTGGACTCTCCTGAGGAAGTTTTGATATGCTGGGGAAGTGATTCCTTTGAATGTTGATATGCCGCCGGGGAACAATCTTTAGACCAAGACTGTCGGGGATGCTTGTTTAAGAATATATGTATACTGCTGGGGAATGTTGGGGTCTGCTGGAGGATACCCGACTTCCTTAAGATTTGATAACTCTGCTTGGAGAAGAATGCACTTACTCTCTGGGGAATTAAGATGTACTGGTTATGTTCTTTAGCTGAACCTACCTTGGTACCTTGGAGGACAGAACAATTAGATTGCTTAGGCAACTCTTTATTGCCCCTGTTTCTAGTGTCACCTGTAATCAATTCTTTGTTTCGTATGCAAATATTTATGAGTTAGCAAATTATTGTCAATGCATATATCACAAATTGAACCTTGGACGTTCTTCGCAAAACAAAACAGAAAAAGAAAAACATTTGGCACTTTTAACTGAAAAGTATATTTGTATTGATTTTGAATGGCCTGAAAATAGGCGTTTTGTGTACAAGAGGCTGACGTCCTAGTAAGAGAACGCCGCCGAACCAAAGAATTTTATACAAATTTGTACAAGAGAAAATAAAACAGCTGTGTGAAATATGAATGATCCACTGGGTTTCAACTCTGCTATTGCCTTTATAACTCCGAGCGTCTCATCACTTGATGACCTTGGTTGAAAGTGAAGCTGACTGATCGATGCCGTCTGAACTTGATGTAGATACCGGATTCTGGATGCAAAGTGATCCAATGAGACATAGTATTACGCTTTTATCCCTAATTTTTGCCTGGACCGCCCTTTCGGGTTTTTAGTCCACCGGGATACCCATTTTTGCCCAAGCCGCCTTTTCAGGTTTTCGACTTGCCGGGTGTACAGATTTTTTTTCATTTCATCCCTTCATTTTGCCCGAACCCTTTTGGTTCGACGGGAAGCCCTAATTTTTGCCTAGGCATGTCAGCCTAGCGGGTCTTTTTCATGCGTAGTATCTTTTTACTATGTCTGCATTGGCGGGGTGAGGAAGGTCGTCACCATCCATGTTGGTTAGAATCATGGCTCCTCCTGAGAACACGTGCTTAACCACAAATGGCCATTCGTACGTAGGGGTCCATTTGCCCCTTGGATCACTCTGAGGAAGGATGATTCTCTTGATTACCAGATCCCCAACTTGATATTCCTGTGGTCTGACCTTTTTGTTAAATGCCCTGATCATCCGTTTTTGATACGTCTGACCATGGCAGATAGCAGCAAGTCTCTTTTCATCAATAAGGTTGAGCTGATCAAGTCGTGTCTGGATCCAATCATCTTCGTTCAGATTTGCATCCTTCATTATCCGGAGAGAGGGTATTTGTACTTCGATCGGTAAGACTGCCTCCATACCATAAACCAGAGAGAAGGGAGTTGCCCCGGTTGACGTCCTAGCTGAGGTACGGTACCCATGTAGAGCGAACGGTAACATCTCGTGCCAATCCTTATAAGTCACTGTCATCTTCTGCACGATTTTCTTGATGTTTTTATTTGCTTCTTCTACAGCCCCATTCATCTTCGGTCTGTAAGGAGAAGAATTGTGGTGCTGTATCTTGAACTGTTCGCAGAGCTCAGCGATCATCTTATTGTTCAGATTGGTACCGTTGTCTGTAATAATTCGTTCAGGGACGCCGTATCGACAGATCAGGTTATGTCGAATGAACCGTGCCACAACAGTCTTGGTTACCGTAGCATAGGATGCTGCTTCGACCCACTTCGTAAAATAATCGATCGCTACTAGGATGAAGCGATGCCCATTAGATGCCGTAGGTTTAATCTCACCAATCATGTCTATGCCCCACATTGAAAACGGCCAAGGCGCAGTCAGAACATTCAGGGGAACTGGAGGAACATGCACCTTGTCTGCATAAATCTGGCACTTATGGCATGTCCTGGAATGTTGGTAACAGTCAGCTTCCATTGTGGACCAGTAATATCCTGCCCGAAGGATCTTTTTAGCCATAGTATGTCCACTGGAATGTGTACCAAAGGTCCCTTCATGTAGCTCTTCCATGATCCTTTCTGCTTCAGTCTTATCCATACAACGCAGTAAGGTTGAATCATGGTTTCGCTTGTACAAGATGCCGTTGCTAAGGAAGAATTTTGCTGCGAATCTTCTCAGGAATTTCTTATCATTGATAGAGGCACCTTCAGGGTATTCCTGAGCTTCCAGATATCTCTTCACCTCATGGTACCAAGGCTTCTCAGTCACTAATTCAGTCTCGAGATCGCAGCAGTATGCCGGTTCGTCCAGTTTCCAGATGATGATCCGGGGAGCCTCATTATCCCATTTGACCTTGAACATAGAAGCCATTGTAGCTAACGCGTCCGCCAACTGATTCTCTTCTCTTGGAAAGTGTTCAAAGGTTATCTCTGTGAAGTGGGGAATCATGGTCAACACACATTCTCTGTAAGGGATAAGATTCGGATGTTTCGTATCCCACTCTCCTTTGATCTGATTGATCACAAGAGCGGAATCTCCGAAGACACTTAGAAACTTGATCCTTAAGTCGATCGCATCTTGAAGACCCATGATGCACGCCTCATACTCCGCCATGTTGTTGGTACAGTTGAAACATAGCCGGGCAGTGAGTGGAGTATGAGTACCTTGAAGAGATATGATTATGGCGCCGATACCGTTACCCAAAGCGTTGGAGGCTTCATCAAAGTGCATAGACCATCGGGATCCTGGTTCAGGTCCTTCATCCGGTCCAGGTACTTCACAATCAGTCACTATCATAATGCTTTCGTCCGGAAACTCGAAGTTCATTGACTGATAGTCATCTACGGCCTGATGTGCCAAGTGGTCTGCCAATACACTTCCCTTGATGACTTTCTGGGTTGTGTATTGAATGTCGTATTCCGTCAAGATCATTTGCCATCTTGCAATTCTCCCAGACAGAGCAGGCTTTTCGAATATGTACTTTATAGGATCCATCTTTGAGATCAATAAGGTAGTATGAGTCAGCATGTACTGTCTCAGCCGGCGAGCAGCCCATACCAAAGCGCAGCAAGTTTTCTCAAGCAGTGAGTATCGGGTCTCACAGTCGGTAAACTTTTTGCTAAGGTAATAAATGGCATGCTCTTTTCGGCCAGACTCATCATGCTGCCCCAACACACACCCCATTGAGTTGTCAAGCACTGTTAGATATAGTATCAGAGGTCTCCCTTCAACCGGTGGCATAAGGATAGGTGGTTCTTGGAGATACTCCTTGATTTTGTCAAAAGCAGCCTGACATTCATCGTTCCAACGTACCACCTGATCTTTCTTCAGCAGCTTGAAGATTGGCTCACAGGTAGCGGTTAGGTGTGAGATGAACCGAGCAATGTAATTCAAGCATCCTAAAAAGCCTCTGACTTCCTTCTCTGTCTTAGGAACTGGCATCTCTTGAATAGCTTTGACCTTAGCAGGGTCCACTTGAATGCCCTTATCACTGACCACGAAGCCTAGCAACTTTCCAGATCTTACCCCGAAGGTGCATTTGTTCGGGTTCAATCTCAGCTTGTATAGTTTCAACCGGTCAAATAACTTCTGCAGATGATTTAGGTGCTCTTCCTCAGTCTGGGACCTCGCGATCATGTCGTCAACATACACTTCTATCTCATGATGGATCATATCATGAAATAAAGCAACCATGGCACGTTGGTAGGTTGCCCCAACATTCTTTAATCCAAAAGGCATGACCTTGTAACAGAAGGTGCCCCACTGAGTAACAAATGTAGTCTTTTCCATGTCTTCAGGTGCCATCTTGATCTGATTGTAACCTGAGAAACCATCCATGAAAGAGAACACCTTGTGCTGAGCTGTATTATCAACAAGGACATCAATGTGAGGTAAGGGGAAGTCATCCTTGGGGCTGGCCCTGTTCAGATCCCTGTAGTCGACGCACATTCTGACCTTACCATCCTTTTTGGGTACCGGTACCACATTAGCAACCCACTGAGGGTAAGAAGTCACTGCAAGAAACCCAGCGTCAAATTGTTTCATAACCTCGGCTTTGATCTTTTCAGACATCTCTGGACGCATCCGACGGACCTTTTGCTTAACTGGAGGGCAGTCTTCCTTAGTTGGCAAATGATGGACCACAATATCTGTATCCAAACCGGGCATGTCTTCGTAGGACCAGGCAAAGATCTCCATATAATCATGCAGCATTTGAGTCAACCGTTGCTTCACGCTGAGCTCTAGGTTGGCACCAATCTTTACCTCCTTCCTGTCTGTCTCTGTACCCAGGTTTATTGTTTCCACTGGCTCTTCATGGGGTTGAATTGCCCTTTCTTCCTGAAGGAACAGTCTTGCAAGTTCACCAGGCACTTCGCAATCATCTTCACCTTCGTCTTCGGCTAAGTTGATCGGATTTTCGAAGTCATAACTGGCGGTAGCAGAGTCGTTACCAGTAAGATCCAGAGTGGATTGAAACCTGTATGAGTGAGTGTGTGTGTAAATACATCTGTTTTGAAATATATGTAAAAGAAAGAAAGACAAAAAAGGAGCATAAGATTTGTAATGCGAAAATACGTCCAAGATTTTTATTCATGATATATGAAATGACAATTTATATGCCCTCACAAATGACACCACGGTGTCTCGGGTAAGACACCGGGCCAAAGAGTTTATTATTGTTTATTACAAAATAACGAAACAAAGAAATTTATTACTTAGTAACAAGAGAAACAGACAGGTTGTCCTTTGCACTCCAATTATTAAGTCCACTGTCGGTTGCCGGGTAGATCCAGCTATCAAACTCAGCTTCATCCACTTCATCTTCATCCCCGATAGCATTCACTCCATGAGCAGGCAGGGGAGCTGTCACTACATTAGGCTTCTCAGATGCCTCAAACTGTATCTCCTTGGCGTCGATAAGATCTTGCAGCTTGCTTCTTAATGCCCAACAGTCATCAGTAGAGTGCCCCGGGCTATCTGAATGGTAAGCACAACGAGCATTCGGGTTGTACTTAGGAGATGTAGTATTTGGGAACTTCGGCGCTTCTCTGACAGTCACTAAGTTGGTTGAGAGTAACTGTGGCAAGATCTGAGATAGGGTCATGCTTAACCGGGTGAACTCTCTCCGGGGTCTTTCAGCCCTTTGAGGATTGTTTGGCCGAGGAGCGGCAGCAGGCTTAGTAATCATTACCGCACTGACAGATTGGCGGCGCTCAGGTCTCTCTGATTTCCTGGAACCATATACGGCACTAGCCTCCTTCTTGAAGGGTTTCTTCTCCGAACTAGATGACGCACCCTTCGCAATCTTTCCAGACTTCAACCCAGCCTCAATTCTCTCTCCTGTTAGAATCAGATCAGTGAACCCTGCAGATGAATTCCCGATAAGATGGTTGAAAAACGGCCCAGATAAGGTCCCCAAGAACATGTCTACCAACTCCCGATCAGTCAATGGTGGCTGCACCCTGCCAGCCAGGTCTCTCCACTTCTGAGCGTACTCCTTAAAACCTTCACTTGCACCTAACGACATGCCCTGGAGTTGGGTACGCGTAGGGGCAAGGTCGGCATTATATTGATACTGCTTGTAGAAAGTAGTAGCCAACTCCTCCCAGTTACGAACCTTGGTCCCATCCAGCTAATAGAACCATTCGAGATGAGTCCCTGAAAGACTCTCCTGGAAGAAGTGGATCCATAAATTCTTATCCGCAGAGTACGGCTGAATTTTCCGAACATAGGACCTTAGATGCAGCTTGGGACAAGATGCCCCGTCATACTTAGAGAAGGATGGTGCTTTGAACTTGTGAGGATGATCACACCAGTTGACAAACCCAGATCTCCGAAATCCAGCCCCGGTACCTGTTGAATCTCCATAGCCTTCAACCTATCCTCCAGTTGCTTGTATCTGTCTTCTGCAGGAGGGTACTGCTCTTCATCAAAATCAGTCTCGTTGTCGGAGACTACCGGACTAGGAACCCTTGCTTCTGCTTGAGGAGTACTCTTGCCAACAGAAGAACCAGCCTCTTCTTGTTGCAGAGCATTGCCAAACCTTCGGCCCGAGTTGAACAGAACAGTCCTTCTCTTCTTCTTCTTCTCCTTCTTCAGGAGCATAGCCTTCAGTTCTTCTTGGCCTTGAGCCAGACCCTTGATTAATTCCTGAAACTGCACATTCTGCGCCTGAAGAGCCTTGATGAATGTCTCAGTTGATGACGAGTCGGGATTCATGATGCTGAAATAAACAGTGAAGAACTGTAAGCAACCTGGAAAGAGGAAAAACCTGCTATGCACATGATGAATGATATGTGTTTATGCAATGCATTCAAGGGTTCGAAAATTCAACTTTGTTGTAGACAAAAAGGAACACACGTTATCATTAAGGAAATAATTGTTTGGTACATCAAAGCCTCATGGGCTAAATAATACAAAAATCAACTCAATCCCAAAATACACTGCGCATCCTCTTTGGAGCTATGTAAGTGTTGAGATTCCTCTCCTCATGCAACAGACGGGTGAGCTCCAAGACCTTCTTTTTGCTGGCATGTAGACTAGTCTCAAGAGAATTCCTTTCCTCCTTAAGCTGGATCCAGCTCTTCTGCATCTCTTCCCAGGATGTGGGCATATCAGGGTGTTGAACAGTGTAGGACACTTCTCCTTCCAAGACTGGTTCTTTGATTACTGGGAGCATATGAGGATAGGGCATCACTAACTTCTGGGAGCGGGCTCGTACCCACTTGAGTTAAGGTTCCAACGGGATGGAGTTCATGTGCCCCAGTGTCTTGCTGTCTATCCTACTTGGCATCCTCCAGGCTCTGATAAATCTCTGGCGAAGTCCTTGAGTATCGTTGTCGAAGTCAAAAACTATGTCAGGAATTAACATGTCATGAGGACCATCCCTCCGAGCATAACCAAACTGTCTCCAAGCCAGGCATGGGCTGTAAGTAATACCTCCTTTGATTCCAAGTAAAGGAACATTAGGGTACTCCCCGCAACGATCAATGATAGTGACATCTTCTCTGGACCTAGGGCACCAATGTATATCTGCATGTGTAAGAGTCATCAACCGTTGTGACCATCTCAAACCCCGCTCATTCTTCAAGACTGATTGTGGAAGGTGCGAAATAAACCACCTTCCCAGGAGAGGAGTGCAACACATAAGGACACCTCTTTTTCTCATGGTTCGAGTGTAATATGAGTGAAGGATGTCCCCCAGCAATGTAGGTATAGGATTCCTGGACATAAAGATATGGACAGCACTGATATCTATAAGCTGATCTGGGTTAGGGAACAACACCAAACCATAAACAAGGAGGGCCACAACTTCTTCAAAAGCTTGCAAGTCAAGGGAGTTCCAACATTCAAGGGCCTTTTCAAACAGAAACCTGGCTAAGAACCCTTTGATACCACTTCTAACTTCCCAATGTCCCTTGAGGTCAGATGACTGTAGGTGCAAGGCTTTAGCAATCTCTTCAAGCTTAGGTTCCTTTTCTGTACCGTTGAAGGGTAGCTGATCAAGGATAGGGATCTTCAGGAGCCGGGAGAACTCCTCCAATGTAGGTACCAACTGATAATCCAAGAAGGTGAAACAGTGATGCAGAGGGTCAAAGAACTGGAACAGGACCTTGATCATGTCTTCCTCAATGTTGGTGTTGACCAAGCTGATGAGGCTTCCATGTCTTTCACTGAATGAAGAGTTCTCGGGAATCCTGGATATAAGTTCCTTAAGCTGAGGAGGGATCCTTACAAGGCTCACTTGAATTATCTTTCTACGAACAGTTTCCATGTCCTACAAAACAAGAACAAAGATGAAAATTCGAACCCCTGAAATGGTCAGTCAATGCATATGATGCTGGATGATGTCATGATGCTATGATTAAACACACCACAGATAAAGACAAACATGTAAGGCACACAAGGCACACAAGACAAGCCCTTAAGGTTTAAGGCCAGCATGGGGTCTGGGTAGTACCCTCTTGAAGTTGGTGGGTTTATCCTGTCCTAATCAAAGTAACCGGGTTCTAAGGTTCCCAATATCACGGGATTGCTTTCATTGTTCATCGTTTCGATTTAGCCACTGAACTGGCGACCGAAATATTCCAGGAAAGCAACCCTCAATTGAGTGTAGTATCGAGTATCAACCAACCTCGGACTGCACCAAAGTCAGTTATCTCACTACCCTAAAGAGGCCAAGATAGTTCAATTAAGGTTCCTAAGGTCTGTTGATGCTTCACGACACCACGCGGAGGCCCCGTACTCTCCTTGACTGAACTCAAGGGTTACCGGTACACACCAAAGTGCCACATCAACGTAGCAGACTGTTTCAACCATGTCGGTATACCCCGCACAGTTCCCTCACAGCCTTGTTGCTACTTTCTAAGAAGGTATCCCCCAGATCCGGGTTTAGGATCTATAGAACTCCCAAGACAGTCCCACAATTTAAAGCAAGCAAAGAAAGCAATTGAAAACACAGTTATGAACTATCCCTAAGGTACACCTCACTTTAAGTTTAGGGTCCCCAGCAGAGTCGCCAGTTCTGTGATCGGTGGATCTGGAACTGACTGTTTAACGCTGGTTCGCGAAATGTCGCGGAAGCAAGAGTCGCCACCGTCTTTTATTTTCTCCAAATGGAAAGGACAAAAGCACAGAAAAATTCCTTAAAGAGATTGCTCTCGGTTCGGGAGGTAGGTTATAGAAAGGGAAGGTGTTAGCACCCTTTCTATCCATGGTTATCCATGGGCTCTTAGATACTTGCTCACTTGTGTTTTCAAAAATGGTTTGTTTGCTTTTCAATGTGGGTTTTAAAAAGTTTCTTTGAAAATTCCAGTTCGACTCTTGTATCGGTCCTCAAGAGTGTTTGAAAAGTTGCTTTCGAAAGCTTTTTGAAAAGGTGTTGGTGTGAAAAGTATTTTTGATTTGTTTTGAAATTTAGAGCAAGTATCTATGAGAACCTACCTACCCTAAGGAATTAGTCTGTGTAGATGTCCTTTAAAGTAGTGCCATCCCACCATTGAGAGGTAGGTAGCACCACCGTTGGAGGTGTTCGGGTCAATTCGAGGTTCGGGACATGGTGATCACCGGAGCAATGGGAAGACACCTTAGAAGCTACCCTCATGCCAGGTTCCCGGATCATGAGGACTTACTAAGACATCCTCTACTCGATGATCACCTTTCGAGGTAAGGCAACAATGAGGCGTACCCTAGGGGTGGTGTGTGCGATTCGTGTGTCGTTTTCATTTGCATTTATCTTGTCATGTTATTGGTGTTCTAGCGCTTGTTTTTATTTTGTCCATACATTCTTTCATGCTTTGATTCAACAGTTAAAAATATTGCGGGAATGTAAAAATCTAAAGCTATTACAAAGGCGCGGGTCCACATCGCCAAAATTAACCAGGACTCGATTTGACAGAAAAATAAAGAGAGGTAAATAAAGAATTAAAGGTGTGAGTAATTAAAGACATGGCTTCGGGAGAGATACATAAGTATTATAATGAAATAAGATAAATACGCGAGTTAATGAGAATTAAACGAAACGAGGGCGTTGGACCCTTTTGCAAAATTAAATTACATGAAATTAATTAATAAAAAGAAAGAACTTGTTTTTTTGTGTTTTTAGTATTTTAGGATTTAATAGAAAAAAGAATTAATTGAAATTAAACGCTAACCCTAATTCTATTTTATTTTAATTTATTAAGAAAACATTAGAATTTAACCTAAATTAACCCTAATTTTTACATACAAATTTAATTATAAAAATAAATAAAATAAATAATATTATTATAAAAAAGAAAAATTAAAAAGGAATAAAAACATTAATTAAACCTAATTCTATGTTTTTTTTATATTTTTTATTAAAAGAATTAAAATTGCAAACCTAATTTAAAACTAAATTCAATTACATACAAATTTATTTAAGAAAATACTAAAATTATTTATTGTTTTTTTTTCTTTTCCGATTTTTATGGTGGTATTTTTATATTTATGAAAATAATTAATTAAATTAACCAAAAACAATAATTAAAAGGAAAAAAGAAAAATAAAATAAAAAAAGTAGAAGGAATTGCAAACCTAGGGGGTCTGCCCCTGATTTTGGAGGTGAAAGTTTAAGAATTATGGCCCATTTAGCATGGCCCTTTTGACTTTTTGCATGACACGTACATACGCGTTGACTAGGGCGCACTGTGTTCCTCAATCCATGGCCTTTGATTTGATGAAGCTGGACGCGTGGACATTGATCTTTGAGGATGCATGATGGTCTTTGTTATTGAAACTGCATAGGAATCGTTATTGAAAAATAATATGGAAACATGGAAGACCTGGGGCTCGAACCCAGGTCATGGATGTTGCTAGCGTATGTGCCTTGCCACTGAACCAATTGTTGCGCTTTGTAAATAATGTAATAAACAAATAATATCAAACAAAGCTAATGCGTTAGTGGATTAAAGCGCGCAAAATTTAAACTGACCAACCAACATATGCCACAATATCGTCTTCCTCGCTGGTTTTATTTTTTTTGAAACAAGAACACATTAGCAACGGTTTTCCACGCGTTCTCTTAGGCATGCTACTAAAAAATAGCGATTAGCCCTATGACGCTCATAAATTGAGCGCGAGGGCAGCTTCTTCTTCGTCCAGACCTGCTGATTCCATTCCTGGCATCGTGGTTTGCTAATTTTACAAGACCAAGAAATCCCCAATTCAGAATCCTGTAAACCCTAAAAATCGATAATGGTATCTTGGCATATAACGTGTAAAACTTCAATTAAAGCACATGATTAGTTTGCAAACATCATCATAAACACAAACATAACAATAAAATATGTTAACAATGCATGTATGGGAGAAACCGATTCAGGAATTTTCTTCACCAACTTCCATGGTGATCTTACGTTTTCTTGAGTATGGGGCTTGGGGAACGATTGGAATATGTCCTGTAACCTTCAAGGAAGCTAATGGAATGGAAATCGTGGCTTGAATCGCCTTGCAAGTTAGTTTTCAGAATTGAGTTTTAGACAAAATTTTCCAAGTTTGATAATGGTTTTCTGCGCAGCTTCAAGGGTCATTAGGACTAGGTTTTTGTTCCTTGTATAAGTAGTAATGAATTAGGTCAAAGAAATTGTCCAAAGATCCATGAATTAAAGGATTCAATATTTGATTTCTTCACCATGAAAATCAAATCTTTTTTCATGTGTTTTTTGTTCTCAATCACACCAATCAATCCAAATCTTTCCATATTGGTACATGCACGAGATCTTGAGAATAAAACATGTACAAAAAGATTGGAAAACCTAGGTTAGCATTTTTCATATATTTATTTTGATTTAAATGAATTATTATAAATAAAAATTCAAATAAATAAATAAAAAATGAATAAAGACTTCCCTTTGGGCCAAGTAGTCGTGCATATGTCATGGATGATGAATTATGGAAGAAAAATGGGCCCATTAGCAATTTTAAGTCATTTGAATCAATGTTGACTTTTCAAAATATCCAAAAATTTCCCAACTTCCACAAGGCATAACTTGCTCAATTTTTAAGCTTTTCTCATGTTCTTGGACATTTTGGAAAGGTCTTTGAGTCCTCTAACCAATGCCTTTTGTCCCATGTCATTTTGATTTACCAATCTCAAGTTATGGTCTTTGACTTAAAGTCTCTTTTTGTTGACTTTTGAAAATGACCTATAATGTTGAAATTGATAACTTTTTGTGAGAGCATTTCTTGGACTTGAAGTATGAAGATGAGTTGTAGGAAATGTCTTTCTCTTCAAAATGAGCTTTGGATCGAATTTTTCTGATAATCCATGTGAAAGTTATGCCCTGGTCAATTTACAGTTGACTGTTTCAGCTGTCCAAATAAGGAAACTTTTGCATTTTAATGATTTTTGAGCCAAGCTTTGAGAATCATGATCAAGCATTGATCAAATGATGTTTGTGACTTCAAAATGATATGTTGACCAAAAATTTGAACTTTTGACTGTCAAGTGACCATTTTGCCCCTATAGTTGACTGTAGTGCAATTAGGGTTTTTGACTGTGCAATTTTGTGCTGAAAGCCTTGAAACTTGATATGAGGATACTTGACCATATTTGTAGGCATGTGAGACTTGATTGGACCTTTGGAAACTTCATTTTCTTGATCAGAACAAAAACCCTAATCTTGACTGTATAGGAGACCTTTGCACTGTGCAACCCTTGGGGAATTTTGAAGCTTGACTTGGCAATTTCTTAAAGAATATGGGAGGGCAAATTTTGGGGTACAACATGATTTTTTTGCAAAATGCTCAGATACACACTCATAAACAGCAACACCTGTATGACAATATTTTTCTGCAAAGGTACCTAATAAATCAGTACCTAATAAACTAGAATGTTATGACATCAGTCATGACATTCACACACCTGGTTTTACCAAAAATGCATGCCAATAACTAAACAACTACAACTACCGTTAATCCAACAGAATCTGATTCCTCATAATCTCCTATCAGGATTTCCCATAATGATCAACAACCATTATCTTCTTGAGATCAAACCTTCACTCAGTCTCTAAAAGAACCTTGCAATGATATGTTTAGTGATCCAATCGGATATAACAATCATTGATCCAATATAATCTGATCCCTCAAAATCTCCTACCAGGATTTCCCACAATGACGAGCAACCATTATCTTCTTGAGATAAGACCTTCACCCAGTCTCTCAAGGAACTAATAAACAACAGTTGATGTGGTTTCTTGGGTTTACATGAATTCCTTTTCTAAGCAGACTGAAGCTAACTGAATTGAGTTTGAATTGAGTTTAGGGTTTAGGGTTTGCATTGAGTTTTATGATCTATTAAAGCTAACTGAAGCACAACAAAGGATAATAACATTAAGTATTAATCATTATTCCAAGCACCTGATATGAAGAAGAACACCCAGTCTTCATCAGCGTCCGAGCCAAATTCAATCTCTTTAGTTGGATTCTCCGCCTTCTTCTTCTTCTTGGGCATCTTCGTTTTGGACTCTGAGGTTTTTCCTATCAATGTTGATCCAACAAAAGAGATTCCACTCTTTGAAGACGTGATATTATCATTCTTCTTAGAGGAGTCCCTTCTTTTGGAAGTAGCTCCACTTGACTTGCTAACTCTCTTAGAAGTGGCACCCTTAGAACTTTGAAGAATGAAATAGAAAAGAGAGGAATGTGATCTTATTGATAGAATTTTTTTCTTATATAATGAAAGAAAGAATCTAGGGATAAAGTAATTTTTTCCTTATTGTTTGAGCATCAATGGACAATGGAAAGAGACACATGTTTTAGTCTTCAAGCACAACTTCCTAATGGTATTAGATAAGAATATCTTGGAATTTGAATAATTGTTTCCCAACTACTTTAGTCATAATCACAAACATTTTTTTTTATTAATGACAAAGGGGGAGAAATGAATTTGATTTTGATTAGGTTTTATCCTAATATAAAATCTCAAACATTTAAAATCTTGTGGTTTTTTTTCTTAAATTTTTTATTTAGTCTTAAACTCAGGAGTAGCTTGCAAACCTCACTCTGATCGCTTAAGCTAAAAATAAATTTTGATGTCTAAAATTCATGGGGAGTTATCACGGCGAGAAAATTGAGATTACTCTATTGATTAACTTAACTCGCAAAAATAATAAGCAATAGTCGCCACCAAACTTTATTGTTTTTAAAGAAATGGGAAAATATCAAAAAAACCATAAAAAGAAAGGTATAAGGATTGTTTATACAAGGGGAAAGTATTAGCACCCCTCACATCTATGGTACTCCATAGGAACCTCTTGAAAATTCGTGTTAGGCTAAAACAATTGTTTGTAAACAGATTGGAGAGATGAGAAAATAAGTATTTTTTATTATTTTTGGTTCGCTATGGCTTTGAGAGCCTTGTGCCTATGTACCCTCCATGTGCAATGAAGAAGTCATAACCTCGTAGTTCTTGTAAAAAAGAACAAAAAGGTGTTGGTTTGAGTGATTTTAATGAAAAGACATTTCGTTATTTTCGAGTAGAAAACTCAACTTATCATCCACAAGTATGAGAAAGTGAACATTTGCATCATATTGATAGAGAACTTTATCTTGGATATAATCAATAAGAATGTATCAACATTCAAGTGGAAATGTGAATCAAACTCTCATTCACACGATGGGAACATGAGGTTTACATCATTACAAGAAGATACTTAGGTCTAATATTTCCAAAAAGTTTGAAAAGAAGTTCAAGAGCACACAATTGATTTGATGATGTTTGTATTTTTTTAAGAATTTTTTAAAGGAGTTTTGATATGCTTAAGTATTTTATCATTTATTGAGAAAAGTTTTGAAAATCACTTGACAAAGTCAATGTTTGTTTTGAAAGTGGGTTGAAGTTTGAAACAAGAAGATTTTGAAAAAGAGAGAAGATTTTGAAAATTTAAGAATGGGAGGAAATGAAGAGGCTATCCTAAAGCATAAGATAAAGGACAAGAAATAAATGGTCTCATTGTAAGGTAGCCTGTGAACTAACCAGGATGAATCAAGCATTTGACATTAGTCAAACTTAGAATTTAGTTCCCTTTGGATTAAGCCACAAGCAAGCAAGCACATATGAAAACCCAATGATCTAGATGAAAATCGTAAGAACAAGATTTGGTTCTGCATCAGGCCTTGAGTTTTGATGATAACATTATATGCGAGATTAGATAACAGGTTAGTATCCTAATGATTTGTTTAGTGTGTATCTTTTGCTAATAGGTTCTGTCTCTAAAGAAATGATGTTTGAGGTCATCAGATTCTGGACTCAACACACTGAAGAATATATTTTTATGTTTCATGGCTTAGAATGCGTCTTAAAGCAACGGTTCTAATAGAATGTTAGTTTTATTGCTTCTAACTCTGACTCTGTTGTAGAGCTTCTGATATATTCTTAAGCTCTGCGGATTCCATATTCTCTTGCCCAAGTTCTGATGATTCTAAATCAGGGTTCTGTTGAACGGGTTTTGAAGATTCTAAAGACCAACGATTTTCTAGACCAACTTATGAAGATTCTAAAGACAAGTTTCTATTTGAACGAGCTATGAAGACTATGAAGACCAAGTGCAGAAGACTCTGAATAGAAGGTTCAGGTTGAACAAGTTATAATGATTCTGATGACATGGTTCTAGAGACTTTGCTTTGATCCTTCTACACATGCTTCAAACATTATAAATCTATAAGCCTCTGAAGATTAGAAGAGATGATCAAAAGGTTTCATGTGAGTAGTAGTATAAGGTACAACATCACCCCACCTCCACTACACTAGTTTTGTGGCTCTTGGACAATACTTTTGCACTAGGTTGTCTACCACTCTCTCATTGACCGTTGCAAGGAGACAACTGGAATTTTGGTATTCATATTATACCCTCCAACGGATTTCTTTTCAGCTATAAAAGGAAGACTTAGTAGAATTGGAAATGTTGAAGAAATTTGAAGAAACTAGCACTTATTCAAGTTACTAAAACATTTCCAAAATAAATTTGTAATATTTGTAAAGTAAGGAGTTATTGCTCATTAACTTGCTAGCAATGAACTTTTCTTTGTTAACTTGCTTAACACTGTTGTGTTATTATTTGTACTTCATCTTGTGTAATCCACTTTTAAGAAGAAATCTTGTTAACAAGAAATATATATTCAACTTTAAGTTGATTGTTCCTTTAGTGACTAAGGTGTTAGTATGTAGACTCAAGAAGACAAATACAATTGGTCTTTGTGGTTGGTTCATTGAGTGACTAAGTGTTAGTCCGTGTACTCAAGAAGATAAAGAAATATGGTCTTTGTGGTTTGCAACAATGATGGGTAGTCTTGTCGTGGTTCTGTAATCTGTTTGATTATAATAGATTAAGTCCTTATTGAGAAGGAAAATTCACCTTGATGGGTGGACTGGAATAACTTAGTTAACAGTGAACCAGGATAAAAATAATTGTGTTCATTTATTTTTATTCTTCTGTTAATTGTTGGTGTTTGAGTTTGGAGAAATTTTATTTTGTGAAAACCAATTCAAACCCCACTTTCTTGTGTTTCTTGCACCTTCAAAAATAACCAAAGTTCAAAGCAAAGTTGAGTTTGATGATCAATGGTGCATATGAATTTCAAGGTCTCTGATACAAACATCCAAAGCATAGGAAGAGAACACTAGATCTAAGTCCAATAGTTCAAACTCCAAGCATAGGATAATACCATAAAGTCAAAAGATTAAGATTAAGTTTTTTAGGATTTTTTGTATTTATTAGTTTTTTTGGCCTTTTGAGCCAAGCAAACAAAATAAGAGAAAAAGATAAATCCAAAAATAAATATGAATGGAATGTAAATGACTTGAATAATAAATGACACATAGTAAATTGCATTAATGTAAAAGTGCGGAAAAGTAAAGTTAGCATAATTAATGAAGTTAATGTTAGTGTTAGAAGTTAATCAACCGACTCGGGATAATTTAGCATTAAGTTAAGCAATTATAAGTGTACTTATATCGAAGTCACAACTTTGTGAGACTGATCAATAGCAATTTATTTGTTATACATGTTAGAGAAATGACACAAAGTCATTCTCTTAAAATATGTAACACAAGTAAAAACAAAATCAAGAAGAAGAAGAATAAGAAAGAGATGGAGAAATGATCAAGCACTAAGATAAGGGGATTTGATCATTACTTCTATTAATATTTTTCATGATACCTTGCGACAAACTTATCATCAATCAAAAGTGAAAAAAAATGATCAAATGATCATTTAATGATAGGTTTGAAATGAAGAAATTTCATCAATCAACAATCCAAAGTCCAATTGAACAAGATAAAACTTCAATCAACTAAAATTGACCAAGTCAACAAAAAGTCAGAACCATTAATCATCAAAACAAACATGTTAGGTCTGTGATTTTATGATTGGCAACAGTTTTGGTAAAACATGTTTCATGTTGAAAACATGTATCACAACCTGATGTCGAGCAAGATGTCATGACATCTTGACTAATTGGTACAACAGAGTCTGTTGTTACTATTTTTGACAGATGTTCCGACAAATGTTGTGGTATGTTATACCAGAACATCATAACAAGGCAGTTGTTTAAATCCTTGAGAGTACTTTAGGTGTTTTGTTTGTTTTTTATATGTCACTAATGTATCTTCTAATACATTGAGGTAAACTGATTGTTCGTTGTTACTTGGCAATCACTCACGAGATTTTAAGTAAATATTTGATTATGTATCAAGTTATTATTATCACTTATGAGATTTTAAGCAAAGAGCTGAGTATTGTTTATTGGAAGTGTAATCTTCTATTTTGGTTCTTGTTGAAATTCTGGTACAGGCAACATAAATACACCCCAACATCAGAATAATGTTAAGACATATGTTACAACATATGGTAGCAGACCAGATCAATGAAGCTATAAGTGATACAGAAATAATAACTACAGAAGGATAAATAACACATAGAGTTGTTAACCTAGTTCAGTGCAATATCACCTACTATGGGGGCTACCAAGCCAGGAAGAAAGTCCACTATCAACAATATTTTTTCAAAGCTAAACTCCCCTATTTACAACTTCTCTCCTAATCCCTACCCAATGCAACTTCTACCTAGGCACCTCCTAGATATGAGAAATTTCCATCTCACTTCTAATTATCGCAGGGATATCTAACAATCCTTATCCTAGTGAATGCAACAATTACAAACCAATTTAGAAGATTACACTTCAAATACAAAAACTCAAACTCTTGCTTAACAGCTTCGATTGAGAATAATAACTTGACTAACGGTCAAGTAATAATCAGTTAACCACATATTATCCAAATATATATGGGTGACTTACAAACTACACAAGAGACTCTCAAAACCTAAGACAAATTCTTACCCTAATTTTACAATTGTTGAAAAACTTAAATTACATTAGGTTATGATTCCCCTTTAAATACAACTCTGCAGTCCACGTGCTTCGATATTCTGAGTCCAAAAGTTTCTTAATCCATAAGTTGAGTGATGCACCAATTGTGTATAAAATCTCCTTAAATATTTGAACAACCAATACAAAGTTTCCTAAATTGTCTTAAGGCCAAATTTAGTAACCAATGCACAAATGGAGATATAAAACCTGTTCCAGATTAAATATTTTTGACCTACGAAATTGTTATACCGCAATTTTTTCTCTCTAAGATCTCTCATTATCTCATATTATCAATACATCAAGATCATACATTAGGGTTGGATCTCCCTTATACTTCATCCTATATTTAAGTTTTCTCTTGAGGGATCACCAAGATCACACATGTTTTTTTTAGTTGGATTAACTTTTAACTAACAACAAAATATGTATATATGTTTCTTTGAATGATCATATTGTAGGTGATGACACAACTGCATCCATCTCACCACCTAACCTAGGGTTTTGAGGGATGGTCCTCGGTCAAATGGTTCTTCAATGGATTGCAATAGCTTAAGCTTTAAGGCTATGTCTATGATATCAAAGTTTTTTGGTTCAAATAGCTCTCTCACTTTATTTAGGTCAAGTTTTCCTCAAGGTTGTTGGTGGTATTCATCAAGAAGATTCATAGGTTCATGTGTTTATTTACATACCATTGAGTGTGTTTCAATAAAACATCATTTCAAGGTCTAATTTGATCCATCATGCTCTATTTTGCAAAGAAAGTTCAAAAGATTCAAGGTTGATTCAACAAGTTTGACCTAATTGAGCAAGTGCTTGATTCAATGATCACAAGTGCACAACTCTCTCAATTTTCAATATTTTGAGTTGGTTATTTTGGCTATGGATTCTTATCATCATCTACAACAACTTCTCTTCACATGAAAAGATCCAATTGTGCAAGAAGATTTATCAAACGTTGAGAGGGGGTTCCAAGTCATTTTGACACTCTCTGAGCTAGGGTTTGATGACTTCCAAGGACTATATCTTGCTCATTTTGTGAGATTTTTGATTGATTCCAAAGCCATAATTCTCCTTAAAGGGTCTTTAACAAGTTATCTTCAAGGGTTTAAGGCTAATTTTTAATGGAAGATCACTAATGGTTGAAGAAGATTACAAGTCCTTTGAAAAGGCTATCAAATTCTCTTGTGTGACTTCAAAGGATCATAACTTGGTCAATTTTTATCTCCTTGAGCTCATTATTTTTCTACAATAATCTTTGGGATGTTTACTACAACTTTGTTTCGATATGCAAGACTTGAAAATTCTTGTAAATTTATTTAAGAATTGAAAAGATTATAGGTCTTTTGTGAATTTCCATTAATTTGTTCATCATCTTACAAAGACCATAACTCTTTCAATTTTTATGATTTTTGAGTGATCTCAATTCCACAATTCAATTTGAAGAGTCTACTTCATTTCATCTTCAAGGAACAATATCAAGTTTTGAGTGGAAAGGCTTGTAAGTTTGCAAGACATTATAGGTCATTTTGAGGTCCCATACTTAGAAATATTTCTAAGTACAAAAGTTAGATTTTTTTACACGATTTCAAAGTGATGTAACATTTTGATCAAATCTCCAAATGATACATTTCTTGTCACATTGTAAAGTTTGTGACCTCATCTTCCAAATGCAAAAAGAATGAATCCAAAAAGGTCCATGAGTAGTGAGCTATGCATTGTTGAAGTTGGCTCCATGAAATCTATTTTTTGCTTTGAGTCAAAATTTTTACTATGAGTAAACATGGATTACATGTTTAATCACTTAAATTTTAGTCGCTAAACATGTTTAACTAATTATCCAGATGCATTTTGATCAGAATTGCACTTGGTATGAGGTCATTTTGATGCATTTCAAGTCACACGTTTGGCATGATCATTACTAGCTTGGCTTGCACGATTTTCTCACAATTCCTCTTATTTCTCATCATCATTCACTTCCCTATAAATAGAGGATGCTATTCCATTCATTTCCTCAAGCTTGGATAGCAAAAGAAGCTCTACCAAACTCTCTCCATAGCTCACATTTATGAGTTTTTAATTTCTCATTTCCTTCACTTCCAGCTCTTATTTCTTAATTGATTCTCCATCACTCAACTCTAATGAAGATAACAAAAGAAAAAATAAGCCTTGAAGTGCTTTAAATAGTGCTAGCCAAGTAAAGTTTCAGAGAAAAATTCTTAAACTTCAAATAAATTGCTAAGATGTAATATCTTCTTCTCTGAAGCTCATGCTTCTTCTGGTTTCCATTTTCATGGCGAATTGATCATTTAATTTCAAAAATTGTTTTCGCTCTTTCTTCTGGTTTTTTCCAAATCGAGTGAGCTATAGTGTTGTACCCCAAAATTTAACCTCTTACTTATCAATAATTTTCTCACAGGATCTCCTTTGGATCAAGACTGTATTTGGGTTGATCAACTCAAGGCACCTCCTCAAGCACTGATGACTGAAAATTAGGGGTTGAGATTGCACATGGATTTTTGAACTTCCAATTCCCCATATGACTTTCATGGATCATTATGGACCCCCAAGATTACTCATGTCAAGTTTCAAGCCTTGGATCACACTTTTGATCAGTCAATTGAACAGTTGACCTAAAAATCAACTGCATTGGAGAAAAAGTCAACCATAGCCAATTTACAGTCAAAATTTATAATTTTTTATCCACATCAACATTTTAAACTCATATGTATCATTTGATCAAGTTTGGACCACAATTCCTCAAGAAATTTGATCAAATCATCAAAAGGGCGAAATGGTCAAAATTAGGGTTTTGACTGGGAAAGGGCAATTTCTGGTTTTTGACCTAGCAAATGATCAACTGGGTTAATGAATGATCTCAATAGTACAATTTCATCACTTTAACCTAATGACATGATTCAAAACACTACAAGTCCATTGGATTGACAGGTGAATTCTTCAGTCAACTGATCAAAAGTCAACTGTATACTGAAAAATCAAACTTTGACTTTTTGGTCAAATTCAAGTGCCAAAGGTCATAATCCATCAAAACATGTCAAAATATTGAAACTTGTTCATCAAGAAATCAAGAATTCAAGATTTTATTTTGAAAAGATGAAATTTCTTAACTTGAAATTTTTCTAAGTATAGAAAATTTCTTATTTTTTCACAACTTTGAGCCAAATTTTCACCATGATGAAAGATGATTCAAAGGAAACTTCCAACATAAAAGTTGTAGATCTCCATGAAATCTACAACTTTTCTTCATACAACTTCTCATAAAAATTCTTGGATCTCAAGTTATAATTTTGTGAATACATGCTCATGAACTAAAAATGACTTAGTGAAATTTTGCCCTAGTTAGGAAGATTTTTGACCTAACTTCATGGAAATTTTTCACATAGTTCCAAGGGGAATCTTCAAAAGCAATTCAAATATGAGTTGTAGATAACACTTCAAGATTTCCAAAATGTCTAAGAACTCCTTGAGATCATTCTTGAGTAGGGAGAATCGAAGAGATGAAGTTAGTGTTTTGTCACTTGGATTACAAGCCATTTTGTGAAGAACATTGGATCCAATCCTCAAGCATGCTGTAGAAATCCCACTTTGCAGGTTTCTAACTTGAATTTCACTCCATAATTAAATTTTTTCACAGCTGTTGGAAGCTTTAATCCAAGCATTCAATGCATTGTACAAATTTAATTCCATTTTGGGAAGAAAGGCAACATTGCCATTTTAGAAAAGTAAGCTTTATGCAAAGTCAGCTTGCATTGAGCCTTGCATTTGTTCTTTCTGCATAAACACACTTGTGATCGGTGGATCTGGAACTGACTGTTTATCGCTGGTTCGCGAAATGTCGCGGAAGCAAGAGTCGCCACCATCTTTTATTTTCTCCAAATGGAAAGGACAAAAGCACAGAAAAATTCCTTAAAGAGATTGCTCTCGGTTCGGGAGGTAGGTTATAGAAAGGGAAGGTGTTAGCACCCTTTCTATCCATGGTTATCCATGGGCTCTTAGATACTTGCTCATTTGTGTTTTCAAAAATGGTTTGTCTGCTTTTCAACTGTGGGTTTTAAAAAGTTTCTTTGAAAATTTCAGTTCGACTCTTGTATCAGTCCTCAAGAGTGTTTGAAAAATTGCTTTCGAAAGCTTTTTGAAAAGGTGTCAGTGTGAAAAGTATTTTTGAATTTTGTTTTTGAATTTAGAGCAAGTATCTATGAGAACCTACCTACCCTAAGGAATTCGTCTGTGTAAATGTCCTTTAAAGTAGTGCCATCCCACCATTGAGAGGTAGGTAGCACCACCGTTGGAGGTGTTCGGGTCAATTCGAGGTTCGGGACATGGTGATCACCAGAGCAATGGGAAGACACCTTAGAAGCTACCCTCATGCCAGGTTCCCGGATCATGAGGAATTACTAAGACATCCTCTACTCGACGATCACCTTTCGAGGCAAGGCAACAGTGAGGCGTACCCTAGGGGTGGTGTGTGATTTGTGTGTCGTTTTTAGATATTTTTGTCTTTTGTTATGTTATTGGTGATCTAGCGTTTGTTTTTATTTTTGTCCATTCATTCTTTCATTCCTTGATTAACAGTTAAAAGTGCGAGAAGTAAAAGATTCTAAGCTATTACAAAAGGCGCGGGTCCACATTGTAACACCCCAGTTTCAATTTTTCTGATTTATTTAATTGAGAAATTATTTTATTAGAATTAATAAAATGAAAAGGAATTATTTATTTTGGAATATTGGAAGAAATAAAAGAAATAAGAAATATGGGTTTCTTTTAAGTTATTGGGCTTGGAGGTTGTTAGTAAAGAGTGGGGGTGCAAGAGAAATAAAGATATGTTTTTGGAACTTAAGCTATTTTTCTCATTATTCACGATAACACAGAGTTTGGGAAATTTGGGGAAATAGAGCTCTGAAGGTGAGAAGAACGAAGAACATCGCTCAAGAACTCAAGCTGCAATTTGATAAGGTAAGGGGGGCTAATACTCAATTTACTTTTGCTTATGGGTTTATGTACGGTTGATTTGGGTAATCGTAGGGAGAAACCCCAATTATTAGATGTTATTAGGGATCGATACCCTTAGGATTGAACTTTGTTAGAAAAGGTTTAGGTTCCCGATTTTATGAATCAATTAGGGATTTTAGGTTCCTATGATGGATTGGATGTCTTTGTACTATATTGCACCGCCGTAGAGAGGTATTTTCGTGCAAAAATATGGGTATATGAGCTGCTGCAAAAACAGAAAATTTGGGTTCGCACTCATCAACACGGGCGCGTTGATTTACGCGGGCACCCGTGTTGATTCACTGTAATGCTGATGAAAATGTGTTTTCTGGCCATAATTCAACACGGGCGTGTTGATTAACACGGGCGCCCGTGTTGATTCACTGTGTTGGCATAAAAATGGGTTTTCTGGGCACAATTCAACACGGGCCGTGTTGATTTACACGGGCGCCCGTGTTGATCCCCTGTATTGTAAAAAAAAACATGTTTTCTGGACACATTTCCACACGGGCAGTGTTGTTTTACACGGGCACCCGTGTTAAACCTCCTGTGTTGGTTTTTAAACTATGTTTTCTGTGCATGCTGTTAAGTACGGATTGATCCGGTTTTGATGTGCAGTGTTTGACATGTTTTGAATATGTGTTTATTGATTTCCTAGTGTTGTTTGATGTGTGTATCGAATAACGATTGTATGTTATGATACCAACACTATGTGGATCTTATTGTCATGCTTTTATATGATGTTATCAAGCATGAATTATGATATAACTTGATATGAATGATGTTTAATAGTATGCTGAGTGATTACATGCTATTCATATCATGTTATGTTTGATGTTGTTGACGTTGCATGATATGTCGATTGATGTTAATAGTATGCTGAGTGTTACATACTTTACATATCATGTTATGTTTGATGTTGTTGATGTTGCATGATATGTCGATTGATGTTAATAGTATGCTGAGTGTTACATACTTTACATATCATGTTGCATTTGTTAATTCCCATTGTGTGGAATTAACATGGTGGCCAATATACGTGTCCGCGATCTAATGGAACGTTGAGGTGGTAGCCGTGTCCGCGATATAATGGAACGGTGAGTTATCCGTGACCCGAGATTTAATGGGGCGGTAAAATGGTACCACATGCATGGGTGTGTTGCATTACATTGAATATGACATGAATGGATGATTTTTCCAATGTTGTATTTGATTGATTGTATGCATGTATTGATACTAAGTTGTTAACGATGTTTGATGTTAATAACTAAGCATGGAAAGTATGATATTATGAATATATGGATTGTAAAGGTTTTTGTAATCTATGAAACATGCTAATTGTTGGGTGATGCTTATGGTTTCCTGAATTGATTGTTATGAACGTATAATCAAATGTATAGTTGAGATGCTCACCCTTACTGTTGAATATTTCAGATTGAGGAGCTTCGTTCAGGTGCTTGGCGAAGGCTTGTCATTTCTAGTTTATTTCCGTTTTAGTATTGTCCGGGTCATGCTCTGGTAGTTGTAACTCCGGGAACGTTTGTTTGTCGAGCTGCTTTAGTCAGACTCGTTTATTTCCCTTTGTTTGTTATAATATGAGGTTGACATTTTCCAGGTGTTAATCCCTGATGATTTTGAAAATATTATAACATTGGTTTTATTATTAAATTATTCCGCTGTGTAAACATGTATGAGTTACTACTATGATTATGCATGTCAGGAACTTGTTTTTATTAAAAGAGAATTGTGACATCCTCGTTGATGCATGTACTCTGAAATTATAATTTTAATTATTCGCGAAAATTTATTCGGGGTTTTTAGAGGGTGTTACAATAGTGGTATCAGAGCATGGTCGGTCTGTCCGGCCAAGTTGTTATGTTAGTGTCATTACCCTTGGTATGCAATAAGTGTTTGAAAACACTGTTGGTACTTCTTTGTTTTGGATCACTTGATTGCAGGGATAAGATTGCGATAAGTGGGGGAGAAGTTGGTACTTCTCCATGGTGCTTCTGAATGCTAAGTAATGGCTCGACGTGAGGAAAATGGTAAGAGTATGAGCATGGTATAGACTGCATTGTTCATAGTCCTGAAGAGGATTCAGAGGTAAGAGCATTACTTAGGTAGAATTTATCTCATGGATTTGTGCATCAGTTGTATGCAGTGCTAATGAAGTCAGTAAAGATGTGATAGACATGTCTTGCTAGTTTCGTTAGTATGCGTATGAACTTGGTAGAGCGAAGCCAATTGCTTTAAGATGGATATGAGAGGTTGATACGGATTCTGATATCTGGAAGAATACCAATTAAAGGTCTCGATGTATTGATCAAATTGAGATGGTTCGATAAGAGAACGATCAAGTGAAGTTGGAGAGTACTTCTCTAGAAAGTGAAGGTGTAGCGACATATAGTGTTGTATTAGTGGTTTATGAATTCCTAGTGACATTCTGAAGCTAGCAGTAGTTCTGTAAGTGTGAACTAAGGTCCAACAAGAGTAAACGATGATATATTGAGAATGTGGAGTACTTGTGGAATTATGAAGTCTACCTTCGTGTTAAACTGGATTGGTTGGTATTAGTTGGACTTGGTTGTTTTGTGAATATCGTGGGCTAAGAGTGTGATGGATATGCTTCCCTGTAGCGGGGATTCGAGAGAGAAGATTGGTTTTCCATGATTGGAAGTGAGGACTTGTATGGATTCTGACGATACAAGAGTTCTGTTAGACAAGTAAATAATTCATAAGAAATGAAGTCTAGACTTGAATGTTGTGGCGTATAAGAATATGTGTGACGTTATTGTAAACCTTCTGGTTTGTTCAATTCAGGATAAGGACTAATGGAGTAATTACAAATCTCGTGTTGGGAATTGATTGGTGTTTTGATGTGGTATTGATCCTATGGTATGCCTTAGATCATTGCTATATGGTAGGAATTCGATTTTGATGGTTTTAGGATGTTTGGGGATGATTAGGAATGAGTTGGGGTGATTTTGGGAAGCATAAAAACGTGAAATATGATGTTGCAGAGTCATCAACACGGGCCGTGTTGATGCACACGGGCACCCGTGTTGATCTTCTGTGTTGATGCTCGGATAGGTTTTTCCCAAAAATCGTTTCGGCCATAACGTTTGAACCGTAACTCCGATTTAGGCGCCGTTTGATACGTTGGAAAGCTAGTGAAATTTTCTATACGATTATGAGGAATTAAGTATCTTTAAGAGCTTATTTTAATAAGTGATTTCATATGTATCCTGGTTAAGTAAAGTTAATTCTCGTGGCCATGTGATTTCTGTGATGGTATTGTGTTGATCCTAAGTAAGAAAGGGTCCAACGTATATTGGTACTCTAAGTGTGAATAAGGACTTCAAGAGGTGAAGAAGAGGTTGACTAGTGCTCCTATTCTGATTTTGCCGAATCCGGCGGAATCTTTTGTGGTTTATTGTGATGCATCTCTGATGGGATTAGGTGGTGTTCTAATGCAGAATCAACAGGTAGTTGCGTATGCTTCGAGACAGTTGAAGGTTCATGAAAGGAACTATCCTACTCATGACTTAGAGTTGGCAGCAGTTGTGTTTGTCTTGAAATTGTGGAGACATTATCTGTATGGTTCGAGATTTGAAGTGTATAGTGATCATAAGAGTTTGAAGTATCTTTTCGATCAGAAAGAGCTCAATATGAGGCAGAGAAGGTGGTTGGAATTTCTCAAAGATTATGATTTTGGTTTGAATTACCATCCTGGTAAGGAAAATGTGGTTGCAGATGCTTTGAACAGGAAATCCTTGCACATGTCTATGATGATGGTTCGTGAATTAGATTTAATTGAACAATTCCGATGATTTGAGTTTAATTTGTGAAAGTACTCCGAAGTGTGTTCATTTGGGTATGTTGAAACTTATTAGTGGTATTCTAGAAGAGATCAGGATCGGGCAGAAATCTGATGTTAATTTAGTTGATAAATTGACATTAATCAACCAAGGTCAAGGTGGTGAGTTTAGAATTGATGAAAATGATGTTATGAGATTTGGCGATAGATTTGTGTTCCTGATGTCGCAGAAATCAAGAAGAGTATATTAGAGGAAGGACATCGCAGTGGGATGAGCATTCATCCGGGTGCCACGAAAATGTATCATGATTTGAAGAATTGTTTTGGTGGCCGGGAATGAAAAAGGGAAATAGCTGAATTTGTGTATGCATGTTTAATCTGTCAGAAATCGAAGATTGAGCATCGGAAGCCATCTGGATTTATACAGCCGATGTTTATTCCAGAATGGAAGTGGGATAGTATTTCTATGGATTTTGTATCCGGGTTGCCGAGGACTTCTAAGAATTGTGAAGCGATATGGGTTGTTGTGGATAGACTGACTAAGTCTGCTCATTTTATACCGGTGCGAATGGATTACTCAATGGAGAGATTGGCACAGTTATATATTGAGAAAATAGTGAGTTTGCATGGAGTTCCTTCTAGTATTGTGTCAGATAGAGATCCGAGATTTACTTCGAAATTTTGGGAAGGATTGCAGAAGGCTTTGGGTACTAAATTGAGGTTGAGTTCAGCTTACCATCCTCAGACTGATGGACAGACGGAGAGGACGATTCAATCGTTAGAAGATTTATTGCGTGCTTGTGTTTTAGAGAAGGGTGGAGCTTGGGATAGCTATTTGCCATTGATTGAATTTACTTATAACAATAGTTACCATTCGAGTATTGGTATGGCTCCGTTTGAGGCATTGTATGGTAGACGGTGTAGAACGCCTTTGTGTTGGTATGAGTCTGGAGAGAGTTCAGTAATTGGGCCAGAGATTGTTCAGCAGACTACTGAAAAGATCAAATTGATTCAAGAGAAGATGAGAGCTTCTCAGAGTCGTCAGAAAAGTTATCATGATAAGAGGAGAAAGAATTTAGAATTCAGTGCTGGAGATCATGTGTTTATGAGAGTTACTCCGATGACGGGTATTGGTCGAGCGTTGAAATCTAAGAAGTTGACTCCGCGTTTTATTGGTCCGTTTCGGATTACGGAAAGAGTTGGAGAAGTTGCTTATCGTATTGCTTTACCTCCGAGACTTGCGAATTTGCACGATGTTTTTCATGTTTCTCAGTTGAGGAGATACATTCCAGACCCATCTCATGTAATCCAAATAGATGATGTACAGGTGAGAGATAACCTGACAGTAGAAACATTGCCTATGAGGATAGAAGATCGGGAAGTGAAACAATTAAGAGGTAAAGAGATAGCATTAGTGAAGGTTGCTTGGGGAGGTCCAGTAGATGGAAATATCACTTGGGAGCTGGAGAGCCAGATGAAAGAGGCTTATCCGGAACTGTTCGTCTAAGGTATGTTTTCGAGGACGAAAACTCTTTTAGTGGGGGAGAGTTGTAACACCCCAGTTTCAATTTTTTTGATTTATTTAATTGAGAAATTATTTTATTAGAATTAATAAAATGAAAAGGAATTATTTATTTTGGAATATTGGAAGAAATAAAAGAAATAAGAAATATGGGTTTCTTTTAAGTTATTGGGCTTGGAGGTTGTTATTAAAGAGTGGGGGTGCAAGAGAAATAAAGATATGTTTTTGGAACTTAAGCTATTTTTCTCATTATTCACGATAACACAGAGTTTGGGAAATTTGGGGAAATAGAGCTCTGAAGGTGAGAAGAACGAAGAACATCGCTCAAGAACTCAAGCTGCAATTTGATAAGGTAAGGGGGGCTAATACTCAATTTACTTTTGCTTATGGGTTTATGTACGGTTGATTTGGGTAATCGTAGGGAGAAACCCCAATTATTAGATGTTATTAGGGATCGATACCCTTAGGATTGAACTTTGTTAGAAAAGGTTTAGGTTCCCGATTTTATGAATCAATTAGGGATTTTAGGTTCCTATGATGGATTGGATGTCTTTGTACTATATTGCACCGCCGTAGAGAGGTATTTTCGTGCAAAAATATGGGTATATGAGCTGCTGCAAAAACAGAAAATTTGGGTTCGCACTCATCAACACGGGCGCGTTGATTTACGCGGGCACCCGTGTTGATTCACTGTAATGCTGATGAAAATGTGTTTTCTGGCCATAATTCAACACGGGCGTGTTGATTAACACGGGCGCCCGTGTTGATTCACTGTGTTGGCATAAAAATGGGTTTTCTGGGCACAATTCAACACGGGCCGTGTTGATTTACACGGGCGCCCGTGTTGATCCCCTGTATTGTAAAAAAAAACGTGTTTTCTGGACACATTTCCACACGGGCAGTGTTGTTTTACACGGGCACCCGTGTTAAACCTCCTGTGTTGGTTTTTAAACTATGTTTTCTGTGCATGCTGTTAAGTACGGATTGATCCGGTTTTGATGTGCAGTGTTTGACATGTTTTGAATATGTGTTTATTGATTTCCTAGTGTTGTTTGATGTGTGTATCGAATAACGATTGTGTGTTATGATACCAACACTATGTGGATCTTATTGTCATGCTTTTAGATGATGTTATCAAGCATGAATTATGATATAACTTGATATGAATGATGTTTAATAGTATGCTGAGTGATTACATGCTATTCATATCATGTTATGTTTGATGTTGTTGACGTTGCATGATATGTCGATTGATGTTAATAGTATGCTGAGTGTTACATACTTTACATATCATGTTATGTTTGATGTTGTTGATGTTGCATGATATGTCGATTGATGTTAATAGTATGCTGAGTGTTACATACTTTACATATCATGTTGCATTTGTTAATTCCCATTGTGTGGAATTAACATGGTGGCCAATATACGTGTCCGCGATCTAATGGAACGTTGAGGTGGTAGCCGTGTCCGCGATATAATGGAACGGTGAGTTATCCGTGACCCGAGATTTAATGGGGCGGTAAAATGGTACCACATGCATGGGTGTGTTGCATTACATTGAATATGACATGAATGGATGATTTTTCCAATGTTGTATTTGATTGATTGTATGCATGTATTGATACTAAGTTGTTAACGATGTTTGATGTTAATAAGTAAGCATGGAAAGTGTGATATTATGAATATATGGATTGTAAAGGTTTTTGTAATCTATGAAACATGCTAATTGTTGGGTGATGCTTATGGTTTCCTGAATTGATTGTTATGAACGTATAATCAAATGTATAGTTGAGATGCTCACCCTTACTGTTGAATATTTCAGATTGAGGAGCTTCGTTCAGGTGCTTGGCGAAGGCTTGTCATTTCTAGTTTATTTCCGTTTTAGTATTGTCCGGGTCATGCTCTGGTAGTTGTAACTCCGGGAACGTTTGTTTGTCGAGCTGCTTTAGTCAGACTCGTTTATTTCCCTTTGTTTGTTATAATATGAGGTTGACATTTTCCAGGTGTTAATCCTTGATGATTTTGAAAATATTATAACATTGGTTTTATTATTAAATTATTCCGCTGTGTAAACATGTATGAGTTACTACTATGATTATGCATGACAGGAACTTGTTTTTATTAAAAGAGAATTGTGACATCCTCGTTGATGCATGTACTCTGAAATTATAATTTTAATTATTCGCGAAAATTTATTCGGGGTTTTTAGAGGGTGTTACACACATCGCCAAAATTTCTTGAACCCGATTTGACAGAAAATAAAGATTTAAAGAAGAGTAAAGAATTAAAAGTGCGAGAAATTAATTACACGGCTTTGGGAGAGATACATCAAAATTATACGAGAAAGAAATAAACGCGCGAATTAAATAAGAATTGGAAACGAGGGCGTTGGACCCTTTTTGCAAAATTAAATTAAATGATGAAATTAATTAATTAAGAAATTGTTTTTTTGGTATTTTTTGGTATTTTATGATTTTAATGGGAAAAAGAATAAAATGCAATTAAACCTAATTCTACAATTTTATTTATTTATGAAAACATATTAAAGTTTTAACCTAAAATTAATCTAATTAATTTACATGCAATTTAATTTATAAAAATAAATAATATTAAATATTTGATTATTATGAAAAAAACAAGAATAAAAAATTATCAAAAACCCTAGTTCTACAAATTTTAAATTTATTAAGGAAACATTATTATTAAACCTAATTTAATAACTAAATTTAATTAATGTAATTTATTTATAAAAATACTAAAATAAAATATTTATTATATTTTTTCTCTTTTCTGATTTTTTGGTGTTTTATGTTTTTTTATGAAAATAATAAATTAATTGAACAAAACAATAATTAAAAAGAAAATAGAAAATAAAAAAAATAAAGAAAGTAGAAAGAATTGCAAACCTAGGGGGTCTGCCCCTTAATATGGAGGTTAAGCCCATCAATTTTGAGCCCAAATCATCATGGCCTCGCTGACTTTTCCATGCAACGTGTGGGAGCATTGACTAGGGTGCATCCTGTTCTTGAGATCTGAACCCTTGATTGAATCCATTGGCCACGTGAACAACCTGATCTTGAAGGTGTATGGTGCGTCTACCACGTTGAATCTGCATACGAACATTAGTTGAGAAAAGATATGGAAAGGGGGTGAGGACCTGGGGCTCGAACCCAGGTCCTGAACGTTACCATTGCTTAAGCCTACCACTGAACCATCCAACGCGTGTTTATCATAAAATAACTAACAATTATTATGAAAGAAAAGTGGTCAGTGGCTCCAAAAACGCGCGAAGCATTTAAATGGTCCAATCAACGCCTTCCACTTCATCGTCTCCTTCGCGTGGTTTTACTTTCCTGAAACAAGAGCAATTTAGCAACGGTTTTGTTAGTGTTCCCTTAGGCCAGTTTCTGAAAAATAGCGACTAGCCCAGGGATGCTCATAAATTGAGCGCGAGGGTGGCTTCATGACCGTCCAAACATCCTGAATCCATTCATGGTACTATGGTGGTCTAATTTTACCGCTTTTCAAAACGCCTAATTCCAAGCTTGCAAAACCCTAAAAAACGATAATGGTAGATTTGCATAGAGGTGATAAAAACACAATTAAGCAATTGGGTTAGCTTCAGAATACTTCAATTAGTAAGAATCCATTAAAATTATGCAATGAAAATGCCTGAATTGTAAAACACGATTGTGAAAAAAAGTGAGAAAAATTGGACTTCTGTACAATGTTTCAAGGTGTTAGAATTGATGCTTTTGATCCAGGAAGGTTCCTTGATGTCCCAGGAATGTGATTGAATCCTTGTTTCACCTTGAAAAGCACTGGAATATGGTTTTCAGATTTGGAATTTTTTGCTAAAAAGCTTGAGTTTGATAATGGGGTTTTTGCGCAGCTTTTTGGTTAATGGCATTAGGGCTTGATCAGGCTTATGTATGGAGTGAATTAGGTCAAAAAAACTTGATCAAAATCCTTTGCATTCATGGTTTGGAAGATTTGATTTTTCAAGATCTTTTTTTCAATATTTTCCATGCTATTTGGTATCAAATCATGACAAAACTTTCCACAAATGATTATGCACGAATCTTGAGTGTCCAATGAGAGTATTTTCTGCACAAAAAGATTTGATTTCATTGGTTTTATATTTTTCATGTATTTTATTTAATTAAATGAATTATTAATAATAAAAAATTCAAATAAATAAATAAAAATGGAGAAAAACTTCCCTTTGGGTCAAATGGTCGTGCACATGTCTTGGATGATGAATTATGGAAGAAAAATAGGCCCATTAGCAATTTTAGGTCATTTGAATCAATGTTGACTTTTCAAAATATCCAAAAATTTCCCAACTTCCACAAGGCATAACTTGCTCAATTTTTAAGCTTTGCTCATGTTCTTGGACATTTTGGAAAGGTCTTTGAGTCCTCTAACCAATGCCTTTGGTCCCATGTCATTTTGATTTACCAATCTCAAGTTATGGTCTTTTACTTAAAGTCCCTTTTTGTTGACTTTTGAAAATGACCTATAATGTTGAAATTGATAACTTTTTGTGAGAGCATTTCTTGTACTTGGAGTATGAAGATGAAATGTAGGAAATGTCTTTATCTTCAAAATGAGATTTGGATGGAATTTTTCTGATAATCCATGTGAAAGTTATGCCCTGGTCAATTTACAGTTGACTTTTTCAGCTGTCCAAATAAGGAAACTTTTGCATCTTGATGATTTTTGAGCCAAGCTTTGAGAATCATGATCAAGCATTGATAAAATGATGTTTGTGGCTTCAAAATGATATGTTTACCAAAAATTTGAACTTTTGACTGTCAAATGACCATTTTGCCCCTACAGTTGGCTGTAGTGCAATTAGGGTTTTGACTGTGCAATTTTGTGCTGAAAGTCTTGAAACTTGGTATGAGTATGCTTGACCATATTTATAGGCATGTGGGACTTGATTGGACCCTTGGAAACTTCATTTTCTTGATCAGAATAAAAACCCTAATCTTGACTGTTTAGGAGACCCTTGAACTGTGCAACCCTTGGGGAGATTTTGAAGCTTGATTTTGCAATTCTTGAAGAATATGGGAGGGCAAATTTTGGGGTACAACAGTTGCCCCTGTTCAATCTTCTTAGACCTGAGGATGCAGATTGGCTGACATACCTTTCGTAATCCGAGGGTGGAAGATGATTGAACACTAGAGTGCCCAGAAATTTGCGCTCACATAGTAGCAGTGTGATGGAAATGGGCTTATAGATGCCATTTGGAGATTGATGGATAGGATGATGGGCTTATAGATGCCATCTGGAGGTTGATCGCGTAAGAGATTCCTTAGCGAGAACTTGCGTACCTGCAAAAGAAAAATGAGTACCTGACATGTTGCAGGATCTGGTTTTCAGATGCTTGGTATAGATGTGTCCTGACTGGTTACAGGAGCTGGATCTGGAGTTTCAAAAGATGATGAATGAACCAGGGGTGGTTACTACCTCAGCAGGAACGGTGAGAGAACCTTGGATGACTTTAACTTCAACAGCAATCGTTGAGAAAATCTTGGTGGGAATTACCATCTCCGCAGGATCGGGGAGAGAACCATAGGCAATTATAATCTCAAAAGCGGACGTTTGAGAAAAACCTGGAATGGAATTATCGTCTCCGCAGGATCGGGGAGAGAACCATAGGCAATTATAATCTCAAAAGCGGACGTTTGAGAAAAACCTGGAATGGAATTATCGTCTCCGCAGGATCGGGGAGAGAACCATAGGCAATTATAATCTCAAAAGCGGACGTTTGAGAAAAACCTGGAATGGAATTATCGTCTCCGCAGCATTGGGGAGAGAACCATAGGAAATTATAATCTCAAAAGCGGACGTTTGAGAAAAACCTGGAATGGAATTATCGTCTCCGCAGCATTGGGGAGAGAACCATAGGAAATTATAATCTCAAAAGCGGACGTTTGAGAAAAACCTGGGATGGAATTATCATCTCCGCAGCATTGGGGAGAGAACCATAGGAAATTATAATCTCAAAAGCGGACGTTTGAGAAAAACCTGGGATGGAATTATCATCTCCGCAGCATTGGGGAGAGAACCATAGGAAATTATAATCTCAAAAGCGGACGTTTGAGAAAAACCTGGGATGGAATTATCATCTCCGCAGCATTGGGGAGAGAACCATAGGAAATTATAATCTCAAAAGCGGACGTTTGAGAAAAACCTGGGATGGAATTATCATCTCCGCAGCATTGGGGAGAGAACCATAGGAAATTATAATCTCAAAAGCGGACGTTTGAGAAAAACCTGGGATGGAATTATCATCTCCGCAGCATTGGGGAGAGAACCATAGGAAATTATAATCTCAAAAGCGGACGTTTGAGAAAAACCTGGGATGGAATTAACATCTCCGCAGCATTGGGGAGAGAACCATAGGAAATTATAATCTCAATAACATTCATTGAGAAAAATCTGGAATGGAATTATCGTCTCCGCAGTATCGGGGAGAGAACCATAGGAAATTATAATCTCAAAAGCGGACGTTTGAGAAAAACCTGGAATGGAATTATCGTCTCCGCAGCATTGGGGAGAGAACTAGAGGAAATTATAATCTCAATAACATTCATTGAGAAAAACCTGGAATGGAATTATCGTCTCCACAGCATTGGAGAGAGAACCAGAGGAAATTATAATCTCAATAACATTCATTGAGAAAAACCTTTGATAACTTCTACTGAGTCTTCATCAGAAAAATCTGTTTGGGGTCGATTTAACTGGACTGGATAAGAAATCTTTGGAGTCGATTAACTGAACCGGTCTAGGTCTTGAAATATGATTGAGAATTTAACTGAATCTTTCCTGAAAGATAGAGGTCAGTCATATGCAATGCATGATATGGATCAAGCGATGATGTTCTCAACATAAATGAGATTTGTATGATGCGTCTATGCATTCTATAATGATGTATGTGATGTTTAGGAATGTATGTTTTCGTCTAGGAAAGTAAATCCTTGACGGGTGCCGGGAAGTCACATCCTGGGCTGATGTTGAAGAATAGATTTTGCTTCCGCTGGGGATGATAGTTGCAAGAATACCGGTAGGAGAGGATAACTCCGTTGGGGAATAAACTTGGCGAATGGAATATTCTGCGGGGAGAAAAGTATTCTGACGATCTTGCTGGAAAGCAAAACTCTGTGGGGAAAGAGGTACTTTGCTGTGCGTTGATAATAACTTGCTGGGGATATCCTTGTTGTATCGGAAGTGTTAATAGACTTCGCTGGGGATAAGGAGACTTTGTCGGGGATGATCTTTTCGTGGCTTTTGGCTGAGGATAACCCAGTTATATCCTGGTAAGGAAATAACTCTTTGAATAAAGCCGGGCGACGCGTTCGTGCTTTTGCGAGGATAAGCTTCCAGAATCTACTGGGGATAAGCTTACTGCTTGGGGAGATGGATTCCAACCTTCCTGGGGAACTGGATTGGACTCTCCTGGGGAAGTTTTGAACTGCGGGGGAAGTGATTCCTTTGAATGTTTGATATACCGTCGGGGAACAGTCTTTAGACCAAGATTGCCGGGGATGCTTGTTAAGGATATGTATGCTGCCGGGGAATGTTTGAGATCTGCTGGAGGATACCCAACTTCCTTAAGGTTTGATAACATAGCTTGCTTGGGGAGAGTGCACTGACTTGCTGGCTCACTCTCTGGGGGATTAAGATATCTGGTTACGTTCTTCCGCTGAACCCATCTTGGTACCCTGGAGGACAGAACAATTAGATTGCTCTTAGACGACCCTTTATTGCCCCTGTTTCTGAGGTTGGAGAAGACCTGTGAGGGGCTGATAGTCGTTGATGGACCAACCTTCTTCTGGTAGGCAGGTGACAAGATGACAGGACATAGTCGTACGCTTTGATCCCTAATTTTTGCCTGGACCGCCCTTTTCGGGTTTTCAGTCCACCGGGATACCCATTTTTGCCCAAGCCGCCTTTTCAGGTTTTCGACTTGCCGGGTGTACAGATTTTTCATTTTCATCCCTTATTTTTGCCCGAACCCTTTTGGTTCGCCGGGAAGCCCTTATTTTTGCCTAGGTGTGTCAACCTAGCGGGTCTTTGATTATGCGTAGTATTTTTTCGACTATGTCCGTTCTCAGAAAGTAGGGAGTTGCCCCTGTTAGAAGTGTTTTGGCATGCCACCAGAAGGTATTTGATCAGGCAAGATTCGTTGTTGGAATGCCCCAAGTGACTCAGGTGGAGATTTGCCCCAGGCTATTTTTGCCTTTGAGAGATTCTCCGAATCTTGATTGGATTGCCCCAGATAATGGACCATGATCATGTCATGCCCCTTGATTGGAAGTGCTTCTGTTCATTAGGCATTCGTCGTGCGAATTTCCCTGCTGTTCAAACAAATAGTCATATGCAAACAATGTTATTCTAAGAATGCAAAGCTTATGTCTGTCTTGAAATTTTTGAAAATGCATTCTTTTTCATAAAACAATTGATTGTTTGTAAAACGTGATGTCAACTCCGTATTTACCGTAGGCCTTAAGGAGTCAGGATACCTTTTGTAACAGTATTCTTTTGAACTAACCCATGCTTCAGCTAGGACTTTTAAGGGTTATAACGTGGCCTGGTTCGTGGTTTAAGAAACAAAGGATAAAGGCTCAAATTATTTGTACCCACCCGCTCTTCGTGATGTTCTCCAAACCTAAACTCAGTTGATCGTGCGTCAGACCTTGTTTGAGTCTTTGCTCCGATTTTCCGGTGATGATTCGGATGTTGATAACTTATTTTGAATAGGCAGTCATTCCTTTTTTGTTGAGGGTTTGTAAGACCTCTTTCTTGTCTGATTTTTTTTTTGTTATCCCTTTCTTTTTTTGCCTGAACTGTTTCCTTTTTTGGAATTACAGTCAGCGGGATGCCCCAGTTTTGTAAGTCTCCTTCATGGGTTTTGACTTAATGGGTTTTTTATTTTTGAGATAATGACAACCTTTCTTTATTGATTATTCGGAACCATCACTGTCTTTCTTTGTTTTGTAAGGACCTCTTTGGTGCCATTCGTTATGCACTTGGATCAACTGAGAGACTACCCTGCCCCAGGTTATGATTAAGGGTTTTATTTTTTTGAAAAGAAAAACTCCTACTTCTTTGGATCAGAGGGGTTGACGAGGGATTATCTTCCTTATAACTCCAGTGTTTAGGAATTAAAACAATGCCTGTACCTCATCAGCGGGGTCTGTTCAAAAGCATACTGTAGATTGCGGTATCGTTTTCGTCATCCTCCCTCAAGAGGCTTTAGAATTTTAGATCAAGAATTGACATCAGAAAAAATATGAAAATAATTTGCATATAGTGAATACGAATATATTGTTTTAGAACAGACATATGCGATGCATTAATGAAATAACAATGTTTAACATGAGTAAATGTTTGAACAAAAGAGAATTACAACTTGAACATTCGAATGAACAAAAATTTCTCAATCCTAGCCATGTTTTGGCAAGGGAGCAGTGATCACGTGGGGAGTCTTGGGTACTTTAAACTGAATCCCTCCAGCGTCGATCATGTCTTGGATCTTATTTTTCAAGCTCCAACAATCATCTGTAGTATGCCCCGGGCTGTCAGAGTGATAAGCGCAGCGGGCGTTGGGGTTATACTTCGGTGACGTTGTATTTTGGTTCTTCGGAGCTTCTTTTAGAGTTACCAGTTTGGTCTCCAGCAACTGTGGCAATATCTGGGATAAGGTCATGCTGAGCCGAGTGAACTGCCTTCTCTCGCTATTTTGTTGGTTGTGATGTTGAATTTGTGACACTAGAGCCGTTTGAGGAGCTCTCCCCTTACCTCCTTGTCTCAATGGTGGTTGAACGATGACTGGCCTTTTACCCTTAGGCTTTTGCCCCAGTTGATTACCCTGAAGCAGTTGGTTGACGAGAAACTAGAGCTCATCTTGTCTTTGAGCTAACTCTTGAATGGCAGTCACCTGCCCCAGCATCTGGACCCTCAATGCATCCACCTCAACTTGTAGATGTTTCAGCCTTTCATCCTCAGCACTGTTCCTGACAAAGGTCTCCATGAGAAGTGTCCTTAGCTCATCCTGCCCCTTGGATAGATTCAGGAGGATTTCCTCGAACCGGGTCTCTTGAGCAAGAAAGTCCTGGTTGTCTTGTTGGGAAGCCATTGCTGAAATAAACAGCGACAAAGGTAAGTGACCTGCAAAAGGGACACCTGTTATGCAAGGGTGTGCATGATATGTATGCAATGTTTTCAAGGACCTCGCAGGGTAAACAAGAAAATTGTTAGTATTTGAATTTTGTAGCTTGATTGAAGGAACTTCATGTTGTTGAGAGTCCTTCTTCAAGGGTCAAAGGCTCACCATATCCAGTGGGTCATAGCCCCTGACAACCTTGGCTAGGGGAACCTTCTTCAAGTGTCAAAGCTCACCATATCAAGTGGGTCATAGCCTCTGACAACTTTGGCTAGAGGAAAATAAATCCTCTTTGCCCCTTGCTAGATGTTTGATTTATCATGACCTGCATCACAAGCCCTTGAGATCCTTGAAATGGGTTAGGATGTATGCAATGGTATGATGTTATGGTATGCATGGGGTAATGTAGGTAACCCTGTTGTGAGTCCCAATTAAGGACTGCAAACCGAAACCTGCAAGAAACTTAAGTAAAACCTGTCATGAGTCCCCATTAAGGACTATCAACAAACCTGCAAGAAACTTAGTAAACCCTGTTATGAGTCCCAATTAAGGACTATGAACGAAACCTGCAAGTAGCTCATGTGTCAGATAACAAGCATGCAAGTAGTCAAGTACGAAGGCACACAAGTCACACAAGAGAAGCCCTTAGAGTTTAAGCCAGCATGGGGTCTGGGTATTACCCTCTTGAAGTTGGTGGGCTCAACATGTCTTATCAAAGTAACCGGGTTCTTAGAGGATCCCAATATCATTGACTACCCTCAATCGGTCATAACTCCAGCATCGCAATCTTTTCTTGCGGCCAGAACCATCACGAGAGTTTAGCCTCAATGGGCGTAGCATACTGCTACTGTTCTAATGGCCAAGTTGTGTCATTTAAGGTTCTAAGGTTGTTGGTGCTTAATGACTCCTCAGAAGACCCATATTCTCCTCGTTGCAACACAAGGGATATCGGTACAGACCAAGGTGCCACACCAATGTAGCCACTGTTTCACCCGTGTCGGTCTACGCCGGACAGGTCCCTCACAGCTTATGCTACCTAAACAGGGTATCCCCAGATCCAGGTTAGGATCTATGTAACTCCCATGCAACCCACAAATTTAAAGCAGACAAGTCAATACAATTGAAAACACAGTTATGAACTAACCCTAAGGTACACCTCACTTTAAGTTTTATCCCCAGCAGAGTCGCCAGTTCTGTGATCGGTGGATCTGGAACTGACTGTTTATCGCTGGTTCGCGAAATGTCGCGGAAGCAAGAGTCGCCACCGTCTTTTATTTTCTCCAAATGGAAAGGACAAAAGCACAGAAAAATTCCTTAAAGAGATTGCTCTCGGTTCGGGAGGTAGGTTATAGAAAGGGAAGGTGTTAGCACCCTTTCTATCCATGGTTATCCATGGGCTCTTAGATACTTGCTCATTTGTGTTTTCAAAAATGGTTTGTCTGCTTTTCAACTGTGGGTTTTAAAAAGTTTCTTTGAAAATTTCAGTTCGACTCTTGTATCAGTCCTCAAGAGTGTTTGAAAAATTGCTTTCGAAAGCTTTTTGAAAAGGTGTCGGTGTGAAAAGTATTTTTGAATTTTGTTTTTGAATTTAGAGCAAGTATCTATGAGAACCTACCTACCCTAAGGAATTCGTCTGTGTAAATGTCCTTTAAAGTAGTGCCATCCCACCATTGAGAGGTAGGTAGCACCACCGTTGGAGGTGTTCGGGTCAATTCGAGGTTCGGGACATGGTGATCACCAGAGCAATGGGAAGACACCTTAGAAGCTACCCTCATGCCAGGTTCCCGGATCATGAGGACTTACTAAGACATCCTCTACTCGACGATCACCTTTCGAGGCAAGGCAACAGTGAGGCGTACCCTAGGGGTGGTGTGTGATTTGTGTGTCGTTTTCAGATATTTTTGTCTTTTGTTATGTTATTGGTGATCTAGCGTTTGTTTTTATTTTTGTCCATTCATTCTTTCATGCCTTGATTAACAGTTAAAAGTGCGAGAAGTAAAAGATTCTAAGCTATTACAAAAGGCGCGGGTCCACATCGCCAAAATTTCTTGAACCCGATTTGACAGAAAATAAAGAATTAAAGAAGAGTAAAGAATTAAAAGTGCGAGAAATTAATTACACGGCTTTGGGAGAGATACATCAAAATTATACGAGAAAGAAATAAACGCGCGAATTAAATAAGAATTGGAAACGAGGGCGTTGGACCCTTTTTGCAAAATTAAATTAAATGATGAAATTAATTAATTAAGAAATTGTTTTTTGGTATTTTTTGGTATTTTATGATTTTAATGGGAAAAAGAATAAAATGCAATTAAACCTAATTCTACAATTTTATTTATTTATGAAAACATATTAAAGTTTTAACCTAAAATTAATCTAATTAATTTACATGCAATTTAATTTATAAAAATAAATAATATTAAATATTTGATTATTATGAAAAAAACAAGAATAAAAAATTATCAAAAACCCTAGTTCTACAAATTTTAAATTTATTAAGGAAACATTATTATTAAACCTAATTTAATAACTAAATTTAATTAATGTAATTTATTTATAAAAATACTAAAATAAAATATTTATTATATTTTTTCTCTTTTCTGATTTTTTGGTGTTTTATGTTTTTTTATGAAAATAATAAATTAATTGAACAAAACAATAATTAAAAAGAAAATAGAAAATAAAAAAAATAAAGAAAGTAGAAAGAATTGCAAACCTAGGGGGTCTGCCCCTTAATATGGAGGTTAAGCCCATCAATTTTGAGCCCAAATCAGCATGGCCTCGCTGACTTTTCCATGCAACGTGTGGGAGCATTGACTAGGGTGAATCCTGTTCTTGAGATCTGAACCCTTGATTGAATCCATTGGCCACGTGAACAGCCTGATCTTGAAGGTGTATGGTGCGTCTACCACGTTGAATCTGCATACGAACATTAGTTGAAAAAAGATATGGAAAGGGGGTGAGGACCTGGGGCTCGAACCCAGGTCCTGAACGTTACCATTGCTTAAGCCTACCACTGAACCATCCAACGCGTGTTTATCATAAAATAACTAACAATTATTATGAAAGAAAAATGGTCAGTGGCTCCAAAAACGCGCGAAGCATTTAAATGGTCCAATCAACGCCTTCCACTTCATCGTCTCCTTCGCGTGGTTTTACTTTCCTGAAACAAGAGCAATTTAGCAACGGTTTTGTTAGTGTTCCCTTAGGCCAGTTTCTGAAAAATAGCGACTAGCCCAGGGATGCTCATAAATTGAGCGCGAGGGTGGCTTCATGACCGTCCAAACATCCTGAATCCATTCATGGTACTATGGTGGTCTAATTTTACCGCTTTTCAAAACGCCTAATTCCAAGCTTGCAAAACCCTAAAACACGATAATGGTAGATTTGCATAGAGGTGATAAAAACACAATTAAGCAATTGGGGTAGCTTCAGAATACTTCAATTAGTAAGAATCCATTAAAATTATGCAATGAAAATGCCTGAATTGTAAAACACGATTGTGAAAAAAAGTGAGAAAAGTTGGACTTCTGTACAATGTTTCAAGGTGTTAGAATTGATGCTTTTGATCCAGGAAGGTTCCTTGATGTCCCAGGAATGTGATTGAATCCTTGTTTCACCTTGAAAAGCACTAGAATATGGTTTTCAGATTTGGAATTTTTTGCAAAAAAGCTTGAGTTTGATAATGGGGTTTTTGCGCAGCTTTTTGGTTAATGGCATTAGGGCTTGATCAGGCTTATGTATGGAGTGAATTAGGTCAAAAAAACTTGATCAAAATCCTTTGCATTCATGGTTTGGAAGATTTGATTTTTCAAGATCTTTTTTTCAATATTTTCCATGCTATTTGGTATCAAATCATGACAAAACTTTCCACAAATGATTATGCACGAATCTTGAGTGTCCAATGAGAGTATTTTCTGCACACAAAGATTTGATTTCATTGGTTTTATATTTTTCATGTATTTTATTTAATTAAATGAATTATTAATAATAAAAAATTCAAATAAATAAATAAAAATGGAGAAAAACTTCCCTTTGGGCCAAATGGTCGTGCACATGTCTTGGATGATGAATTATGGAAGAAAAATAGGCCCATTAGCAATTTTAGGTCATTTGAATCAATGTTGACTTTTCAAAATATCCAAAACTTTCCCAACTTCCACAAGGCATAACTTGCTCAATTTTTAAGCTTTTCTCATGTTCTTGGACATTTTGGAAAGGTCTTTGAGTCCTCTAACCAATGCCTTTGGTCCCATGTCATTTTGATTTACCAATCGCATGTTATGGTCTTTGACTTAAAGTCCCTTTTTGTTGACTTTTGAAAATGACCTATAATGTTGAAATTGATAACTTTTTGTGAGAGCATTTCTTGGACTTGGAGTATGAAGATGAATTGTAGGAAATGTCTTTATCTTCAAAATGAGCTTTGGATGGAATTTTTCTGATAATCCATGTGAAAGTTATGCCCTGGTCAATTTACAGTTGACTTTTTCAGCTGTCCAAATAAGGAAACTTTTGCATCTTGATGATTTTTGAGCCGAGCTTTGAGAATCATGATCAAGAATTGATCAAATGATGTTTGTGGCTTCAAAATGAGATGTTGACCAAAAATTTGAACTTTTGACTGTCAAATGACTATTTTGCCCCTACAGTTGGCTGTAGTGCAATTAGGGTTTTGACTGTGCAATTTTGTGCTGAAAGTCTTGAAACTTGGTATGAGTATGCTTGACCATATTTATAGGCATGTGGGACTTGATTGGACCCTTGGAAACTTCATTTTCTTGATCAGAATAAAAACCTTAATCTTGACTGTTTAGGAGACCCTTGAACTGTGCAACCCTTGGGGAGATTTTGAAGCTTGATTTTGCAATTCTTGAAGAATATGGGAGGGAAAATTTTGGGGTACAACAACACTCTACACAATAAAAACAAGTGTGTTTAAAGGTCTCATCCCCCCTACAAGCTTTGTACTTCACATTGAAACCATGCTTGCTAGCTTTGCTTCAAAAACAAGTAACCAAGCAAAACATGTGAGTTTTTGAAATCTGAGTTGTTACAAGTCTTAAAACCTCTTGCTTATAAGTATACACACTATTTGCAAGTTGACACATGAATGCTATTGCTCTGAAACTACCTCAAACATCAAAAACCAAAAATCTGCTCAAGAACACCATTCACACACAGTTCTGAACCAAAACTCATGATCTTCATTTTCACTCGTGCGTTTTGAAAACTAATCACTCAGACACCTCCACACCCTTTTTTCCTCACTGTAACTCCTCCATCATACCAAAGAAATCCATACCCTTTTTTCCTCACTGTAACTCTTCCATCACTATCCACCATTTTCAAATATCAAGCTTGCAATTTGACTTGAGTAGAGAGATTCAGGGACTTTCAAGGAAAAGTAAGAGTTAGGATACACTCAAGGAGGTCCAGGAAAGCTAAACAGATCCTCAGACCTTCTCAAAAGTTGCTCAAACTCCATTCACGACTCCAGCTGCAAGAGGTAAAAACTCAAACTTCTATCTATTCATACAAGTATCATTTGATCCTGATTTATGAAAACAAAATGTAGATATCCTTGTTCTAAAGCTAACCATGTTCATAGTTTCCATTTATATTGACTGTGTATAGAGAATTTTGGATTTGAAATTTCTGAGAAAATTAGGTTTCAATTTAGGACAAGCAAAATTAGTTTTTATATTTGACATTTAGTTTACATAAGTTATATGTTTGAATTCGTGGGAAGAAACACCATAATTTTCATGTTTGGAGTTTCCATTTTTGTGGAGAAATGAGGAAGATACAGGTGGTCCGGCCATGACTCAAGGTTGAAGATGAAGTTTCCTTCAGAAAGCAGTTTTTAATATATATTTATGCTTTGATTATATGATCGGGTGAAACAGCCACCCAAGTGGAAATCACGCGCGTACTAAGGCATATATTACCTAAAGGGCGAGGGTTCGAACCAATGTGAACCCCCCTTTTGCATTTTTCCATTTTTTCTGATTTTTGCTAACACCTTTTTTGCAGGCGCTGGGCCCTTTGGGCCTGGCATTTTTTTTTGTTTTTACTAAGCATACGCCCTGTTTACTTGTGATACCACCTTGGCCCATATTATTTTTATTCATTTATTCATTTCTTTTTTCTTTTAAATATATTTTCTAAAATACCAAAAAAAATCATAAAAAGTATAAAAATATAGATTTATATTTTGACATAATTTAAATATTTTTCCGCAATAAAAAAATTATTTTATTCATCATACTTTATTTGCTTTTATTAATTTCCTAGTAAATATTAAAATAAAACTAGGTTATTATTTATCTAAATACATTTATTTTAATGTTAAAAAAGACCAAAAATATTTCATAATGCCACAATCTATTTTCAAGACAAAAAAAAGTATAAAAATACAAAAAAAAAACTTTTTCTTTAAACTTATTTTCTCTTAATCAACTTAAATAGATTTAGGGTTTCATCCAAAAAATCTTTTCTTAATTAAAATCTTTTCTTAAATAACTTCTTTATTTAACTTAAGTTTAATTTAATTTAATTACTTTTTTTCTCTCTAATTAGGTTTAGGTCAAAACTTCCTTCATATTAAAAAACCAAACAAAAAAAAATCTTTTTCTTTGCATTTATAATTCTTGCATATTTAATTCATCTTGTATATTATTTATTCCAATTCTTGTACAAATTCAATTTAGTTGTAATAGATTAATTAGGTTTATATTATTGTAATCCTCATTCATAAATTGTATACCCCCCTCCCACAAATGTTGTAATAGCGTAATAACTTTAAATTTCGCAATTTATCGCTTTACATAATATGCTAGTAATTAGGGTTTATATGGAAAGATAAAATTAATCAAATAGAAAACCCTAATACAAGACAAAAAACAAGCATGAAAATAAAACACTTACACGCAAGCACCCCTAGGGTTATCCCACTTGGTTGCCTTACAAAAATGGCCATATTACGCATGTAAGGTATCTTAGCAAAAAAAAAGCAAATACAAGATCATAGTCTCTCGATGACGCTATCTAAAGTTGTCTTACAAATGATCTTAGTCCATCAAAAAAGAATGCTAATATACCTTGCAATATTGCTAATCATGGTTATACGATGACGCACGCCCGTCCCATTTACATCTAAAGATAGGGTTGCTTACCAAATCAATGGTAAGACAACAATGTCAAAGGGAAAGGAAATGAACAAGAAAGACATTTGAGTAGGTAGATTGCTCCTAATTACTTGCTTTATTTCAAAACAAACATCCTTGCTATTTTCAAAAATAATCACATACACTTTCAAAATACCTTACCAAACTTGAAAACATTTTCAAAAGATCAAACATCTTTGTATACATTCTTACGAACGAGAATCATTACAAAGATTGCCTAAACAATGGCCTCTTTACAAAATACTTTCAAAAACCACACAAAGCACAATTTCAAACAAAAACAAGTGATCTAGCCAGTAACTAAGAGCCCATGGAAAACCATGGATAAAAGGGTGCTAATACATTCCCTTTTTATAATCTACCCCCCGAACCCAAGAAACAATCTCAAAGGTCTTTCCTGTGCTTTTTCACCTTTCCTTTTGGATAAAAGAAAAGTCGATGGAGACCCTTGCTAACCGCAACATTTGCGATAAAATGCAAAAACCTCAAGTCAGTTCTCCCACCGTATCACAGAACTGGCGACTCTGCTGGGGATAATTCTAAAAGTGGGGTTACCTTAGGGATATATCACATTTATTTGCTTACATTGTTTGACTTGTATGCTTTACATTATGGTTCTTTGTTTGGGTTTGAATCCTCTACCCGGATTTGGGACACCTTATAGGTAAGTAGCAATACATTATGGAAACTGTGCGGGGTATACCGACATGGTCTAAGCAATAGCTACGTTAGTGCGACATATTTGTGGATACCGGTAGCCTTTGAGTTAATCAAAGGGAATACGGGGCCGCTGAGTGATGTCATGAAGCACTAATGAACTTCTAGAACCTTTACTTGACCAACTTGGCCTTTAGAATGTAGTGAGACGACCGACTTTGGTACAATCCAAAGTTGGTAGTTACTCGATACTACACTCATTAAAGTTTGGTTTCTTGGGATATTTCGGTCGCCATTAAAGAGGCTTGAGCTGAAACAATGACCAAGGAAACAAACCAATGATATTGAGCTCCTTAGAACCCGATTACTATTACTAGGACAGGTTTGAGCCAACTGAACTTCAAGAGGGTACTTACCTATAAAACTCCATGCAAGCCTAAACCTAAGGACTTGTTTTCTTTGTTTGTATATGCATACTTGTACATAACATCATGAACATCATGAACATCATATACATCCACTAACCATTTCAAGGATTTTGGGATTCATCTTTGTTCTTGTTTTATAGGATATGGATTCACTTTGCAGGAAAACTATTCAAGTCAACCTTGTGAGAATCCCTCCACAACTTAAGGAGCTAGTTTCAAGGATTCCTGAAAACTCTCCATTCACTGAGATACATGGTCGCCTACTCAACTTGGTCACCTCCAACACAGATGAGGACATGATGAAAGTGCTTTTTCAGTTCTTTGATCCTTTACACCATTGCTTCACTTTTCCTGACTATCAACTTGGGCCTACTTTAGAAGAATTCTCCCAACTCTTGAGGATTACCATTCTCAGTCAACTACCTTTCAACAATATGAAAAGAGACCCAAAGCCAGAAGAGATTGCTCAAGCTCTACACTTGCACTCATCTGGTGTCACAACTCATTGGGAAACAAGGAGTGGTGTCAAAGGTTTCCTAGAAAAGTTCTTGTTTGAGAAAGCCCAAAGCTGTTGGAATTCCTTGGATTTGCAAGCCTTTGAGGAAATTGTGGCTCTCCTCATCTATGGTATGGTTTTGTTTCCAAATTCTGACCAACTCATAGATGTCAACACCGTCAAAATCTTCATATCCTGCAACCCAGTGCCTACATTGCTAGGAGATATCCTACACTCTTTTCACACTCGCACGATGAGGAAAAGAGGTGTTCTTATGTGTTGCACTCCTCTCTTATAAATATGGTTTATTTCTCATCTTCCACAATCTGTATTAAAAAATGAGCAAGGTTCAAGGTGGTCACAAAGGTTGATGACGCTTAAACATTCAGACATTCATTGGTGCTCCCGATCCAAAGAGAATGTTATCATTGTCGATCGTTGTGGAGAATTTACTAATGTCCCTTTACTTGGCATTAGGGTAGGTATCACCTACAACCCTTGTTTGGCCTTAAGACAGTTTGGTTATGCCCGAAGGGATGGCCCGCATGAGATCCTGATTCAAGGTTTGATATTTGACTACGACAACGACGATCAAGGTCTTCGCCAGAGATTTATCTGAGCTTGGAGAATGTTAAATAAGGTGGATAGAAAGACTTTGGGGCACAAGAATTCCATCCCTCTTGAGCCTTACCTCAAATGGGTATGGACTCACGCTCAAAGTCTTATGATGCCTTACCCCTTCATTCTCCCGATAATCATTGAGCATGTCATGGAGGGAGATGTTCCATACACTATCCTACATCCTAACATGCCCACATCTCTTGAAGACCTACAAAGAGATTGGATACAACTCAAAGGAGAGCAAGATACTTTCGAAGCCCAATTCTATGCAAGCGAGAAGAAGGTTTTGGAACACACTAGGATACTTCATGAGGAGCAAACTCTGAATGCCTACATTGCACCGAAGAGGATGCGCACTACCTTTCCATCTTACATTTTTTTGTATTATTTTGCCCAAGGGGAATTGATGTACTCAAAATTTATCTTATTAATATAACATGTGTTTCATTTTTGTCTAAAACAAATTTGAATTCCTGAAATCCTTGAAAACATTGCATATGCATATACCATTCATCATAACATAAGCAGGTCTTTTGCAACAAGTATCCTCATCTCTCTACTGTTTATTTCAGTAAGATAGACCTTGAGCAAACAATGAAGGATCTCCAAGCTCAGAATACACAGTTTCAACAGTTGCTCTTGACCCTAGCTAAGGGACAAGAAGAATTAAAGACTTTGCTAGCTGAAGAGAGGAAAAAGAAAACCAAGAAGGTGACCGGAGTCTTAAACATGGGAAGAAGATTTCATGGGCAGACAAGAAGGACTTTGGACTTTGCAGCAACATCTGGCGAAAGAGACAACCAAGATGGGAAAGGCAAAGAAACAGTTGTCCCGTCAGAATCAGAAGAGGAAGAAGAAGAAGAGGACTAATATGAAGAACAATACCCTCCAGCTGGTGACAAGTATAAACATCTCGAGGAGCGGCTAAGTGCAATGGAAATCTAAAAGGTGCCTGGCTTGGACTTTGAGGAATTGGGTTTGGTATCGGGGATTGTGATTCCTCCTAAATTCAAAGCACCTATATTCGCCAAATATGACGGAGTTTCATGCCCTAAAATGCATCTCCAGTCATATGTGAGGAAAATCCAACCCCATACCGCTGATAAAGACTTATGGGTGCACTTCTTCCAAGACAGTCTGTCTAGAACTCAACTTGATTGGTTTTACCAACTAGAAAGAGCCAACGTTCACAATTGGGAAGATCTTGCTGCAGCTTTCTACAAACAATATCAGTATAATGCTGATTTGGCGCCTACTCGTACTCAACTCCAGAGTATGGCCATGGCTTCCAATGAGGGTTTCAAGGACTATGCGCAAAAATGGAGAGATTTGGCTGGAAGAGTTCAACCCCCTCTATCTGAGAGAGAATTGGTAGATATGTTATTGGGCACCTTGTCTGGTCCCTTATTCAATCATTTAATCGGAAGTTCATCTACAGGCTTTAGTGAACTAATATTTACCGGAGAGAGGATAGAAGCCAGTATAAAGAATGGAAAGATTCAGAATGATACATCTTCTTCTACAGCTGTAAGGAAGCCTTTCATCGGGAAGAAAGAGGTGGCTGTTGTATATCCGCAAAGAAACCAAGATAGGGACGAACGCCGACCAATGGTGGGGATGTTATGATTCCTAAGCCTGCATCTGATCAGCAAAGAAATAATCAACCAAGGATGGAAAGGCCAGTCAGGCAGTTCACCAGAATCAACATGACCCCGTCTCAAGTATTACCGCATCTACTAAGATCCAACTTGGTAACCTTAAAAGAAACTCCGAAAAACCCCAATACAATATCTCCTCATTATCATCCCAATGCCCGTTGCGCATATCACTCTGAAAGCCCTGGTCAAGATACTAATAATTGTTGGGATCTAAAGAACAAAATATAAGACCTCATTGAAGCAAAAGAAATTGAGTTCAATGCACCCGAAAAGCCGAATGTCATTTCTGCCCCTATGCCCAGACATGGCCACAATACCAATGCCATTGAAGAAGGATTGTTCGTTACTTCAATTAATGAACTCATGACCACACTTTTGACTATTAAAATGAATTTGTTGAATGCCAGTGTGTTCCCGGGCTGTGGTGAAGTTTGCCATCTCTATTTGTCCTCCCCAACCGACTGTCCTTTGTTGAAAATAGGCGTTCAATGCCTAATAGATAACAAAGAGATTTTGTTCGAAAAGACTCCTGTTCCACCTATCCCTTTTGAAGATGTTTCTATCATTACTATTTCCGCCAATTCTTCCAAGGTCTCCACCAAAAGACCCGTTAGAATTACATCAGTTCTGAAAGCAACTCCTTTAATAATCACAATGCTTGGACCAGTCCCATATGCGTCAGACAAAACCGTGCCATGGAATTATGGAGGGGATGTCTATTACCATGGTATCAAGCAGGACTAGCCAACCGCCGAAGATTCAAGCTCTGAGAAAGTCAACCCCGACATCAGTAATATTGCAGGAACTAGCAAAATTACCCGAAGTGGTAGGATCTTTTCTCCAGAAATTGCTCCCCCAAAAGCAGTTTCTGGACCCGTAATCATTCCTACTGTTGCTCCCCCAAAAGCTGTTCACGGTCCTACATTTATCTCCAACAATACTCCAATTGAAAAAGCCGTTACAACCCCTGTAATCATTCCTACTGACACTCTTGTTGCCGAGTTAACTGAGACTCGAGGAAAAGGTGTTCTGATTGAGTCTGTCCAGATGAAGACTCAGTCATTGACTATCCCTGAGACCTCCAAGAAAGAAATAGAGGAGATCTTAAAAATTATAAAGAGAAGCGACTACGATGTAGTTGAACAACTGGGGAAAACTCCCTCTAAAATATCTATGCTAGCATTACTACTATGTTCCGAGGCACATGCAAAAGCCTTGGTGAAGTTCTTAAAAACCGCCCATGTACCTCAAGAGACATATGCCGATCAGTTTCAAGACTGCATAGCCAGCCTAACTGCAGACAATGGTTTAGGTTTTTCAGATGCTGATCTGACGCTGAGGGGAAGGAAGCATAATGAGGCATTGCATGTCTCAGTGGAATGTAGGGGCACAACTTTGGCTCATGTTTTGGTGGACACTGGCTTATCTCTAAATGTATTACCCAAAAAATCTCTTGATAGACTTGACTATGAGGGGTTAACTTCGAAGCCAAGCAACATAGTGGTAAGGGATTTTTACGGCTCGAAGAGGATGGTGCACAGGGAAGTGGATATCCCCATAAAAGTTGGAACTCAAACTTTCAATTCAACTTTTTATGTAATGGACACCCGCCCTTCATAATCCTGCTTGCTAGGCCGACCATGGATCCACAATGCTGGCGCTGTTACTTCTATGTTGCACCAAATGCTGAAGTATCCAGTTCAAGGGAATATTATCACCGTTCATGGAGAGGAAGAATACATGACCAGCCATCTCAATTCCTTCAGATATGTGGAATTAGATGGTGAATTCATTGAAACTCCATTTCAATACTTTGAAGAGGCCCCCCAAGAGGTGGCAGTAACCAAGGCTGTGTCTCAGGTTCCCAAGATTACAAGGCCTCCACTCCGGATGTCTTCTCTGAAGGATGCCAAAGTAGTGGTAGAAGAAGGAGGGTGCACTATTTGGGGACAGCTCCCAGATATCCCATATAAGTCTGACAAGTTTGGCCTAGGTTTCACTTCAAGTGCTCAAAAGGTTGTACGCCGTGCTCGTACTGGAGGACCGCCCCTGAAGATCAGCAACCGTGAAGTCAACGCAATAGAAGATGGTGAAGATGGATGCAACCTAGAGGATTGGATCTTCCCGACTGTCAATGGAGGGCTCAACAATTGGGAGGCTAGAGACTTTGTCCCAATCACCTTTATCCCACAGTAATTTGTCTTTACATTTTGTTGGATCTGTAATATTGAAACAATACGCACTCTTAAAACCTTGTCTCTTACCCAAGGCACAATGGTCCATTTGTAAGGGTTATTATCTCATTTTCATATGACATCAATGAATCATGGACATTTTCGGATACAAACTTTCGTGCTCATTGTTTTTATTTTACATTTTACTTTCTTTCAAAGATAGCTATACCCTTACACACACCCACACTCACAATGCAGGTATGCATCCATTTGGGATCCCATGGGTAACGATACTGCTATGGCATTTTGTGACTCTGAGAATCTAATCTACCAAGCCTAAGACGAAGGTGAAGAAGATTGTGAAGTACCAGGGGAACTGGCCAGACTACTACAACAAGAAGAGAGAACCATCCAGCCTCACGAGGAACCCATGGATACAATCAACCTAGGTACCGAAGAAGACAAAAAAGAGGTCAAGGTGGGTGCCAATCTGGAACCCAGCGTCAAGGAGCGTCTAATTTAGTTATTACACGATTATGTTGAAGTCTTTGTCTGGTCATATGAAGACATGCCGGGGCTTGATGCAGATATTGTAGTACATCGTTTGCCTACAAGAGAAGATTGCCCACCATTAAAGCAAAAGGTTCTCCGCATGAGACCTGATATGTCAAAAAAGATTAAAGCAGAGGTCATGAAGCAATTCAACATTGGATTATTGGCTGTCACCTCTTACCCTCAATGGGTTTCCAACATTGTTCCCGTACCCAAAAAAGACGGCAAAGTGCGAATGTGTGTGGACTACATAGATTTGAATAGGGCGAGCCCTAAGGATGATTTTCCACTCCCCCACATTGATATCCTAGTCGACAATACGACACAACACAAAGTGTTTTCCTTCATGGATGGATTCTCAGGTTACAACCAAATCAAAATGGCGCCTGAGGACATGGAGAAAACAACATTTGTCACGCAGTGGGACACTTTCTACTATAAGGTGATGCCATTCGGACTAAAGAACGTTGGGGAAACCTATCAGCGTGCCATGGTAGCTCTATTTCACGACATGATACATCGCGAAATAGAAGTCTACGTGGATGATATGATAGCCAGATCTCAAACAGAAGAATATTATCTTGACCACTTACAAAAACTATTTGAGAGACTGAAGAAGTACAAGCTGAGGTTGAATCCAAACAAATGCACATTTGGGGTAGGGTCTGGTAAACTCCTAGGCTTTATCGTCAGCAACAAAGGTATCGAGGTCGATCCTGCCAAAGTTAAAGCAATACAAGAGATGCCTGCTCCTCCTACTGAGAAGGAAGTCAGAGGATTCTTGGGGCGTTTGAACTACATTGCCAGATTCATCTCCCATCTGACAGCTACTTGTGAACCAATCTTCAAACTATTGAAGAAAGATCAAGTAGTCAAATGGAATAATGAATGCCAAGTTACTTTTGACAAAATCAAAGAATACTTACAAGAGACTTCTGTATTGATGCCACCAGTCGAGGGAAGACCGTTGATCATGTATCTGACTGTTTTAGAAAACTCAATAGGGTGTGTATTGGGGCAGCATGACGAGTCTGGCCAAAAAGAGCATGCTATTTACTACCTGAGCAAAAAGTTTATCGACTGTGAAACCAGATATTCACTGCTCTAGAAAACTTGCCGCGCTCTGGCATGGGCTGCTCGCCGGCTAAGACAATATATGTTGACTCATACTACCTTGTTGATATCTAAAGTGGATCCAATAAAATACATCTTCGAGAAGCCTGCTCTTTCTGGAAGAATAACGAGATGGCAGATGTACCTGACACAATATGACATACATTATACTACCCAGAAAGCTATAAAAGGCAGTGTACTAGCTGACCACCTCGCTCACCGAGCTGTAGAAGACTACCAATCCATGAAATTCGAATTTCCGGATGAGGACATCATGACATTAGACAACTGTGAAGAATTCAGGCCATATGACGGACCTGAACAAGGATCTTGATGGACCTTGTTCTTTGATGGAGCATCCAATGCACTCGGCAATGGTATTGGTGTTGTACGCATATCTCCGGAAGGGTGTCACACTCCCTTTACTGCCAGACTTTTCTTCAATTGTACAAACAACATGGCGGAATACGAAGCGTGCATCTTCGGTCTCAAAGCTACCATAGACTTGGGGATCAAATCCTTGGATGTATTCAGAGACTCGACTTTGGTTATCAGCCAGATCAAAGTGGAATGGGACACCAAACACCCTAACCTTATCCCTTATAAAGAACACGTTTTGACATTGTTACCACATTTTGAGAAGCTTACCTTCGAGCATTTCCCGCGAGAAGATAATCAGCTAGCAGACGCTCTAGCAACAATGTCATCTATGTTTAAACTTAATTGGGATAACGAGGCTCCCCAGATCACCATCGAGCGAATGGAGGAACCAACACACTATCACGAGATTAATACTGAAGAAGTAGTGAACCATCCTTGGTTTCACGAAGTCAAGAAGTATCTCAAGGCTCAAGGATATCCAGAAGGAGCTTCAATCAATGATAATAAGTTCTTAAGGAGATTCTCTGCTAAATTCTTCCTTAGTAATGGCATTCTGTACAAACGCAATTATGACTCTGTGTTACTTCGGTGCGTAGATAAGGTTGAAGCTGAAAGGATCATGGCTGAATTACATGAAGGCACTTTTGGAACCCATTCCAATGGGAATACGATGGCAAAGAAAATCCTACGGGTAGGATATTACCGGTCCACCATGGAAGCAGGTTGCTATCAACACTCTCGAACCTTCTATAAGTGTCAGATTTATGCCGACATGGTGCATGTACCTCTGGTTCCTCTGAATGTCTTGACGACTCCTTGGCCCTTTGCTATGTGGGGGATTGATATGATTGGGGAAATCAAGCCGACAACCTCCAATGGACATTGCTTCATCTTAGTGGCCATTGACTATTTTACAAAGTGGGTAGAGGAAGCTTCCTTCGCTTCCGTTGCCAAGAATGTTGTTTCCCGTTTCATCAAGCAAAATCTCATTTGTCGATATGGTATCCCGAAAAGGATCATCACTAACAATGGTACAAATCTCAACAACACTATGATCACCGCATTGTGCGAGCAATTCAAGATTCAGCATCACAATTCTTCTCCCTACCGGCCGAAGATGAATGGTGTTGTCGAAGCTGCAAATAAAAACATTAAAAAATCATACAGAAAATGACAGTCACATAAAAAGACTGGCATGAGATGTTACCATTTGCTCTCCACGGGTATCGTACCACGGCTCACACATCAACCGGGGCAACACCTTATTCTCAGGTTTACAGCATGGAAGTTGTCTTGCCTATCGAGGTCCAGATCCCCTCTCTGAGGATTATAAAGGATGCAGGGCTGAACAAAGACGATTGGATCCAGACTCGACTTGATCAGCTGAACTTGATTGATGATAAGAGACTTACTACTATTTTCCATGGTTAAATGTATCAAAAACGGATGATCAAGGCTTTCAACAAAAAGGTCAGATGCCAAGTGTATCAAGTTGGAGATTTGGTGATCAAACGCATCATACTGCCACAAGGTGATCCTATGGGCAAGTGGACTCCTACCTATGAAGGACCATTTGTAATCAAAATCATTTTCTCTGGTGGGGCAATGATCTTGACCACCATGGATGGTGACGACCTGCCACATCCTACAAACACAGACATAGTCAAAAGATACTACGTATAAGAGACCCGCTAGGTTGACATACCTAGGAAAAACAAGGGCATCCCGGCAAACCAAAAAGGTTCGGGAAAAAATTAGGGACAAAACAAAAAAATCTGTACACCCGGCGAGTTGAAAACCCGAAAGGGAGACTTGGGCAAAAAAGGGTTTCCCGGTGGACTGAAAACTCGAACGGGAGGTCTAGGAAAAAGTTAGGGAATATAAAGCGTATGACTATGTCCTGTTGGATCATTTTATCGACAACCTTTGGCTTCCACTAACAAACTCAGAATTTCTGATCAATTCAATTATCTTCGGACGAGGAAACCGATAGACAAGATGCTCAGAGATACAAAGGCAATAGAAGAATGGAAACCCCATGGATTTTACACATAACTATCTTTTCTTTGTATCAAATTTTTATTTTTACGACAGCATTCTCTTACTAGAATGTTTGTCTCCTTGTACAAAAATACTTACTCAAAGTCAATACAAAGATATCTCTTTGAAAGTGCAAAAACTATCTGTTTTTATTTACGCTTGTTTTTTGTCTACAAAAACGTCCAATGATTCATTGTTGAACATATGCGTTTGAATATAATTACTGTTTATAAATAAACAAAATGAAAAAAAGGGCAATTACTGATGGGTTGAATGTATAGGGAAATACCTCTAGGCTATTACCTAATAAATCCCCACAGTACATCGTTTAATCCCCAGCAGAACAAAACTCCCAGTTATCACTCCCCAGTAGAAGTCATCAAATTCCTCAGGATTCCCCAATGGAATTTTACAAGCAGTATACGGCATTTCCCTTACAACAGATTTTATTTCTCTAAGCAGAAATTCATCAACACTTAGACTTCACAACATGAAGACTTATACTCCATATCCTCAGCAATAGTCAGGGATTTATTTGCCCCAATCCAACAACAGTACAACAAACTAGCTCACATACGCATACATTGCATCCATATATCATAAACATTGATAACACGAATGCATTATATTATGCATTTCATACAACATGACTCTATATTTTAGCTAACATTTTACCCTTTTCAGGATAAGGTTAAACAATTACCATTAACAATATTCAGAGTTTCTTTTGATACAGTTCATATACGTTCTAGACACGGATGCCATTCTGATACTCATTCAGACTCAACTTTCAGATATAGTACAGATACACTCCAAACACGGATGCCATTTTGATACTCATTCAGATTCAGTCTTCAGATACAATTCAGATACATTCCAGACACGGATGCCATTCTGATACTCATTCAGACTCACCTTTCAGATACAGTTCAAATATGCTCCAGACACGGACGCCATTATGATATTCATTCAAAATCATCTTTTGTTACAGTTCAGATACGTTCCAGACATGAATGCCATTCTGATACTCATTCAGATTCAGTCTTCAGATACAATTCATATACGTTCCAAACACGGATGCAATTCTGATACTCATTCAGATTCAGTCTTTAAATACAGTATAGATACGCTGATCCCCTATTTCCCTATTGCACAGAAGATGGTACGTAGGCACTAAAGGTTTGCAACCGCAGCAGGTGCAAAAAATGTAAAAATCACTTCTTTTCTCATCTCCACAATCTATTTTTTATATACAATTTTTATAGCCAAAATACACAGATTTTCAAAGAGGTTGCTATGGAGCACCATAGATGTTTATGGTGCTAATACCTTCTCTTTGCATAACCAACCCCCGTACCTAGATTCTCGCCCCCCTTTTTTTGGTTTATTCGCTCTTTTCCCATTTCCTTTGGAAACAATAAAGCGCAGTGGCGATTTTTTTTATTTGATCTGTACGAGTTAAGTCAATCCAATGGCTTAGTGTCAACATTTCTACCGCTAGAGAAATAAATTGAGATATATCCAAAAGAAATATCATATAATCAAATCAAATCAGCCAAGATTTAAAACAGCAGCCCCTGCTGTGCCGTACCAAGATGTCAGGACATCTACTTTGACATCTGGCTGAAAAACTCATAACAACAAAAATGCTATGACAATTGACAATAATACTATACATCTTAATCAACATCAGTAGAACCATGTTTTAGAAAAATTACACCAACACCAAAACCATGGAACTAACAATCTCCCCCTTTGGAAAATTTTGACAAAAATAACCAAAAGCCAATTACAATTAAAGAGAGGAATAAGACCATAAAATACAAGTTAAATGAAACCATGTAAATTTTGTAAACACGGGAATAAAACCACAAAGTAAACTACACAAAACATGTATCAAAGATACATCAGTTAAACAACACAAGCTACATGTTTTACATGTAAACTTTGTACGTGAGGAAGAAGATAAATGTTACTCCCCCCCAAAAACAATCCTAATTTACCATCTTGAACTTCCTAGGTGAAGACTGAAGAGACCAGACCTTAACTCTGAATAACTCAGAACACAAGACACAACAATGCTCATAAGTCAGACCACAAGACATAACAAAAAACTCAGAACAAAGAAGACACAAACTCACACGAGATGCTAGGACATCCTATGAAACATCCTTACAAAACAACTGCAAGAACAAATTCAGACTCAATACTCACATGATGGACAGTCAGGCTCCCCCTAGTGTGCTGCATAAAGAAAACAACACTTGGATATAATCAATACAACCTTGACACAAAAGAATCAAAACAGGAAAAAATTGATTCAAAACAAATAAGACTCAATAACTTGATGCAGGACATATTGCATCAAATAGAATAAAGGGAAAAGAACTCCCTTAAAGCAGGACTGACTTAATGAAAAAGAAAAATAACAGAAGAGACAAAAGAGAAGAATCAAGAAGACTCTTAAAAAAAAAGCAGACTCAACAGAAAAAAAAGAAAAAAATCCCAAAGAAACAAAGAGTAAGTTTAAGTTTCTCCCATAAAAAACACACAAGCATATATATACAAGATATCAGTTACCAACTATCTAATTCTCCCTCCCGAGTCAATGAAATTGACCTTGTCTTCATCAACATCTGAATCTGAATCATATATATTAACTTGATTCTTCTTTAAGGATTTTATCTCTATCACAAATGTTTTCCTTGTACAGGATGCTCTAGTTGATGTTCCAATATTTGTTGTAATATTGAACCTAACCTTCTTTGGATTACTGCTTTTATCCTTGTTGGATTCTAGGAGGTGAACCTTCTTAGTACCAACATCTCTAAAATATATGCTCATTGTTGAAATTCAACAAAAGATAATGTTGAAGTAGACAAAATTTAAACCAAAGGATAGTTACTTTGATTGTATCGAAACCTTGTTTGTAATGATGATGCAGTCAATGAAACTGTTTTGGAAGGAGATAAAATATTCTTGAGTAATAGTGGACCTTTCATTATAGGAAAGACACACGTTCTTGTTCAACTTTCTCTCTTTTCAAAACTTTGGTTGTTGACAATGTTACAACATTTGAAATGACATTCTTCATGCCATTGAAAATGCTTTTTATGGGATTGCACGGTTCACAAGGATAGTAGATAGAACCGTCCAAACAATTTTATTTAAAAATACTCAATAGTGCAATTCCAAAAATACCCATCATCTTCTCAATGTAACTTACACCTCAAGTTAAGAGAATACTTCCTAGAGCTTCTCAGACGTGCCAGGTTTAGGAGTGCCAAACCTTGCTTGTAACAAAACCCTTGACACAATGTTGACTTAAAACCATGACTTTATTCTATAAATATAATATAAACCTTGAGTATAGTGATTGTATTGGGTTGTCATACTACAATGTCATGACATTTAGGTTGATATTTTACTTTCTTAGTAACTAGCCTTACTAAAAACACACCTTTCTTCAACAATGTACCTAATCTTCAGAATATATCAGGACTCAATTAATTCTGATCTTAGAAACTTGATTATTTCTTAACACAAGAATATCTTCAAATAATACAAACTTCTTATGACTTGGCCAATAGCTTCTTACCCTAAGACTCACAATCATTCAATATTCCATCTCTAAAACATCTGATTATCATAGACCCAAATAAACTCCAAATAATGAACTCCCTCTTACAATGCTTTCTTGAGAGCTTCCTTATTCAGTGCCTCTTAGCCCTTTTGATCTTACACATACTGGAGTAACAAACCTTTGTGATTATGTTCCAACATTTGGTTGAACATCAGTACCTTTCTCAATGAACATATCGGCGATTTTGATCCTGAAGTTACTTATCACTAAAATTACCTTTCTCTATAAAGTAACTCAGAAACATACCTTATTCTCATTCAGGGAGTAGATAAGACCCTATGAAGACTTCACAGATAATATATTCACTTTGTTAAAGGACACAAAAGAGAAATATATACACCTTTCTATCCAACAGGACCCTCACCTTGCATTGAACCAATCAAAACCATATAATAGGTTATAGAGCTGCTGCATCTGTCTAATGTTGAACCTTCTGGTGTAACACCTTGACTTCTTCTTTCTCTGAACATCAAGTAAGAGAATAAAAAATTAAATACTTGTGAAATTCACAAACAGAAATAGTTCATAAATACTCATAGGAACTTCAAACATCTCATCAGAGGCAAAACATTCTTCCTTGATAACAAAAACCTTCAGACCTTGATCACACAACTGACTTATGTTTATCATAATAGTCATCAGTTCTTTAGTAAGAAGAAAAACAAATTATCATAACTTATAGAATCCATCCTGAATTATATAGTTATCCAATGTCCTTAAAACTTACCTTTTAGCATCATCCACAAAGTAACAATGATTAGAATAAGTCTTAAACAAACCACCAGAACCACTTTTACTGCAGTACAGTGTCTGGAACATGTAGTGTCGAAATACTAATCATCTTAGTTGGAGATTTAAGAAAGGTATGAGAGATAAGGCAATTATCACCTTCCCCGAGTATTAACCATTGATTGGTTAAACAATATTAAACTTGACCTTTGAGAAAGTAACCAAAACTGTTAAGATCAACTTTTCACAGGAGATATTTCTTCAATGCAAGTAGATAATTGTAGCATGAGTAAGATGATGTCCATCACAATGTTAGGACATTAAGATTGACATCTTTGACTCAACTTGTCTTTTGATAAAACAACCTTTTGCCACTTTGAGTTTTCCATTTTGTGTATCATAGCTAGAAAATACAAACACTTCCAACAATCTTTCCACTTGAGGAACCTTCTTCAACATAACTGAATTGTATTTACAGACTCGATCATTGATATCAAGTTTTTAGGATTGATAGAGTCACTTAACTTGAAAGTTAAAGATGGTAGACACTCCTTCATTCTTTAAGACATAAGATCATAAATAAATCACCTTATCCTTCTTCATGGTTGATAAGACAGATCTTTCAATAAAACATCTAGCACATTATAAGATAATTCTTCAAAAACAAAAATCTTCATTAGAAATCCATCTTTCAATTAGACTAGAAAATAGAAAACCCATACAGTTGTTCCTTGAGATAGGTAGGGAAATCTATTCCACAAGAAATCCAAGGACTTCACACTCATATTATAGAATGTTTGACATTAATTGGATTTGATTCCAGCTCCAACGTGTCTTGAGCATCACAAACTTATTGATGTTAGTATAAATGTTATGAACATCTATTCCATTCTTCTCAAAAACCGACTGGATTGCCTTCCAAGGAACACAATAGTAATAAGAAAACCTTTACTGTAGACCAGAAAACAAGCTCCTGTATAGTTGAAAGAAAAAATAAATTGCTCCTGTCTTTCTTTGATGGCTTGTCACTTTCATGTCAAACCTCTAGAGAAGAGACTTGAGAATCTTCTTCTTGACCAGCCTCCCATCTGAACACTTTTCTTTCAAACACACTTAGATTCACCTTTATGAGTGGTCTTGAGAAATTTCCTAAGTATCTTTGGCTGCAATACAAGTGATGTAAAATTTAGAAAAAAAACACTTATCAATTACATAGATTATGGTATTGATAACTTCAAATTAATAGAGACCCATCACATGCTCTTTCCCTCTGTCTTCTAAAATATCATGATTCTTCCAACCTGATAAACTTCACAGTTCTACAGTCAACTGATTACCAGAATGATATCACTCTAGCTTTCTAAAAGACACATAGTACCATAAATATACCTCCCTAAAACTGACCCAATAGGCCAAGGCGCCTGCTCTGGTACCAATTGAAATTCTAGTACATGCAACACACATACATCCCAACATCAGAATGATGTTAATATGAATGTTACAACATATGGTAGCAGACCAAATCAATGAAGTTATAAGCGATACAAAAATAAGAACCGCAGAATGATAAATAACATATAGAGTTGTTAATACAGTTCGGTGCAACATCACCTACTCTGGGGGCTACTAAGCTAGGAAGGAATTCCACTATCAGCAGTATTAGTTCAAAGCTAAGCTCTCATGTTTACAACTTCTCTCCTAATCCCTACCCAATGTAACTTCTACCTAGGCACCTACTAGATATCAGAAGTCACCATCTCACTTCCAGTCACCACAGTGATATCTAACAGTCCCAATCCCAGTGACTGCAACAATGACAACCCAATTTAGAACATTACACTTCAAAAACTAAAACTAAAACTATTTCTTAAAAGCTTCCACTGAGAACAATAACTTGACTAAGAGTCAAGTAGAAGTCAGTCGACCATATAGTATCCAAAAAATCATGGGTGACTTACAAATTACATAAGAGACTCTCAAAACCTTATGCTTCCCCTAATTTTACAATTGTTGAAAACTTAAATTACATTAGGTTAGTTTTACCCTTTAAATGCAACTCTGCAGTCCATGGGCTTCGATATCCTGAGTCCATAAGTTTCTTGATCGATAAGATGAGTGATGCACCAATTGTGTATCAAATCTCCTTAAATATTGGTGCAACTAATGCAAACTTTCCTAAATTATCGCAAGGCTCAATTTAGTAACCAATGTCATAGTAGAGATATAAAACCTATTCCAGATTAAATCTTCTTGACCTTCAAAATAAATTGAGATATATCCAAAATAAATATCACAAAATCAAATCAAATAAATCAAGATTTCAAACAACAACCCCTGGTTTACAGACCAAGATGTCATGACATCTGCTTCGACATCTGGCTCAAAAACTCATAACAGTAAAACTGCTATGACAATTGAAAAGAATGTTGCCTCATCTTAACCAACATCAATAGAACCATGCTTTAGAAAAATTATGCCAACACTAAAACCATGGAACTAACACTTGTCACTAGTTTGTGACTGGTTTTATCACTGAAGTGATTGTAGGAAGTGAGAGCGGGTTCTTATATCTAGGAGGTTCCTAGGTAGAAATTTCATAGGGTAGTGATTAGGTGATAATTTATAAACTGGGATTATTTAGGCTTTGAACTAATACTATTATAGTGGATTTCCTTCCTGGCTTGGTAGCCCCAAGAGTAGGTGATGTTGCACTGAACTGGGTTAACAATTTATTGTATCCTTTACCTTATGCAATTTAATTCTGCATAATTTTTATTTTGGGAAAATTGTTCTGTCAGCAAATGATGTCTTAACATTTGTCTTGACATTGTGTTTTGGTGTTAGGACATCAGTCTTGACATCTGTTTTAAAGTACCAGAATTTCAATTGGCATCAGAGAAGACACCCTTCTATTTATTGGGTGAGCTCCAAGGAGAATATTTTCTGGTACTATAGAGAAGGAAGGAAGATACAACAACAGACCACCTCTGTTAGATGGTTCAAATTATGACTGGTGGAAAGTTAGAATGGTGGATTTTCTAAAATCCATGGACAACAAATCTTGGAAGGCTGTTTCGAAAGGATGGAGTTATCCCGTTGTGAAGGAAAAAGATGGGAATAAGTCCTTCAAGTCTGAAGAAGATGATAAATTAGCTCTTAGAAATTCCAAGGCTTTGAATGCTCTATTCAGTGGAGTGGATAATAACATTTTCAGGTTAATAAATTCATGTAATGTAGCTAAAGATACTTGGGAAGTCCCCAAGACAAATCATGAAAGCACATCCAAAGTGAAGATGTCTAGACTTCAAATTCTCACTACTAGATTTGAGAACCTAAAGATGAATGATGATGAAAGAATTCAAGACTTTCACATGAATGTTCTTGAAATATCAAATGCATCTAGTGCCTTGGGAGAGAAGATGTTACAAGAAAAGCTTTCTCAGGTCTCTACCTAAGAGATTTTACATGAATGTGACATCCATTGAAGAAGCTCAAGACATATACAATAGGAAGGTTGATTAACTTGCTGGATCACTTCAAACTTTTGAATTGGCTATTAGTGACAAGTCTGAGAAAAATAACAAGAGAATAGCTTTTGTATCCAATGCTGAAGATGAAGAATGTCAAGCTAATCTTGATACTGATGAAGGAATTTCCTGAAGGAAATTTGCGATCAAAAGCACAGCGGAATTTAAAATTTTCCTTTAGCGATCCTTACGAATGAGCATGGTCAGTGATAGAAATATTTACCTCTTGTGGCGATTCAGACCTTTGATGTTGTGATCACGAGCGTTGATGAAGAACAATGCCTCTACTCAGTCCACACGAACAGATCGCTTCTGGTCACAGTGCTAGCTGATCACGAACGGAAACCTTGAGTGAGAGAGAGAATCAAAAACGAAATTGCATCAAGTGAAATTTCTTCATCACAGGGGATCTATTTATAGAATCACTCGTGTGGGCTACAAGCTAAAAGCCCAATTAAGGCTATAAGCTAAAAGCCCAATTAAGCTTATGGACATCATACCTTATGATGTACCATATATCACTTATCCACGTGGTACCTTACCACTTTCCGTATTACACTTAAGTGCACCGTACCTTACGGTGTTCCTTATTTATTCTATCTCTCATCAACCTGTCCTTATGTGTGTGACCCTGTAGGTTTTTCGCGATGTTGGCAATTATATTAAATCACACATTTAATATAATAAACAGTGAGCGGTATCTAGCAACACATCACTGTTACCCAAGTCACGAAAATGTCATGTGATCTGACCAAACCTTTTCCGTGATAATATTTGTGTTGTACAATTATCCTTTTGCCCTCATGTCTATATTGAACACAAGGCATACACTGTGTCACCCTTGTCCAATTCAATATTGGGCCCTTAGACATTTATCCTGTTATGCAGGATGAGCAAATTCCATCTAGGTCACTCATGTCCCTTAGCATGCTTTGTGAAGTACCCATCAACCGTCTTTATAGTCATCCAGTTACGGATGACGTTTGATCAGCAATAAAGTACTTGACTCTACATCTAGGGTCCATAGTGGTTTCAGGTCGAAGGGTGGTATACACCATTATCATCATGAGAATAACTTATGACACTTTGCATAACATTCTATGTAGTATTCTCATAGCGGGTCAATCCAGTATAAATATTACTCCTAATATTCATACCTATGTCAAGACTTGATAACTCCTTATCTATGATCCATGAGATGTGATCATCAATCTATCTTCATAATAATCTTAATGCTTTAATGTTATCCCACTTCATATTAAAGCTTGACTACAGGTACTTTAAGAATAGTGTCTTATGTTTAATGGGATCTCATGATTAAGTCACACTTAACATTTCATTAAACCAATAAACCATTCTAGGGACTTTATTATTTTGGAAAGCAAACATAATAAAGAAATGCCTTTTATTATTAATAAATAATTCGATATAAGTAACAAAAGTATTGGCCTCTAGGGCTTACACCAACAATCTCCCACTAGCACTAGAGCCAATCAGGCATACCCCTAATACCCATAGATCTAGTATGTCCATCATGCTTCAGCTGCGCAAGAGGCTTTGTTAATGGGTCAGCAACATTGTCAAGTGTAGGTACTCTGCATATTTTCACATCTCCCCGATCGATTATCTCTCGAATGAGATGATAACGCCTAAGTATGTGTTTGGATCGTTGGTGAGATCTAGGCTCCTTAGCTTGTGCGATAGCACCATTGTTATCACAATAGAGATCAATGGGATCCACAATGCTATGGACTATGCCAAGTTCACTAATGAACTTCTTGATCCAAACAGCTTCCTTCGCTGCAGTTGAGGCAGCAATACACTCAGCCTCGGTTGTAGAATCAGCAACTGTATCTTGCTTTGAACTTTTCCAGCTCACAGCGCCACCATTTAAACAAAACACATAACCAGATTGCGATCCAAAGTCATCCTTATCTGTCTGGAACCTAGCATCGGTGTATCCAATTACAGCAAGCTCTTCCTGACCTCCATATATCAAGAATGAGTCCTTAGTCCTTCTCAAGTACTTAAGGATATTCTTGACAACTACCCAATGAGCATCACCGGGATTAGACTGGTACCTACTCGTTGCACTTAAAGAATACTAGACATCTGGTCGAGTACATAACATGGCATACATGATAGATCCTATTGCAGATGCATATGGAATCTTATCCATGCGATCCCTTTCTTCCTTACTTGAAGGGGATTGTGTTTTTGACAGACACATGCCATGTTGCATAGGTATGAATCCTTTATTGGAATCATGCATATTAAAGCGTCTCAACACTTTTTCTATGTATGTACTCTGACTTAGGCCAAGCAGTTTTTGTGACCTATCTCTATAGATCCTGATTCCTAATATATAGGCTGCTTCACCTAGGTCCTTCATTGAAAAGCATTTCCCTAACCAAGTCTTCACTTGTTGCAAGGTAGGGACATCGTTTCCAATGAGTAATATGTCATCTACATATAATACCAGGAATACGATCATGCTCCCACTAACCTTCTTGTAGACACAAGGCTCATCTTCATTCTTGATGAATCCATATTGTTTTACTGTTTCATCAAAACAAAGATTCCAGCTTCTGGAAGCTTGCTTCAATCCATAAATTGATCGATGTAACTTACATATCTTTTGGGCTTCTTCTGGTATGTCAAATCCTTCAGGTTGTGTCATGTACACATCCTCAAGAAGATTCCCATTAAGGAAAGCAGTTTTGACATCCATCTGCCATATTTCATAATCATGATATGCAGCGATAGTAAGTAAAATCCGAACAGATTTAAGCATTGCAACTGGTGAAAAGGTTTCATCATAGTCAACCCCATGAATTTGTTTATAGCCTTTTACAACCAGTCTTTCCTTATAGGTATGTACCTTACCATCCATGTCAGTCTTCTTTTTGAAGACCCACTTGCATCCTATAGGGTTAACTCCTATAGGAGGCTCTACCAAGGTCCAAACCTGGTTTGTGTACATGGAATCCATTTCAGATTTCATGGCTTCTAGCCACTTCTCGGACTCAGGACCAGTTATGGCCTCTTGGTAGGTCACAGGCTCATCTTGATCCATGAGTAATACATCACCCTGATCACTTATGAGATATCCATATCTCTCAGGTTGTTGACGTATCCTGCTTGACCTACGCTGGTCTTGTTCTACTTGAGCAGGTTGCTCTTCCACAACTACTTGTGTTTCCTGCTCTAATTCCTCCATAGGTGTATCAATGCTTTGTGGTTCTTGAATTTCTTCAAGCTCTATTTTCCTCCCACTGATTCTTTTGGAAATAAAATCCTTTTCCAGAAAAACTCCAGTTCGAGCGACAAACACTTTGCCCTCAGAAGGATTGTAGAAGTAATACCCTCTTGTTTCTTTAGGATACCCCACAAATAAGCATTTGTCAGATTTGGGCTCAAGCTTAGTTGAAATTTGTCGTTTCACATAAACTTCGCAACCCCAAATCTTCATGTAAGACATATGTGGTTTCTTACCACTCCATATCTCATATGGTGTCTTCTCAACCTTTTTGGATGGAACCCGGTTAAGTGTGTAAGCTGCAGTCAATAGTGCATGTCCCCAAAAGGAGTTCGGAAGATCGGTGTGACTCATCATGGATCGGACCATGTCTAACAAGGTTCGATTTCTTCTCTCAGATACACCATTCCATTGTGGTGTTCCGGGAGGAGTAAGTTGGGATAAAATCCCACATTCCTTTAGATGGTCATCAAACTCTAGGCTTAAATATTCACCGCCTCGATCTGATCGAAGAACTTTAATATTCTTACCTAGTTGGTTTTGTACTTCATTCTTGAATTCCTTGAATTTTTCAAAGATTTCAGATTTGTGTTTCATTAAATACACATAACCGTATCTACTGAAATCATCAGTAAATGTGATGAAGTATTGAAAACCTCCTCTGGCTGGTATGTTTAGTGGTCCACATACATCAGTATGTATGAGGGCCAAAAGATCATTAGCCCTTTCACCTTTTCTTGTGAATGGGGACTTTGTCATCTTTCCAATTAAACAAGATCTGCATGTCTCATATGATTCATAATCAAAAGAGTCCAAGAGTCCATCTTTATGGAGTTTGGAAATGCGTTTCTCATTTATGTGGCCTAAGCGACAGTGCCAAAGGTAGCTTGGATTTAACTCATTAGGTTTAATCCGTTTAGTATTAATGTTATAAATTGGCATTTCAAGATCAAGGACATATAGTCCATTGTTCATTTGTGCAGAAGCATAGAGTATATCATTCAAATAAATAGAGCAACAATTGTTCTTTATTATAAATGAAAAACCAAACTTGTCCAAACAAGAAACGAAAATAATATTCCTACTAATTGCAGGTACATAATAACAGTTCTCTAACTGAATTATTAAACCACTAGGTAAAGTCAAAACATAAGTTCCTACGGCTAAAGCAGCAACCTTTGCTCCATTTCCAACTCGTAGGTCAACTTCACCTTTTGCCAAATCTCTACTCCTTTTTAGCCCCTGCACATTAGTACAAATGTGAGAACCGCATCCAGTATCTAATACCCATGATGCAAAAGTAGATAAATTAATTTCAATAACAAAAATACCTGAATTTGAAGTCCCCACTCCATTGTTCTTATCTTCCAGGTACTTTGGGCAGTTTCTCTTCCAATGTCCGGTCTTACCGCAATGGAAGCAAGTGCCCTCCTTTGCTATGCCTCCACTAGGCTTCAAAGCAGGAACAGTAGGTTTAGGCTTGGCAACTTCCTTGCCTTTCCCTTTACCAACCTGCTTGGTAGGCCTCTTGTTCAGCTTCTTTCCATTACTGACCATCAGAATGGACTTCCCTTTTGTCTTCATATTCTGCTCAGCAGTTTTCAACATGCTTAGCAATTCTAGAAGACTCTTATCCATGTCATTCATGTTGAAATTCATGACAAACTGACTAAAGCTATCTGGCAACGATTGCAAGATAAAATTAGTTGCAAGTTCCTTTCCAAGCGGAAACCCTAACCTTTCAAGGTTCTCCACATACCCAATCATTTTGAGTACATGGGGACCTACAGGGTTTCCCTCAGATAACTTTCTATTAAAAAGGGCCTTTGAAACCTGAAACCTCTCATTTCTTGCCTGCTCTTGATAGATCATTTTCAGATGTCCGATCATATCGAACGCTGACATGTTCTCGTGTTGCTTTTACAACTCCGAGTTCATAGTAGCTAGCATGAGACAAGCGGCTTCGTTAGCATCATCAAAATGCTTCTTATAAGCATCTCTTTCTGCCTTAGGTGCCGAACTAGGCGGTTCCTCTTCAGGAACAGGTGTCTCCAAGACATACAGCTTCTTATCGTGCTTGAGGACAATCCTCAGATTTCGGTGCCAATCCAGGAAATTTTTCCCAGACAATTTTTCCTTATCTAGGATTGATCGCAAAATATGGTTGTTTGTTGTCATGGTAATCTACAAAAAAATGAAAATATAAGTATCATTAAAACAACATATTTAATTAGGCCTTTAATCAAATATGCTCCCACTATTTTACTCAAACCAAATGACCCTCATCATTTGATTCGGAAAATCCCGTTGGAAGACTTTCTAGTGGGTCGAGATCCATATTTCACTTCGTTCTAAGTCAGTGTTAGGCTGATTACACAAAACTAGGTTATTTAGGTAGGAACTCCTTCCAATTGTATCTCATACAACTCTCGAATATTTTCAGTTGGGTGAATAACTCCTTATTCTAATTCATCATATGAATCATTCCCAACTCTTGCTTCTAAACATGTATAATCTTATTATAATGTGTTTAGTTAAGTTTGACCCATTGTTTTAGCAGTTGGATATTACAATTATCCCATCGCACCTTACTAATATAGAACATGCACCTTGCGTAGGCGAAACCTACATTGTTCGATACTAGTCATGATGAGTGCTAAAACTTGGAAAGCATGAACTTAATATTTAACTTGAGGGATTTTGTTATTAGTTTGATCTCACCGGCTTAACATGCAATTCGTCTCTCTCATGCATCAACATACAAACACATGCATCAATATACATAAAAGGATACAGTTATGGCCCCTAGCGCAATTGTTCTCCCAAGCCAATGAGAGAACCTAAGCTAACCTAATAACGATCTAAACTTCTCCAAGCAAGATCTCCAAGGTTATCCTCCTTTGATATTGTATTCTTCTCTTTCTTCATAATATTACATTACATAAAATAAACTCGTTTTACATACGAGGGAGTGAGATGAGAAAATAAGTTACATCAAGAATTTTAGAGAGAGGCACGACACGCAGGCCGTATTTTACAATCCCAAAACAAAATAAAGGAAAAAACTAAGGCCATAACTGATCACCACAAGACAATAATAATAAAAACACTTTTATTATTAGTTTAAATTTTGTTAATTAAAAAAAAGGCAAATTAAATTTCAACGATTGATCACACTACGCAGAGTTAGTCGGGGGTTCCGCTGCCCGGTCAGCGGACGGTGGTTCCGCTGACCGTTCAGCGGACAGGGGTCAAGGGGGGCAGCGCCCCTTTGCGGGGTTGTTAGGGGCAGTGCCCCGTCGCAAAATTTTAATGAACAATTCATTTGAAATCTGTGTCATTTTCGCACAACTCTTGTGCATTCACAACCCTAATCGCATAACTCTGCAACAACACAACCCTTGTACCGTCATGAACCCTAATGCAACAGTTTCATGCTGTCAAACACATTTCGATTGATAATTCAGTATGATTAATCACATGCCATTGCTTCACCATACTAATGTCGGATTCCGAAGCATATGAAAAGTGATCGGTCAAAGGAATAACAATCATCAAGTGTTTGAATGAACGAAACAGAAACAGTATATCCCATATACCATCGTTGCATCAGATTTACTTATATCATATATAAAATTGATTGATCTTATTTGTGTAACCTATGGACGATCGATGTATCGCTGCTTCACCATACTAATGTCGCATTCCGAAGCATAGTCAACATCAATCATCCAAATCGTACACAACAGATGCCAAATTTAATTACTCGTTTATTATTCAATTCATTCTGGTTTTAATCGAATCAAAACAGAAAATATAGAACATAAACAACTATAAGATCCATGGTTTCGTAAGTGGCTCTGATACCACCGAAGGAAAATTGCGATCAAAAGCGCAACGGAATTTAAAATTTTCCTTTAGCGATCCTTACGAATGAGCATGGTCAGTGATAGAAATATTTACCTCTTGTGGAGATTCAGACCTTTGATGTTGTGATCACGAGCGTTGATGAAGAACAACGCCTCTACTCAGTCCACACGAACAGATCGCTTCCGGTCACAGTGCTAGCTGATCACGAACGGAAACCTTGAGTGAGAGAGAGAATCAAAAACGAAATTGCATCAAGTGAAATTGCTTCATCACAAGGGATCTATTTATAGAATCACTCGTGTGGGTTACAAGCTAAAAGCCCAATTAAGGCTATAAGCTAAAAGCCCAATTAAGCTTATGGACATCATACCTTATGATGTACCATATATCACTTATCCACGTGGTACCTTACCACTTTCCGTATTACACTTAAGTGCACCGTACCTTACGGTGTTCCTTATTTATTCTATCTCTCATCAACCTGTCCTTATGTGTGTGACCCTGTAGGTTTTCGCGACGTTGGCAATTATATTAAATCACACATTTAATATAATAAACAGTGAGCGGTATCTAGCAACACATCACTGTTACCCAAGTCACGAAAATGTCATGTGATCTGACCAAACCTTTTCCATGATAATATTTGTGTTGTACAATTATCCTTTTTCCCTCATGTCTGTTTTGAGCATAAGGCATACACTGTGTGACCCTTGTCCAGTTCAATATTGGGCCCTTAGACATTTATCCTGTTATGCAGGATGAGCAAATTCCATCTAGGTCACTCATGTCCCTTAGCATGCTTTGTGAAGTACCCATCAACCGTCTTTATAGTCATCCAGTTACGGATGACGTTTAATCAGCAATAAAGTACTTGAATCTACATCTAGGGTCCATAGTGGTTTCAGGTCGAAGGGTGGTATACACCATTATCATCATGAGAATAACTTATGACACTTTGCATAACATTCTATGTAGTATTCTCATAGCGGGTCAATCCAGTATAAATATTACTCCTAATATTCATACCTATGTCAAGACTTGATAACTCCTTATCTATGATCCATGAGATGTGATCATCAATCTATCTTCATAATAATATTAATGCTTTAATGTTATCCCACTTCACATTAAAGCTTGACTACGGGTACTTTAAGAATAGTGTCTTATGTTTAATGGGATCTCATGATTAAGTCACACTTAACATTTCATTAAACCAATAAACCATTCTAGGGACTTTATTATTTTGGAAAGCAAACATAATAAAGAAATTCCTTTTATTATTAATAAATAATTCGATATAAGTACCAAAAGTATTGGCCTCTAGGGCTTACACCAACATTTCCAATACCGTTGTGTTACTTGGGAAGAAATTAAAGAGAATTCTGAAGAGAATGGATAGAAGAGGAAGACAAAATGTCAAGAACATCTCATATGACATCAGTAATAACTATGATTCTAAAAAGAATACCAGAACTGAAGATAAGTCCAATTAAATCAAAGTCATTCAATGTTATGAGTGTGAAGGTTTCGGTCACATTAAACCAGAATGTCCCACCTTTCTCAAGAAGTAGAAAAAGGGCTTTACAGTATCTTGGTCTGATGATGATAAGTCAGAAGATGAATCTAACCCCGAGACTGTCAAATATGTGAATGCTCTCTCTGGTAGATGGGCAAATGAAGTTGAATCCTATGATGAAAATTTCCTTTTGAAGGTCTGGATGTGTCCTACAAGGAAACTTGTGACAAGTGTGAAGAAAGCCTTAAGATAATAGAAGATCAGTGAAAGATCATAGCTAAACTGGAGAATGAGAAGAAGGAGCTGCTATGTATTGTTTCTCATCTGCAAAATGAGGTAACTCTCTTAAATTCCAAGCTTGAAAACTTGATAAAATCCTTGAAAAGGATGAAAAATGGAATTGATATGGTTAAAGAGGCTGAAGATACTAGAGTGAAGGTGTGAGAAACACAAGAAGGGGGGGGGGGGGGGGTTGAATTGGGTTTCACCAAATAAAATCTTTTCGATGGTGACAAACCAAGTATGCATAAAAAATAAAACAGTAAATAAACATAATGATTTTTATCCTATTTCGTTGTTAACTAAGCTACTCCAATCCACCCCCGCAAGTATGATTTCGCCTTAAATAAAGACTTAATCCACTATAGTCAAACTGATTACATAATAACCCACAACCAGTCTGATCAACCTTATTGGCACCCCCAATAAGTCTGTTGATCCTTATTTTGAATCCACTCAAGTTGCAACATGAGTCTTCCTGAGCTCAGACCTTCACTCGGTCTCTCAATGTATCATTAAACAATAGTTGAGTACTTTCAGTGTATTATATATTTTCTTCTTGTAAGAAGATTACATAGACTTTTTAGTATAATGAAGAACACCGAAGTGATCTACTTCAAGATACGAGCAGCAACTCCCTGCTTATTTACAAAACTATACATAGATGATTTCTCTATAGAGTTTGCACAATGCTTTGTTGTAGTTTTGCTGAGCTCTGATTTGAACCGATATATTTCTTATTGTAATGTAGTTTGTTAATTTTCTTCAGCTTCCAAGTCTCCCTTTTTTAGCTTGTAAAAGAGATCCATTGAAAGGGTAGAAAGGTAAATTGAAAACCTAACTGTTGGTTCTCAATGGTTATAATGAGAGTAGTCACTGTTAAGTATAAAATAACTGTCCTTGCGCAACTCTAAAAGAGTAGAGGTCACTGTCACTTTACGTACCTTTTGTACACTATCACACGTTGAATGTTGAATGTTGAATGTTCAAGCTTGTTGTAGAAGAATCTTTCTTAAGCCTTAGAACCTAAGTCTTGGAGTCTTCAGAACTTGTCACATAGAACCTTGTCTTCGGAGCCTTCAGCACTTGGTTGTAAGAAATTCCTTTTCTTCAAATCATCAAAACTTGTTCAGTAGAACCTTATCTTCATAATCTTCAGAACATGTAACACATGGAAGTAAAGCTTTAGAATGCCTCCAAAGCTAAACCATAAAGCTAAAATAAGAAATTCTTGTACTAATGTTCCTAAGACACGTTGCAGAAGATCAATTCAGAACCTTTACTTTAACAAAACATGTAACCACATGTTTTCTTCTAGAGTGTATGTTCAGAACCTGATGATGTCACACACCTTATACTAGATTCAGAACATTATAGCATCAGCTACACACTACACGAAACCATTAGCGTATACAATTGTTCTATAAGATAACATGTAATGTTATCATCAAAATCTCAAGGCCAGATGTAGGAAACACTTCTTGTTCTTACAAACTCCCTCTTTTTGATAATGACAAAACCATGTATTTTGAGAGAACAATTTATACAGGGTAATCACCATAACTGACAAATTCAGAATTAAGCTCACAACTCTCCTGAATTTGTTAAACCCAAAAATTTAATTTAAGGTTGTCCAGAGTCTCCCCATGAGCCTAAGACTTAAATAATGAATTTTGAGTATAAGAACATAAGAATAGAGAAGTAACACTCCCCTACAGAAACTCATCAGAGTCTGACTAGAACGCCTGGTCTTCATCTCAAAACCTGGTTTCTATCAGCACTTGATGAAGAATCAAAACTTGATTTGAGCCTGACTGAATAATGCCTTGCATTATGTATAAGCGCTTCTGGACCATGATTCTGATATCACAACCAAAACACTATGCTTCTCAAGCATCAACATTTGATATGTTATTCTCTATTGTATCAGACATTCAGACAACTCACAACTTCTGAATAGAGCGTACGTTGTTGAAGCACACATATGAAAGCATAAATTCTGAGTGGCATCTCTGCATGAGAGCATGCATCGGAATGTTGACTTGACTTCCTTTCAGAAGAGCACAACTTCTAAGCTCTGAGTATGAATTTCATATTTTGATAAAGTTAACAACTTCTAAATACTATGATATCAAGCAAGATTACCTTACTTTCATTTAGTTTATAACTTCTAAATTTGGTTTGGTATATTTGTTTAAATATTCATGTATTCATAAGATGTTCAACATCTTAGATATAAAATCAGAGTTGACTTTATCCATGCATCGGGATCTTCTTCTTCAGCCATTTTGGATTTCATACTTCCAGAAAGTTAACAACTTCTGAATGTTATGACATCAAGCAAGATTACCTTACTTTCAGTAAGTTTATAACTTTTGAATTATGTTTTCTACATCTGTTTGAATATTCATATATTCACAAAGTGTACAACTTCTTAGATATGAGATCAGAGTTGATATCATCCATAAAGTTTTCAACCTTTTCTCTAGGATCTTCATCTTCAACCTGTCTTAGAATAAACTCAATGAACTTGTTTAGAGTTCTTGGATAGAAAACATAAAATAAAAAGTTAGTAACAATAGCATTATACATGTTTGAGTTTCATACTCTGAGAGTAAACATTACCAAAATCATTTTACTTTCTCCCCCTTTATCAAAAATAAAAAAAGGTAATAAAAGGAAAGAGAAATAAAATTTTATTTATAACTAACAAGTTTAAAAGGTACAATTGTCTTAGAAACAAAAGAAAATAAATCTTAAGTTCTAAGACAAAATTTCTAATCCTAATATTCTTTGTTGAACTTCATGATAAACTCCTTCAACATCTTAGCCATCTAATTGAAGGAGGTTGCTTGAGCAGTGTTGCTTTCTTCATTTATGTCCATCCGTTTGTGAATATGATGATTGCTCTCTTGGAATTTTTCAAGAGTTTCCTTTAGCCCATTGATTTCCTTTTCAACGTTCATAGCAGGGTTCATTTTAGAGAAATAGGGGTCAATTATTGATAATGCAGTATCCAAATTATTTGATGATGGAATGGCTCTTAAGGCAAGCACAACTTCTGGTTTTGGAGCTGGTAAGAGAAGAACTTCAGCAGTGGCTTCTTCCCAGGATTTGTACTTCTTGGTAGCTTTAACAAGACCATATGATTCCATAATTCTAGAGTTTGTTTCCATCCAATATCTGAATGACTTCCCAGTTACTTTAACCTCTTCTAGGCTTATGCTGGTTAGGGTTCTCCTTTCAATCAGTTTTAGAGCATTCTTGACACGCACTCTGAAATAGTACAATAACTCGTTCAGAGGAATGTGTTGAATGACTATTTTGGCATGGTATACCAGAGGTTTCATAGCATATGGACATGGATCCCTATCAGGTACTACAATAATCTTTAAAATTTCTTCTTCAGAAAGGGGAGCATCTTGATTTTCAACAAGATCAGACTGGGAGAGGTGGTTGGATGAAAGAAAGTTAATGTTAATATTTTTAGAGGAAATGAAGGAGGAGTAAGGAGACAGAGGTTTAAGGGAGTTTAGATTTTTATGAGGCTCAGTAGGGATATAGATAGTTGTATCTATGGTTTTTGAGTTTTCTTGGTTGGAGGCTACTGGATGTTCATTCAATTCTATTTTAGAAGCTCCAACTCTAGAGGGAGAAGAAATTCCTTTTGAGGTCCTAGCAGCCTTAGAGGTTTCTGAGCTATCTGAACTTTCAAGAAGCAGAACACATTTTATGGTTGTCCTTATTATCTTGGGAGCTACAAGGTCTTATTTAGCCTTTGATACTTCAACCACTTTTCTCTTTTTCTTTGGAATGAGGGGTTTATTGTTGATTACAGATGATCGATCGAGCATAAAATTTGGGAATCCTATTACTGGAATCATTCTCTCCCTTTAAATCTGATGAACTTGATTCCTTATGATCCAATATTTCTTCTCCCTTTTTTAGACCAAGATATCTTAGGATAGTTCCACTTAAGGAGGCTCCAGTGATTACCTTAGGATCTGAAATCTTAAGAGACTCAAAAAGATGATTTTCAACAAGAATATTTGAAATAAGTCTCCCGAAAGGAATATTTAACTTCTTTTTGGATCCTCCGTCCCTTGATTGAGTAAAAGTGGTGTTCATATGATTGAAGAGAATTGATGGAAAGTTAATAATCTTGCGGTTTGGATGACATACAGAAGATATTTTTGAGCAGAATTGACATGATCTCGAGAGTTTGTTGGACAATAGTGAGTAAATATTCCCATAAAGATTATAAACTAAACCCTTAGTTTTTGGAATCAGATAGTTTGCCTTTTGTTCCTCAGCCCCTTCTTGATAGATAACTTCATCTATAGCAGATTTGTTGCAGTCTTATGTTGATATACTAGACAGAGTAAATCCCAATTTATCAAGACTGTAGAGCATGGATATGTCTTCTTCTGTAATGGAGATCTTCTACCCATGGACACTTGAGAAAAAATGTCCACTTTCCGAGACATATGCATATATCTTGAATCCTTTAACCAAATCCGTATAAACTGGCCCGTGAAGACGATCAAAGTAGTTTGCCTAATTCTGAAAGCTAATGACATCCTGTAGATCATACTTGTTCACAACAAGATTCTTGAAATCCACCAGAGCTTCTGAAAGAACTATCAACTTATCCATAGGGGTAAAGAGGAATACTTTGGGATGTTGCTTAGATGACGATAGACCCGAATTAGCGGTTACTCACTGAGGTGCCATTGATGAGATAAATAAGGTGCGAACTAACGATGTTGTAGGGTTTTAGATATATTTGGGGCTGAGAGGATTATGAAGAAGGGAAAAAGAGTGGTAGAGGATAATATATAAAAATTTCCTTTTGAAGTAAAGACAAAAGCTTTAAACCAATTAAAAGTCTGACACATGATAAATTAAAATATTTTTCATTTATTCTCAAAATCTACTTACTATGTAATATGTTGCATCAATTGTTAAGCATAACTGTAGAGAGGACAACCATCTTAAATTGTAACAAAAGTCTTTTCAATTTTTATCAACACATTTAATTGATATAAATACTTTATATTCTATAGGATAAAAGTAATAAATTTTTCTTTCTTAAGAATTTGTTAATATGAGAGAGAATTACTAGATTAAACAGACATAAATCTCAGAGAAGGTAAAAGTAAGCATTTAAACACTTACTTTGTTATAAAGATGCCATAAGCTTTTCTTCAGAATGTGTTGGACTTGTTTGAGCCTTTTCCAGAGGAGCTTGATCATTTAGGATTTATGCATCTTCTGAATTTTTGATTTGATATTCTTTTGAATTTTGCAAGCTATATTCATGCCAATAAATCTACTATTTCAAAGTCTATAATCTTTCCTTATTATCTTTGAAACCTAATACTTTTTTGAGCTTAAGTTCCAAATCTTAGAACATATGCCTCTTTCTCATTAAGAATTGAAAGTTGCCAGAGTCTAGGGCCTAGGACAGATGTACCATTTCTACTATTGAGGATATCTGCAGGATAGATCATTTTATCTTTTGATACCTATAATTTCTTGGGTCTCTTTTTGTTAGTTCTACCAGAGTTTTGAACAACTTTTCCTTTACCAGAGGAATAATCATATTTACAAGAGATAAAACTGTTTGGTTTGGTCAGTTGATTTCCATTGGATTAAGAATCAAATTTCTCTTCATCTTTTCCATCTTTCTTTAGCACAAAATTAACAGACACAAAGTGAGAGTGTAAGGTGGTTGGTATGCTTTTCTTGTTAGATTTATATCTATATGAGAATCACAACCAATCCCTTTAACTCTATTCTTTCTTATACTATAGATCATAGAGGCTAGCTCATTTTTCCCTATGTCTTTAGCTAGAAGTCTCTGGAAATCTTTGTCATGTTTCTTAATGACATAATTAACACTCTTTGATGCTTCTGGAACAATTTTCAAACTTTTAAGTACTGAGTTTTCAATTTTTAAAATATTTTATTCTTTTAAAACAAATAATTCTTCCTCAAATTCACGGGTCTTTTTAAGATCCTCGAACTGAATCTTGAGTGACTCATGTTTTTCTAGAGTTTTATCTAAGAAATATGTTAATTTATAATGAATAAGATCAGGGAATACCTCTTTGGAGAATATTTCTTCTGTATCTTAGCCATCTTCATCTTCTGGAGAGAATACTTCACTTGATGCTCCAATATGAACAGTTAGCTCCATGTTAGCATGTTACTCATCAGAGTCGCAGTCAGAGGAGTCTGAATCATCCCATGTTGCCTTAAGTCTTTTCTTCTTGCTTTTGAGATCTTTCTTCTTTGGTATATCCTTTGGATGCTAAGAACATTCATGCTTGTAGTGTCCTGTTTCATTACATTCATAACAAATGACTTCGTTACCATTGGACTTTCTTTGATCAAATGATGATTCAAAGCGACTTCCTGTCCTTCTTGAACTTCTAAATATGTTGCCTTGATTTATCTTCCAGAGACGATTAACCCTTTTGGTTAGCAAATACAACTCATCTTCTCTATCATCCGAGTCTTCTTCTAAATCCTCAATATCTTCTGCTTGAAGAGATTTGGACTTCTCATATTTTCTAACAGCTTTGAGAGAAATAGACTTTATCTTCTTTTTTGGTTCATCTTGTTCTAGCTCAATATCATGATTTCTTAGAGAACTAATCAGTTCCTCTAGAGAAGTGTTGTTTAGATCCTTTACAAGCTTGAGTGCAGTTACCATATGCCTCCATTTGGATGGCAAGCTTCTGATAATCTTCTTCACGTGATCTGCCGTTGAATAACCTTTGTTCAGAACTCTCAGTTATACAACTAAGGTTTTAAATCTTAAGAACATGACTTTAATACTTTCATCATCCTCCATTTTGAAAGCATCATATTTCTGAATCAAGGCCAGCGCCTTGGTTTTCTTGACTTGATCATTTCCTTCATGATTCATTTTAAGAGAATCCAATATAGACTTAGTAGAGTCTCTATTTGTGATATTCACATACTCAAAATACGAAATCGCATTCAACAAGATGGTTCTTTCTTTATAATGATTCTTAAAATCTTTCTTTTGTTGATCAGACATAGCTTTCCTAGCTATCTCTTTTCCAATATCATCTGTTGGAGGTACGTAGCCATCGACTACTATACCCCAAATATTGATATCATGACCTAGAAGGAAACTTTCTAGTCTCTCTTTCCGGTATTCAAACTTTTCTCCATAAACGATGAGAGGTTTAACGTTATAACTTTTATTGTTTCAATCTGATGCTACAACATCTGGAGTGGGTTCAACTAATGTGTTTCTTCAATGAAAAACCTCGTCTAGATCTTTATCTGACACAGTTAAGTGTTTGATAACTATCAATACCAGAACCGAAGCTCTAATGCTAATTGAAGGTGTGAGAAACACAAGAAAGGGGGGGGGGGTTGAATTGGGTTTCACCAAATAAAATATTTTTAATGGTGACAAACCAAGTACACTTAGAACATAAAACAGTAAATGAACACAATCATTTTTATCCTGGTTCACTGATAACTAAGCTACTCTAATCCACCCTCGCAAGGATGATTTTTCCTTCAATAAGGACTTAATCCACTATAACCAAACTGATTGCAGAATAACCCATAATAAGTCTAATCAGCCTTATTGGCACCCCAATAAGTCTGTCGATCCTTACTGTAAATACACTCAAGCCACAACAGGAGTTTTCTTGAGCTCAAACCTTCATTTAGTCTCTCAAGGTAACATTCAACAACAGTTGACTACTTTCAGTGTTTACAAATTTGCTTCCTGTAAGTAGATTACACTGACTTTTCAGTATAATGAAGAACACCTAAGTGTTCTACTACAAGATACGAGCATCAACTCCTTGCTTATTTATAAAACTATACATAGATGATTTCTCTATAGAGTTTGCACATTGCTTTGGGGTAGTTTTGTTGAGCTTTGATTTGAACCGATAGATTTGTCGTTGTAATATAGTTTATTACTTTTCTTAAGTTTCCAAGTCTTCCTTTTATAGCTTGTAAAAGAGATCCATTAAAAGGGTAGAAAGGTAAATTGGAAATCTAGCTGTTGGTTCTCAACGGTTATAATGAGAGTAGTCAATTTCAAGTACATATAACTGTCCTTGCGCCACTCTAGAAGAGTAGAGGTCACAGTCACTTTATGTACCTTTTGTACACTATCACATGTTAACCATTTTGAATTTTTCTTCTTTATCTATAGAGGCTTCATATATTTGAATGTTGAACGTTGAAGCTTGTTGTAGAAGAATCTTTCTTAAGCCTTAGAACCTAAGTCTTGGAATCTTCAGAACTTGTCACATAGAACCTTATCTTCTGAGTCTTCAACACTTGGTTGTAAGAACTTCATTTTCTTCAGATCATCAGAAATTGTTTAGTAGAACCTTCTTTTCATAATCTTCAGAACTTGTAACACACACAAGTAAAGCTTTAGAAGGCCTCCAAAGCTAAACCATAAAGCCACAATCAAAACTTCTTGTACTAACTTTCCTAAGACACGTTGTAGAAGACCAGTTCAGAACCTTGACTATAACAAAACATGTAACCACATATTTTCTTCCAGAGTGTATGTTTAGAACCCGATGACGTCACATGCCTTGTACAAGAGTCAGAATATTATAGCAACATCTACACACTAGACGAAACCATTAGTGTATACAATTGTTCTTTAAGATATTATGTAAAGTTATCATCAAAATATCAAGGCCAGATATAGGAAACACTTCTTGTTCTTACATAGAGTTCATTACCAATCTGATGATAAACAAAGAAGAATGTCTGAATATAAGTTCTTTCCTTCTGAAATAGAGAAAATGATCACAATGTCTATTCAGATGTTACAACATCCTGGCAGACATGATGAAACTCAAAATCAACCTCAATCAACTTGGAGATGTCATTAATGTGGTGAATATGGTCATATAAATCCTTTTAGCTTTAAATTGTATGGATATTAAAAATCTTCAACTCATTCTAAGGCTAGTCAAGTAAGCAAAAAAGGAAGTGTTAAAGATAAGGATGTTAACCTTATAGCTCATACTTTATTGAGAACTTCAAATAGAGAATACTGGTACTTTGATAGTGGATGCTCTAAACATATGACAGGGGTTCATAAGTTGTTGGTGGATATTATGTCTCTGCCCATAGGTGTTGTCCGATTTTGTGATGGATTTAAAGTAGAAATGAAAGGAGTTAGAAAATTGGTGTGTGCTGGTTCTTCTAATTTAGAAGATGTTCTTGTGAAAGGACTAACTGCTAATCTTATTAGCATTAGTATTTGTTTGATCAAAGGTTATTGGTCAATTTCTCCAAGTCAGAGTGTTTAGTCAAAGATGAGAAAGATATTATTCTGATGAAGGGTATAAGGTCTAAAGACAACTGCTATCTATGGGAACCTCAAATAATTTCTTACTCATCCACATGTTCAATAACCAATGAGGATGAAGTGAAGTTATGAAACCAAAACTTGGACACCTTCATCTTAAAAGAATGAAGGAAATCATATCTGAAGGACCCATTAGAGGAATGCCAGAACTCAAGATTGAAGAAGGGAAAGTCTATAGTGAGTGTGAAATTAGGAAGTAAACAATGATGTGACACAATGTTGCAACATCATACAACTTCCAAAATTATGGAACTTCTTCACATGGCTTTAATGGGACCAATGCAGGTAGAAAGCTTGTGTGGAAAGAGGTATGTGTATGTAGTTATAGATGTTTTTTCTGGGTTTACATGGGTGGACTTTCTTAGAGAAAAATCAGACACCTTTGAAGTCTTCAAAGAATTACGTCAAAGTATTCAAGAGGAGAAGAATAGTGTGATTTTCAAGGTTAGAAGTGACTATCACAACGAGTTTGAGAATACAAAATTCTCTGAATTTTGTGCTTTTGAAAATATCAGCCATTAATTTTCTTTCTCCGTCACCTCTCAGCAAGATGGAATGATTGAGAAAAAGACTAGAGCTATACAAGAAGAAGCTAGAGCCATGCTTTATACTAAGCAATTTCCATTAGAGTTTTATGCTGAAGCTATGAATATTGCATGCTAAATTCATAATAAGGTCACTTTGAGAGGAGGTACTTCAACTACTCTCTATGAGTTATAGAAAGGAAGGAAGCCTACAGTTAAATATTTTATACCTTTGGAAGTAAATTCTATGTCTTGATTGACAAAGATCAAAAGGATAAGAAGGATCCTATAAGAGATGAAGGGGTAGTTCAGGGTTACTCTGCAAGCAGGAGAACTTATAGAGTTTTTAACTCCAAAACTGGAATGGAAATGAAAACTATTAGTATGGTAATTGATGGTTCAATTACTGAACAATGGATAATGTTATACCCCAATTTTCCCCCTAAGATCCTTTATCATTTCATTTCATTTCAATGTATCAAGATCACACATTAGGGTTGGTTCTCTCTTTTACTCTCTCCTATCTTTAATTTTGTCCTTGAGGGATCACCAAACACCTTGAATTGTGTATCTTGTATATGTGTATATTATTTTTACTAACCCTTAATTAAAATCCAAAAAATATGTATGTGTTAAACTATCAGACCTTTGATAGATGGTATTCAATCCATTTCTTGGTGTCTCACTATTGTTAAACTATCACATCTTTGATAGGTGGTGTTCGCTCTTGTACCTTTGTTTGTTTATCATTGTTAAACTATCGGACCTTTGATAGATGATATTGAGTCAATTTCTTGTTTGTTTATCATTGTTAAACTACCAGATCTTTGATAGATGGTATTCATTCCACTTTTGTGTCTCACCATTGTTAAACTACCACATATTTGATAGATGGTGTTCATTCTTGTACCTCTGGTTGTTTATCACTGTTAGACTATCAAATCTTTGATAAATGGTATTCAGTCCATTTCTTATTGCTTACCATTGTTAAACTATCATACCTTTAATAAATGGTATTCATTCCACTTTTAGTGTCTCACCATTGATAAACTGTTACATCTTTGATAGATGGTGTTCACTCTTGTACCATTGGTTGTTTATCATTGTTAAACTATCAGACCTTTTATAGATGATATTCAATCTATTTCTTGTTAGTTTATCATTGTTAAAATATCTGATCTTTGATAGATGATATACATTCCACTCGTTTGTGTTTACCATTGTTAAACTATCAGATACTTGATAGATGGTATTCACCTCCTTTGACTGTTTTACTCTAGTTTATTCCTGGTTTGAACTTTAGTCCCTTATAGCAATGTCGTTTTGATCTCTCTAAGCAGCGGACCCTAGATTGAGAATGCATTTATTTTGACATGAATACTTTATTTCCTTAGCAAGAATGTGTTTATATTTCCCCAGTAAGTCAATTTATTTCCCAACAGTGTTATTACAATATTATTCTCGACAACAAGTGGTGGTCTCTTTATTCGAGTGACCTATATTTCCACAGTAAAGTTGAGTCCTCTTTTTCCCAGCGAAGTTGACTTTCCTCTAGTAAAGTTAAGTTTTGTTTCCCTAACCGAGTCAGTAATATTTTCTTAAATATTACTTCCTTCTTGGCCTGCTGTTTACATTGATGAGGATTACTCCATTGAATTATTACTTTGCATTTTGTCTCTTTAATTGTGATTTTGGTTTTGTCTATTCATAGTTATCCTAAGAGATATGTCGTTCCCCAGTGATTTATTTTCCTAGTTGAACTGTCTTTTTTAATCTGTCTTGTGTCGTAGCTATGTCTATATTATTTTTGTTATTCCCAATGGTGTCTTGTTTCCCCTGGAGATTTCGTCTTTTACATCCATAATCATAAGCTTTGCATGGCATCTTAGGGCCAATAATATGGTTTGTTTTATATTTAAGTATCTTCAATCGCGTCGAAACAAAGATTTTAACCATCATATCACCGAATATAAGACACTTAAATAAGGGAAGCTTTTATACCCCAGTTTTCCCCCGAATATCCTTCATCATTTCATTTCATTTCATTTCAATGTATCAAGATCACACATTAGGGTTAATTCTCTCTTCTACTCTATCCTATCTTTAAGTTTATCCTTGAGGGATCACTAAGCACCTTTAATTGTGTATCTTGTATATGTGTATATTATGTTTATTAACCCTTAACTAAAATCCAAAAAATATGTATGTGTTTTCTCTTTATGCTTTGTACATTGTAGGTATAGAGCCAAGTGCATCTCCCCCACCTTCTAAGCTAGGGTTTGGAAGGCTAATCCTCAGTCAATTGGCTACTCAGTGGATTTATAAAAGCTTGAACTTCAAGGCTATGATTATGGCATCAAATTTATTTGGCTTGAAGACTCTCTCAACTTCATTTGGTCAAGTTATCTCAAAGTGGATGTTTGTATTCATCAAGAAACTTCATAGGTTCATGTGTTTATTTCCATGCATTCTTCAACAAGTTTCATCAAGCAATGAACATCTCATCAAGTGTGCCTTAATATCACATCATTTCAAGGTCTAATGTGATTCTTCATGCCTTAATTTGCAAGGAAAGACCAAGATATTCAAAGTTTATCCTAGTGGTTTGACCTAATTTGGACAAGTCCTTGGTTATATGGTCACAAGTGCATCATTCTCTCAATTTTCAATATTTTGAAGTGGTTCTTTTTGCTATGGAATCTTCTCATCATTTACAACAACTTCTCTTCACATGACAAGATCCAATTATGCAAGGAAGATCGTCAAAATCTTGAAAAGATTACAAGTCCTTTAAAAGACCATGGAAATTTATTACTTGACTTCAAGAGATCATAACTTGGCCAATTTTTAGCTCATTCTTTTTTCACAATAAACTTAATGATGTGTACTAAAACTTTGATTCAAATATCAAGATCCAAAAGTGTGTTGAAGGTTATGGAGTTCAATGAAACATTATAGGTCATTTGTGAATTTCTCAAGAAAATTTCATCAACTTCCAAGGACCATAACTCTCTCATTGTTTATCATCTTTGCGTGATCTCAATTCCACTATTACTTTAAGGAGTCTACTTCATTTCATCTTCAAGGATCAAGAGCTAATTTTAAGTGGAAGGCCGTGTAACTTTGAAAAAGATTATAGGTCATCTTGAAGCTCTACACTTAGAAAATTTTTGAAGTGTCAAAATCAATTTGTTTTTTACGATTTCAAATGGACACACTCTTAGCTCAATTTTCCAAATGAATAATTTCTTATCACATTGTAAACTTTGAGACGAGGTCTTTCCAATGCATCAAGAATCATGCCATAAAGCCTCATGAGCAAGTTGCACCATGGATTTGAAGATGGTCATTTGAAACTGAGTTTTCACTTCCAGTCAGATTGCAAATTAGTTAATTTGACTTCTATTGACCAAATTTATGCACATTTTTTATCTTAACATGTTTGACAAACTTGCTTAAACTTGTTTAAGCATTGAAACACATTATTTGGCTGAGTTTTGAGCAACTACAAGTCACACTTCTCATGCTTGCAACTTCACACGAATTTCAGATATTTCTGATCACTTCACACATATGAGCTCACCATTCATTCTCCTATAAATAGAGGATTATATTTATCTCATTCTTCAAGCTTTAGAGAGCTATAATCACTATGCTAAAGTCACATTCGAAGGTTGAAATTTAAATATCGATTTCATTATTTCCAGCTTTCTTTCTCCAAAATTTCTTCCGATTCTTCATTCTTGATCATCATACAAAATTTTCACAACAAAAACCAAGAAATTTGAGCATAAAATCAAGCTACAGAAGTTCAGTTTCAGACCTTACAAGATGAACTTTGTTCAAGTAGATTTCTCAACGAAATCGTCTCAAATAAATTATTAGGATGTAGTCCCTTATTATATGAAGCTTATGCTTCTTCTGGTTTAAATTTTCATGGTGATTTGAGCTTGAATTTTCAAATTTCATTTCACACTTTGTCTCTGGTAATTTCCAAAATGACTGAGTTTTGATTTAAATAAATTTTTCATGAAGGAATGGTTGAGATCATGTTGATAACACGCTTTCAATGATACCAACCTCATAACAAATGGTTTCCATTTGAATAATCTTGTTCTCGCCCTAGTTTCAGAGTGGCTGGAGGTTGAAGATGACCAAGATGTCATCTTCAACCAATGAGAGCGTGAGAGTTGAAATATTGTGATTGGTCTGACTTTTGTGACTTCAGTGCGCACTTGTTTACCATATATCACCATACATCATCACTCCTGAGCCATCATATGTGCCAGCGTGTTTTAATGAGCCAGATCTAACACTCCATGTTATTTCTGATTTATTTTATTTTACAATTTTTTAAATTGGTTTTAATTTCAAAAATTCATAACTCTTTTATTGTTTATATAGAAATTATGAAAAAAATATACAAAAAATACTTTGAATTATTTATGACTTTGTGAATATTTTTTCATATTTTTATTTTGATGTTTGTTATTTTTTATAATTTTTTCATTGTTTCCTTTATTTGAATTGGTTTACAAATACTTTTTATACTTTTAAAATTCTGAGAAAATTATAGAATGATCTAATGATAGTTTGACAACTTATGGTGTCCTTGTTGGATTATTATTTCTGACTTTATTATTTTTTATTATTTTCGGTTTCTTTTACTTAATTTTACATATCTTAAAAATAGTTTCTGGCTTCCAAAAATTATAAAAAAAAATTTGTCAACACTTGACTTGTTTTTGAATTGTGGTTGTTTTTTGGGATTTTTATATGGTGTTTTGATACACTTTGGGTATTTTATCAATTAATTCCATTTAATTTACCACTTTTAATTGTTTTATTAAATTGTTTTAAACACATTTTATTTCAATTTTGTGATTGGTTCTGACTTATGGATAATTGATGATACTTTGGGTCAATTTCCTCAATATAATTGGAACTTAGGTGTTGATAGGTTGAAAAACCAAATCCACCAAAATGGATGAATGATATTGATGAAGTTTAAACCCTTCCTTTGGATTCAACTAAGACATTGGTTCCACTGTGACATCCCCCTCCATCTTCATCTCATCCCTTTCTTTTTCCTTTAAGTGATCATTAGTGACCCAAAATTTATGTTTGAAATCCCAAGTATGATTGATTACTGAACTATTACTCGAGAACTTTGAAACTTGTTGTTAGGAGGCTTTGATCTTATTAATCCTCTAACAAGTCTTCATCAACTTTGACCTATGTTCAACATTCAATCATCGTTGGTCATTTATTATGGATTCCATCTCCTTCATCCCTTTTCTTCATCTTTTCTTGAAATGATCATTACTCGCTTAAACTTTATGTTTAAAAGTCCAAGTATGGTTGATTGTTTGTTTTAGGTCCAATACCTTTGAGACTTATTGTTAGGACGCTTTGATTTTATCAACCCTCTAATAAGTTCTCATTAATTTTGGTCCAAGACTATCATTCAATCATCATTGATCATCCATGTGGCCATTAATCATTAATAATTAACTTCTAACTTCTAATACATTAACAATTAACTTTACTTTATGCTTTTACTTTATGCATTTTACTTTATGTATTTAATTTTATGCACTTTTATCTTTAGCATTTAGGTCTCATGTTATTTGCCTTTTGCTCACTTGAGCATTTACTTTATGTTCTTTTATCTTTGCTCACTTGAGTTTTTTTTTTCTTTTAAAGACACTTAATAACCAACTTGAACAATAAAATGCTTAAGGCTCTTGATTGGAATATTGGCTACTATCGTTGGCATATTAGAGTTATGGATCTCTTGGACATAGGATTAGAAGCCTTGCCTTGATACTTAGAGACATTTATGCCCTATTGTTATTTTCTCTGAAGTCCTTGGGGTTTACTCAAAGACATTGGGTTGAATTTTCTGTGTGTTTAGGTTGTTGTGGATTCTATGCTTTGTCTGAAGTCCCAGGAGTTTACTCTAAGGTATTGTGATTGAGAATTCCTCTGTAGGTTTTTGAATGAAGACTTTTTTGGTTCTTTTTTCATACGAGGCTTGGTTTTATCTTAGTAATAAGCTTTCTTGGCTTTCAATCCAAAATATGAGAATTCTACATTGACTTCTTTATGTCAAGTGTTGGCTTCTTGTTGGTTAGACCTTTCCTTACCTTAGCTTTTACTTTGTATACATAGGATAGTCTCTTCATATCCTTCCATATTCTTTAATTTCAAAACATTATCCCTCCTTTTCAAAACTCTTATTGTTTTCAAACTTGAACCACTTTCATAATAAACTTGGACTTAGGTCCATGTATTTTCAAATTATTTTTCTAAATTAAACCATTAATCAACTTAATCATACTTTGACATCTTTTTGAAAAACTAAGAGTCATTAACCTCATCCAAACCATTTTTCCACTTTGACTTTTTATTTTAAAACTTTTTTATCGAAAAATTAGACTCTTGTTGATTCTTGTAGTGATGTAAGCTACTTTAGTTCTATAATATGTAGTGAAGTTAGATATTTTCCACTTGGGTGTTGAGTGATGTCTTATTGATTTTAAATCCAAGCTAAGTCCTCCATTTTTAGATGATGCAAATGCTCTTTTCTCATAATTGTAGGCAGTAAGTATGTTTTCCATTCAGATATGACAAGTTGTCTTTTCTCTTAAAATTAACCAACACACAAAACTTTTTAAATTTTTTGAGAAGAACTATGAGTGCCCTGATCCTCTATTGCACGAAGGGGGTACATAGACACAAAAGGTTTACAACCGCGGCAGGTGCAAAAATTGTAAAAAATTCTTCTTTTCTCATCTCCACCATCTACTTTGTAAATATTTCTTTTATAGCCAAAATACACAAATTTTCAAAGAGGTTCTTGCGGAGTACCGTAGATATTTAGGGTTCTAATACCTTCCCTTTTAATAACCAACCCCCTTACCTCAATCTCTATTTCACTTTGGGTTTATTCACTCTTTTCCCATTCCTTTGAATGAAATAAAAGTGTAGTGAAGACTTTCACTAATCTTGTGTGTTAAGTCAATCCAATGGCTTAGTCTCAACATTTCTACTGCTACAGAAAATTGGAGACTTCACTGGGGACTAAATCTCTAAGTGGATTGAGCCTATCTTTTTTTATCTGTGTAAGTGATTTATTTATTGTTGTATATATTCCTGTATGTATGGATTTTTTTGGTTTTCAGGGTGCTTGGTGGTCCTTTATAACTCCTATGCCCATACTTGGGAAAACTTAAGATAGGATGGGTGGTATAATCACTTCAACTTATATGGAGAAAGTCCTTAGTAAGTTGATTCGAACCCCCTCGCCCCTGGCTCAGTGGAGGCCCCTTTGGGGTAGTATTTATTCAACAAGCAAGTTATGAAAACATTACTACTTTCGACCTGGGATCCCACGAAGCTGAGAGTTGTAGAAACCTTAACCCATCTTGGCCTTTTTTGGGTGTTGTGCGGAGGCAATCCAGGAGTCAATTCTGGTATAGTTGTTACGCCATACTGCACTCATACGAGATTTTTCTGAGAATATTACTAATTACCAAGTGATTTGGGACATTGGTAATATCTAAAGGAAGATCGAGGACTCTGAGATTTCCTTAGAACCTTGTTTAACATGATTTTGAACCATTAGTCCATACCTTGTGGGTAGTACCTTTGGCTTCATTCTCATGACGTTGAACCTATGAACCCTTATGTTTGCGATCTTGTGTGTGATTGTTGCATCATGCATTCATGCACCCATGAGCATTCTTTTAACCAAAATTTCAAGGAACTTAAAAGAATCTCTCTGTAAACATCACAAGTATTTAATCATGGATGTTGGAAGAAGAAGCACCCAAAAGTATAGTTTTAGAAAAGCCGAGGTAGGAGAGTTAAAGAAGCTAGCATCATTCGTGGTCAGTCCTGTGAAGTTCAGAGGCCGTTATGGAAGACTTTTGGGCATCTTAGATGCTAAAGTGGAAGATGGGATTCTCAACACCTTGGTCCAGTTCTACGATCCTTTGTACCATTGTTTCACTTTTTTAAATTATCAGCTTATGCCTACCCAAGAAGAGTATTCTCGCTTGATTGGACTGCCTATGACTGATAAGGTTCCTTTTTCTTGTTTAAAGGAAGATCTTGAACCTCCTGTTATTGCTATAATGTTTCATTTAGAGTATGATCAGATTGAACTCACCTTACTTCGAAGAGTGGTATTCTAGAGTTCCCTACTACTTTTCTCATGGAAAGGGCTCGTGCATTTGCTAATGATAAAAATAGGGATTCTTTTGAGACTATTCTGGATCTACTTATCTATGGATTGGTCTTATTCCTCAATGTCCCCAATTTTGTTGACATGAATTCCATGAGGATCTTCTTGATCGGGAATCTAGTCTCTACCTTTCTTGGAGATACTTACTACTCTATCTATTACAGTAATTCTAAGAGTGGAGGAACGATCACCTGTTGTGCGGCTTTACTATACAAGTGGTTTATTTCGCACTTGCCGCAGCCTGCTTCCTTTTGGGATACCAAAGATGGGTTAAAATGGTGGTAGAAGATAATGTCTCTTAGCCATTATAATGTTTGTTGGATCAGTTCTATCTATGATTGGGAAACAGTATTGATGGCTGTGGAGATTTCCCAATGTACCTCTTCTTGGTACAAAGGGAAGTACCAGTTATAATCTGATTTTGGCTCGACATCAGTTTGGTTATCCTATGCTTGATAAGACAAACAACTTGCTTTTAGCAAATTTCTTTCTTAAGGAAGGGGGATATAATAGGGTACTCATAGAGAAAATCAACAAAGCGTGACTTACTATTCGAATAAAAGAAAGAAGGGAGTTAGGAAAGAGAGGAAATACTGCTTTTGAACCTTATCTTCAATGGGTACAAGCAAGAAAAATTAAACTAAAGATGCCTTATCCTCACCATGAACCATTGGTCTTTCCTGAACCTATTTCTATTTTGTTAACTAATATGGAAGAGCTCTAACATGCGTTGTCCAAGATGCAAAAGGAAAATGATGTTTGGAAGAACAAATATCAGACTTTGGATGTGGGATATTCAGCAATCCAGGAACAACTAAAGGAGAAATATGATTTGATCGAGATTTTTGAGCGACATGCTGTAGAGATGATGGAAAAGTAAGAAGATTTATTTTCTTCTAGCATTCAACCAGTTTCGAGTGAGCAAGACTACTCTCATTTATTCGCTGCTTCTATTGGATGAAAATGAGTCGTTGAGAAGTTTGTGGAAGATAACAAACAATTGAAGGATCATATTAGGATTCTCAAAGGGATGTGTCAACGTGAAGTGGGATCTTCTTCAGCCTTGGCTTCTTAAGACCATATATTTTAGTTTTTTTTCTCTTGTATTTCAGGATTTGTGAAAATTATGCTAAAAAGCTGTAATCCTTCCAAGAATTATTAATGAAATTAAATTATTAAAATTTTCAAAATGTGTTAATCCTTTAATGTTTGCAGTTGTTACAGTTCTTTAAAGTTCCTTTAAAATTAAATAAACAAAATAAATCATTTGTACTACATATCATGCATCATTTTACCACATACTTTTTCATTCCTGTATTTCCTCAGGTGTCTTATATGTCTCTTCTACTTCATCTAGTCAACAAGCTATCACACTCTTGTAACACTCGGGTTAATTGCAAGAAGAAGATGAAATAAGAGAATCATGAACTCAGGGAAGAGGTTACTGCTTTAGGAACTGGAATGGCTAGTCTAACCACTTTGGTGGAATCATTGGTGCCTGCTCAGAATCAGTCACCCCTCCTCCACCTCCTTCTCCTCATGCTACTTAACCGTAGTAGACAACTGTCTTATATAAGATATTGACAATGCCCACTTCTGTTACTCCTGATGTTTCTAATCCTTAATCCCAAATTCCTTATGCTTTCCCATGGGGAAATTCTGAAAATTATATGCCTAAAGGATATAACACGGCTGCTCAAGTTTCTTATCCTGTTCAGCCTATTGTATTTTCTATGCCACCAATTGTGCACACTGTTCCAATTGTTAATGATGAAATCTACCATGCTGCTGCACCAAGTGAAAGCTTGGATTTTTATGACAAAATGGATGATTTCTAAGATCAATTTAATGAGATGCAGAATGAGATGTAATCTCTCCGAGGGAAAGAATTGTTTGGGCAAAATGTTATGACCTATGTTTGGTTCCAAATGTGAAAGTACCTGCTAAGTTCAAGGTGCTAGCGTTTGAGAAATACCTGAGCAATACTTGTCCTCATGTCCATCTTGTGATGTATGTAAGAAAGATGTCCACTCACACTGATGACCAACGTATCCTAATCCACTTTTTCCAAGACAATCCGACTAGTGCTTTGTGGAAGTGGTACATGAGTTTAGATAGTGCTAGTATTCGTACTTTCAATGACTTGGGTGAGGCTTTCGTGAGACAATACAAGTATAATGTGGTTATGGATCTCGATCGTGATCAGTTGAGAGCTATGACTCAAAAAGACAAAGAATCATTTAAAGAGTACGCGTAGCGCTGACATATGGTTGCTGCTCAGGTTTTGCCCCCCAATGGAGGAAAAGGAGATGACTGAGGTCTTCTTGAGAACTCTCGGGTCATTCTACTATGAAAAGATGGTGGCAAGTACACCAAGAGATATTTTATTGAGATGGTTGGTATGGGTGTTAGATTGGAAGAAGCTGTTAGAGAAGGACGTCTGTCAACGGATGAAAGTTCCAGTGGTACTAAGAAGCAAGCATTTGGTTTCTCCAAAAAAAAGGAAGGGGATACAAATTCTATTACTCAAGAGAGAAGAAGTAGGCCTCCGAGAATACATCACCAACACCAACAAAATGTTTCCTCGGTAGCCCTAATTGTTAACATAGATCCAACTGATGTTGTGTATCCAAGAGCACCTCAATAAGGTAACCAAGGGCAAAATTAGAAAATATAAGCTTTTGATCCTATCCCAATGAGTTATACTGAATTGTTTCCTGCCTTAATTCAAAAGAACCTGGTACAGACTAGGTCTCCTTCTGACATACCTCCAACACGGCCATGGTATTATAAAGCTTATCAGAATTGTGCCTTCCATCAGGGAGCCCCTGGACATAGTATTGAAAATTGTTATCCATTGAAAGCTGAAGTTCAGAAGCTAGTGAGATATGGTATTTTTTTTAATATAGGCTCCAATGTGCAAGTCAATCCACTACCAAAGAATGAAGGAGGGAATGGTGTGAACATGGTTTCTGGACGCCCTAGAGAGTTCTTAATTTTTGATGTAAACTTGGTAAGAGGTAATTTGGTGCAAATGCATGTTGATATTTGTGAATTCAGTTACTATACACATTATCATGCAGGTTGCAATGTCTGTAGTACAAATATTTGTGGGTGTGATAAAGTGAGAAGTGATCTCCAAGAAATGATGGACGAGGGCCTTATCCATATCATTCGACCAAGAGCTGAATATGACGAGGTTAACATGATTGAAGACCATGAGGTTGAGTCTGTAACTTCTGACGAGTTTATGGCTATTGATGTTGAGACAATAATTCATGCTAAAGCATATGCTAGGTATGTTAAAGAACCTACGATTGAAGAACTCAATACTGTGACTCCTGTGGAGATACATGAAAAATGGGCTCAAAAAGGATTTATTGATTTTACTGTTGCTGTCGTCCAGAATGTGCAATAAAGCCATGGGGTTGTGCTATTTTATAGAGTTGATCTTCAGATAGTAAAAGGGTAGGGTTTGTTTAAAGAAGGAGCAATAGCCGTTCTTGTTGATAGAAAAAGAAGTTCAAAATTTTCAACAAATAAGGTTGTGTCGACTGATATGTTGGTGACTTCTATTGAGGTTATGTCTTCTGATGAGTTTGTATCTTCTGCTAAGTTTGAGTCTGCTGATGAAGGTGTGACTTCTGATAATAATTTTGTAATTCCTGATGAAATACCTGTTGAATACGCTGAAGAGGATGAGGTGAATTTCATTGTACGAAATTTTGAAATTCCTACTCTTGTTGAAATTGCATACCGCAACAAGCTTGCAGTAACTCCCGTGGTTATCTGTTTACCTGGTCCTGTTCTGTCTGAGTCTGATAGGACTACACCTTACAAGTATAATGCAACTATTTTAGAAGACGGTAAGGAAATTCCAATCCAACCTTTATCTCATGTAGAAAACATTGCTTAGGCCAATCGTGTGACCCAGAGTGGTCGTGTATTTGCTCTCACTTTTCAAAGAAGTGTTGATTTTGGTAAGAAAATTATTGAAGCTAGTGTTGAACCCAAGAAGGTAGAAGGGCATACTAGTGGAGATGCGTTGGAAAAGGACTTTGATGATCTTTTGAATATCATTAAGATGAGTGATTATAAGATTATGGATCAATTGCTTTAGACTCCATCCAAAATCTCCATTCTAGAATTATTAATGAATTCTGTAGCTCATCGAGAATCTCTAATTATGGTCTTCGACCAAGGTTTTGTTGAGCATGACGTGTCGATTGACCAATTTAATGGTGTTGTGGGAAATATCACAACTTGAAATAATATGAGTTTTTGTGATGATGAACTGCCTGATGAGGGAAGAAATCACAGTATGGCCATGCACATATCTCTGAATTGTGAAAATAACACCTTGTCTAATGTGCTGATAGATAATGGATCTGCTCTAAATGTGATACCAAAAATTACTCCGACGAAGCCCAAATATCAAGGAACTCCTATGCGCTACACTGGTATTTTGGTGAAGGCTTTCTATGGTTTGAAGAAATATGTCATTGGAGAAGTGGATTTGCTAATATACATAGATCCACATATGTTTCAGATCACCTTTCGGGTCATGGATATCTTCACCGCCTACAGCTTTTTGTTCGGACGACCCTGGATCCATGAGGCAGGAGCCGTTACATCCATCTTGCATCAAAAACTAAAATTTGTCCGTGAAGGGAAAGTATTGATTATGAATGGAGAACCAGATTTGTTGGTATCCCATTTGTATTTTTTCAATGTTGTAGAAGCTGGTTAAGTTGTTGTTGGAACTCAGTTCCAAGCTTTGTATATTGATAACATAAAGAAGAATGGATATTCTATTATCTCTTCTAGAGATGCACAATAAGTGGTTCAGAAAGGTCCTAGCAGTGTGTGGGGTCACATTATTGATCCACCCGTGAACAAGAACAAGACAAGTTTGGGTTTCTATCTAAAGAAGGATAAGAATGAAGTGGTGAAGTTGAAGTCTTATTTTCATCCATATCAAGATATCTTCTATAATGCAGGTTATCTCCATCCAACTCCTCAAGATGTCGACGCTATCATTGAAGATGGGCCAGAGCAGAAGATGCCAAATTTTGTGACGCATGGAGTGAGAGTTCAAAATTGGATCACTGTTGATGTTCCCAGTTGCATTCAAATTTCTAAGTAATTTGTCTTTGCTTATTTTTCAAAATCCTTTCACTCTGCCCAAGGTGAAGGCGATATTGCTTGGGCGCGTCTTTTGTTTTGAATTTTAAAATCATTAATACAAGTTGTTTTTGATTTCCAATTGTGTTTTATTTTTTTTATTTTTCTTGGAAAATAGTAATCAGAAAAAACCTTTCAAAATAAATAATACTTGTAAATAAACCATCATAATCACTTGTTGCATTTATCAATTTCTAAAATCAAGCATAATCATATGTTCAGATTATTTAAAAAAGCTGTTAAAAACAATGACCATGCGCCCTCTCCCAACTTTGAATATACTGTGTATATGATACCGATAAATAAAATTGCTTAGAAGTTTCAGGTGTCTGAAATAACGTCTTAGGTAGATATCTCATACTCAGCCTTTACTAAAGGATTATTGACATCCTCCCCTTGAAGTTGACATTGTGAGGTTTCCCCAGTGAGGTTAGCTCTCGTTTTCTCCCTGAAATATGCATGCTAATCCTCAGTCAGTTTTACACTCTTTTCCTTAACACTAGTCTTTGGTGATATGAATTTTGTGGAAATAATTATCTCCAGCATGGTTGGTGTTAGTGATACCGCCATCCAAAGCTTCTCTGTTACTTAGTGGAATAGGTGGTTTTTATTCCTATTCGAAGCCGAATCTCATGGATATTATGGATTAATTCACCTTTATTCCCCAGTGGAGCAAGCTTTCTCTCCCCAGTGTGGTGTACATGGGAGTGCAAGTCATAACTCTTTCATCCTCGGTGATAGGAGATTTTGTTGAGATGTCCCTAGTGGAGCTTCTATCCCAAGATGTTTGTTTCTTCTCAAGTGAAGTTTTCCATCCTAATGGTGTTAGCCCCAGTGAGGTTGATGTTGGACTCTCCGTAAAGTTGTTTTTCCCTAGGGAATTTTCCCTACCAAGTGTTTTGAAGAGATGATTGATCACCAGACTTGCTTATTCCCCAATGGGTCAAGTTCCTTGCTTTTTCTGAAGCAATATGCATTGATGTTTGTCGTCCATGGGTCTCTTATCCTCAGTAGGAGAGTATTTCTATATAATTCCCTGGTGGAGTTCCGAATTTCAAGTTGTGGTTCATAGGTTTTCTTCTCTTCCCCAAGTGGAGTTCATCACCTTTAGTTTTTATGCCCATTATGGTCTTAATAGAATTCTTTTTGTTCAAGAATTTCTATGATCCCCGTTAAAAGCTTCTATTCCCAGTGAAGTTTTCCCCATCTGGAGGGGACCGGTTTTGTTCCCCAGGGAGTTGAGAGTTTGATCTAGAGTTCAAGATTCTGCCAGAACTGTGATTTATGTTTGCATTTTCCTCCACGGGAAGTTATTTACCCAGTGGTAGCAATCTTCAGAAGCTGTTGGGTCTGAAGATTTAGGTTGATCAGATATGCAAAAATCTTCGTTCGAGAGTTCATTGTCTCCTCAACAGTCGATTGTTTCCGGATGTTCCTCATGCATTGCTAAAACATGCACCATTTCATTGCATCTACCAAAACGCGTAGAATTTCATTGAATGGAGCATTACACTGTAAAATTCAAATATGCATAAGTATAAGCCAATCATGTTCACCTTTGGTAACCAGATTGTTCCGCGCTCATATTTGATTTATCTCTATAGAAAGCCTAGGGTGATTCTATTCTGTTTACCCAACTGAGCCTGTTTGATTTACCACCAGTTGGGTCTTTGGTATCTTCCATGTCCCTAGTAATTCTGCCTCTGGTCAGCGTTCTTTGTTTAAAAGTCTACCTTCGGTTAGTCTTGTTTTCATTGTGGAGTTCGCCTTTGACCAGAGTTAATTTCTTGGGAGTCTACCTTTGGTTTAGCTTCCTTATTGATTCACCTTTACGAAGAAATCCTTTATTAAGACTCTACTTCGGTCGGTCTCTTTCGTATATGTGTTTAACTCTGACTAGACACATATATTTTACCCTCGGTTCACCCTCAATCAGTGTTCTTTTGGTCGAGTCCACTGTGTAAGGTCTCTTCCATCCTTAGATATCTTCGGTCGAGTTCGGTGTGTTAGGTATCTTCCTTCTTTGATATCTTTGGTTGAAATTGTTGTGTTAGATTTCTACCTTCCTTGATATATCTTCGGTCGAGTTTGTTGTGTTAGATCTATTCCTTCTTTGACATCTTTGGTTGAAATTGTTGTGTTAGATTTATGCCTTCCTTGATATATCTTCGGTCGAGTCCACTGTATTTGGTCTCTTCCTTCTTTGATATCTTTAGTTGAAATCATTGTGTTAGATTTGTGCCTTTCTTGATATATCTTCTGTCGAGTCCATTTTATTTGCTCTCTTCCTTCTTTGATATCTTTAGTTGAAATCGCTGTGTTAGATTTCTGCCTTCCTTGCTATATCTTCGATCGAGTCCGTTGTGTTAGGTATCTTCCTTCTTTGATATCTTTGGTTGAAATCGTTGTGTTAGATTTATGCCTTCCTTGATATATCTTCGGTTGAGTCCGCTGTGTTAGGTCTCTTCCTTCTTTGATATCTTTGGTTGAAATTGTTGTGTTAGATTTCTTCCTTCCTTGATATATCTTCATTCGAGTCCGCTGTGTTAGGTCTCTTCCTTCTTTGATATCTTTGGTTGAAATCTTTATGTTAGATTTCTTCCTTCCTTGATATATCTTCGGTCGAGTCCATTGTGTTAGATCTCTTTCTTCTTGGATATCTTTGGTTGAAATCGATGTGTTAGATTTCTGCCTTCCTTGATATATCTTTGGTCGAGTCCGTTGTGTTAGGTCTCTTCCTTCTTTGATATCTTTGGTTGAAATCGTTGTGTTAGATTTCTGCCTTCCTTGATATATCTTCAGTCGAGTCCACTGTGTTAGGTCTCTTCCTTCATTGATATCTTTGGTTGAAATCGCTGTGTTAGATTTCTTCCTTCATTGATTTATCTTTCGTCGAGTTTGCTATGTTAGGTCTCTTCCATCTTTGACATCTTCGATTTAGTCCACTTTGTTAGGTCTCTTTCTTGTTAGGTATCTCCATTATAGTCTGCTGATAACACTTACTTTACACTTGTTTTTGACTCTGATTTCACATGTTATTTAGGTTTTTTATTATTGTTTTCTCGTATTATGCCTATCTTTTGTTTCCTTTTCAGGTATTTCAAATATCCAGAGCTCCCCTGAAGAAATGAAGGAAAACAGGCAGAAAAACAGGAATTTAGGTCAAATTTGCACTCATGGCGTCCACCATGGCGCCAGCCATAGGGTAGGCCATGACGTGGACCACCTCCTTCTGACCTCAATTGCCACGTTTCCCATCCTTTCATTTACACTTATGGCAGGCACCATGGCCTCCTTTGCGGGCGCCACCTTTGGACGAAGTTCCCCCCCCCCCCCCCATAAGGAGTTGGGGGGCATTCCTGTGATTTCCTGCATTCCTCATCCTCTATAAATAAAAGTTCTTGATTTCATTTTAATTCACCCAAGCTTAGTTGCAAACTTAATCCAACCATAGTTGCAAACTTAAGCCATATAATTTCACCATTGTAAAGCGATAATTCTTCACATCGAGGAATTATTGCATTGTTGATTGAGTCTGTGATCGACTTCGTAGATTGAGTCTGTAATCGAGTTTGGAGCACTTTGGAAGAAGTTTATCTTGCCACATTTATTTTCAACTGCTGTTTATTTCCAGTCTCATTTTACTTCCAGTTTGTACCAGATTTAAAACCTCCCCGTTTGGAGCAGGTTTCTATTTATATATAAACCCGCACCTGCTTTTACTTTGTTTATTTCCCGCACTGCTTTTACTTTGTTTATTTCCCGCACTACTTTTACTTTGTTTATTTCCCGCACCTACTTTTACTTTGTTTATTTCCCGCACCTGCTTTTACTTTGTTTATTTCCCGCACTGCACTTTAAATTATTTTCTTTCTTGCATGATTTATTTTAACATGTTTCTTTACATTCCCATGTCAGGCTGAACCTTATTGGGCTAGAATGTAAGGAATCTAGTTAGATCGATATTCCAAATAATGTGTCAATAGCAATGCTTATGGGCTATTTTGGTTTTTAATACGAGTTTTCTGTACTTTATTGTTGTTGGGTAAGATCGAAAGCCGTCCAACCCTTTGTTAAACTCGGTTAGTTCTAACTGGTCAAAGGAAGCGAAAGCGCTTTGTCCGGTTAGTTAGGGATTTTTATTATCAAAGAAATCAATTTTGAAACTATTTCCGGACACGTTTATAGGGTTAAAGTTAGGTTCCCTTTTTATTAGAAATTCCATATCAAAATACTTTTCAACTTGGTCAAGTACTCTATTTCTTAAAAACAAGTTTATTACTTTAATGCGGTGCACGCCATTTTATAAGTGACAATAAGAAGTGTTAGAACATAGTTTGATTCTACAACCCTCAGTTAGAGTTTTGATGATAACAAAATACAATATTAAATGAATTATGAGATTTATATAAGACATATGTGCTACTCAAAATTATGCTGTGTATTTGCAGGAAACTCTGATGGAATCAGCATCAGAATATGAATATCAATATCAACATCAGAAGATATGTCAGCATCAGAAGATCAGTACATGTGCTTACGCTGAAGTCTGATGAATAGAATCTGCGCTTAACATACTCTGACTCTGATCAAGATCCTAACTATGTCATCAGCACTTTGAAGCGCCAGAATAAGCTAAAGCCAAGAACGCTCAGATTTTCATTAAGCAGAACATTCTGAAGTATCAATGTTACTGCATTCAAGGCAGATTAATTACCAACGACTTTATTCCAAGACAAAGATCTTCTCAAAAAGGAAAGAACATTATGAGCATTGAAATGGAATTATTGACAACAACGTATCTATTTCCAAGGCTATTTAAACAAATCAGTGAGAAGAAAAATGGCTAATACTCTATAATTCTCCTACGCGCATAAGCCAATCATCTTCGTCCTCACTCATTCAGTTTGCTAAAGCTCTTAACTGCTTACTCTATAGTTCTAGCATTCTAGTTTTATATAAGCTTCATTTTATGTATTATCACAGTTGTGATATATAGTTTCTCTAGAAACATCAAACACACATTTTGTTCATTTATCTGTAAAAGAATTTCCTTGAGAAATCGGTCTGTGGTTAGACTTAAGAAGGCTTTAGCAGTTGTTAAAGCAGTTTTGTATTCAGTTGAATATAGTGGATTAAGACCTCGTTGGAGAGAGGCGAAATCACCTTGACGGGTGGACTGGAGTAGTTTGAGATCAAACGAACCAGGATAAAAATAACGTGTTGTCTGTATTTGATTTCAAGTTTCAACAATTCAACCCCCCTTTCTTGTGTTTTTCACATCTTCAAGAAGGTCTGATTAGAGAGTAAACTCGGTTCTGATTATGCGAAAGTGATAGTTCCTGTTAAATTAGTTCTTTTCTTTAGTAGAAAATATTGCCCTATAAGTAGTTCTATTCTGAAGCATTGCAAATATCATCTAACTACGTGAATTACATTCTACCCTGCTTTTATATATGAAGTTTATTTCGCTACACTTTACTTTCTTGCATGCTAAATTCCCTGTTTAATATTGACTTAGCTAAACACCGTAACAATAGGAAATGATAGATTGACGATTGGACTTTGTGGATCGATAATATTTTATATTACTCTGACGCGATTCGTACACTTGCGAATACACCGCACCAAGTTTTTGGCGCCGTTGCCGGGGATCAATTTCGTCAAATTTCACACCCTATAGTCGCACCGTCTAGACTAAGTTTTACAGTACGGTTAATGCAAAGATCTCGCAGCATCGGAACCTTATTCAATCCTTTAACAGAACCTGAACGTTACATCTATTTTCTCTATAGAATTAGAAAAACTATGGCCGAGAATCGTAACCAAAGACCCCTTAAGGAATTTGCCCAACCGTCAGATGAGAAACCTAGTTCAAGTATCATAAACCCAGCTATAACCACAAATAATTTCGAACTAAAACCCTCATTGCTACAATTGGTGCCACAAAACCAATTCGGTGGTCTCGCTACTGAGAACCCGAATCAACACTTAAAAACTTTTATACAATTAGCAGACACTTTAAAATGCAATGGTGCTTCGCCTGAGGCAATACGACTAAGATTATTCCCTTTTCCCTCAGAGATAAATCACGAGATTGGTTATATTCCCTTCCACCCAATTCAATAACAACTTGGGAAGACCTTAGGAGAGTATTTCTCGCAAGATATTTTCCGCCCAGCAAAACTGCTGTCCTTAGAAACCAAATCACTAGATTTAACCAAAACCTGGGAGAATCACTTTTTGAAGCTTGGGAGAGATATAAGGACCTGTTAAGAGCCTGTCCACACCATGGCCTAGAACAATGGCTAATCATCCACACCTTCTATAATGGACTCCATTACAACACAAAGATGTCTATCGATGCTGCCTCTGGTGGCGCATTGATGAATAAACCTTACCTAGAAGCCTGCGCTCTCATTGAGGACATGGCCCAAAACCATTACCAATGGGGAACAGAACAAGCTACGGTAGAGAAAAAGGAGACCCAAGGAGGAAAACATGAGATAAGTTCTCTAGACATGATGCAAGCTAAAATGGATGCTTTGCCTTAAAAGTTCAAAACATGTCTCAAAACCCTAATACTGTAGCCACAATAGCTTCCGAATGCGAACTCTGTGGGACCCAAGGACATCAACCTACAGAATGTAACTTGTTTAATGAGCCTTGCTCAGACCAAGTAAATTACACCCAAGGAAACCCATTTTCAAACACTTACAACCCCGGATGGAGGAATCACCCAAACTTTTCTTATAAAAACAATATCCCAATACAAAACTCTGCACCTCCGAGACCTACAGGTTTCTAAGCCCAAAGACCAAATCAACCTATGCAAGTTGTGGCACCCAAACCAAACCTTGAGAAAATCATGGAAAATTTCATTTCAGCTTAAACCCAGCAAAACAAAGAGTTCCTAAATCAAAATATTCACGTAAACGAACTAATCACGTAATTAGGAACTAAGGTTGATCAGATAATTACACATAACAAAATGCTTGAAACCCAGATCTCACAGATAGCCCAAACACAGGCCCCGCAAACTACACCTTGAGGACAATTCCCTGGACAACCTCAACCAAATCCTAAAGGGCAAGTTGTTGTACCCAAAAAATTTCCCTCCCATATTCTTCAAGATTTGTCAAGATCAATCTCTAAATGGTTCAAAATCTCTCAAGGGTTGCACAATCAAACATCCTCCTAAGCCAGTCAAAATTAGGGTTTTGTTTCTCTCAAGGAAGTTGAGGTTTTCAATGGCTCAATCAAGTCCCATAGGCCTATATACATTGTCAAGCATCTACATGTCAAGTTTCAAGACTCACAGCATCAAGTTGCACAGTCAAAAGCCCTAATTGCTTCACAATCAACTGTAGGGGTAAAATGGTCATTTGGCAGTCAAAAGTCAAAATTTTTGGTCAACATCTTATTTTGAGTACACAATCATAATTTGATCAAATCTTGATCATGATTCCACAAGCATGGCTCAAAAATCATCAAGATGCAAAAGTTTCCATTTTGGGACAGCTGAAAAGTCAACTGTAACTTGACCAAGGCATAACTTTTCCATGGTTCATCAGAAAAATCCCATACAATGCTCATTTTGAAGGGGATGACATTTCCTACAACTCATCTTCACATTCCAAGTCCAAGAAATGCTCTCACAAAAAGTTATCAATTTCTACATTATAGGTCAATTTCAAAAGTCAACAAAAAGGCATTTTAAGTCAAAGACCATAACTTGATATTGGTAAATCCAAATGACATGCGATCAAAGGAATTGGTTAGAGGACTTCAAGACCTTTCCAAAATGTCCAAGAACATGTCCATAGGATCAAAATTGAGCAAGATATGCATTGGAGAAGTTGGGAAATGTTTGGGAATTTGCAAAAGTCAACTTTGCCTAAAACACCTTGTTTTTGCTAATGGGCCTCAAATTCCTTCTTGAATCTTTACCCAAAGCATATGCACGACCCATTGAGATTAAATTGAATTATTTTCTTATTTTTATTAATTATTTGGATTTTTAATTGATTATTAATTCATTTAATTCATTTAATTGTAGGAAAATATGAAGATATGGTTTTCAAATATTTTCATGAAGCAAATGTGACCAATATGAGCTGGAGATTTCGTGTGCCAATCAAAGATGTCAAAAACTCCAAAATTGGCAAGGTTTCTCAATCAAAAAGATGCTAAAAGATTTGATTGAAAATCAAATATTGAAACCATAATGCAAAGGATTTCTTGTGCAAGATTTACCCTAGTTTCATTCCATTACATATACTGAAGCCAAACCTAATTCCATTCACGTGAGATTGCTGCAAGAGAGGCCATAACAACATTGAAAAAAATCAAAGAAAAGTGAAAACTGAATTTCATGTTCTAGCACAATTCAAAGCTTTTTATTGATTTCAATCCATTGCAGGAGGTCCCCAGGACGATTTACAATCAATTTCCAGTTTCATAGCCCCAGGAATCACCCTAAACCGAACCACGGTTTGAACATCTTTTTCATAATCGAAATTCATATCTCATGAGCATTTAACATGTTTTATTGGTTGTTTTACATTGCTTGAATATACATGAATCTTTTGGCATAGGTTAATTGCATTGAAACGCATAGAATCAGAATTCGCCATTGATGAATTTTAGGTTTTTCAAGCTCTCAAATTGGGGGTTTATGATATAAGGAAAATTAAGCCTGGTGAGATACATGGTTAGACTCGTGAGGACAAGAAGAACACATTGGATGTATCGCGCCCTATTTATATAGAGCATAGCTCTATTCGCTATTTTTGGCCGTTCCATATTGTGGGGGTTAAAACCCCCCGCTATCTCTTTGTCCTTTTTGCAGGAAAACGAAGAAGACGGTGAGCTGGCAGTGCCCCGGTGGTTCATTCAAACATGAGCGCGCGCTTTTTGTATTTTCAGCATATATATTAATTGTCTTATTATAATATTTGTTTCCCACTATACTAACAAAGGTGTGCAGTTGGCTTGGTGGATAGTGATGTGTCTGGCAATCGTTGGGACTTGGGTTCGATTCCCAGGTCCACCCAAATGCTTGTTCATATTTTTTCTAACATGATCCTATGCAGATTCACAACAACATTCCACCATGGACTCCAGCGCTCAGCATGCCAAGTGGCTACAGGCGTGCATCCAAAGGCCAAGAGTGAGTGACTATGATGTTCCCCAGTCAAAGCTAGCGTGGACGATCTCAGAAGTCAACGCAGGCTTGGCTTAGTGGGCCAGGAATTCCAGGCCTCACCTCCTAATGGGTCAACACACCCCCTGAGTTCTTTTCTTTCTTTCTTTATATTTTCTCTTTTATTTTTCTTTTACTAATTTAATAACTATTATTATTATTATTTAATTAATTAACAAATTAACATTTTTTCCATAAAAATTCAGAAAACTAAAAAATGTAAATATTTTATTTATTATTATTAATTTCACTTTAGTTTAATTATTTTGTAAATAAATTATAATTAATTAATTTAGTTGTTTACTTAGGACTATTTTAATCTTTTTTATAATAAATAAAATCAACGTAGAATTAGGGTTTTCCTTTTTACTTTTAATTTCTTTTATTTTATTTTTATTAAAGACTTAAAAAACACAAAAAACATTTTTTCTTTTAATTAATTAATTAGTAAATTAGGTTTAATTTCAATTAATTGCAAAAAGGACAAATTACTTTATTTTTCTCAAAAAAGGGTCAAAACCCTAAGGACGTCCCGATTCAATTCTTTCGCGCGCATATTTAATTTTAATTATTATTTTTGATTATATTTGATGTAACTGTTTCCGAGGATTAATAGTTAATTAGGACCTCTTTTATCGTTTCTTTTACTTTCTCGCATTTATTTTCCAAACGGGTTTTTGTTTTTGGCGATGTATAGACCCGCGCCTTGTAATAGCGTAGATTTACCTTTCTGCAATTTATTTTCCGCACTCTTAACTGTTAAAAATGCATGACAAATAAAATCAATCTGTAGCTCACAAATGCATGTTCAAAGATAAACATAAACTGAAATAACACACATGCACATGCCACTCCTAGGGTACGCCTCACTGGTTGCCTCGACGTGGTCGTCAAGTATAGGGTGTTTTAGAGGTCGCCCTCCTGTCTAAAGATCCAGTTGCCTCGAAACGGTTGCCTCGGATAAAAAGGATCTAGGACATTAGGGTTACCGCTAAGGCGTCCTACTATTGCTTTGGTGACCACACATGTCCCTACAATCGAATTGACCCAAATAACTCCAACGATGGTGCTACCTACCTCTCAATGGTGGGATAGCACTATCTAAAGGACTCTTACACAGCCTAATTCCTTAGAGTAGGTAGATTTCTCCTGGGTACTTGCTCTTTCAAAAAACAAAACAACTTTTCGCACTCACACTTTCAAAAAAGTTTTCAAACAAATATTTCATACACTCTTGAGGACAGATACAAGAGTTACCTAGAAATTTTTCAAACGAAACTTTTTTTTTAAAACCCACACACACTTGAAAAGCAAACAAATTTTGAAAACATAAGAGCAAGTACCTAAGAGCCCGTGGATAACCACTGATAGAAAGGGTGCTAACACCTTCCCTTTCTATAAATCTACCTCCCGAACCGAGAGACATCTCAAAAAAGGAATTTTGCTGTGCTTTTGTCCTTTCCATGTTGGAGAAAATAAAAGACGGTGGCGACTCTTGCTTACCGCGACATTTCGCGAACCAGCTTAAAAAACAGTCAGTTCTATTTCCACCGATCACACAAGCTAATGCCATTTCCTTACGAAGTGGGACTACTTACGATGGACCCAAGAATCCAGCCATGAGTACACCTTCACAACCTAAGACAAATGTTTTGCCTACAGACCAAGTGGAGGAACCAGAGGAACCCGAAAAGCAAAAAGAACCAGAATTAAAAGATAAAAATAATAAATCACCACCCCCGTACAAACCCCCAGTCCCATTTCCGCAAAGACTTAAACAAAACAAACTTGACATTCAATACTAGAGATTTGTTAAAGTTATAGAAAAACTCCATGTAGAGATTCCTTTCATCGAAGCCATCACTCAGATACCATGTTATGATAAATTCCTAAAATACATCCTGACCAACAAGCATAGACTTGATGATCCCAAACCTATCGAATGCAATTTTATTTTAGAAAATAAACTTGCCAAGAAAGAAAAGGATCCAGGTAGTTTTTCCATTCCTTGTATCTTAGGAAATCATACTATTGACAAAGCCTTCTTAGATCTAGGAGATAGCATTAGCCTTATGCCTTTAGTAGTTTGTAGAAGGTTAAACTTAGGAGAATTGCAGCCGACTAAAATGTCTCTCCAGCTGGCTGATAGACCAGTTAAGTATCCTATAGGCATACTTGAACACATACCAGTTAAGATCGGTCAGCTATATATCCCAACTGATTTCGTGGTTATGGATATTAAAGAAGAAGAAATCCAAATCCTCTTAGGTAGACCATTCCTATCAACAGCCGAAGCCATAATTGACGTTAAGAAAGGAAAATTAACATTTGAGGTGGGTGATGAGAAGATAGAATTTATTCTTTCAAAGTCCTTAATGGCACCAGTCATAGGAGATGCTTGTTATGCCATCGACGTCATTGACGAGTGTATATTGGAACTTAAGAGAGAGGAATCTAACAAAAATATTAAGTTACCTTTGACCCCCATTATGAAGGACGGTGGATTTAAAGGTTTAGAACCTTACATTGATGACGACCTCTATGAATGTTTATCGCTTACTCCCGATCCCATGCCTTGCCCTTTGAAACCATCTTTAGAACTGAAGGAATTTCCCAAGAACCTCAGATACGAATTCTTAGATAAAGAGATGAATTGTCATGTTATAGTTAACACTATTTTAAGTCAAGATGAGACAACTCAACTCTTAGAGATCTTACAAAAATATCCCTCAGCTTTAGGGTATAACATCTCCGATTTAAAAGGAATAAGTCCATCGGTGTGCATGCACCGGATCTTGTTAGAGGAAAACTCAAAACCCTCAAGAGAACATCAAAGAAGAATAAACCTTATAATGAGCGATGTTGTTAAAAGAGAAGTTCTTAAGTTACTAGAGGCTGGTATAATTTACCAAATATCAGATAGTAATTGGGTGAGCCCTGTGCATGTGGTGACAAAGAAAGGAGGCATCACAGTATTAGAAAATGAGAAAGGTGAGCATATTGCTAAACAAACAGAAGGAGGTTGGCGTATGTGTATAGATTATAGAAAATTAAACAAAGAAACCAGGAAGGATCATTTCCCTCTTCCATTTATAAATCAAATGCTCGAACGTCTAGCCAGACACTCGCACTTTTGTTATCTAGATGGATACTCAGTATTTTTCCAAATACCTATTCACCCTGAGGATCAAGAGAAAACAACCTTTACCTGTCCTTACGGAATGTTCGCCTATAGACGAATGCCCTTCGGACTCTGTAATATCCCTGCCACTTTTCAATGTTGTATGATGTCTATATTTGAAGATTACCTAGATGGAATAATGGAAGTTTTCATGGACGATTTCTCGGTGTGTGGATTCAATTTTAAAGATTGTCTCTCCAACCTCGAAAAAATCCTTGAAAGATGCGTAGAGGTGAACCTAGTGCTAAACTGGGAAAAATTCCATTTTATGATTAATGAAGGTTTAGTATTAGGACACATTGTCTCCGAAAGAGGCATTGAGGTCGATAGAGCCGAAATTGAATTTATAGAAAACCTCAGCCCACCTAAAACCATTAGGGAGATTTGAAGTTTTCTTGGACATGCTGGTTTTTATCGGCGTTTTATAAAAGACTTCTCTAAAATAAAAAAAACCTTTGACTAATCTTCTAATGAAGGACGTTGAATTTCTTTTCGACGAGAAATGTCTCGAAGCTTTTAAATTTTTGAAACAAGCACTGATTTCAGCTCTGATCATGCAACCCCCAGATTGGACACAACCTTTTGAAATCATGTGCGATGCCAGCGATTATGCAGTTTGTGCTATTCTAGGACAACGAAAAGACATGAAATTACATGTTATATATTATGCTAGTAGAACCATAGATACCGCCCAGCTCAACTATGCAAAAATAGAGAAAGAATTAATGGCAGTAATTTTTGCGATAGATAAGTTTAGGTCCTACCTAGTTGGATAAAAGATCATTGTTTACACTGATCATGCTGTCATACGTTATCTATTAAATAAAAAGGATGCTAAACCTAGATTACTTAGATGGATCTTATTACTCCAAGAGTTTGATCTATACATTAAGGATAAGAAAGGCACAGAGAATGTTGTCGCTGACCACCTCTCTAGATTAGAACACTTAAAACCTGACTTATTGCATATAAATGATGATTTCACCTATGGTAGACTTATAGCTAAGACTGATGATTTCGAGCCTTACAGAGATAAAGATTTTGAAAAAATTCCAGTAATGAAGAGCGTACCTTGGTACGCTGATTTTGTAAACTACCTAGCTGTAGATATCATACCCCCTGATCTAAATTACCAACAGAAAAATAAGTTCTTCAAAGATATTAAACATTTCTACTGAGATGAACCGCTCCAATTCAAGAGAGGAATAAATAATATTTTCAGGCATTGCATCCCAAAAGAGGAAATAGAAGACATCATCAGACACTATCATTCTGCACCTTATGATGGACATGCAGGTATATCTAAAACGCACGCCAAGATTCTTCAAGCAGGCCTCTATTGTCCAACTTTATGGAGCGATGTTCATGCCTACATTGTCAAGTGCGACTGATGCCAATGCACCGGGAACATATCGAGACGTGACGAGATGCCAATTAGGAATATCCAAGAAGTTGAACTCTTTGATGTTTGGGGTATAGACTTTATGGGACCATTTCCACCTTCAATGGGAAATAGGTACATTTTGGTAGATGTGGACTACGTGTCTAAATGGATTGAAGTTATTGCATCACCCACAAACGACATAAGAGTGGTAGTCAAGTTATTTAAGAATATCATTTTTCCAAGGTTTGGAACACCCCGTCTCATTATAAGTGATGGAGGATCACATTTCATATCCAGAATATTTGATAAGCTCTTGATTAAGTATGGAGTAAAGCACAGAGTAGCAACACCTTATCACCCACAGACTAATGACCAAATAGAAGTGTCTAACATGGAGATTAAACAAATCTTAGAAAAAACCGTTTCAATTTCCAGAAAAGATTGGTCTCAGAAGCTGCATGAAGCACTATGGGCCTACAGAACAGCTTTTAAAACCCCTATTGGAACAACCCCTTACCAATTAGTCTATGGAAAATCTTGTTATTTACCCTTCGAGTTAGAGCATAAAGCCTATTGGGCCATTAAGACCCTGAATTTGGAATATTTGACTGCTGGTGAAAAGCGCATCCTTGACATTCATAAATTGGAGGAATTCCGCCAGTCTGCCTATGAGAATGCTATAATATATAAAGAAAGAACCAAAACTTGGCATGACAGAATAATTGTAAAGAAAGATTTCAATATAGGCGACCTTGTTCTCCTTTTTAATTCCAAGTTGCGACTTTTTCCTGGCAAGCTACGTTCAAGATGGACTGGTCCTTTTGAGGTCTCTAGTATCCTAAGATCTGGAGCAGTCGAGATCAAGAACAATTCTTGTAGCCCATTCATCATCAATGGGCAGAGGTTGAAGCACTACGAAGGAGGTGACATATCCACCAACTACTCCAGCCACACTCTGATTGATCCATCAATACCAGTTTCTGATATATGAAGCTTACTCGTCAAGCTAACGACGTTAAACAAGCGCTGCATGGGAGGAAACCCATGAGTTTATTTTTATTTTTTGCATTTATTTACTTTTTACTTTATCAAATTTTATTTTTATCTTTATACTAAAAGTTGCAAAATTTATGATTTCAGGCATCAACTGCTAGCCGTCTTTGCTAACTATATTTTTCAGGATGGAGCATTTCGAGGACATGCATGTTTCCTTCCAAGATGACACTCAGAGACAACGCTGTGCGGTCCTTTCACAGTGACCCATGGCACCGACCAGATATCCAGACTAGATTTTCATGGAAGCTCTTGGCTTTGAAGCCAGTATCAAGTATCTATGCAACCAGCTAAAGTGGGACGAGTATGCAGATGACCTAAATGTGACCTACAAGAACCTCACCTTAGAATTCCTCAATTCATTCGAGTTTGAGCCCTATAATGGCCAGGATGGATATCTTAATTTCAGACTATTCGAGATAGAATACTGTTTTACCCAGAGGGAGTTTGGCGACTTTCTAGGCTTCTCGACCACACCCGATGCTATACCTGAGCTACCAGTTGGCTATTTCATGACTAGGGACATATAGAAATTCTGGAGAGATATTACTGCTGGAGGGAGCCTTGATCCTTCCACTCAGCTATCCCCTGTTATTCACAACCCCGCTTTCAGGTATTTTCAGATTGTTATTGCTCACACTTTCCTAGGGAAGGCCAACACTGATACCCATGTTAGCGAGGAGGAGATCTTTTTCCTCTACTGTGCGACCCAGTCTCGCCCTGTAGCCTATGGAAATTTTCTGCTGTGGAATCTCATGATGACTTCTAAGTCTGCCGAAGGTATCCTCCATGTGGGAGGGACAGTGACTCAGATTGCTTTTGCTTTGGGTCATACAACAACCCTACATCTATGCACATGTTGCTGAGCTGCGTAGAGAGGTAGCCCAACTTCATCAGACAGTTGAAGACCTCTCTCTTCAGGTTATGGTTTCTGATGCTACTCACTCTACTGAGGCAGACCTCCTACAGCAGGAAATTGATAATCTTTGCATTTATTATTTTCAAGTTATAAACATAAAAGAAAAAATTCAATACACTAATCCTTGGAAGCACCAAATGAAGAATTGATGTTTGCACCTACGAGAAGAAATTGGAATAAGAAGCCCAAACCAACAAAGCAAAGAAATTTGAGCCCATCCCAATTTTCGAACATGGCGCCCTCCACCAAGACCATGGCGCCCGCCATGGGGTCTGGGATTATAATGGGCAGACTTTCAAAAACCTCCCACTTTCTCCATTTTCAACCCCAAAACCTCTCATTTTCTCAACCACCCACAACCCCATTAACCACCCAACAACTCTCATTTTCTCAACCACCTACTATCCCATTAACCACTCCAACACCCATTTTTGAAACCCATTTTTTCAATTTTCTTCCAAAGGAGAAACAATGGAGTTCAACAGATACGTTCTTCGTGAAGGCAAACCCATAGACTGACCACGGAAAATCCTTGAAAAATTGCAAGGACGAGAAATTGTCTCAACCAGGTATGTTGATGAAGACTGTCTGTATACTTTAGGACTTTATCATAGCTTTTTTCATTTAGATAACATCCTAGGATTGCATGACACTTTTACTAGAAAAGATCCCACCTTTGAGAGGCTAACTCGGGAATTCTTAAGTTCTCTAATTTATTTGGTTCACCCGACACTGCTAGTACCGTCGGTACGGTTAAATTTCGTCTGTTTAATGTTGAATATGAATATAGCACCGATGAACTAGTAGCTCTGTTGGGTATTCCTCATGGTGATGGCACTATTTGTGAGACCCCTTTGGATTCTGAATGGTCCATTGATGCATTTTCCTTCTGGCGCCAATTTTCAAACTCTTCTATAAATTCTTTTGAAGGAGTTTTAGCATCATTGATCCATAACCCGACTATTCGGATTTTTCGATATATGCTCGCCTGTTGTATTTTTGGCTGGGAGAATCCAAACAAGGTAAATGCTAGAGAACTTCTATTTCTCACATGATTGCTATCTTGAGACACACAGGGACCATAGCTTTTGGAGGACTAGTTACATCTATTGCTAGAGCTTTGCACCATGACGCTGAGATAGCTACCCTTGCACCCTTGCCTCCCCGCACAATTAATTTGAAATTTCTAAAAGATATGAAATTGTGCAAGGTTAGGAGAGCGGGTGGTTTTGAACTTATGGTTTGAGGTGTCGCTATCCCATCCGTCGTTCTGCCTTGCACTAGACGTACTGATGTACGAATTGCAAGGAATTGGACCTACGATCTAGATGCTCCACCTTTTACGGGTCCATTACCTCCTAATGTTCCACTTGGGGATGGACACGAGACTGATGAAGAATACGAGCAGAGGGATGAACCTCATGCCCCACCTGTGTCCCCCCACCATGCTTCACCCGCACATACTGCACCTTCTACTTCTAACACTTTTGCAGGTACGGCTCCTGGCTTCTACATCACTGAAGAGATGTGGCATGACCATCTAGCTCGGGAGGAGAGAAGAGATGGTTTACTTTATGCCATCCAAGAGTAGCTGGTAGATGATATGAGTTTCATGGAGGCGTCACGACAGCAGACGGACCGCTCTTTTCAAAGTCTTATGGAATCTCAATTGGAGATATCTCGCGAGCAACATAGGCAACAAGCCCAGTTTCAGAGGCACTCCTCCCTCATGGAGGTCACTCAAGGTTCCCTTTTTGGCAACCTTCGCGAGATTCAGAGTTCACAGATTGTCTTGTCCGCCAAATTCGACCAGTTCGAGGCTTCTCAGAGCAGTCGTCGTCGTAGCCGATCCCGTCATCCTAGACATTCACCGCAGGATGGCGAGGGACCCAGCAAGCCTTAGTATTTTACCAGGTGACTCTTTCCTATTCTTATTTCGTAACATTGGGGACAATGTTCGATTTAAGTGTGAGAGGAGATTTACTCGCTTTCTCGCTTTATTTTTTTTTCTCTCGCTTTATTTTTCCCTCTTCCTGCTCCTTCTCGTTATTTTACTTCTTTATTTATTTTAGTTTGCTTGTTTTCTTTCTTTTCAAAATAATACATGTGTTTGAAGAGTCATCTATATCTGTATGGTCTAGTGTATGTCCACTCCCCCATTTCTTGAGCCTAACCGAAAAAAATTTTTCCTAAGAAAAACACTGTGTTTTGAACTTAGTTGGGCTATAAGACCTGGTTGAGATAGGATGTAGTATGACTTAGGAAATCCCTTTCGAAGCATCCGCATCATTTTTACACCTTAAGCTTCGTAAATTTAGGAATTCGATCCCGATACCCCCTATGCCGTGGCCTTAAAATTTTCATTCTTAAATCCTTGAATAGTTTATCCTAGCAGTCAGATCCGGTCTAAGCATGCTCTACGTAGGGGACCAAAGAGAAGTGAATGATCTATATGCTATGTTCTTATTATAAACTACAACCCCAGGATAGGTGACCCTCACAAAGTCATTTAACTCAACAAAAGTTGTATGTTGAAAAATAAAGCAAAAGAAAAAGAAGAAGAAAAAGGAAAAGAAATTTTTTTTACCCATCTTTAGTTGGTTCAGAGGTATCTGGTGCTGAACTTGGTAGGGCGGATTACGATCTGATCCCCCGCAACTATAAATGGGTCAATAAAAGGGGTTACACCAACTTTTTGTACCAGAGCCTTGCGTTTTATGATTAGAATCACTACCCGGTCACTTTACTATGAGCATGTACGAATAACGGGCTTAATATGATTGCACCTGAATGAAAAAGGATTTGAAAAAAAGGAAAAATACAGGCCTAAGAATAGTGGCATGATATGGGTTGGTTCGTAAAAGAACGAAGCTTATGTCTGTTTTATGGAAGAGTGTCACTACGATATCCTTGGTTTGAATTATTCGATACCTATCAATACATGCCTGTTTTAATTCCAGAGGCCCCTTGCAGCCCAACTTGTTCACTAACACCGTTTTTCTTCTTAATCTATTTAGAGTTCTTGTTTGAGGATAAGCAAAGGTTTAAGTGTGGGAGAATTTGATAACACTTACTTTACACTTGTTTTTGACTCTGATTTCACATGTTATTTAGGTTTTTTATTATTGTTTTCTTGTATTATGCCTATCTTTTGTTTCCTTTTCAGGTATTTAAAATATCCAGAGCTCCCCTGAAGAAATGAAGGAAAACAGGCTGAAAAATAGGAGTTTAGGTCAAATTTGCACTCATGTCGTCCACCATGGCGCCAACCATAGGGTAGGCCATGACGTGGACCACCTCCTGCTGACCTCAACTGTCACGTTTCCCACTTCCTTTCATTTACACTCATGGCGGGCGCCACCTTTGGACGATGTTCCCCCTCCCCCCCCCCCCCAAAAGGAGTTGGGGGGCATTCATGTGATTTCCTGCATTCCTCATCCTCTATAAATAGAAGTTCCTGATTTCATTTAAATTCAACCAATCTTAGTTGCAAACTTGATCCAACCATAGTTGCGAACTTAAGCCATATAATTTCACCATTGTAAAGCGATAATTCTTCACATCGGGGAATTATTGCATTGTTGATTGAGTCTGTGATCGAGTTCGTAGATTGAGTCTGTAATCGAGTTTGGAGCACTTCGGCAGAAGTTTATCTTGCCACATTTATTTTCATCTACTATTTATTTCCAGTCGCATTTTACTTCCAGTTTGCACCAGATTTAAAACCTCCCCGTTTGGAGCAGGTTTTTATTTATATATTCCGCACTGCTTTTACTTTGTTTATTTCCCACACTGCTTTTACTTTGTTTATTTCCCGCACTTGCTTTTACTTTGTTTATTTCCCCCACTACTTTTACTTTGTTTATTTCCCTCACTGCTTTTACTTTGTTTATTTCCCACACGTGCTTTTACTTTGTTTATTTCCCGCACCTGCTTTTACTTTGTTTATTTCCCACACCGCACTTTAAATTATTTACTTTCTCGCATGATTTATTTTAACATGTCTGTTTACATTCCCATGTCAGGCTGAACCTTACTGGGCTAGAATGTAAGGAATCTAGTTAGATCGATATTCCAAATAATGTGTCAATAGAAATGCTTATGGGCTATTTTGGTTTTTAATACGAGTTTTCTGTACTTTATTATTATTGGGTAAGATCGAAAGCCGTCCAACTCTTTGTTAAACTCGGTTAGTTCTAATTGGTCAAAGGAAGCGAAAGCGCTTTGTCTGGTTAGTTAGGGATTTTTATTATCAAAGAAATCAATTTTGAAACTATTTTCGGACGCGTTTATAGGGTTAAAGTTAGGCTCCCTTTTTATTAGAAATTCCAGATCAAAATACTTTTCAACTTGGTCAAGTACTCTATTTCTTAAAAATAGGTTTATTACTTTAATGCAATACGCGCCTTTTTATAAGTGACAATAAGAAGGTCTGATTAGAGAGTAAACTCGGTTCTGATTACGCGAAAGCGACAGTTCCTATTAAATTAGTTCTTTTCTTTAGTAGAAAATATTGCCCTATAAGTAGTTCTATTCTGAAGCATTGCGAATATCATCGGACTACATGAATTACATTCGACCCTGCTTTTATATCTGAAGTTTATTTCGCTTCTCTTTACTTTCTTGCATGCTAAATTCCCTGTTTAATATTGACTTAGCTAAACACCGTAACAATAGGAAACGATAGATTGACGATTGGTCTATGTGGATCGATAATATTTTATATTACTTTGACGCGATTCGTACACTTGCGAATACACCACATCATCTGCTGTAGTGGATATTTTTCTTAAGTATCTAATATTTATCTTGTGTGTCTAACTTTGACCTGACATCCAAGAGATTTACGCGGATAACCACTGTAACCCAAAAACAAAACAAAATTGAAAATATAGAAAACCAAAAATATAATAATACCTGATTGGCTTCAGAGATGCAAATTTTATAGTTCTATTGAGTATTCAATCCTCTCTTACCATGTTTGTTAGGAAGGCTATCACTAATCTCACCCCCTAGTTAAAGAAGATTGAATAGGGGCTGCTGTTGCACTCCAAAATCTGCCCTCTTCATTTTACCTTTCATGGCTTATGCTTCATCATACATGCTTATACATTCTCATGATAAGGATCAAGGTATCTTGATTCCCAAGGCTATAAAGAGATGTTTATTTGGTCAATCACTGCAAAATAGGATCTCATATCTTCAATATTTAAACTCTCTCAAGATACAAGGGTTTCTTATATTGCAAGACATCTCATTTTTCCCATATGATCATTAGAAGTTTGAAATTTGCAAAGTTTGGGGAAGAATCACATTTCTACTATTCATTTCTCAAGATTAGGGTTTTGGTCAGTTGAAAAGTTTGAGACTTGTAAGAGTCAAGAGTGTGAAGTATTACCTTCTCATTATCATATGAGACATCTTTGTTCAAAGACTTTCTCAATTTGTCCTGAAGAATAAGGGTTTTGAAGATTGGTCACTATCTCCTAACATAGAGGGCTAAAATTAGGGTTTTCATTTTAATCATGAAATATCTGAATTTTTGGGCAATACTTAATTTCATGCCTCTCTATATGTTGATAAGCACCTATGGTTGAGAGATTGGGTGTCAATTTTGAGTAAAATAAGTTCAACTGATCAAAAGAGTCAAGATAGTCATTTTGACCAAAAGTCAACCAAAGTCAAAGTTGACCAAGTGGACTTTTGGTCAACCATCAATTCAAGTATTCTATTTTCATATTTCATGATTATTGGTGTCACAAAATCAAGAGAAAAGATCAAAATGAAGATAACTTGTTCAAAAAGTTATTTGGACATTTATAAAAAATTCTAAGTCCTTAAGCCCTATAGTACTGAATTGTGGACATTTATAACTCTCTCATTTTTTTATCCAATGGAGGAAAATCCTATATGCTTGTAAACCTTAAGAAAAACCCTACAAGATTGTCAATGTGTGTTCAAGTCCCAAAAATGAATCATTTGTGAGATATGGAGCTTAGAAGGATAAGGCACAAGGTTGTCAAAAGTAACAAGTCACGCGCATACTAGGCTAAGCATTTCTACAAACAATTGGTGTGCCATTTTCATGAGTGAATTTCTTTTGATTCATGTGTCAATTGAAAAATTGGAAAGAAGCATGTTTAAGATTATTGTATGAGTTTTATTTAGATTTTTGAATCACATCAATTGAGCCATTATTGAGGAAGATATAGTCAATCAAAGTGAAGACCTCAAAGTTGCATTTCTGGCAAGCCATGCATGTCCATGCACGTGTGCACACCCTGACTTGCCAGGCTTCTTTTTTCCAAAATCCCTACTAAAATATCTCTCACTTTCAAGCATCAATTTCAATAATTTAAATCTCTGTAGTGATCTACATTGAAAGAGTTTTTGAAAGGCCTCTTAAGTAAGGAAATTGCACGAGCAAATTAAGAGAAAATTGGAGAAGAAAGTGAGTTGATCAATATGTTTGGCCTAAGATCAATTTGTTATACCATGTGCCTATATAATCCAGGTCATCATTTCTGCTTCATTTATTTCTTTCCAAAACGAATGCAACTTCATTTAAAGACAACACAAAACGCAACAAGCTTCAATATTGTCTCCAACTGCCCCAAACTGCAAAAGACATACATACCCTTGCAAAAATTCTTCAACACACTTCATCCCTCTATATAAAATCCTCTTCATTCTCATTTCAAGGAGCTTGATTGATATTCACAACAAATATCTGAAAAAACTCTCCTCAAAGCTCAATTTTCTCTCTCTAAAACATAATTTTCTTGTGCAAAATTTCTCTCGAATGCTTTGCTCAAAGCTTTAATTCTTGCATAGTTACATATCATTGAAGCTTGAAGGAGAAGAATCATCAGGTTTCTCACTAAGTTCAGAGGCACCTTGTGAATTTATTTTTCACAAATTGAGGTAAGCATCATTGAACTCAAATTCGCGATTCAATTTGCATTCTTGTTGGAGATCATGTGCATCATGGATTAGCTGGCCAGATCTTAGATTTTAGGTATATGTGTTGTGAATTGATGTGAAAATCGTGCTCTGTAAGTTGCTTGGAACTTTGATTGAAACAGTTCTTTCATGCTCAAATCTCTATTTAATCTTGCATTATTTGTGAAATTTATGTTCATCTCGTTGTTCCTTGCATTTTCATAATGAACTTTGATGTTTGGATCGAGTGATTTGGTTAAGAAATGAATGAGATATATGGATTTGAATTTGGCTTGATGAATCATGTTTTTACAAGTTTAAAATATGTTGATTTCAGTGACTTTCGCACGCAACTTTCTACATGCATCATGAATCATTTTTGAAAATATTTGATCCTATGTTGATCTACTTCATGAGATCTTTAATTTGATTAAAAATTTGTGCGTTTTCATCAAGAATTGAAGGAGATATCATGATCTGAATCCAACATGAAAAACTGATTAACATTTGTTAGGTCATGGTTTTGTGGTAGGGACGATGACGTGGTGCGCTTCCATTGAACATGTTTTGATTTTCTTTTACAGTGCGTTTTGGCTTTAACAGGTGTAATAAGCCTTGTTTTTTTTTGAATTTTCAATACATTTTTAATTGATTTCTTATTTTTGTTTTAATATTTTCTCTCATCCAAAAATTATCAAAAAATATATTATACTCTATTTTTAGTCTATTTTCACATTATGAATTTTATTTCTTTTTTTAAATCATTTTTAGAATATTAAATGAATCAATGAGTTCAATTAGGGTTTTTATCATATTTTAAGTTCTAGAATTTTATTTTCCAAGTTTTACTAATATAGAAAATCCATAAAAAAACAAACTAAGTTTAAACTTGAATCTACTTCATAAAAATAATTTTTGTTTGATTTTATAAATTTTGTGACAAGTAAATAAAATCAACAAATAATTATATCTTTTTTTTGTTACATTGTGGAAATAATTTTTGTTTAATATCTTTCTCTATTGATGAAATTCCATAAAATATACTTGCTAACCCTTATGTATTAAACCAATTTACTATAATTTTTAATTGAATTTATATTTTAATTTTCCTATATTTCCAAATTTTAGAAACTAATGATAGTTTTTGGACTTTCTTTTTGCTTAAGCGAGAAGAAACTTTTGAAACCCTAATTTCCTTTACTTATAAAAATCAAGAAGATATGTTTAAATTTCTTGGATGAATTAAAATCATAAAAATCATTTTTTATGAATTTTAATTTTTGATTTTACATTTTTTCACAAATATTTTGCTAAAACTCTCTAATTTGATCACTTTGTCAACTAGTCTTGAGGATTCTGAATCATTTTCACCTCTTCAAATTAATCCAGGAGATTTAAACTATGTATTTGACTTTTATAAGTTTTTAGGAACCTAGGTTTCATTGGTTTCAATTTTTGTAAGTTGTTTCTTTAATTGTTTAACCTAATTTGAATTTAGGGCTTCTCTTTCTTTCAAAAGTTAGAATATTCTCTTATCCACCTCTCTTGGTGTGTTTAAGAGTTCCACTCATAACTTGTGTTTGTCAAGATGTTTATCATACTTAAGGCTTATTTTTTTCCTTGTGTGAGGTTTTATCATCCCTTTCCCCATCTTTGCTTTCTTTGCCATGCTCCCCATAGGGTTTTCAATTTATTATTTTCTAAGTTTGAGCTAAATAGACCTTAGGCTTATATACATGTATGCCAATATTAAGTAGATATTTCCATTTTCAAAACTCAACTTTAGGATCAAACATTATATGATAACATTATGGATTAGATTTAGGTTAGTCCCCCTTAGTTGTTTTTCTTTCTTTTGCATCCCAGCATTTAAAACAAAAACTTCTTTTTTCTTGCAAACTTCAAAACACTTAAAAATTACTAATGAGAATCATACCTTTGTTAATCACGGGAGATGATATGCGGGTTTCTTCTTGATCTTATTTCTTTCCCATTCTAAGCCTTAGTGTGGTTCAAATCTCAAAGACTTATTTCATGAATAAGTGGAGAAATGTATAATATCTCTCTCTTGAGATCAACTAGCTATTATCCACAACAATAAAAAAAACACTAACCAACGCAAACTCTTTTTGCCTTCAGACTTTCCTTTCAACCTTTTTCAAAAGAACAAGTTAATTCACTTTTGTGTTGACGCGTAAGTCTCCAAAGGTCGAGTTATAGCTAAAGGAGAAATTAATATTGTTCATTAAAAAAATACAAAACAAACAAAAACTTTTGAAGCCGAACTACGACTACTCTGATTCCTTAAAAGGATATGTAGGCATTGGGGTAGGGCCCAAACAAGCATAACTTTTATTTTCCCTACATTATTTTCTCTTTTCTTTTGTATGCATTCCCTCGCTTATATCCTTTTAGATCTTAAGTTTTAGACCTAGATTTACACACCCTTAGATAAGAACAAACATAAATGGATCCTATAGAGTACTACAGACGTTTGGGGTGCTAATACCTTCCCCTCACATAACCAACTTCCTTACCTGATCTCTATGGTCGTAAGACCGTAATTTTACCCCTTAAGGTTTTCTCGATGTTTACCTTTCCCATCCCGTGGGATAAAAGATGTTCATTGGTGACTTCATTAAATATTATCTTTGATGATTTCCACCGGTTATTTCAATCGTCTCCGCTTGAATCCGAATAAGTATACTTTTGGTGTCCGCTCAGGAAAGTTGTTGGGTTTCATTGTTAGCCAAAGATAAATTGAAGTTGATCCTTATAGAGTAAGGGAAATACAAGAAATGCCTGCACCAAGAACTGAAAAGCAAGTCAAGGGATTCCTTGGACGTCTGAATTATATATCCAAGTTTATTTTCTATATGAATTCAACTTGTGAGGCAATCTTCAAGCTCCTAAAGAAAGATCAGGGTTGTGTAAGGACAAATGATTGCCATAAGGCTTTTGAAGGAAGACCATTCATTATGTATCTGACTGTGTTGGATAACTCCATGGGTTATATTTTGGGACAACAAGATGAAACATGCAGAAAAGAGTATACCATTTATTATTTGAGCAAGAAATTCACGGAGTATGAGTCACAACATTCTATGCTAGAAAAGACTTATTGTTCTTTGGACTGGGATGTGAAGCCTCTATGGAAATATATGTTGAATCATACTACTTAGTTAATATTCCAAATGGATCCAATTAATTATATATTTTAAAATCCTGATCTTACTAGAAGAATTTCCCGTTGGCAGATGTTGTTGTCTGAATATGATATTGAATACCATACTCAGAAGGCTATTAAAGGCAGAGTGTTGGTAGAGTACCTTGCTGACCAGCCAATTGATGATTATCAATCTGTTAAAAATGATTTCCCTATAGAGGACGTGATGTACTTGAAAGTAAAAGATTGTGATGTGCCTTTGCCTGAGGAAGGTCCAGATCCTGAATCCCAATGGGGTATGGTGTTTGACGGAGTTGTGAATGGTTATGGTAAAGGAATTGGTGTTATGATTATCACTTCCCATGTGTCTCATATCCCTTTCTCTGCAAGATTGACATTTGATTGTACCAATAACATGGCAGAATATAAGGCGTGTATTATGGGTCTCGAAGAAGCTATAGATCTTAGAATCAAAATTCTTGATGTATATGGTAATCTAGCTTTAATGATAAATCAAATTAAAGGAGAATGGGAGACTCGTCACCCTTCCTTGATTACCTATTGAGATAATGTGATAAGGTTGTTAAATTTCTTCAATAAAGTTTAATTCTATCATATTCCTCGAGACGAGAATCAGATGGAAGATGCTCTAGCCACTTTGGCTTCCATGTACAAGGTGAATCATTGGAACGATGTACATCAAATTTCAATTCAACATCTTGATAGGCTGACTCATGTATTTGCGACAGAGGTAGCATCAGATTATAAACCTTGGTATTTGATATCAAGAACTTCCTTTAGACTCAAGAATACCCACTTGATGCGTCAAACAAAGATAATAAGACATAAGAAGGTTGGCAGGTAGTTTTTTCCTCAATAAAGATATGTTATAGAAGAGAAATTATGACATGGTCTTTCTCATCTGAGTGGGTAGACATGAAGTAGACATGTTAATGCATGAAATCCATGAAGGTTCATTTGGTACCCATGTCAATGGACATTTAATGGCAAAAAAGATGCTAAGGGCAGGTTACTATTGGTTGACAATGGAATCTGGCTGCTATAAATTTGCGAAGAAGTGCCATAAGTGACAGATTAATGCTAACAAGATTCATGTGCCTCTAACTCTTCTCAATGTTATTTCCTCCCCATGGCCTTTCTCTATATGGGGTATTGATATGATTGGGATGATTGAACCCAAGGCCTCAAATGTACATCGTTTCATCTTAGTGTCAGTTGACTACTTCACCATGTGGGTGGAAGCAGCTTCTTATGCTAATGTCACCAAGCAGGTGGTGGTACGATTTATTAAGAACAACCTTATATGTCGATATGGTGTGCCAAGCGGTATTATCACTAATAACGGCTCAAATTTGAATAATAAAATGATGATTAAACTTTGTGAAAAGTTCAAGATTTTTCACCATAACTCTTCTCCTTACATGCCTAAGATGAATGGGGCTGTTGAAGCAACCAATGAAAACATTAAGAAGATCATTTAAAAGATGGTTATTACATATAAGGATTGGCATATGATGCCCCCCTTTTCCTTGCATAGGTATCATACATCCGTCCACACTTCAACATGAGCAACCCCTTTCCCTCTTGTGTATGGCATGGAAGCAGTGATACCCGTCGAGAGATCCTCTCTTTGAGTGGGATAACGGAAACCAAGTTATCAAAGGCTGAATGGGTCTAGAACATGTTTGACCAGTTGAATTTGATTCAAGAAAATAGAATGACTACCTTGTGTCACTGTCAGTTATATCAAAAAAGAATAAGGAAAGCTTTTGATAAAAAGTTCAAACCTCATGAATTCAGAGAAGGAGACCTCGTGCTCAGAAAGCTCATGTCTTTTAATGCTGATTCTAGGGGCAATTGGACTGCCAATTATGAAGGCCCATATGTTGTTAAGAAAGTCTTCTCTAGCGGTGCATTGATTCTTGAAACTATGGATGGTGATGAGTTCTCACGTTCCATGAATGCCGATGCAATTAAGAAATACTTCACCTAAAAGAATAAATGAACAGCTCGCTAAGCTGAAAATCCAAAAGGGAAGCTTAGGAAAAAATGAGCATCTCGGTAGGCTGAAAAACTCAAAAGGGAGGTCTAGGAAAAAGTTAGAGACATAAACAGAATAAGTTATCCCGGTAGGTTGAAAACCCACAAGGAAAATCTAGGAAAAAGTTAGGGACTTTGAAAGGTAACAGCATCTGGCAAGACTTGATCATTGAAGCAGCAATCTTCTCAGATTATCATTACTCTTCAACTAAAGCTTAAGCACAAGAGTTCAAAGTTATTATGGATAATAGTGGTCATTGTATTTCAATGAACCTTTTCCATGTATTTACCATTTTCTAAAATTTGTAATCCTCTATGGAGTCACTCCCTTTGCGGACCACCATTCTATTAATAAAGTTTGAGCCTCTATCCATTTCTTTGCAATTCTTATTTTATTCTGCTTACAAAATTTTATTTATTATTGATAGTAAATTTCAAAACAAAAAGAATTAAAGAAAATAATTAAACATGTTTTTGAAAAAATTGCAAATTATTTTTATTTCTATTTTGTGAATCAAAGGAAAAAAAGAAGTTGTTCCAAGAAAGGACGATTTCCAAAGCGTGAAATTCTCTCCTTCTCATTCAAGGAGCCTCCTCTGGTTACTCTCGTAGATTATGCATATGGTATCCCTTAAAGTCATTATTCGGGTAGTGGGCTTCATCCAATATGTTATATGATGTTGGGCTTGTGATCCCATATTCCCCAGTTAAGCCTTGGGTCAGACTTCTCTGGCTGAGTGTGACTCTTTCCCCAGTCAGATTAAGACCAAGCAAAGATTGAAATGATGTAAAGAACTTGCTCAATTGTCAGTTTCCTTCTCCCTTCATGATGAAGAATCTCCTGCAGAACATTTTACCTCGCATATCATGACATCGTTGCTTCTATGTGCTCCCCAGGTAGCCAAAGAAGGGCAATATCTTTTCTAAGAAGTGTTAAGACAACTGTCAAATTTTGGGTTTTCTCTAAGCTTGCGTAGCATTTGAATTAAAATCCCCATAAAATTGACTTCTTGCTGTAGTGTTGACTTCTTAGTTTGTCATATAAACCAAGGGTGATGTCTACCTTTGAGTTTTTTTTATCCCCATGAAGTTTCTTTAGAATTCCCCGACGGAATTGGTGCAACCATTATTCTTAATGCACTACACTTTTTCCTTCTCAGCAGATGTGATATCATCTTCCCTAGTGAAGTCCGCATATTATCTTCTAGTGAAGTTTAGAAAATGTTGTTGTTGTATCCTTGCAGTTTTGTGGATTATTATTGTAGGATGGTGCTTTGTTTATTCTTAAGCAACATTTACTTTCCTATAGAAATTAAGCCTTGAAGTAGGACGCTTTTTCATTAGTGGTTACTTATTATCTTATGGGATTTCCATCTTGGATGCGGTTCAGCCGAGTGCTGTCTATTCCCCAAGATTGTTTTGTCTGGTTATTCCCAGTATAGTACGCATGTTTTGTCAACATACACATCATTATGACATTCATATATTACTCATACATCATGCATAGCTGAATGAAAATTCTTTGCTCGTTTGCATCCATTGATGTTTCTGTTGATATTTTATCCTCTTCGCAGAGTGTGTATCCTCTCTCCAATAGAATGTCATCCTTAAGCAAAAAATGTATATCCTTTATATTTCCCCCACTGAGTTTATTCCTTATGGAAGAATTTTTCTTTAGCCTTCCTACCACACTTGTTACTTGGACGGAATTAATCCCCATTTGAGTTTGTTCCTCATTGGGTAGAGTCTTATTTGACCGTTTCTTTCTAGTTTGTTCCTAGATTGAGCTTTGGTCCTTGTTAGCAATTGTTGTCTTGCTTTCAAGATTGGTTTATCCATAACCATTTGTGTTTAACATTGTTAAACTATCACATCTTTGATAGATGGTACTTACTTTTATAATTTTGGTTTATTTACCATTATTAAACTATCAAACCTTTGATAGGTGGTATTCAATCTACCTTGTTGGTGTTTACCATTGTTAAACTATCATATCTTTACTAGATGATATTCACTTTTATACCCTTGGTTGTCTACCATTGTTAAACTATCAGACCTTCGATATATGGTATTCAGTCCATTTCTTGGTGTCTCACTATTGTTAAAATGTCATACCTTTGATAAATGGTATTCACTTTTATACCCTTTGTTGTCTACCATTGTTAAACTATCAGACATTTGATAGATAGTATTTATTCCATTTCTTGGTGTCTCTCCATTGTTAAACTATCATATCTTTGATAGATGGTATTCACTTTTATACCTTTGATTGTCTACCATTGTTAAACTATCAGACCTTTGATAGTTGGTATTCAGTCTATTTCTTGGTGTCTCACCATTGTTAAACTATCATATCTTCGATATATGGTATTCACTTTTATACTATTGGTTGTCCACCATTCTTAAACTATCACATCTTTTATATATGGTGTTCATTCTAGTACCTCTGATTGTTTATCATTGTTAGACTATCGGATCTTTGATAGATGATGTTCAATCTATTTCTTGTTGTTTACCATTGTTAAACTATCAAACCTTTGATAGATGGTATTTAGTCTATTTCTTGGTGTATCACCATTGTTAAACTATCACATATTTTATAGATGGTGTTTATTCATGTACCTCTAGTTGTTTAACATTATTAGACTATCAGATCTTTGATAGATGATATTTAGTCCATTTCTTGTTGTTTACCATTTTTAAACTATCAGACCTTTGATAGATGGTATCCATTCCACTTTTTGTGTATCACCATTGTTAAACTATCACATCTTTGATAGATGGTGTTCACTCTTGTACTATTGGTTGTTTATCATTGTTAAACTATAAGACCTTTGATATATGATATTCAATCTGTTTCTTGTTTATTCATCATTGTTAAACTATCAGATTTTTGTTAGATAATATTCATTTCACTCATTTATGTTTATCTTTGTGTTTATACCAAGATCTATTTCCCGGGCTAGAAGAGATAAAAGGCAAGGCATGGTTAAAAGACCGAGAAAGGCAAGTAGACAATGAGCCGGTTACCACCCCCGGGTCTAGATCATAAGGCCTAAACTGGGTTGTGGGATCGAAGGGTCATGTAATTGGCCATGGAAGAAGATGAAGAGGCAGCAGTCAGGCTCATACCCTAAATCCAGAGGATACCCTAAGCCCGACCTTAATAGGGCCGTAATGCAATGGTCGTTCCATTGAGGGCGTAACAACTCATCATTATAAGATGGTGTATGTTATGATAATATTCATCATTGGCGACATCGAACATTACTTACCTTTAAGAAAACTCAGTTACGTCACATGGAAAGTCATAGCAGTTACATGCAGCAACTAATGAGGTTCATGCACCTCTATATATAGAGCTCCCGACTGAGGGGTAAGAAGGACACATCACTTGGTGCTTACACATACTCGTGTAAGCCTTTGAATCCCTCAATATAATTAACAATATCCTCTCACTCGTTTAAGGCTCTCCCTATCATCCTCCGAGCAGCAGGGAAATATCATATTTGGTGTTTAGCAAGAACATTTTGCATCCACCGTGGGGCCTGGTAAAACTATCCCAGATGTTGTACCCCAAAATTTTCCCTCTCATGATTTCCAAGATCTTCCCTTTGCATGGTGGTTACAAACACTTTCTTAAGGAAAATAATTTTTTTGGAGATAATCAAGTGTCTTTCGATTGGTATCTGAACAGGGTATTTTTATTGGCATCTGAGCAAGCTTCGATTGGGCGATGAACTTCCTTTGACACAAGCCTGATTCATAAGCTTTGATTGGGAGCTAGGCCTCCTTCGATCAAGTTCAGTTTACAAGGCTTCGACCGTGCATTGGCTGCTTCAGGCTTGCCTTCGATTCACAAGGCAAGAACTTACTACATGCCTGCTTTGATTCACAAAGTAGTAGTCCCTTGCAGACAAGTTTTGATTGAACCTCTAAACCCCTTCGATCAAGCTTTGGGTCCACAAGTATCATTCCAGCAGTGCATTCTCTATGCTTCCTGTGATCGGTGGAAATAGAACTGACTGTTTTTTAGCTGGTTTCGCGAAATGTCACGGTAAGCAAGAGTCGCCACCGTCTTTTATGTTCTCCAATATGGAAAGGACAAAAGCACAACAAAATTCCTTATTCGAGAATGTTTCTCGGTTCGGGAGGTAGATTTATAGAAAGGGAAGGTGTTAGCACCCTTTCTATCCATGGTTATCCATGGGATCTTAGGTACTTGCTCTTATGTTTTCAAAATTTGTTTGCTTTTCAAGTGTGTGTGGGTTTTGGAAAAGTTTTGTTTGAAAAATTTCTAAGTAACTCTTGTATCTGTCCTCAAGAGTGTATGAAAAATTTGTTTGAAAACTTTTAGAAAGTGTGAGTGCGAAAAGTTGTTTTGTTTGTTTGAAAAGAGCAAGTACTTAAGAGAATCTACCTACTCTAAGGAATTAAGCTGTGTAAGCGTCATTTAGATAGTGCTATCCCACCATTGAGAGGTAGGTAGCACCGTCGTTGGAGGTGTTCGGGTCAATTCGATTATCGGGACATGTGTGGTCACCGAAGCAACAGTGGGACATCTTAGTGGGAACCCTAATGTCTTAGATCCTTTATATCCGAGGCAACCGTTTCGAGGCAACTGGATCTTTTAGACATAAGGGCGACCTCTAAGACACCCTATACTTGATGACCACATTCGAGGCAACCAGTGAGGCATACCCTAGGAGTGGCATGTGCTTGTGTGTTGTTTTCAGGTTATGTTTATCTTGTACATGTTATTTATGAGCTACGGATTGGTTTTATTTACATACATTCTTGCAGGCATATTAGCAGTTAGGGGTGCGGAAAGTAAATTGCGGAAATGTAAATTCTAACTATTACAAGGCGCGGGTCTATACATCGCCAAAAACACAAAAACCCGTTTTGGAAAAGTAAATGCAGAAAATTAAAGAAAGCAATAACATCCTAATTACTATTACATCCTCTGTACAGATATATAAATATAATCAGAATAAATAAATACGCGCGAAAGAATTAAATCGGGAACGTCCTAAGGGTTTTGACCCTTTTTGAAAAGAATTGAATTTTTTATCCTTTTTGTAATTAATGAAATTAAAATTATGACTAATTAATTAATTATTTATTTAATTAAAGAAAAAATGTTTTTGTATTTTTTATATTTTTTAATGAAAATAAAATAAAAAGAATTAAAATTAAAAGTTAACCTAATTCTAAATTGTTTTTAGTTATTATAAAGAAAAGAGATTAAAATTGACCTAATTAAACTATTTTTTGTTAGTATTTTATTTACAAAAATAACATGAAATTAATAATAATAATAACATTAGTTCTTTTTTGATTTTTTTTATGAAAATATTAATTATGTTAATAATACTAGTAATTAATAAAAAAAGAATTATGAAAGAAAAGAAAAATAAAAAGATAAAAAGGAATAACAAAACCAAAGGGGGGGGGGGGGGGGTGGTCCAGAGCTGAGGGTGTTAATCTGGAATTTAGGCCCATTAGCACTCCAAGCCCGTTGACTTCTGGAATTGCCCATGTGCACATTGACTGAAGAACATGGTGCTCCTTCTCTTGTAGCCATTGGATTTGCATTAGGAGACACCTGGCTGGCTGATACGCTGGACTCCATGGTGGAACATGGTTGTGAATCTGCATGTGATTATGGTATGAAAAATATGAAACAAATATTGGGGGTACTGGGAATCGAACCCAGGTCCCAATGGTTGATGGACAGCGCGTTCACCACTGGGCCATGTGCCTGTAATTGTTAATAAAATATGCAAATAATATAATATAAGAAAAAGCAAATCAAATGCTGAACAAAAAAACAAAACGCGCGCTATATTCAAACCCACCAACCACATGGCAACACGCAGTCATCTTCTTCATGTTTTCCTGTAAAATGAAAGTTAGATAGCGGGGGTTTTAAACCCCCACAAAATACAAACGTCAAAAATAGCGATTAGATCTGTAGCACATATAAAAAGGGCGCGAGGGTGTCAACGTGTTCGTCTCATCAAGCCGGTTTCAACCATGGGTCTTAGATGTTCTGATTTTACAGTATGTGAAAAGCCCTAAATCAAAAGCTCTGAAAACCCTAAGATTTAACCATGGTGATTTGCGTTTCAGGGGCTCTCAGAGCAATTGAACCTTACCATTAGCTTCATGTGAGTTCTATGAACATGAAACAATCCATAAAACACATCAAACACGCATGAATAATGATATGTAATTCAAAAAAATATGTGCAAACCGTACGACTGTGGTGGACGATTCCTTGAGTGTTGGGGCTTGTTTATGATTGCAAATCGTTCCTGGGAGTGTTGGGAACGTGTTAGAAGCAAGAAAAGTGTTTGAATTGTGCTGGAATATGGATTTCAGTTTGTGAATTTCTTTGGAATTTTTGGAATTGGTTCTGGCCGTTTTAGGTGTCTCTAGCTCGTGCTTTCTGTTGGAGAGTGTTGTACCCCAAAATTTGCCCTCCCATATTCTCCAAGAAATTGCCAAGCCAAGTCACAAAACTCCCCAAGGGTTGCACAGTGCAAAGGTCTCCTATACAGTCAAGATTAGGGTTTTGTGTTCTGATCAAGAAAGGAAGTTTTCAAAGGCCCAATCAAGTCTCATATGCCTACAAATATGGTCAAGCATCCTCATATCAAGTTTCAAGGCATTCAGCTCAAAATTGCACAGTCAAAACCCTAAATTGCACTACAGTCAACTGTAGGGGCAAAATGGTCATTTGGCAGTCAAAAGTTCAAATTTTTGGTCAACATATCATTTTGAAGCCACAAACATAATTTGATCAATGCTTGATCATGATTCTCAAAATTTGGCTCAGAAATCATCAAATTGCAAAAAGTTTCCTTATTTGGACAGCTGAAAAAGTCAACTGAAATTGACCAGGGCATAACTTTCACATGGATTATCAGAAAAATCCCATCCAAAGCTCATTTTGAAGAGAAAGACATTTCCTACAACCCATCTTCATACTTCAAGTCCAAGAAATGCTCTCACAAAAAGTTATCAATTTCAACATTATAGGTCATTTTCAAAAGTCAACAAAAAGGGACTTTAAGTCAAAGGCCATAACTTGATATTGGTAAATCAAAATGACATGGGACCAAAGACATTGGTTATAGGACTCAAAGACCTTTCCAAAATGTCCAAGAACATGAGAAAAGCTTAAAAATTGAGCAAGTTATGCCTTGTGGAAGTTGGGAAATTTTTGGATATTTTGAAAAGTCAACTTTGATCCAAATGACCTAAAATTGCTAATGGGCCCATTTTTCTTCCATGATTCATCATTCTAAGCATGTGCACGACCACTTGGCCCAAAGGGAAGTATTTTCTCATTTTTTATTTATTTATTTGAATTATTATTTATATTAATTCATTTAAATCATTTAAATATATGAAAAATATCTAACATGACCTAACAAATCTTTTTATACATGTTTTGCCATCAATATTTCGTGCATATGCAAATTAGGAAAGAATTGGATTGATTGGCATGATTTTGAACCAAGAACACTTGAAAAAGATATGAAAAAAGATCCTTAAAATCAAATTTCCAAAAACCATTAATTCATTGGATTTGTTCTACTTTTGTTAACCTAATAGCCTCACTACATATGCTTGATCATAAACCTAATGCTAAAAGACAGAAAGCTGCGCTAAAGAACCATTGACAAACTTGGAAAAATTCCCTAAAAGCTCAAAACTGAAAAGCACTTTTTAGGTTGATTCAAGGCATAATTCATATTCCATTGGCTTCCTGAAGCTTCACTGATCATATTCCAATCCAGAACATTCATCAAAAGGCAAAGAATCGGTATACAGAACTCAACATATTCCATGAAAATTTCATAATCGTATTCTATATTCTATGCATTTTCATGACATTTCAATTATTGATTCTTGTTCCTGGTGTGATTTTAAAGCTAACCATTATGTTTGATTGAATTTTTGCAAGCCATACGCGATTATGCCATAACTGTTTTCTAGGGTTTACAGAGCTTGAAATTGGTGTTTCTCAAATAAGGCAAAATTAAGACTCCAAACCACCACCATTCAATTTAGCATATCTGGACGAAGAAGACACAACAGCCGCGCTTAATTTATATGGCCTTATGGCCTATTCGTTATTTTTTCTAATGGGGCATTATAGAACGGTTCAAAAACCGTTGCGTTTGTTCTTTGTTTTATAGGGATGGTGAAGAAGATGATGTGTTGTCAACACATGATACGCTGATTTGAAAATTCGCGCGCGTTTCCAAGCGTTGATTCACTTTCTTTTTATAATATTTGTTAACTATTATATATTAAATGTGATTCAGATGGCGTAGTGGCACAGGTGTTGAGTGGTGATGCTAGTGACCTGGGTTCGAACCCCAGGTCTGGTATAATTTCTCATGCTATTTTTCATTAACCAATCCCATGCAGCACTTAATGTCTGGATGTACCATACACTTCCAAATCAAGCATGACACGTCCCCCTGGAGATCAAACCAAAGGCCTAGATCTGAAGCACACCATGAACGTGAGTCAACGTTGATGCACGCAAGCCATGAAAGTCAAAAAAGGCCTCAGCGCATTGGGCCTGAATTCCTAAAGCATACCTCACAATTGGGGCCTGAACCCCCCCCCCCCCTGGTTTGCCATTTTCTTCATATTTTATTTTTATTTTTTTCAATTATTGTTTTATTTATTTTATTGTTTTGATTTAATTAATAATTTTTTTTAACAAAAATACAAAAATACATAAAAATTCAGAAAAGATAAAAAATGTAATAAATAATTTTTATTTCTAATATTTTCATAAATAATTGTATGTAAATTAATTAATTTAAATTAGGTGCTTTAACTTTAATTCTTTTGACAAAAATATAAAAAATGTAGAACTAGGTTTAATTGATAATTTTTATTCCTTTTAATTTTCCTTTTTTTTCCATAATATTATTTATTTATTTATTTTTATAATTAAATTGTACATAAATAACTTAGGTTAAATTAGGTTAAAAATTTCAACATTTTTCTTAATAAGTTTAAAAATAAATAGAATTAGGGTTTGCATTCAATTTTAATTTTCATTAATTCTCTTTTTCATTAAATCCTAAAAATACCAAAAACAAATTCTTGCTTTCTTTTAATCTTAATTAATTAATTCATTAATTCAATATTTTTGCAAAAGGGTCCAACGCCCTCGTTTCGATAATTCTTTTATTTCGTACATTTATTTTATTTCGCTTAAATAATTATGTATCTCTCCCGAAGCCATGTAACTAAACTTCTCGCACTTTATTTACTTTGCTTTATTTATTTTTCTGTCAAATCGGGTCCGGTTTAATTTTGGCGATGTGGACCCGCGCCATTTGTAATAGCTTTAGAATTTACTTTCCCGCAAACTTTTAATTGTTAAACAAAGCATGAAAGAATGTATGGACTTAATTAAAATCAAGCGTAGATCACCAATAACATAACAAGACAAATACAAATGAAAACGACGCACGAATCGCACACACCACCCCTAGGGTACGCCTCACTATTGCCTTGCCTTCGAAAGGTGATCGTCGAGTAGAGGATGTCTTAGTAAGTCCTCATGATCCGGGAACCTGGCATGAGGGTAGCTTCTAAGGTGTCTTCCCATTGCTCTGGTGATCACCATGTCCCGAACCTCGAGTTGACCCGAACACCTCCAACGGTGGTGCTACCTACCTCTCAATGGTGGGATGGCACTACTTTAAAGGACATTTACACAGACGAATTCCTTAAGGTAGGTAGACGACTCATGGATACTTGCTCTCTTCAAAAACAAACAAAAATCTTTTCACACCGACACTTTTCAAAAGCTTTCAAAGCAATTTTTCAAACACTCTGACACAAGAGTCAATCTGAAACTTTCAAAAGAAACTTTTTAAACCCACAGTTGAAAAGCAAACAAACCATTTTTGAAAACACATTGAGCAAGTATCTAAGAGCCCATGGATAACCATGGATAGAAAGGGTGCTAACACCTTCCCTTTCTATAACCTACCTCCCGAACCGAGAGCAATCTCTTTAAGGAATTTTTCTGTGCTTTTGTCCTTTCCATTTGGAGAAAATAAAAGACGGTGGCGACTCTTGCTTCCGCGACATTTCGCGAACCAGCGTTAAACAGTCAGTTCCAGATCCACCGATCACAGAACTGGCGACTCTGCTGGGGACATTAAACTTAAAGTGAGGTGTACCTTAGGGTTAGTTCATAACTGTGTTTTCAATTGTATTGACTTGTCTGCTTTAAATTTGTGGGTTGCATCGGAGTTACATAGATCCTAACCCGGATCTGGGGATACCCTGTTTAGGTAGCATAAGCTGTGAGGGACCTGTCCGGCGTATACCGACATGGGTGAAGCAGTGGCTACGTTGGTGTGGCACCTTGGTCTGTACCGATATCCCTCGTGTTGAAACGGGGAGAATATGGGTCTTCCAAGGAGTCATTAAGCACCAACAGACCTTAGAACCCTAAATGACACAACTTGGCCATTAGAACAGTAGCAGTATGCTACGCCCATTGAGGCTAAACTCTCGTGATGGTTCTGGCTTTAAGAAAAGATTGCGATGCTGGAGTTATGACCGATTGAGGGTAGTCAATGATATTGGGATCCTTTAAGAACCCGGTTACTTTGATAGGACAGGTATGAACCCAACAAACTGAAAGAGGGTAATACCTAGACCTCATGCTGGCCTAAACTCTAAGGGCTTCTCTTGTGTGACTTGTGTGCCTTCGTACTTGACTATTTGCATGCTTGTTATCTGACACGTGAGTTTCTTGCAGGTTTTGTTTATAGTCCTTAATAGGGACTCATAACAGGGTATACTAAGTTTCTTACAGGTTTTGGTTTGCAGTCCTTAATTAGGACTCATAACAGGGTTTACCGAGTTTCTTGCAGGTTTTGTTTTTAGTCCTTAACTGGGACTCATGACAGGTTTTACTTGAGTTTCTTGCAGGTTTCTGTTTATAGTCCTTAATAAGGGCTCGTAACAGGGTTTATTCATATTACCCCATGCATCATGGCATCATACCATTGCATACATCCTAACCCATTTCAAGGATCTCAAGGGCTTGTGATGCAGGTCATGATGAATCAAACATCTAGCAAGGGGCAAAGAGGATTTATTTTCCTCTAGCCAAAGTTGTCAGAGGCTATGACCCACTGGATATGGTGAGCCTTTGACCCTTGAAAAAGGACTCTCAACAAATATGAAGTTCCTTCAATCAAGCTACCGGATCCCAGCTCGAACAAATTTCTTGTTTACCCCGCGAGATCCTTGAAAACATTACATGCATATCATACATATCATTGCATAACAGGTACCCTTGTTGCAGGTCACTTACCCTCCCTGCTGTTTATTTCAGCCATGGCTTCCCAACAAGATAACCAGGACCTTCACACTCAAGAGACTCAGTTCAAAGAGATCTTCCTAAGCCTATCCAAGGGGCAGGAAGAGTTGAGGACACTCCTCATGGGGAATCTGATCAGAAAGAGTCCTGAAGATGACAAGGACGAACAGCTGAAACGTCTACAAGCTGAGGTAGACACATTGAAAACCCAGATGCTGGGGCAAAGGGCACTCATTCAAGGTTTAGCTCAGGAGCAAGGAGAGCTGAGGGCCATGATCAGTCAGCTTCATCAAGACATGAAGCAACCAGCCCAAGTCAGGGACCCAGTCATTAATCAACTTCCAAGAAGTCAAAGGTTTGGGCCTCTCCAAGTTGCTATTACTTCACAGGTCCAACAACGACCTCGCCCAGAACAACGGGTTGATCAGAGCAAACCAGACAAGCCTAAAAGGCAGTTCACCAAGATCAACATGTTGCTGGATCAAGCACTACAACAAATGTTGGAAGTAGGGCTGATCACCTTAAGGGCTCCTCTCCGGAATCCAAACACTTCTGCTCCTAACTATCATCCCAACGACAGGTGCGCATACCATTCTGATAGCCCGGGGCATACTACGGACAACTGCTGGCCTCTCAAAAACAAGATTCAAGACATGATCGATGCTGGAGAGATTCAGTTTGAAGTACCTGAGACTCCGAACATAATCACTGCTCCCTTGCCAAATCATGGCTAGGATTGAGAAATTTTTGTTCATTCGAATGTTCAAGTTGCAATTTTCTTTTGTTTAAACATTTACTCATGTTAAACGTTGTTATTTCATTAATGCATCGCATATGTCTGTTTTGAAGCAATATATTCGTATTCACTATGTGCAAATTATTTTCATATTTTTTCTGATGATCAACGCTCGATTAATAAATCTAAGCCTCTTGAGGGAGGATGACGAAAACGATACCACGATCTTTACAGTATGCTTTTGAACAGACCCCGCTGATGAGGTACAGGCATTGTTTCAATCCCTAGACACTGGAGTTATAAGGATGATAATCCCTCGTCAACCCCTCTGAGCCAAAGAAGTAGGAGTTTTTCTTTTCGAAATTTAAAACCCTTAATCATAACCTGGGGCAGGGTAGTCTCTCAGTTGATCCAAGTGCATAACGAATGGCACCAAAGAGGTCCTTACAAAACAAAAGGCAGTGATGGTTCCGAACAATCAATAAAGACAGGCAGTCATTATACCTCTCAAAATAAAAAAACCCATTAAGTCAAAACCCATGAAGGAGACTTACAAAACTGGGGCGTCCCGCTGACTGTAATTCCAAAAAAGGAAACAGTTCAGGCAAAAAAGAAAGGGATAACAGAAAAAAATCAGACAAGAAAGAGGTATTACCAACCCTCAACAAGAAAGAGATGACTGCCTATTCAAATATACTGTCAATATCCGAATCATCATTGGAGCATCAAAGCAAAGACTCGAACGAAGTCTAACGTATGATCAACTGAGTTTAGGTTTGGAGGACATCACGAAGAATGGGTGGGTACAAATAATTTGAGCCTTTATCCTTTGTTTTTCAAACCATGAACCAGGCCACGTTATAACCCTTAAAAGTCCTAGCTGAAGCATGGGTTAGTTTGAAAGCATACTGTTATGAAAGGTATCCTGACTCCTTAAGGCCTACGATAAATACGGAATTGACATCACGTTTTACAAACATTCACTTGTTTTATGAAAAAGAATGCATTTTCAAAATCTTCAAGACAGACATAGGCTTTGCATTTTTTACATAACTTTGTTTACATATGACTTTTTGTTTGAACAGCATAGAAGTTCGCACGACGAATGCCTAATGAACAGAAGTACCTCCAATCAAGGGGCACGACATGACCATGGTCCATTATCTGGGGCAGTCCAATCAAGATTCAGAGAATCTCTCAAAAGGCCAAATAGCCTGGGGCAAATCTCCGCCTGAGTCACTTGGGGCATTTCAACGACGAACCTGGCCTGATCAAACACCTTCTGGTGACAAAACACTTCTAAATAGGGGAAACTCCCTAACATTCTGAGAACATGGACATAGTCGAAAAAATACTACGCACAATCAAAGACCCGCTAGGTTGACATACCTAGGCAAAAATAAGGGCTTCCCGGCGAACCAAAAGGGTTCGGGCAAAATGAAGGGATGAAATGAAAAAAATCTGTACACCCGGCAAGTCGAAAACCTGAAAAGGCGGCTTGGGCAAAAATGGGTATCCCGGTGGACTGAAAACCCGAAAGGGCGGTCCAGGAAAAAGTTAGGGATCAAAGCGTACGACTATGTCCTGTCATCTTGTCGCCTGCCTACCAGAAGAAGGTTTGACCCTCAACAATTATCAGCATCCCACATGTGCCTCCCCCATAGAAACAGGGGCAATAACGGGTGGTCTAAGCAATCTGATTGTTTCCGTCCTCCAAGGTATCAGGGTAGGCTCAGCTAAAGAACATAACCAGCATGTCCCAATTCCCTAGAGAGTAAGCAAGTCAGTGCACTCTCTCCAAGCAGAATCATCAAATCTTAAGGAAATTGAGTATCCTCCAGCAGATCTCAACATTCCCCAGCAGCATACATATATTCTTAACAAGCATCCCCGGCAATCTTGGTCTAAAGATTGTTCCCCGGCGGCATACCAGATATTCAAAGGGATCACTTCCCCAACATATCAAAACTTCCCCAAAAGAGTCAAGTCCAATCCAGTTCCCCAGGAAAGATGGAACTCATATCCCCAAGCAATAAGCTTATCCCCAGTATATTCTGGAAGCTTATCCCCTAGCAGAGCACGAACGCGTCGTCCCGGCTTTATTCAAAGAGTTATTTCCTTAACAGGATATAACTGGGTTATCCTCAGCCAAAAGCCACGGAAAGAGCGTCCTCGACGAAGTATCCTTATCCCCAGCGAAGTCTATCAGCACTTCTAACGCAACAAGAGTATCCTCAGCAAATTATTATTAACACTCAGCAAGGCATCCCTCTTCCCACAGAGTATTGCTTCCCAGCATGGTCACTAGAGTATCTTTTCTCCCCGCAGAATTTTCCATTTGCCAAGTTTATTCCGCAACGGAGTCATCTTCTCCTACCGGTATTCTGGCAGTTATCATCCCCGGCGGAAGCAAAATCTATTCTTCAACATCAGCCCAGGATGTGACTTCCCGGCACCCGTCAAGGATTTATTTTCCTCAGACGAAAACATACATTCATAAAACATCACATACATCATTATAGCATGCATAGACGCATTATATCATACAAACCTCATTTATGTTGAGAACATCATTGCTTGATCCATATCATGCATTGCATATGACTAACCTTTACCTTTCAGGAAAGATGCAATTGAGATTCTCAATCATATTTCAAGACCTAGACCGGTTCAGTTAATCGACTCCAAAGATTTCTTATCCAGTCCCAGGCCTTCTCTAGTCCAGCTAAATCGACTCCCAACAGATTTTTCTGATAAAGACTCAGTAGAAGTTATCCCAGATGATAATTCCTTTTCCTATGGTTCCCTCTCCGACGGTGAGTGAGGTGGTAATTCCTTTTCAGATGGTTCCCTCTCCGACGGTGAGTGAGGTGATAGTCTCCTATGGTTCCCTCTCCAACGTTGAGTGAGGTGATAATTCCTTTTCAGATGGTTCCCTCTCCGACGGTGAGTGAGGTGATAGTCTCCTATGGTTCCCTCTCCAACGGTGAGTGAGGTGATAATTCCTTTTCAGATGGTTCCCTCTCCGACGGTGAGTGAGGTGATAATCTCCTATGGTTCCCTCTCCAACGGTGAGTGAGGTGATAATTCCTTTTCAGATGGTTCCCTCTCCGACGGTGAGTGAGGTGATAGTCTCCTATGGTTCCCTCTCCAACGGTGAGTGAGGTGATAATTCCTTTTCAGATGGTTCCCTCTCTGACGGTGAGTGAGGTGATAATCTCCTATGGTTCCCTCTCCGACGGTGAGTGAGGTGATAATTCCTTTTCAGATGGTTCCCTCTCCGACGGTGAGTGAGGTGATAGTCTCCTATGGTTCCCTCTCCAACGGTGAGTGAGGTGATAATTCCTTTTCAGATGTTTCCCTCTCCGACGGTGAGTGTGAGGTGATAGTCTCCTATGGTCCCCTCTCCAACGGTGAGTGAGGTGGTAATTCCTTTTCAGATGTTTCCCTCTCCGACGGTGAGTGTGAGGTGATAGTCTCTTATGGTCCCCTCTCCAACGGTGAGTGAGGTGGTAATTCCTTTTCAGATGTTTCCCTCTCCGACGGTGAGTGTGAGGTGATAGTCTCCTATGGTTCCCTCTCCGACGGTGAGTGAGGTGGTAAGTCCTTTTCAGATGTTTCCCTCTCCGACGGTGAGTGTGAGGTGATAGTCTCTTATGGTTCCCTCTCCGACGGCGAGTGAGGTGGTAAGTCCTTTTCAGATGTTTCCCTCTCCGACGGTGAGTGTGAGGTGATAGTCTCTTATGGTTCCCTCTCCGACGGTGAGTGAGGTGGTAAGTCCTTTTCAGATGTTTCCCTCTCCGACGGTGAGTGTGAGGTGATAGTCTCTTATGGTTCCCTCTCTGACGGCGAGTGAGGTGGTAAGTCCTTTTCAGATGTTTCCCTCTCCGACGGTGAGTGTGAGGTGATAGTCTCTTATGGTTCCCTCTCTGACGGTGAGTGAGGTGGTAAGTCCTTTTCAGATGTTTCCCTCTCTGACGGTGAGTGTGAGGTGATAGTCTCTTATGGTTCCCTCTCCGACGGCGAGTGAGGTGGTAAGTCCTTTTCAGATGTTTCCCTCTCCGACGGTGAGTGTGAGGTGATAGTCTCTTATGGTTCCCTCTCCGACGGCGAGTGAGGTGGAAAGTCCTTTTCAGATGTTTCCCTCTCCGACGGTGAGTGTGAGGTGATAGTCTCTTATGGTTCCCTCTCCGACGGCGAGTGAGGTGGTAAGTCCTTTTCAGATGTTTCCCTCTCCGACGGTGAGTGTGAGGTGATAGTCTCTTATGGTTCCCTCTCCGACGGCGAGTGAGGTGGTAAGTCCTTTTCAGATGTTTCCCTCTCCGACGGTGAGTGTGAGGTGATAGTCTCTTATGGTTCCTTCTCCGACGGCGAGTGAGGTGGTAAGTCCTTTTCAGATGTTTCCCTCTCCGACGGTGAGTGTGAGGTGATAGTCTCCTATGGTTCCCTCTCCGACGGCGAGTGAGGTGGTAATTCCTTTTTCAGATGTTTCCCTCTCCGACGGTGAGTGTGAGGTGATAGTCTCTTATGGTTCCCTCTCCGACGGCGAGTGAGGTGGTAAGTCCTTTTCAGATGTTTCCCTCTCCGACAGTGAGTGTGAGGTGATAGTCTCTTATGGTTCCCTCTCCGACGGCGAGTGAGGTGGTAAGTCCTTTTCAGATGTTTCCCTCTCCGACGGTGAGTGTGAGGTGATAGTCTCTTATGGTTCCCTCTCCGACGGCGAGTGAGGTGGTAAGTCCTTTTCAGATGTTTCCCTCTCCGACGGTGAGTGTGAGGTGATAGTCTCTTATGGTTCCCTCTCCGACGGTGAGTGAGGTGACAATTCCTTTTCCTATGATTCCCCTCTCCGACGGCGAGTGAGGTGATTCCCTTTCAGATTATAATGGTCTATGGTTCTCGTTCCGATCCTGCGAAGATGGTATTTCCCACCAAGATTTTCTCAACGAGCGTTGTTGAAGTTAAAATCACCCAAGGTTATCTTACCATTCATGCTAAGGCAGTAACCATACCTGGTTCATTCATCATCTTTGGAAGCTCCAGATCCAGCTCCTGTAACCAGTCAGGACACATTTATACAAAGCATCTGAAAACCAGCTCCTGCAACGTGTCAGGTACTTTTTTTCTTTTGCAGGTATGCAGGTTCTCGCTAAGGAATCTCTTATGCGATCAATATCCAGATGGCATCTATAAGCCCATCATCCTATTCATCGAACTCTAAATGGCATCTATAAGCCCATTCCTACCACACTGCTACTATGTGAGCGCAAATTTCTGGGCACTCTAGTGTCCAATCATCTTCTACCTTCGGATTACGAAAGGCACATCAGTCGATCTGCATCCTCAGGTCTAAGAAGATTGAACAGGGGCAACTGTTGTACCCCAAAATTTTCCCTCCCATATTCTCCAAGAAATTGCCAAGCCAAGTCACAAAACTCCCCAAGGGTTGCACAGTGCAAAGGTCTCCTATACAGTCAAGATTAGGGTTTTGTGTTCTGATCAAGAAAGGAAGTTTTCAAAGGCCCAATCAAGTCTCATATGCCTACAAATATGGTCAAGCATCCTCATATCAAGTTTCAAGGCATTCAGCTCAAAATTGCACAGTCAAAACCCTAAATTGCACTACAGTCAACTGTAGGGGCAAAATGGTCATTTGGCAGTCAAAAGTTCAAATTTTTGGTCAACATATCATTTTGAAGCCACAAACATCATTTGATCAATGCTTGATCATGATTCTCAAAATTTGGCTCAGAAATCATCAAATTGCAAAAAGTTTCCTTATTTGGACAGTTGAAAAAGTCAACTGAAATTGACCAGGGCATAACTTTCACATGGATTATCAGAAAAATCCCATCCAAAGCTCATTTTGAAGATAAAGACATTTCCTACAACCCATCTTCATACTTCAAGTCCAAGAAATGCTCTCACAAAAAGTTATCAATTTCAACATTATAGGTCATTTTCAAAAGTCAACAAAAAGGGACTTTAAGTCAAAGGCCATAACTTGAGATTGGTAAATCAAAATGACATGGGACAAAAGACATTGGTTAGAGGACTCAAAGACCTTTCCAAAATGTCCAAGAACATGAGAAAAGCTTAAAAATTGAGCAAGTTATGCCTTGTGGAAGTTGGGAAAGTTTTGGATATTTTGAAAAGTCAACTTTGATCCAAATGACCTAAAATTGCTAATGGGCCCATTTTTCTTCCATGATTCATCATTCTAAGCATGTGCACGACCACATGGCCCAAAGGGAAGTATTTTCTCATTTTTTATTTATTTATTTGAATTATTATTTATATTAATTCATTTAAATCATTTAAATATATGAAAAATATCTAACATGACCTAACAAATCTTTTTATACATGTTTTGCCATCAATATTTCGTGCATATGCAAATTAGGAAAGAATTGGATTGATTGGCATGATTTTGAACCAAGAACACTTGAAAAAGATATGAAAAAAGATCCTTAAAATCAAATTTCCAAAAACCATTAATTCATTGGATTTGTTCTACTTTTGTTAACCTAATAGCCTCACTACATATGCTTGATCATAAACCTAATGCTAAAAGACAGAAAGCTGCGCTAAAGAACCATTGACAAACTTGGAAAAATTCCCTAAAAGCTCAAAACTGAAAAGCACTTTTTAGGTTGATTCAAGGCATAATTCATATTCCATTGGCTTCCTGAAGCTTCACTGATCATATTCCAATCCAGAACATTCATCAAAAGGCAAAGAATCGGTATACAGAACTCAACATATTCCATGAAAATTTCATAATCGTATTCTATATTCTATGCATTTTCATGACATTTCAATTATTGATTCTTGTTCCTGGTGTGATTTTAAAGCTAACCATTATGTTTGATTGAATTTTTGCAAGCCATACGCGATTATGCCATAACTGTTTTCTAGGGTTTACAGAGCTTGAAATTGGGGTTTCTCAAATAAGGCAAAATTAAGACTCCAAACCACCACCATTCAATTTAGCATATCTGGACGAAGAAGACACAACAGTCGCGCTTAATTTATATGGCCTTATGGCCTATTCGTTATTTTTTCTAATGGGGCATTATAGAACAGTTCAAAAACCGTTGCGTTTGTTCTTTGTTTTACAGGGATGGTGAAGAAGATGATGTGTTGTCAACACATGATACGCTGATTTGAAAATTCGCGCGCGTTTCCAAGCGTTGATTCACTTTCTTTTTATAATATTTGTTAACTATTATATATTAAATGTGATTCAGATGGCGTAGTGGCACAGGTGTTGAGTGGTGATGCTAGTGACCTGGGTTCGAACCCCAGGTCTGGTATAATTTCTCATGCTATTTTTCATTAACCAATCCCATGCAGCGCTTAATGTCTGGATGTACCATACACTTCCAAATCAAGCATGACACGTCCCCCTGGAGATCAAACCAAAGGCCTAGATCTGAAGCACACCATGAACGTGAGTCAACATTGATGCACGCAAGCCATGAAAGTCAAAAAAGGCCTCAGCGCATTGGGCCTGAATTCCTAAAGCATACCTCACAATTGGGGCCTGAACCCCCCCTGGTTTGCCATTTTCTTCATATTTTATTTTTATTTTTTTCAATTATTGTTTTATTTATTTTATTGTTTTGATTTAATTAATAATTTTTTTTTACAAAAATACAAAAATACATAAAAATTCAGAAAAGATAAAAAATGTAATAAATAATTTTTATTTCTAATATTTTCATAAATAATTGTATGTAAATTAATTAATTTAAATTAGGTGCTTTAACTTTAATTCTTTTGACAAAAATATAAAAAATGTAGAACTAGGTTTAATTGATAATTTTTATTCCTTTTAATTTTCCTTTTTTTTCCATAATATTATTTATTTATTTATTTTTATAATTAAATTGTACATAAATAACTTAGGTTAAATTAGGTTAAAAATTTCAACATTTTTCTTAATAAGTTTAAAAATAAATAGAATTGGGGTTTGCATTCAATTTTAATTTTCATTAATTCTCTTTTTCATTAAATCCTAAAAATACCAAAAACAAATTCTTGCTTTCTTTTAATCTTAATTAATTAATTCATTAATTCAATATTTTTGCAAAAGGGTCCAACGCCCTCGTTTCGATAATTCTTTTATTTCGTACATTTATTTTATTTCGCTTAAATAATTATGTATCTCTCCCGAAGCCATGTAACTAAACTTCTCGCACTTTATTTACTTTGCTTTATTTATTTTTCTATCAAATCGGGTCCGGTTTAATTTTGGCGATGTGGACCCGCGCCATTTGTAATAGCTTTAGAATTTACTTTCCCGCAAACTTTTAATTGTTAAACAAAGCATGAAAGAATGTATGGACTTAATTAAAATCAAGCGTAGATCACCAATAACATAACAAGACAAATACAAATGAAAACGACGCACGAATCGCACACACCACCCCTAGGGTACGCCTCACTGTTGCCTTGCCTTCGACAGGTGATCGTCGAGTAGAGGATGTCTTAGTAAGTCCTCATGATCCGGGAACCTGGCATGAGGGTAGCTTCTAAGGTGTCTTCCCATTGCTCTGGTGATCACCATGTCCCGAACCTCGAGTTGACCCGAACACCTCCAACGGTGGTGCTACCTACCTCTCAATGGTGGGATGGCACTACTTTAAAGGACATTTACACAGACGAATTCCTTAAGGTAGGTAGACGACTCATGGATACTTGCTCTCTTCAAAAAAAACAAAAATCTTTTCACACCGACACTTTTCAAAAGCTTTCAAAGCAATTTTTCAAACACTCTAACACAAGAGTCAATCTGAAACTTTCAAAAGAAACTTTTTAAACCCAAGTTGAAAAGCAAACAAACCATTTTTGAAAACACATTGAGCAAGTATCTAAGAGCCCATGGATAACCATGGATAGAAAGGGTGCTAACACCTTCCCTTTCTATAACCTACCTCCCGAACCGAGAGCAATCTCTTTAAGGAATTTTTCTGTGCTTTTGTCCTTTCCATTTGGAGAAAATAAAAGACGGTGGCGACTCTTGCTTCCGCGACATTTCGCGAACCAGCGTTAAACAGTCAGTTCCAGATCCACCGATCACAGAGAGGCTTGCATATATGTGTATGAATGCAATCAAGTGACATTAGGAGACTTAAACCATTGCAATGATGTTTTGAGATTCTTCATAACCACCATTAAAGGAACTTGCCATGTTTGTTCAAATTTGAATTTCCATGCTTAAAATGGACTTGGCACGAATTTGGTAGGTGTATTATGCTTCATGAAGGCTAATCAAACCATAAGATACCATTTAATCAATTTTTTTGATTTTACTTGAATTATTATGGATTAAAATGAATTAAATCCATAAAAATTAAATAAAAATAGAAAAATAATTATTTGGTCTTGAAATTGATCATGGGACACGTGGGTGGCATGACAAGGCTGAATCGAGTGGAAAAAAGTGGGCCCTTTTGTCAAAAATTGAAGTTTCAAGGATAGTTGACTTTTGCCATTTCACAAAAATTTCCCAACTTCTCCAATGCATATCTTGCTGAATTTTGATCATATGAACATGTTCTTGGACATTTTGGAAAGGTCTTGAAGTCCTCTAACCAATTCCTTTGATCCCATGTCATTTTGATTTACCAATCTCAAGTTATGGTCTTTGACTTAAAATGCCTTTTTGTTGACTTTTGAAAATGACCTATAATGTTGAAATTGATAACTTTTTGTGAGAGCATTTCTTGGACTTGGAATGTGAAGATGAGTTGTAGGAAATGTCCTCCCCTTCAAAATGAGCATAGGATGGGATTTTTCTGATGAACCATGAAAAAGTTATGCCTTGGTCAAGTTACAGTTGACTTTTCATCTGTCCAAAAATAGAAACTTTTGCATCTTGATGATTTTTGAGCCATGCTTGTGGAATCATGATCAAGACTTGATCAAATGATGATTGTGGCTTCAAAATAAGATGTTGACCAAAATTTTTGACTTTTGACTGCCAAATGACCATTTTACCCCTACAGTTGATTGTGAAGCAATTAGGGTTTTTGACTGTGCAACTTGACCTTGTGAGCCTTGAAACTTGACATGTAGATGCTTGACAATGTTTATAGGCATATGCGACTTGATTGAGCCCTTGAATACCTCAACTTCCTTGCAAGAACCAAAACCCTAATTTGACTGGCTTAGGAGGGTGTTTGAACTGTGCAACCCTTGAGTAGACTTGAGCAAATTGAAATGATGCTTGTCAAAACTTTGAAGAATATGGGAGGGAAAATTTTGGGGTACAACAGTTGCCCCTGTTCAATCTTCTTAGACCTGAGGATGTAGATTGGCTTGTGTGCCTTTCGTGATCCGAGGGTCGAAGATGATTGAACACTAGAGTGCCCAGAAATTTGCACTCGCATAGTAGAATATCAGCAGTGTGATGTCGGGGAATGGGCTTACAGATGCCATTTGGAGAGATGGTGGATAGGAGGATGGGCTTATAGATGCCATCTGGAAGTGTGACAGAACCTTGTCGGGAATGGGCTTATAGATGCCATTTGGAAGTGTAATGGATAGTTGTGGAGATGGGCTTATAGATGCCATCGGGAGGTGTCGATCGCGTAAGAGATTCCTTAGCGAGAACTTGCGTACTTTGAGAAAGGAAGATGGTTTCCTGGCCTGTTACCGGTGTTGATCTTCAAACTCTTCATGCAGACATGCCCTGGCTGGATACAGGTATCGGATCTACAATCGATTGCTCATAGATATGCCCTGGCTAGATACAGGAATCGAATCTGGAACTTCAAAAAGGTTGCTTACAGACATGCCCTGGCTGGATACAGGAATCGAATCTGGAATCAAAAGATTGCTTACATACGCGCCCTGGTTGGATACAGGTATCGAATCTCTAAACTCTTCATGCAGACATGCCCTGGCTAGATACAGGTATTGAATCTACAATCAGTTACTCATAGATATACCCTGGCTGGATACAGGAATCGAATCTAGAATTATTCGTCTACAGATATGCCCTAGCTGGATACAGGTATCGAATCTCTGAACTCTTCAGATATGCCCTGGCTAGATACAAGAATCGAATCTGGAATTAGTCGTCAACAGATATGCCCTGGATGGATACAGGAATCGAATCTTCAAACTCTTCATACGTGCCCTGGCTGGATACAGGAATCGAATCTGGAATTAGTCGTCAACAGGTATGCCCTGGCTGGATACAGGTATCGAATCTTCAAACTCTTCAGACGTGCCCTGGCTGGATACAGGAATCGAATCTGGAATTAGTCGTCAACAGATATGCCCTGGATGGATACATGAATCGAATCTTCAAACTCTTCAGACGTGCCCTGGCTAGATACAGGAATCAAATCTGGAATTAGTCGTTAACAGATATGCCCTGGCTGGATATAGGAATCGAATCTTCAAACTCTTCAGACGTGCCCTGGCTAGATACAGGAATCGAATCTGGAATTAGTCGTCAACGGATATGCCCTAGCTGGATACAGGAATCGAATCTTCAAACTCTTCAGACGTGCCCTGGCTAGATACAGGAATCGAATCTGGAATTGGTCGCTCACAGATATGCCCTAGCTAGATACGGGCATCGAATCTGGAATTGCGACAGTTGATAGTAATCATCTTTGTATTGACCTTTTCCTGAAAAGGTAAAACATCAGTTGTATGCAATGTCATGATGTCATGATGTTCTTAAGAATAAATGAGATTGTGTGTTATGATGCGTATATGCATGCGTCATGGTGTATGATAATGTGATGTTTATGAATGTATTTTTGTCTAGGAAAATAAATCCTTGACGAATGTCGGGAGCTTGTTGAATCCTGGGCTGATGTTTGAGGAGAGTTCTTCGTTTCCGCTGGGGATGTTGATTGTAAGAATAAACTGGTAGGAGAAGATGACTCCATTGGGGAATAAACTTGTTGGAGAGATTACTCTGCGGGGAATTGCTTTGTGGGAAGAGATACTTCGCCGAGGATTTGATGATAACTCCGCTGGGGGACTCCGTTGATATGTTATGTTGGGGAATTGATGAACTTCGTTGGGGGATAGGAAGAACTTCGCCGAGGACGATCCTTCCGTGGTAATTAGCTGAGGATAACCCAGTTATAAGCTCTGGTGGGGAATAACCTTTGAATAAAGCCGGGGAGACGCGTTCGTGCCCGCGGGGGGTAAGCTTCCAGAATCTGTTGGGGATAAGCTTCCAAAACTCTACTGGGGAGATTGATACAACTCTCCTGGGGAAACTTTTGGACTGCACTGGGGAAGTGGCTCCACTGGGATGTCTGGTATTTCGCCGGGGAACAATCTAAGATTAAGACTGCCGGGGATGCTTGTTAGGAATATCTGTACACCCCGCTGGGGAATATTGAGATTTTCTGGGGATACCCAACTTCCATAAGGCTGACTGTAGGCTAACTCTGCTTGGGGAGAGTGTTGACTGACTTGCTAGAGATATTGTGCCTTTTCAGGGCTGATGGGAGACCAACTCTGCTTGAGGAGAGTATTGCTGAATCTGGTCTTACTCTACGGGGAGTGAAGGTATATTGGTTATGTTCTTCAGCCGAACTTACCTTGGTACCTTGGTGGACGGAGCAACTAGATTGCTTGGACAACTCATTATTGCCCCTGTTTCTGATGTCACCTGTAATTAGTCCTTCGTTTCGCATGCAAATATTTATGATTAGCAATTAGTGTCAAATGCATATATCAAAAATGAACATTGGACGTTCTTCGCAAGACAAAACAGAAAAAGGAAAAACAATTGGCAATTTGTCTGGAAAAGTGAATTTGTATTGATTTTGAATTTGCCTGTAAATAGGCGTTTTTTGTACAAGAGGCTGACGTCCTAGGAAGAGAATGCTGCCGAACAAGAGAGTTTATACAATTTGTACAAAGGAAACAAACAGCTATGTGAAAAAGTCCCACTGGGTTCCAACTCTGCTATCGCCTTTATATCTTCAAGCGTCTCACCACTTGGCTGCTTAGTTGAAGATGGAGTTGATTGATTGATGCCGTCTGAACCTGATAGTTGATGCCGAATTCTGGATGCAAGGTGATCCAATGAGACATAGTATTACGCTTATCCCTAATTTTTGCCTGGACTGCCCTTTTGGGTTTTCAGTCCACCGGGATACCCATTTTTGCCCAAGCCGCCTTTTCAGGTTTTCGACTTGCCGGGTGTACAGATTTTTTTCATTTCATCCCTTATTTTTTCCCGAACCCTTTTGGTTCGCTGGGAAGCCCTTATTTTTTCCTAGGTGTGTCAACCTAGCGGGTCTTTAGTTCATGCGTAGTATCTTTTTACTATGTCTGCATTGGCGGGGTGAGGAAGGTCGTCACCGTCCATGGTAGTTAGAATCATAGCTCCTCCTGAGAAGACATGTTTAACCACAAATGGCCCTTCGTACGTGGGGGTCCATTTTCCCATGGGATCACTTTGAGGAAGAATGATGCGCTTGATTACCAGGTCTCCGACTTGATACTCTTGTCGTCTGACTTTCTTGTTAAATGCCCTGATCATCCGTTTTTGGTACGTCTGACCATGACAAATAGCAGTGAGTCTCTTTTCGTCAATCAGGTTTAATTGATCAAGTCGAGTCTGGATCCAGTCATCTTCGCTCAAATCTGCATCCTTCATTATCCGGAGAGAGGGTATCTGGACTTCAATAGGCAAGACTGCCTCCATGCCATAGACCAAGGAGAAGGGTGTTGCTCCTGTTGACGTCTGTGCCGAGGTACGGTACCCATGAAGAGAAAACGGTAACATCTCGTGCCAATCTTTGTACGTCACTGTCATCTTCTGCACAATCTTCTTGATATTCTTATTAGCTGCTTCAACAGCCCCATTCATCTTCGGCCGGTAGGGAGAAGAGTTATGGTGTTGTATCTTGAATTGCTCGCAGAGCTCAGTGATCATTTTGTTGTTGAGATTGGTACCATTGTCCGTAATGATCCTTTCCGGGACACCGTATCGACAGATCAGGTTATGCCGAATGAATCGTGCTACGACATTCTTGGTTACCGTAGCATAGGAAGCTGCTTCAACCCACTTTGTGAAGTAATCAATCGCTACCAGGATGAAGCGATGCCCGTTGGATGTCGTAGCTCTGATCTCACCGATCATATCAATGCCCCACATTGCAAAAGGACAAGGTGTTGTCAAGACATTCAGAGGTACTGGAGGAACGTGCACCTTATCAGCATATATCTGGCATTTATGACACGTCCGAGAATGTTGGTAACAGTCAGCTTCCATTGTGGACCAGAAATATCCTGCCCGAAGGATTTTCTTTGCCATGGTATGTCCACTGGAATGTGTTCCGAAGGTACCTTCGTGTAGCTCTGCCATGATATTTTCTGCTTCAGTCTTATCCACGCAACGCAGTAAGGTTGAATCATGGTTTCGCTTGTATAGAATGCCATTACTGAGGAAGAACTTTGCAGCGAACCTTCTTAGGAACTTCTTATCATTGACGGATGCACCTTCGGGGTATTCTTGAGCTTCAAGGTACCTCTTCACTTCATGATACCAAGGTTTTTCAGTTACCTCTTCAGCCTCAAGATCACAACAATATGCAGGTTCATCCAGTTTCCAGATAATGATCCAGGGAGCCTCTTTGTCCCATTTGACTTTGAACATAGAAGACATCGTAGCCAACGCGTCCGCCAACTGATTCTCCTCTCTTGGGAAGTGTTCAAAAGTTATCTCTTCGAAGTGGGGGATCAACGTCAACCCACACTCTTTGTAAGGAATAAGGTTTGGGTGTTTCGTATCCCACTCGCCTTTGATCTGATTGATCACGAGAGCGGAATCTCTGAAGACACTCAGAAACTTGATCCTTAGGTCAATTGCAGCTTGAAGACCCATGATACATGCTTCATACTCTGCCATGTTGTTGGTGCAGTTGAAACATAGCCGAGCGATCAGTGGAGTATGAGTGCCTTTGGGGGATATGATCACAACTCCAATACCGTTACCCAAAGCGTTTGAGGCTCCGTCAAAGTGCATAGACCATCGGGATCCTTCCTTAGGTCCTTCATCCGGTCCGGGTACTTCGCAATCAGTCACTACCATGATATTCTCGTCTGGAAATTCAAAGTTCATGGACTGGTAATCGTCCACTGCCTGGTGTGCCAAGTGGTCTGCCAATACACTTCCCTTGATTGATTTTTGAGTCGTGTACTAGATGTCATATTCCGTCAAGATCATCTGCCATCTTGCTATTCTTCTGGACAAGGCAGGCTTTTCGAATATGTACTTGATTGGATCCATTTTTGAAATCAACAGGGTAGTGTGAGTCAACATATACTGCCTCAGCCGGCGAGCAGCCCATACCAAAGCGCAACAAGTTTTCTCGAGCAGCGAGTATCGGGTCTCACAGTCGGTAAACTTTTTTCTAAGGTAATAAATAGCGTGCTCTTTTCGGCCAGACTCGTCATGCTGCCCCAGCACACACCCCATTAAGCGGTTAAGTACTGTCAAGTATAAGATTAGAGGTCTCCCTTCAACCGGTGGCATAAGAATGGATGGCTCTTGGAGATACTCTTTGATTCTGTCGAAAGCGGCCTGACATTCATCGTTCCAACGTACTACTTGATCTTTCTTCAGCAGCTTGAAGATTGGTTCACAGGTAGCAGTTAGATGTGAGATGAATCGGGCAATGTAGTTCAGCCGTCCTAGAAAGCCTCTGACTTCTTTTTCTGTCTTGGGAGTTGGCATCTCTTGTATGGATTTCACCTTGGCAGGGTCCACTTGAATACCTTTGTCACTTACAACGAAGCCTAGCAGTTTTCCAGATCTTACCCCAAAGGTGCACTTGTTCGGGTTCAACCTTAGCTTGTACAACTTCAGACGGTCAAACAGTTTCTGTAGATGGTCAAGGTGTTCCTCCTCAGTTTGGGACCTTGCAATCATATCGTCGACATATACTTCAATCTCATGGTGGATCATGTCATGAAACAAAGCAACCATGGCACGTTGGTAGGTTGCCCCAGCATTTTTCAACCCAAAAGGCATGACCTTGTAGCAAAAGGTGCCCCACTGAGTAACAAAAGTGGTCTTCTCCATGTCTTCAGGAGCCATCTTGATTTGATTATAACTGGAGAACCCATCCATGAAGGAGAATACCTTATGCTGAGCAGTATTGTCAACCAGAACGTCGATGTGAGGCAGAGGGAAATCATCCTTGGGGCTTGCCCTGTTCAAATCCCTGTAATCAACACACATTCTGACCTTACCATCTTTCTTCGGCACTGGAACCACGTTGACGACCCACTGAGGGTAAGAAGTCACTGCTAGAAACCCGACATCAAATTGTTTCATAACCTCTGCCTTGATTTTCTCGGACATCTCTGGACGCATATGACGGACCTTCTGTTTAACCGGAGGGCAATCTTCCTTGGTAGGGAGGTGATGAACCACAATGTCAGTATCCAACCCAGGCATGTCTTCGTAAGACCAGGCAAATATTTCCACATAGTCATGCAGCATCTGAATCAACCGTTGTTTCACACTGAGCTCTAGATTGGCACCAATCTTGACTTCCTTTATGTCTGTCTCAGTACCCAGATTTACCGTTTCCACAGGCTCTTCATGTGGCTGAATGGCCCTCTCTTCCTAGAGTAGCAGTCTTGCAAGCTCACCAGGCACTTCGCAATCATCTTCACCTTCGTCTTCGGCTAAGTTGATCGGATTTTCGAATTCATAACTGGCAGTAGCAGAGTCGTTACCAGTGGGATCCAGAGTGGATTGGAACCTGTATAAGTGAGTGTGTGTAAATATAGTTGTTTTGCAATATATAAAGAAAGAAAAGGAGCGCAAGATTTGAAATGTAAAAAACGTCCAATGTTTTTATTAATGATATATGAAAGTGACAAATAACAAGCCCTCACAAATGAAACCACGGTGCCCCGGGTAAGACACCGGGCCATAAAGTTTCAAATTATTGTTTGTTACAAATTCAAAAACAAAGAGTTTATTACTGAGTGTCAAAAGTAACAGGCATGGAGTCTTTGGCAGTCCAGTTGCTTGGTCCATCTTCGGTCGTTGGGTAGATACAGCTGTCAAATTCGGATTCCTCCACTTCGTCTTCAATCCTGATAGCATTTACTCCATGGTTGGGCATGGGAGCTGTCACCACATTAGGCCTCTCGGGCGCCTCGAACTGAACCTCTTTAGCATCAATAAGGTCTTGAACCTTATTCCTCAGAGCCCAACAATCATCTGTGTTATGCCCCGGGCTGTCAGAGTGATAAGCGCAGCGGGCGTTGGGGTTGTACTTCGGAGATGCTGTGTTTACCACCTTCGGAGCTTCCTTGACAGTTACCAGGCTGGTTGACAGCAGTTGCGGTAATATCTGAGAGAGGGTCATGCTGAGCCGAGTATACTGTCTTTTGGGCCTCTCAACTCTTAGCTGGTTGTACTGCTGAGGAGCAGCAGCAGGCTTTGAAATAACCACCGTGTTGACAGCTTGGCGGCGTTCCGGTTTGTTTTGCCTTCTGGGACCATACACAACACTAGCTTCCTTCTTGAAGGGCTTCTTTTCAGAACTTGAGGATGCACCTTTCTGTATCTTCCCCGATTTGATACCAGCTTCGATCCTCTCACCAGTCAGGATCAGGTCTGTAAACCCAGCAGAGGAATTACCAATCAGGTGGTTGAAAAATGGACCAGACAGGGTCCCCAAGAACATGTCCACGAGTTCATGATCCGTCAATGGTGGCTGCACCCTTCCAGCCAGGTCTCTCCATTTCTGTGCGTACTCTTTAAAACCTTCACCCGTTCCCAGTGACATACCCTGGAGTTGGGTACGCGTGGGAGCGAGGTCGGAATTGTACTAATACTACTTATAAAAAGCAGTAGCCAAGTCCTCCCAGTTACGAATGTTGGTTCCATCTAGCTGATAGAACCATTCGAGATGAGTCCCTGAAAGACTCTCCTGGAAGAAATGGATCCATAAGTTCTTGTCTGCAGTGTAAGGCTGGATCTTCCTTACATAAGAACGGAGGTGCATCTTAGGACAGGAAGCCCCGTCATACTTCACAAAGGCAGGCGCCTTGAACTTGTGTGGGATCACCACCCCAGAAGATAAACCTAGGTCTACAAAGTCCAACCCAGGCACACGTTGAATCTCCATAGCATTTAGCCGGTCCTCCAGCTGTTTGTACATGTCCTCGGCAGAAGGGTACTGTTCATCATTGAAGTCTGTCTCGGTGTCAGAGACCACAAGACTAGGAACCTCTCTTCCTTGGTGACTGCCTTCCCCCACAGATGGAGTAGTCCTCTCAGCTTCATTCTACAGTGTATTCCCGAGTCTGCGTCCAGTGTTGAATAGCACAGTCCTCTTCTTCTTCTTTTTCTTCAGGAGCAAAGCCTTCAACTCCTGTTGTCCCTGGGCTAAGTTCATGACCATCTCTTGAAACTGGGCGTTCTGGGCCTGAAGGGCCTTGATAGCTTGTTCAGTAGTTGGTTCAGGATTCATGATGATTGAGTGATGAAATAAACAGCGAAGAAGATTAAGCAACCTGTAGAAAAAGAGTACCTGTGATGCATATGATGAATGAAAATGCGTATGAATTATGTTTTCAAAGACAATCGGGAATCAACTTTGTAGACAAAAAGGAACACACTTTATTAGATTTAAACTTTGGAATTTAAATTGTTCAACAAATTGCCCTTAGGTGTTACAGGAATGAAAATACTGAAAAGGAAATAAAAGCTGTAAAGGAAACATCCAAAGCCCATCAGTGCTCCCATGGCCTCCTCTTCTCAGTACGGATGTAGTCATTCATGATCCGCTCGTTCTCCAATTGCTTGGTCAGCTTCTGGATCTTCTGTTCCCGTTCGTTGAACTTTTCCCGATAAGAATCCCGCTCTTCTTGTAGTTCCCCCAAGACCTCTTTAGGGTATCAACATCAATGGGTATCTGAGGAGGGAGTATGGTTGGAGGAATCCCGTCTCCATCAGGAATTTCAAGAATGATAGGCCTGACATCTTCATATGGCATACCTAACTTCTGAGCACGGATGCGGACCCATCTGTAATAGGGTTCCATTGGTAGAGAAGTCTTTGGTCCCAACTCATGTGGGTCAGCTTTGTGAATTCCGTCCCAAGCTTTGATGAATCTACGGCGCAGTTCGTCACTATCTACCTGAAACTCAAAACTGATGTGAGGCACCAACATCTCATGAGGCCCTGCTCTTCTGGCTCTTCCAAACTGACAGAGAGCTAAACATGGATTATAAGAGATTCCGCCCTGAGTACCAATCAATGGAACATTAGGATACTCTCCGCAACGATCAATAACAACCACCTCGTCTAAACCTCTGAGAGTCCAAATGATGTCATTATCAGTGAGAGACATTAACCTCTGAGCCCAGCCTCTTCCTTCTTGGTTCTTCAGCACGAACTTGGGGAGGTGCAAAATAAACCACCTCACTAACAAAGGAGTACAACACCACAGAGTTCCTCGTCTTCGGGCAGTACGAGCATAGAGTTGTTGCAGGATATCACCCAAGAGAGTGGGTACAGGGTTCCGAGACATGAAGATCCTTATGGCATTGATATTGACAAAGTTATCAGGATTTGGAAACAATACCAGACCGTAGATTAAGAGAGCCAGAATGTCCTCGTACGCCCTGAAGTCTAGGTCATTCCAGAAACTGTTAGCTTTACCAATCAGAAACTTAGCCAAAAATCCCTTAACTCCGCTTCTAGTCACCCAGTTGTCCATTACCTCCTTGTTGGTCAAAGTAAGGGCTGCTGCAATCTCCTCAAGTCTAAGAGCCTTTTCCCAGCCAGTGAATGGGGTCTGATCCAAGATAGGGATACCAAGCAAACCAGAGAATTCTTCCAGGGTAGGGACCAGCTGGAAGTCTTGAAAGGTGAAGCAATTGTACAAGGGATCATAAAACTGGGTCAGGACGCTCATCGGTTGTTGGTCCCACTTTGAAGTGACTAAACCGAGAAGAGAACCATGCCTCTGGATGAAGGAAGCAGTGTTTTGAATTCTGTCAACCAACTCTTTAAGCAAATCAGGTGGGTGAACAAAGTTGAGCCGAATAGTGTTCCTTCGCACAGGCATCATGATGTCCTACAAAACAGAGCAAAGGTGAAACCCTCTTGTCTTTGAAATAGGTCAGTCCTTATGCAGGATGCATGCAATGGTATGATGGTATGATGTTATGGTAAAGCACACCACAAGTATTCACAAAGGCAAACATGATAAGGCACACAAGTCACACCAGACAGCCCTTAGAGTTTAGGCCAGCGTGAAGTTCAGGTACTACCCTCTTTCAGTTTCGTTGGTTAAGACCTATCCTATCAAAAGTAACCGGGTTCTAGAGGATCCCAATATCACTGACTACCCTCAATCGGTCATAACTCCAGCGTCGCAATCTTTTCTTGCGGCCAGAACCATCGCGAGAGTTTAGCCTCAATGGGTGTAGCATACTGCTACTGTTCTATGGCCAAGTTGGGTCACATTAGGGTTCTAAGGTCGGTTGGTGCTTAATGACTCCTCAGGAGACCCATATTCTCCTCGTTGCAACACAAGGGATATCAGTACAGACCAAGGTGCCACACCAACGTAGCCACTGCTTCACCCGTGTCGGTCTACGCCGGACAGGTCCCTCACAGCTTATGCTACCTAAAAGGGTATCCCCAGATCCGGGTTAGGATCTATGAAACTCCGATGCAAAGCCCACAAATATAAAGCAATCAAAGCAAAGCAATTGAAAACATAAGTATGATCTAATCCTAAGGTACACCTCACTTTTTAATGTCCCCAACTGAGTCGCCAGTTCTGTGATCGGTGAAAATAGAACTGACTGTTTTTTAGCTGGTTTCGCGAAATGTCGCGGTAAGCAAGAGTCGCCACCGTCTTTTATGTTCTCCAATATGGAAAGGACAAAAGCACAACAAAATTCCTTATTCGAGAATGTTTCTCGATTCGGGAGGTAGATTTATAGAAAGGGAAGGTGTTAGCACCCTTTCTATCTGTGGTTATCCATGGGCTCTTAGGTACTTGCTCTTATGTTTTCAAAATTTGTTTGCTTTTCAAGTGTGTCTGGGTTTTGGAAAAGTTTTGTTTGAAAAATTTCTAAGTAACTCTTGTATCTGTCCTCAAGAGTGTATGAAAAATTTGTTTGAAAACTTTTAGAAAGTGTGAGTGCGAAAAGTTGTTTTGTTTGTTTGAAAAGAGCAAGTACTTAAGAGAATCTACCTACTCTAAGGAATTAAGCTGTGTAAGCGTCCTTTAGATAGTGCTATCCCACCATTGAGAGGTAGGTAGCACCGTCGTTGGAGGTGTTCGGGTCAATTCGATTATCGGGACATGTGTGGTCATCGAAGCAACAGTGGGACATCTTAGTGGTAACCCTAATGTCTTAGATCCTTTATATCCGAGGCAACCGTTTCGAGGCAACTGGATCTTTTAGTCAGAAGGGCGACCTCTAAGACACCCTATACTTGATGACCACATTCGAGGCAACCAGTGAGGCGTACCCTAGGAGTGGCATGTGCTTGTGTGTTGTTTTCAGGTTATGTTTATCTTGTACATGTTATTTGTGAGCTACAGATTGGTTTTATTTACATACATTCTTGCAGGCATATTAGCAGTTAGGGGTGCGGAAAGTAAATTGCGGAAATGTAAATTCTAACTATTACAAGGCGCGGGTCTATACATCGCCAAAAACACAAAAACCCGTTTTGGAAAAGTAAATGCAGAAAATTAAAGAAAGCAATAACATCCTAATTACTATTACATCCTCTGTACAGATACATAAATATAATTAGAATAAATAAATACGCGCGAAAGAATTAAATCGGGAACGTCCTAAGGGTTTTGACCCTTTTTGAAAAGAATTGAATTTTTTGTCCTTTTTGTAATTAATGAAATTAAAATTATGACTAATTAATTAATTAATTATTTAATTAAAGAAAAAATGTTTTTGTATTTTTTATATTTTTTAATGAAAATAAAATAAAAAGAATTAAAATTAAAAGTTAACCTAATTCTAAATTGTTTTTAGTTATTATAAAGAAAAGAGATTAAAATTGACCTAATTAAACTATTTTTTGTTAGTATTTTATTTAAAAAAATAACATGAAATTAATAATAATAATAACATTAGTTATTTTTTGATTTTTTTTATGAAAATATTAGTTATGTTAATAATACTAGTAATTAATAAAAAAAGAATTATGAAAGAAAAGAAAAATAAAAAGATAAAAAGGAATAACAAAACCAAAGGGGGGGGGGGGGGGGGGGGGGTTGGTCAGAAACTGAGGGTGTTAATCTGGAATTTAGGCCCATTAGGACTCCAAGCCCGTTGACTTCTGGAATTGCCCATGTGCACATTGACTGAAGAACATGGTGCTCCTTCTCTTGTAGCCATTGGATTTGCATTAGGAGACACCTGGCTGGCTGATACGCTGGACTCCATGGTGGAACATGGTTGTGAATCTGCATGTGATTATGGTATGAAAAATATGAAACAAATATTGGGGGACCTGGGAATCGAACCCAGGTCCCAATGGTTGATGGACAGCGCATTCACCACTGGGCCATGTGCCTGTAATTGTTAATAAAATATGCAAATAATATAATATAAGAAAAAGCAAATCAAATGCTGAACAAAAAAACAAAACGCGTGCTATATTCAAACCCACCAACCACATGGCAACACGCAGTCATCTTCTTCATATTTTCCTGTAAAATGAAAGTTAGATAGCGGGGGTTTTAAACCCCCACGAAATACAAACGCCAAAAATAGCGATTAGATCTGTAGCACATATAAAAAGGGCGCGAGGGTGTCAACGTGTTCGTCTCATCAAGCCGGTTTCAACCATGGGTCTTAGACGTTCTGATTTTACAGTATGTGAAAAGCCCTAAATCAAAAGCTCTGAAAACCCTAAGATTTAACCATGGTGATTTGCGTTTCAGGGGCTCTCAGAGCAATTGAACCCTACCATTAGCTTCCTATGAGTTCTATGAACATGAAACAATCCACAAAACACATCAAACACGCATGAATAATGATATGTAATTCAAAAAAATATGTGCAAACCGTACGACTGTGGTGGACGATTCCTTGAGTGTTGGGGCTTGTTTATGATTGCAAATCGTTCCTGGGAGTGTTGGGAACGTGTTAGAAGCAAGAAAAGTGTTTGAATTGTGCTGGAATATGGATTTCAGTTTGTGAATTTCTTTGGAATTTTTGGAATTGGTTCTGGCCGTTTTAGGTGTCTCTAGCTCGTGCTTTCTGTTGGAGAGGCTTGCATATATGTGTATGAATGCAATCAAGTGACATTAGGAGCCTTAAACCATTGCAATGATGTTTTGAGATTCTTCATAACCACCATTAAAGGAACTTGCCATGTTTGTTCAAATTTGAATTTCCATGCTTAAAATGGACTTGGCACGAATTTGGTAGGTGTATTATGCTTCATGAAGGCTAATCAAACCACAAGATACCATTTAATCAATTTTTTTGATTTTACTTGAATTATTATGGATTAAAATGAATTAAATCCATAAAAATTAAATAAAAATAGAAAAATAATTATTTGGTCTTGAAATTGATTATGGGACACGTGGGTGGCATGACAAGGCTGAATCAAGTGGAAAAAAGTGGTCCCTTTTGTCAAAAATTGAAGTTTCAAGGATAGTTGACTTTTGCCATTTCACAAAAATTTCCCAACTTCTCCAATGCATATCTTGCTCAATTTTGATCATATGAACATGTTCTTGGACATTTTGGAAAGGTCTTGAAGTCCTCTAACCAATGCTTTTGGTCCCATGTCATTTTGATTTACCAATCTCAAGTTATGGTCTTTGACTTAAAATGCCTTTTTGTTGACTTTTAAAAATGACCTATAATGTTGAAATTGATAACTTTTTGTGAGAGCATTTCTTGGACTTGGAATGTGAAGATTAGTTGTAGGAAATGTCCTCCCCTTAAAAATGAGCATTGGATGGGATTTTTCTGATGAACCATGAAAAAGTTATGCCTTGGTCAAGTTACAGTTGACTTTTCAACTGTCCAAAAATAGAAACTTTTGCATCTTGATGATTTTTGAGCCATGCTTGTGGAATCATGATCAAGACTTGATCAAATGATGATTGTGGCTTCAAAATAAGATGTTGACCAAAAATTTTGACTTTTGACTGCCAAATGACCATTTTACCCCTATAGTTGATTGTGAAGCAATTAGGGTTTTTGACTGTGCAACTTGACCTTGTGAGCCTTGAAACTTAACATGTAGATGCTTGACAATGTTTATAGGCATATGTGACTTGATTGAGCCCTTGAATACCTCAACTTCCTTGCAAGAACCAAAACCCTAATTTGACTGGCTTATGAGGGTGTTTGAACTGTGCAACCCTTGAGTAGACTTGAGCAAATTGAAATGATGCTTGTCAAAACTTTGAAGAATATGGGAGGGAAAATTTTGGGGTACAACACTTCACTTTAGTGCATAAGACACAAAGGACTCTGCATGCTTGCCTTGGATTCACAAGGCAAAGGGCTTCTCTAGACTTAACTTCAATTCACTAGACAAATGACTTCCTACATGCTTTTAATTCACAAGGCAAGAGCCTCATTCATGTGTGCTTCGACCCATAAGGAAAGGCTCCCTCTTCAACTCTCCTTGGATGCACAAGGAAAAGGCTCCCTCTGTGCGTGCCTTCAGCGTACAAGGCAAATACTCCCTTTTTCAATGTGTCTTTATTCACAAGGCCAAGACCCTTTCGACTGGCCTTTGATTCACAGAGCAATGGCCTCCCTCATGCTAGCATCCATAAGGCATTGGCTCCTTTTGTGCTGGTTACGACTGGGAAATGGTTCCCTTTGAAACTGCTTGCATCGACACTGTCTCTGAACCCTTCAACATATGATTGCCACATTATGAGCATACATTGGTGGCTCATTCTAAGAATGCACAAGGCATACATGTGGGCTATTCGAAAGACACACGAAAGGGCCATTCGAAGGATATATATGTGGTCCATTCGAAGGAGACACATAATTATTGAAAATAAGTTTGTCTTATGATGAGTCTTGGTCCATGTTGCTTGCTAGCCCGAAATCCAATATGTTGCCAAGCCCTAAGCCTCATGCACAATTGCATTCAAAGGAGGTAACAAGAGAAGTTTCGACTGGCCAGAAAGGATTTTTCGTTTGGGCCAGTTGAAGAGTTTTAGATCAAGCTACCAAGAAAAATAGGGGCTCAATCAGAGAAGCCCCAATGATGAGAATTAGAGCCATTCGAAGGAGGCAACCCTGGGCCAATCGAAGAGTAAAGATTGAGGGTATTCGAAGGAGTCAAATGTGTCCAGGTTCACCCTAAAGCTCAAAGGGGGTAGGAACTCATCAAAAAAAGGAAATCCCTTAATGTGTCTGATTTGGCCTTCAAAGCCTAGTTAATGGTTGTCCCTTGCCATTTCTATGCTATGACCCTCTCTCCATCTCCTATAAATACACAACACTTCTACAAGCCAGAGGGTACAGACAAGATACATATGCACAAAGACAGACTACACACACATACTGCCTCATACACGCTACCTCATAAGCCACACCAAAATTCTCAAAAATCTCATAAGTGGTCAAGTTCGAAACACCCTTTGATGGAACCCTCCGTCCAAATTCACATCCAAATCGTGTCCCTGGGGTTTGCACAGACGCATGCCCATCCTTGCACAAGCCATCTCACGCTCAGGATTGCAGATCGAAGCGCCTCCAGTTGGTAAAAAATTCCAGTCTCATTCAATCTATAATTTAAACTCATGTGGATTTCATGTTCATATTACTATTGTTGTTTGCGAATGATTTAACGTAATATATGTAAGTTGTAGTACCCAAACGCAGGATAAGATGGCTAGGACTTTCGAAACTGGTCACTTTTGATACCTATAGTATAGATCATTGCAGATCGAGACAACCCCAGATTCGAGTTCAGGGGCTGATTTTGAGTGGAATAGGTTCTTCTTGTTTGGTTTTGAAACTAACAAACTTGCAGGATTCAATCTTAGTTTCTTTTATTTCGATTGAACAACTAGCTCATACTGTAAAGGAAGGTGTGTGCTGGATGATGGACCTGGGTTTGAATCCCAGGTCAGGAATTTTAATTTCCGTTCTAACATGTTTGTTTGCAGATCCAGTACTGGCATATCCCACGTGCACACCATACATTTTAAGACCCTAACCATCACATCACAACTGATCCAAATCCATGCGCCTCAACATTCAGCCTATGGTGCACCCTCTGAAGGCCAACAAAACTGAAGTTAGGCGCAGCCTGGACTTCTCCTGGAATTGGGCCAAAGAAATTTCAATCACATCCCCTTCCTGCTAGTTATCATCCAGGCCCATTTTCCTAATTTTGTTTCGTTTCTTTCATTACTTATTGCTTTTATTCTTTTTATTTAATAATTATAAAAATCAGAAAAAATTAGGTTTAATTATTTTTTTTAATTGATTAATTAATCACTTTAACTTTATTTTATCCAATTTAAAATCAATAGACCTAGGATGTAATCAAATTTTGTATTATAATCAAAATAAAACACAAAAAAGATTTCCTTTTACCTTAGGATTTTTAGGCGTATTTTCAATTCGTGCTCTTATTTTAAATTTCGCATTTTTTATATTATTAATGTACCTGCTCTTGGGTTGTAATAGAACAACTAGGACATTTACTGCTTTTGTCCCCCCAAGTGTAGGACATGTAAATATCCCCCTCCCCGAAGCTGTGTAATAGTGTAGGATCTATATTCCCGCATTTTATTTTATTTATAATATTAACTGTTAGATGTATGGTAATAGGATTGTATGGCAAGAATAAAACAAAACGCTAGCAAACCTAACACAAAAGACAAAAATAACTGAATACAACACACTTGCACATATACACCTCTAGGGTACTCCCACTTTGGTTGCCTTCGGAAAATAACACAATCATGTCCCTCGAAAGTAGGGATGCTTTAGCAAAGATCCTCGAATTGAAAGATCATAGTCCCTTGATGACCCTACGGTGTTGCCTTTCGGTAAATGATCTAGTCCCATAAAAAAATTGCTAAAGTGTCTCTATATGTTGCCTTTATGAACGTACGATGACCCACGAATGTAAATCATACATCCAAACGACTATGGGTACCTACTCACTAATAGTAGGATAGCCTTGTCTAAAAGAAATGAGGAAAAGAACGACCATTTCGATTAAAGTAGATAGCTGTTAGATGCTTGCTCAAACAAACTTTTTACACCTACACAAAAACCTTTCAAAATATTTTCAAAAATGCTTTATTAACACTCTTGAGGACTGATACAAGAGTTATCATAAAGAAAATCTTCGCACTAAGGCATTTTCAAAAATACTTTTCAAAACACACACAAAAGCACAAGGTATTTTTCAAATGAGCTAAGCATCTAAGAGCCCGTAGATAACTACGGATGGAAAGGGTGCTAACACCTTCCCTTTCCATAATCTACCCCTCTTACTCAGAAATAATCTTGAAAGGTCTTTTTCTGTTCTTTTCACCCTTTCCTTTGTTGGATAAAAGAAAAGTCGATGGCGACTCTTGCTTACCGCAACATTTGCGAACACAAATGTAAAACCAGTATAATAGTCAGTTCTTCCACCGTATCACAGAACTGGCGACTCTGCTAGGGAATTAAGAAAAAGTGGGGTTACCTTAGAGTTAGTTCATTTTAAAATTTCTTTCCTTGTTTTCTTTGGTTGCTTTAATTTTAAGGGTTTTGTTTGGGTTTACTTGTAAAGATCCTACACCCGGATCTGGGCCACCTTTTAGGTAAGTAGCAATAGATCGTGGGAACTGTGCGGGGTATACCGACACGGTTGAAACGATAGCTACATTGGTGTAACACATTTGTTGGTACCGGTAGCTCTTGAGTAGTCAAGGAGAATACGGGGCCGCTGTGTGGTATCATGAAGCACCAACTCACCTTAGAACCTTTAATTGAACAACTTCTCCATTAGGAAGTAGTGAGATATCCGGATTTGGTGCAGTCCTAAGTTGGTTGATACTCGATACTATACTCATTGAGATCTGACTTCCGGGATATTTCGGTCGCCAATAAAGAGGCTTGTGCTGAAACAATGTGCGGTGAATAAAGACCAGTGATATTGAGATTCCCTAGAACTCGGTTACTATTATTAGGACAGGTTAAACCAACTAAAACTTCAATAGGGTACTTACCTACAAACCCCATGCAAGCCTGAACCTAAGGCTACTTGTGTGACTTGTTTGCTTTCACTGTCTAACAACTTGAACTCATTGCAGGGCTTTGTTTGTACTCATTGCAAGACTTGTTTGTAGTCTTTATCCAATAACTTGGATTTCCTGCAAGACATACTTGTCTTCATCACCTTACATTTTTATAGGTTATGATGAACTATACGCCTAGAAAGGGACAAGGAGATCTATTTTCCTATAGCCAATGCGGGCAAGAGACCAAAGTACGACAACTTGAGTCAGAGGATATGACCCACTTGACATGGTGAGCTTGATTCTCGTAGAAGGACCTTCAACAATACGAAGTTTTTCAATTAAAAGCTGCAGTCGGATTCTAACTGTTTCTTGTGTTTACCCCACGAGATCCTGGAAAACATTGCATGCATGTCATTACACAGCAGGTCTTCCAGTACAGGTTTCTCATTTTCTCGCTGTTTATTTCAGCAAGGAAAATGGATCTCAAACAGAACGACAGAGATCTCGAAACTCAAGATGCCCAGTTCAAGGAAATGTTCCTAAAACTATCCAAGGGGAAAGAGGAATTGAAAGCACTCCTTGCTGGGAACTTGACCGAGAAAAATCCCGACAACAACAAAAATGACCAGTTGAAACAACTGCAGGCTGATTGGGAAGGATGAGAATCCAAATGAGTAGTCAAATAGCCCTTATCCAAAGTCTATCTCAGGAACAAGAAGAGTTGAGGATTCTCATCAGCAAGCTTCATCAAGACAAATACAATAGTCTGGGGAAAACTGCTAGAGCTTGGGGCCTAATCAATGATCAATCTCTCATAGCAGATAGGGAATTGGGTGACATGTTCATGCAGGAGCACGTTGAAAATAGGATCAGGAGCGGTGAAGTTCAGGGGACCGCATCTTCAGGTGCTCAGAAGAAGCCATACAATGAGAAGAAAGAGTCTAATGTTGTGTACAATCAGAAGGGCCACAATAAGAGTAATCTCAACCAATCTGTGAGGGTAGTGCAGACCTCTATTCCCACACCAATGCAGCAACAACGACAAGGAAATTAGCGTAGGAAGGACACACCCAAAAGGCACTTCACCAAAATCAACATGTCCTTGACTCAGGTATTGCAACACATGTTGAAGATGGAGTTGATTACGTTAAAGGATCCTCCTCGGAATCCCAATGTCTCCGCTCCTAGCTATCATCTTGATACAATATGCGCATACCATTCCAATAGTCCTGGACATGATACGAATGACTGTTGGGCATTGAAAAATAAGATTCATGACTTGATCAACGAAGGAGTGCTGGAGTTCACACAAGATGGTCAGACTAAATTTTTCTGCCATCCCTCAAAGGCACACCATCTGAAGTGACAAGTTCAGACAAAGAGGCTTTTTTGTTCATTACAATTTTCAAGTTTTAATTTTCTTTTGATTGTTCAAACACTTATTTCATGTCAAACATTGTTATTCCATTAATGCATTGCATATGTTTGTCTTGAATTGATGCATTCGTTGTCACTATATTGAAACTATGCTTTTACTTCCTTTTTGTGATATTCAACTCTCGATTGAAAGCTGTAAGCCTTTAGAGGGAGGATGACGAAAAAGATATTATAATCTCTACAATATGCTTTTGAATAAATCATGTTGATGATGTACAGGTGTTGTTTCAAATCCTAAACATTAGAGTGATAAGGAATATAATCCTTAGTCAACCCCTTTGATATTAAGAAGCAGGAGTTTTTCTTTTCACACAAACTAAAACCCTTAATCATAACCTGGGGCAGGGTAGTTTTCTCAGTTAATTTAGATGTGCATTCAGTTGCACGCTCTACCTTCATACACGTCAAAAAGTGTAGAAGATGCCCTCCAAAAGATGATGTTGGTTCCACATAATCGTCAAGACAGGCAGTCATTATCTCTCAAAATAAAAGCCCGTTAAGTCAAAAACCTATGAAGGAGACTTAAGAAAAACCGAGGCATCCCGCTGACTGTAATCATAAGAAACAGTTCAGGAAAAAGTAGGGATAACAAAAAAAAGAGGTCCTACAAATCCTCAACAAAAAAGAAAAGGTTACCGAAATGACTGCTTCTCAAATAAACTTTCAGTATCCGAACCATCACCGAAATATCAGGGCCAAGATTCTAAAACTCAATTGGGATCTAAACGCACAATTAACTGAGTATAGGACTAAAGAACATCACGAAGTACGGGTTGGATAAAAATAAATTTCAAGCCTTTATACTTTGTTTCTTAAACCGTGAACCAGGCCACGTTACAACCCTTAAAAGTTGTAGTTGAAGCATGGGTCAGTTTGAAAGCATACTGTTACAAAAAGGTATCCTGACTCCTGTAAAGTTTTCTATAAATCTTGAGTTGACATCACATTCTTACAAAAAAATTTTGTTTTACTAAAAAATGAATTTTTAAACTTCAAGACAGACATAAGCTTTGCATTTTTATAAATGCCACTATTTGCATATGACTAATTGTTCAACAATAGAGAAATTTGCACAACAAATATTCAAGGAACCAAATCCTCTCAATGGATAAAATCACCTCAGTTGGAAAGACATTTCCAGTAACATGACTTTCATAATCAAGGGGCATAGCATGGTGTCCAGCTGATCTGGGGCAGTCAAGTCAAGATTCGGGAAATCTCTCAAAAGTGCCAAATAGCCAGGGGCAGATCTCCATTTGAATCACTTGGGGAATTGGAAATGAAATCCAGCAACGAATCACGTACAATCAAGAAAACATTTTCTGGAAGTGCTACAACATTCGCTACTATGGGCAGTAACAATTCTCTGCACCCTGTGAACGTGGACATAGTCAGAAAATACTACGCAAAAAAGACCCGCTAGGTTGACTGGCCTAGGCAAAAATAAGGGCATCCCGGCGAACCAAAAGAGTTCAAGAAAAAATTAGGGACATATAAATAAAATTGTACACCCGGAAAGTCGAAAACCTGAAAAGGCGGCTTGGGCAAAAAAGAGTATCCCGGTGGACTGAAAATCTGAAAGGACAGTCTAGCCAAAAGTTAGGGATTAAAGCGTACGACTATGTCATGTTATCTCGTCACTTGTCTATCAGTAGAAGGCTTATCACCTAGATCAAAATTTACTCAAGACTCTAGGAGTTGGGATAACATTCAAACCATATACAAAATCCACGTAGATACTTTCTCCAGCGGGTACAGAGATAGAGACGTCCTCCTACAAAGTCATTGCTACATATTCTCAGCATACAACCTAATAAGGTAAGGCGTTCTTATATCACCGCAGAGAAAAAAAATCCCCAACTACTGCTCCGACATCTAGAAAAAATTCCCCAGTGAATTCACCAAGCTTCTCAGGATTCCCCAACAGGATTTCATGAATCCCCGAACAGTGCATGGAGTTTTCATTCCCCAACGGAGTTTATTTCTATAACTACGGAAATCTATATCCCTGCATGTAACTTCAACATATTTGAAAACCAACATTCTTAATCCTGAGCAACAATAAGGGATTTATTTTCCCTAATTCTGCAACAGAACAACTAACACGTCCATACATTGCATTCATACATCATTTCTACAAACATCATAGCATATGCAACATAAATGCATATATCACAATCTCATTTATTTTGAGAGCATCATGCAATTCATACATCATGTCATCACATGAAACTGATTTCGCCTTTTCAGGTTAAATTAGCAGACAAACAAACACTATCAACCTATACAGCATGTCAAAGATTAATACCCGAAACCAGACTGGGAAACTATCTACACGACCAAGTTGTATGAACTCCCGAAGCAAGACGAGATTACCAACAAGTACAGCAGGTCAAAGATTAATTCCCGAAACCAGACGGGGAACTATCTATGTGACCAACAAAACAAGTTCTAGATTAATACCTGTAACAAGCCAGGACAACTATTTGTGGACGACTGATTGTAGATTAATACCTGGAACCAGACAAGAAACTATCTACATGAGCAAATTATAGATTAATACCTGAAACCAGATAGGAAAACTATCTACATGAGAAGATTGAAGATTAATACCTGAAACCAGATGGGAAAACTATCTTTCTTTCTAAGGTCAGAGATTAATACTTGTAACCAGCCATGACAACTATCTCAACAACCAACAAAAACAAGTTCCAGATTAATACCTGTAACAAGCCAGGACAACTATTTGTGGACGACTAATTGTAGATTAATACCTGAAACCAGATAGGAAAACTATCTACACGAGAAGATTGAAGATTAATACCCAAAACCAGAAGGGAAAACTATCTTTATTTCTAAGGTCATAGATTAATACCTGAAACTAGCCAGGAAAACTATCTCAACAACCGACAAAAATGAGTTCTAGATTAATACCTGTAACAAGCCAGGACAAGTATCTATGGACGACCGATTGTAGATTAATACTTGTAACAAGCCAGGAAAACTATATACATGAGCAGATTGAAGATTAATACCTGTAACAAGCCAGGAAAACTATCTTGCTTTCTAACGTCAAAGATTAATACATGTAACTAGCCAGGACAACTATCACAATGACCGATAAAAACAAGTTCCAGATTAATACATGTAACTAGCAAGGACAACTATCTGTGGACGATCGATTGTAGATTAATACCTATAACAAGCCAGGAAAACTATCTACATGAGCAGATTGAAGATTAATACCTGTAAAAAGCCAGGAAAACTATCTTTCTTTCTAATGTCAGAGATTAATACCTGAAACCAGCTAGGGAAACTATCTCAACATCCAACAAAAGTAAGTTCTAGATTAGTACCTGAAACAAGACATGACAACTATCTGTGAATGACTGATTGTAGATTAATACCTAAAACCAGACAGGAAAGATATCTACATGACCAAATGAAGCAATCTTACACGGGTTCCTTCTCATGATCTCCAGATGTAGTCTAACATGGACCCATACTGAAGCAATCTTACATGGGTTCCTTCTCAACTTTCATGATGCAGTCTAACACTGACCCATCCTGAAGCAATCTTACACGGGTTCTTTCTTAACTTTCCAGATGTAGTCTAACATGAACTCATCCTGAAGCAATCTTACACAGGTTCCTTCTCAACTTTCCAAATGTAGTATAAGACGGACTCATCCTGAAGCAATATTACACGAATTCCTTCTCAACTTTCCAGATGCAGTCTACCACAGACTCATCATGAAGCAATCTTACACGGGTTCCTTCTCAACTTTCCAGATGCAGTCTAACACGGACTCATCCTAAAGCAATCTTACACGGGTTCCTTCTCAACTTTCCAAATGCAGTATAACACAGACTTATCCTGAAGCAATCTTACATAAATTCCTTCTCAAATTTCCAGATGCAGTCTAACACTGACTCATCCTGAAACAATCTTACACGGGTTCCTTCTCAAATTTCCAGATGTAGTCTAACATGGACTCATCCTAAAGCAATCTTACACGGATTCCTTCTCAATCTCCGGATGTAGTCTAACACGAATTCATCCTGAAGCAATCTTACATGGATTCCTTCTCAAATTTCCAGATGCAGTCTAACACGGACTCATCCTGAAACAATCTTACACCGGTTCCTTCTCAAATTTCCAGATGTAGTCTAACACGGACTCATCCTGAAGCAATCTTACACGGATTCCTTCTCAATCTCCGGATGTAGTCTAACACGAATTCATCCTGAAGCAATCTTACACAAATTCCTTCTCAAATTTCCAGATGCAGTCTAACACGGACTCATCCTGAAACAATCTTACACGGGTTCCTTCTCAAATTTCTAGATGTAGTCTAACACGGACTCATCCTGAAGCAATCTAACACGGATTCCTTCTCAATCTCCGGATTTAGTCTAACACGAATTCATCCTGAAGCAATCTTACACAAATTCCTTCTCAAATTTCCAGGTGCAGTCTAACACAGACTCATCCTGAAACAATCTTACATGGATTCCTTCTCAATTTCCAGATGCAGTCTAACACGAACTCATCCTGAAGCAACCCTACACAGGCTCCTTCTAATACATTTCCAGATAGCAGTTAATTTCATTCTCCATAGCAAATTATTGTGAAGCCTGGAGTTCAAACATAAAACAACAAAATTTTCTAGATATAATTCCTCAATAGAGCCTTGGACAACTAATGTTACTAGATTCTATCCCCCACAGAGTCTCCCTTAAGCAGGAGAACAACAAAAATCAACCTTCCCCGATGGAATCCTCCTCAGTTAGAAGGAACATGAATTCCCCACAAAGGGACCTCTTATGAAGTCATCACCTACTTTGAAAGGCATCTTTAAGCCCATCTCCGACAACTCCCAGTCATCTTTTCCAAATGGCATCTTTAAGGCCATTCCCTACACAGTCAATCATCACATCATGTGAGTGTAAATTTCTGGGCACTCTAGTGTACAATCATCTTCCACCTTCAGATCACGAAAGGCAAACAAGCCTATCTAAATCTCCAGGTTTAAGAAAATTGAACAGGGGCAGCTGTTGTACCTCAAAATTTACCCTCTCATGATTTCCAAGATCTTCCCTTTGCATGGTGGTTACAAACACTTACTTAAGGAAAACAAAACTTTTGGAGATAATCAAGTGTCTTTTGTTGGCATCTGAACAGGGTATTTTGATTGGCATCTGAGCAAGCTTCGATTGGGCACTGAACTTCCTTTGACGCAAGCCTGATTCACAATATTCGATTGGGTGTTGGGCCTCCATTGATCAAGTTTAATTCATAAGGCTTCGACTGTGCATTGGCTGCTTCTGGCTTGCCTTCGATTCAGAAGGAAAGAACTTCATACATGCCTGCTTCGATTCACAAAGTAGTAGTCCCCTGCAGACAAGTTTTGATTGAACCCCTAAAACCCTTCGATCAAGCTTTAGGTCCACAAGTATCATTCCAGCAGTGCCTTCTCTATGCTTTCCTTCAACGAATAAGACACAAAGACCTCTTCATGCTTGCCTTGGATTCACAAGGCAAAGGGCTTCTCCAGACTTACCTTCAATTCACTAGGAAAATTACTTCCTACATGCTTTCTATTCACAAGTCAAGATCCTCTTTCATGTGTACTTCGACCCATAAGGAAAGTCTCCCTCTTCAACTTTCCTTGGATACACAAGGCAAAGGCTCCCTTTGTGCGTGCCTTTAGTGCACAAGGCAAATACTCCCTTTTCAATTTGTCTTCGATTCACAAGGCCAAGACCCTTTCGACTGGCCTTCGATTCATAAAGTAATGGACTTGCTCATGCTAGCATCCATAAGGCATTGGCTCGCTTTGTACTAGTTTCAACTGGGCAATGGTTCCCTTCGAAACTGCTTGCGTCAACTCTGTCTCTGAACCCTTCAACACATGATTGCTACATTATGAGCACACATTGGTGGCCCATTCGAAGAATGCACAAGGCATACATGTTGGCTATTCGAAAGACACACGAAAGGGCCATTTGAAGGATATATATGTGGTTCATTTGAAGGAGACACATAATTATTGAAAATAAGTTTGTCTTATGATGAATCTTGGTCCAAGTTATTTGTTGGCCCAAAATCCAACATGTTTCCAAGCCCCAAGCCTCCTGCACAATTGCATTTGAAGGAGTTAATAAGAGAAGTTTCGACTGGCCAGAAAGGAGTTTTCATTTGGGCCAGTTGAAGAGTTTCAGATCAAACTACCAAGACAAATAACGGCTCAATCGAAGAAGCCCCAATGATGAGAATTGGAGCCATTCAAAGGAGGAAACCCTGGTCCAATTGAAGAGCAAGATTGAGGGTATTCGAAGGATCCAAATGTGTCCAGGTTCACCCTAAAGCTCAAAGGGGTAGGAACTCATCAAAAAAGGCAATCCCTTAATGTGTCTGATTTGGCCTTCAAAGCCTAGTTAATGGTTTTCCCTTGCCATTTCTATTCTATGACCCTCTCTCCATCTCCTATAAATACACAACACTTCTACAAGCCAGAGGGTATAGACTAGATACATACGCATAAAGACAGACTACACACATACTGCCTCATACACGCTGCCTCAGAAGTCACACCAAAATTCTCAAAAATCTCATAAGTGGTTAAGTTTGAAACACCCTTTCATGGCACCCTCCGTCCAAATTCACATCCAAATCGTGTCCCCGGGGTTTTCACAAATGCATGCCCACCCTTGCAAAAGCCATCTCACGCTCAGGATTGCAGATCGAAGCGCCTCCAATTGGTAAAAAAATTTAGTCTCATTCAATCTATAAGTTAAACTCATGTGTATTTCATGTTAATATTATTATTGTTGTTTGTGAATGATTTAACATAATATATGTAAGTTGTAGTACCCAAACGCTGGGATACCATGGCTAGGACTTTTGAAACTGGTCACTTTTGAAACCCATGGTATAGGTTGTTGCAGATCGAAACAACCCTAGATTCGAGTTCAGGGGTTGATTTCGAGTGGAAGAGGTTCTTCTTTTTGGTTTTGAAACTAACAAACTTGCAGGATTCAATGCTAGTTTCTTTTATTTCGATTGAACAGCTAGCTCAGACGGTAAAGGAAGGTGTGCGTTGGATGAAGGACCTGGGTTCGAGTCCCAGGTCAGGAATTTTCATTTTCATTCTAATATGTTTGTTTGTAGATCCAGTACTAGCATATCCCATGCGCACGTCATACATTTTCAGATCCTAACCATGAGATCACATCTGATCTAGATCCATGCCCTTAACATGCAGCCAATGGTGCACCCTCTGAAGGCCAACAACACTGAAGTTAGGCGCAACCTGAACTTCTCCTTGAATTGGGCCAAAGAAATTTCAATCACACCCCGTGTCTGCTAGTTAGTATCCAAGCCCATTTCCCTGTCTTTGTTTTGTTTCTTTCATTACTTATTGCTTTTAGTCTTTTTATTTAATAATTATAAAAATCACAAAAAATTAGGTTTTAATTATTTTTAATTAAAATTAATTTTGTTAATTGATTAATTAATCACTTTAACTTTATTTTATCCAATTTAAAATCAATAGACCTAGGATCTAATAAATTTTATTTCATAATCAAAATAAAACAAAAAAAAAGATTTCCTTTTACCTTATGATTTTTAGGCGTATTTTTAATTCACACGCTTATTTTAAATTTCGCATTTTTTATTATTAATGTACCTACTCATGGGTTGTAATAGAACAACTAGGACATTTACTGCTTTTATCCCCCCAAGTGTTGGACATGTAAATATACCCCTCCCCGAAGCTGTGTAATAGTGTAGGATCTATATTCCCGCATTTTATTTTCTGTACAATATTAACTATTAGATGTATGGTAATAGGATTATATGGAAAGAATAAAAAAAAACGCTAGCAAACCTAACACAAAATGAAAAAAATAACTGAATACAACACATTTTCACATATACACCTCTAGGGTACTCCCACTTTGGTTGCCTTCGGAATATAAAATAGTCCCGTCCCTTGAAAGTAGGGATGCTTTAGCAAAGATCCTCGAATCAAAAGACCATAGTCCCTTGATGACCCTACGGTGTTGCCTTTCAGTAAATGATCTAGTCCCTTAAAAAAATTTCTAAAGTGTCTCTATATGTTGCCTTTATGACTGTACGATGACCCACGAATGTACCTCATACATCCAAACGACTATGGCTACCTACTCACTAATAGTAGGATAGCCTTGTCTAAAGGAAAGGAGGAAAAGAACGACCATTTTGAGTAAAGTAGATAGCTGTTAGATGCTTGCTCAAATAAACGTTTTACACCTACACAAAAACATTTCAAAATATTTTCAAAAATGCTTTATCAACACTCTTGAGGACTAATACAAGAGTTATCATAAAGAAAATCTCCGCACTAAGGCATTTTCAAAAATACTTTTCAAAACACACACAAAAGCACAAGGTATTTTTCAAATGAGCTAAGCATCTAAGAACCCATAGATAACTACAGATGGAAAGGGTGCTTACACCTTCCCTTTCCATAATCTACCCCCTTACTCAGAAATAATCTCGAAAGGTCTTTTTCTGTTCTTTTCACCGTTTCCTTTGTTGAATAAAAGAAAAGTCGGTGGCGACTCTTGCTTATTGCAAAATTTGCGAACACAAACGTAAAACCAATATAACGATCGGTTCTGCCACCGTATCACAGAACTGGCGACTCTGCTGGGGAATTTAGAAAAAATGGGGTTAACTTAGAGTTAGTTCATTTTAAAATTTCTTTCCATGTTTTCTTTTCTTGCTTTAATTTTAAGGGTTTTGTTCGGGTTTACTTGTAAAGATCCTACACCCGGATCTGGGGCATCTTTTAGGTAAGTAGCAATAGACCGTGGGGACTGTGCGGGGTATACAGACACGGTTGAAACGATAGCTATATTGGTGTGACATATTTGTTGGTACCGGTAGTCCTTGAGTAGTCAAGGAGAATACAGGGCTGCTGTGTGGTGTCATGAAGCACCAACTGACCTTAGAACCTTTAATTGAACAACTTGGCCATTAGGAAGTAGTGAGATAACAGGCTTTGGTACAATCTGGAGTTGGTTGATACTCAATACTAAAGTCATTATGATCTAAATTACGAGATATTTCGATCACCAATTGTTGTACCCAAAAATTTTCCCTCCCATATTTCTCAAAACATTTCAAGAAAGATCCTCAAGTTGCTCAAGGTAGTCTAAGGGTTGGCTAGACAAGCTCTCTCCTAAGGCAGTCTACCTCAAATTAGGGTTTCATGTTGCATAAAGATAATTGAGTCCAAGTGAGTCCAAATGGTCACCAATGTCCTAATATGTTCTCAAGACCATCCATGTCAAGTTTCAAGTCTTGCAGAGGAAGTTTGCTCAGTCAATTGCTCAAAGGCCTGAAAATCGTCTATGCTAGGGCAAAAGTCAACTGTGGCCCATATACAGTCAAACTTCAATATTTTTGGTCAACATACTCATTTTGAAGTATATTTCATCATTTGATCAAGGTTTGATCATGATTCATCAAGGATTGCTCATAATTCATCAAGATTCAAAAGTTGCTAAATTAGGGTTTTGTAGGAAAAGTCAACTCAACTTTTACCAAGCATAACTTTCTCATACTTTATGATAAATGGCCCATCCAAAGCTCATTTTGAATAGGATGCAATTACCTACAATCCATCTTCAGCTCCCAAGTTCAAAATATGCACTCACAAGAAGTTATGAATTTGGACATTATAGGTCATTTTGGAAAGTCAACAAAAACACCTTTTTGTGTCAAAGCTTCATACATGAGAATGGAATATCAAAATGAGATTAGACCAAAGGGGTTGCCTATATGACATCTCAAGATTTCTAAAAAGTCCAAAAACACCTCCAAAGAGTCAAAATTGAGGAAGTTATGCATTGGTGAAGTTGACTTTTTTTGCAAAATTGCCAAAAGTCAACTATCCCTAAAACTTCAATTTTTGCCAAATGGGCTCAATCCTTTTCACTTGTTTTGAGTTGGAAACATAGCCCACGTGCTCTAGCCTTTGCCACTTGTCCATATCTTATTTTTATTATTTATTTTGGTTTTTATTTGAATTAATTCAATTTAAATCAAAACAAATCATATAAAATCAAAGTTATTGAAAACCAAAGATTTTATGCTTGTTTCAGGTCTTAAGTTACATATACCAATCATTCAAACTCGTGTAAATGCATAGTGTGAACAAAAAGATTAATTTATACCATGTTTGGAAAGATTTTAAAGGTGAATCAAATCAAATCAAAAGTCATTGAAGGAGAAAGATTTGGATGCAGTTATCAACCCTAATGCATTCACTCATACATATAGAACGAGGACAGACCTAAAAACAAGTTAGAAACAGGCGCAAGAGGCAGAACCAAAACTGAAAAAAACCAAGAAAAGTGTGACATCGAAATCCCATTTGGAGGCAGTTTCAGGACCTTTGAACGATCCTAATCGACTCCTGAGACTCTCAGTAAGCTAAAGCAATCAAGAACAAGTCCATTCCAGTCCTAAAACGCATTGTAGGTCCATCACAACATAACTCTGTTCTTGAATTCGAATCTCATGATATAGGCATTATTAACATGAATTGGTCATATATTCTTTATCTATGAGACATTTGCAAGCTTTCTGCATCATTCAATTTCATTTATATGGCCTGTAGTGAAATTCACCATTGTTAGGGTTTTGGAGTTTATTTTAGGGTTTTTGATTACAGGGACAATTAGCCTTGATGAAGGGTACTATCATGTTCAGGAGGACGAGACGAATACAACCATGGCATTAGATTCCATTTATGTGGCCCATGGAGGATTTTGGAATGAACACTGCCTATAGCGACGGACAAAACAACTGTAGGTAAAAGTATTTTACTTTTACCCACGGAGAGAGGAAGGAGACGATTTGCTGGCACCCTCCTATTGGCTTGTTTGAATTTTCGCGCTAGGTTTCCATTACTGCGCTTGTTTTATATATTATGTTTATTATTTATTCTATGTACAACAGAAACAAGATGGCCCAGTGGTAGCCAGCTGGGTGTTAAGGCATTGGAAGGCTGGAGGTCAGGGGTTCGATCCCTGCCTCCAGCATTTATTCTTTTCACATTTTTTAGGCAATTCAGTACATGCAGGAAGCAAGCCACTATCATGCACCCTCATCATCAATCATGCCAGATGGCCACCACTGAAAGAACACCATGAGCCACAATCAACATGCAACTCTGGATTTCAAAAGTCAAACGTGGACCTCCACAAATGGGCCCAGATTCTGCTCTTCGCACCCCAATTTTCAGGCCCAATTTCTCTTTCTTTTATATTTTATTTATCTCATTTAATTTTATTTATTTAATTACTACCCAAAAAATTATTTTCTTTTTATCAAAAAATCACCAAAAATATTTTTATGTCCAATTAAAATTAGAATATTATTTTTAGCAATAAATTAATTAATTTAATTAGGTTTGATTAATTAGGTAATTTTAATTTCCTTTTGTAAATAATTAAAATCAATTAGAATAAATAGGTTTTATCACTAACTTAATTATATTTAACTTTTTCCTAAAATAACCAAAAAAACCAAAAATAGGTCATTTAATTATTTTTATTAATTAATTTAATTAATTGCACATTTAATTTAGAAAACTCATTTCTTTTATTAAAAGCGACAAAAAACATTTTTCTTTTAAATTAGGATAGAAAGGTCAAAACCCTAGTTTCTCGTCGATCTAATTTTTGATCGCGCGCTTTATTATTATTTCGTCCAACTATTGTATCTTCTCACAGTTTGTAATAATTTTAATTAGGACTTTTATATTTATCGCTTTAATTTCAAAGGGTTTGTTTTTGGCTATGTAAATATCCGACGCCTTGTAATAGCGTAGTTTAATTTCCGCACTTTAAATTCCGCAAATTATCAACTGTTAGATGTATGAATAATTAGGGTTTGCATGACAAGAATGTATGACTAAGTTTAAAACAGTTAGATCACCCTAAATGTGCAAAGATAAATAAACTGAAATTGAATCATTCGCACATGCGCACTCCTAGGGTACACTCCCATTTGGTTGCCTTCGGTAAACGGTCATTGAGTATAGGATATTTTAGTGGTCGTCCTTTTGTCCAAAGATCATAGTTGCCTCGGAATGGTTGCCTCGGATATTGTTGCCTCGGATAAGTGATCTAAGACATTAGGGTTACTACTAAGTCGTCCTAACATTGCTTTAGTGACCGTACGTCCCTTTCGAATTGACTCTCAAAACTCCAACGACGATGCTACCTACTCACTAATAGTGGGATAGAATTGTCTAAAGGAAACGAACATAAAACGATTCTTTTTTCGAGTAGGTAGATTAGTTCTTAAGTACTTTCTCAATCAAAACAAACTTTTTCACACTTACACTCCTTTACAAACAAGTTTTCAAAAACACTTCATTACACTCTTGAAGACAGAAGCAAGAGTTAAATCGAAGTTAAAACAAAAACTTTTCAAAACCCACAAACACAAAGAAAACAATTTTGAAAAAGATGAGCAAGTACCTAAGAGCCCATGGAAAACCATGGATAGAAAGGGTGCTAATACCTTCCCTTTCTATAATCTACCCCCTGTACTCAGAAATATCTCAAAAAAGGATTTTTTATGTGCTTTTTTCCTTTCCTTGTTGATAAAATAAAAGACGGTGGCGACTCTTGCTTACCGCGACATTTTGCAAACACAAAAGCAAAACGCAAACCAGCAAATTCCTTAACGAAATAGAGAATCCACGATCCTGGTTCTGGCCACCGTATCACACCAATAAAGAGGTTTGCGCTGGAACAATTCCCGGTGAAGAAAGATCAGTGATATTGAGATTTCCTAGAACGCGGTTACTATTAATAGGACAGGTTGAACCAAATAAAACTTCGAGAGGGTACTTACCTACAAACCCCATGCAAGCCTGAACTTAAGGCTACTTGTGTTACTTATTTGCTTTCATTGTCTAACAACTTGAACTTATTGCAGGGCTTTATTTGTACTCCTTGTAGGACTTGTTTGTAGTCGTTATCAAATAACTTGGATTTCATGCAAGACATACTTGTCTTCATCACCTTACATTTTTGCTTGATGCACAACATACACATCATAGCATCATACCATAACATTTCCTTAACCATTTAAAGGATCTCAAGGGCCTGTGATGCGGGTTATGATGAACTAGACATCTAGCAAGGGGCAAGGGGATCTATTTTACTCTATCCAATGCTGTCAAGAGACAAAAGTACGACAACTTTAGTCAGAGGCTATGACCCACTTGACACGGTGAGCTTGATTCCCGTAGAAGGACCTTCAACAATACGAAGTTCCTCAATTAAAAGCTACAGTCAGATTCTAACAGTTTCTTATGTTTACCCCACAAGATCCTTGAAAACATTGCATGCATGTCATTACACAATAGGTCTTCCAGTACAGGTTTCTCATTTTCTCGTTGTTTATTTCAGCAAGGAAATTGGCTCTCAAACAGAACGACAGAGATCTCTAAACTCAAGATGCTCAGTTCAAGGAAATGTTCCTAAACCTATCCAAGGGGCAAGAGGAATTGAAAGCACTCCTCGCTAGGAACTTGACCGACAAAAATCCTGACAACAACAAAGATGACCAGTTTAAACAACTGTAGGGTGAGACGGGAAGAATGAGAATTCAGATGAGTAGTCAATAGCTTTTATCCAAAGTCTAGCTCAGGAACAAGAAGAGTTGAGGATTCTCATCACCAAGCTTCATCAAGACAAATACAATAGTTTGGGGCAAACTGCTAGAGCTTAGGGCCTAATCAATGATCAATCTCTCATAGCAGATAGGGAATTTGGTGACATGTTCATGCAGGAGCACGTTGAAAATAGGATCAGGAGCGGTGAAGTTCAGGGGACCGCATCTTCATGTGCCTAGAAGAAGCCATACAATGGGAAGAAAGAGTCCAATGTTGTGTACGATCAGAAGGGCCACAATAAGAGTAATCTCAACCAATCTGTGAGGGTAGTGCAGAACTCTATTCCCCCACCGATGCAACAACAACGACAAGGCAATCAGCGTAGGAAAGACACGCCCAAAAGGAACTTCACCAAAATCAACATGTCCTTGGCTCAGGTATTGTAACACATGTTTAAGATGGAGTTGATTATGTTAAAGGATCCTCCTCGGAATCCCAATGTCTCCGCTCCTAGCTATCGTCCTGATACAATGTGCGCATACCATTCCAATAATCATGGACATGATACGAATGATTCTTGGGTATTGAAAAATAAGATTCAGGACTTGATTAACGAAGGAGTGATGGAGTTCACACAAGATGGTCAGACTGAATTTTTCTGCCATCCCTCAAAGGCACACCATCTGAAGTGACAAGTTCAGAAAAAAAGGCTTTTTTGTTCATTAGAATTTTCAAGTTGTAATTTTCTTTTGATTTTTCAAACCCCTGACATTTGCAACTTACGATGACAAGTCTGACCCCCATGAGTATATCATTGCCGTCAATAATATAATAACAATAATTGGGATAACGATTCACTAAAGTGTAAGATTATGGCCGACACCTTCAAGGAATCGGCCCTAAGATGGTACATAAATTTCCCCAGATACTATATTTTCAGTTACTAAGACTTCACTAAAAATATGGTTCAGCAGTTCTCGGCGAGCCAACATCAGTAGGTGTCAACTACAACGTTATTCAATGTTCGTCATCTTTCGTCAGAATCCCTGAGGGATTACATTTCACGATTCAAAGAGGAAACCATAAATATATCTCATCCCAATCAGGAGATCTTCGTGGCATCCTTCCAGCATGGTCTCCAGGCCAACCAATTCAACGAGTCACTAGCCCAGAAACTGGCTGCCAGCATGGATGAGATAATTACTCGGTCTGAATGCTACGTAAAGGGAGAAGAAAGCAATATGAAAAAAGAACTAGAGACACTAGAGAAAAAGTAAGAACCCGGGAAGAAAGTTTCAGGCATAAGAAGAAGCATAACAGGTCTCGTGATCAACCACCACCTTGGGATCGACCTCCCAAGCGATCATCCCGACGAACTTTGGTTTTGGACAAATACCTCACTCCTCTAAATGCCAAAAGAGAGGACATCTAGAAGGATGTGAATCACCTCAACTTACTTCCCAGACCGTGGAATCCCAAGGGAGTAAGTGCAATCTTGGGTGATAACGCCGAGGCATGCTGTGCGTATCACCGAATCCGAGGACACCACATCGAGAAATGCCAACAGCTAAAAAAGGAAATTGAAAAGGTAATCCAAAGAATAAAGCTTCTATCTTATGTCAAAGGTAATGCCAAGCAAGCAGGAAACGAATCCCTCCCAAGGAGAACAACACCTCAGAATGCCCTTCAAAGAAGAAAGGGAAGATTTGTTGGAGGAGGCTCCACCTGCTCGACACAAAAGAGGTATGCCCGAAATATAATACATGTGGCTCGGGTGGAATGGACAGACAAAGGCGGAGACCCTGAGGCTGTTACCTTCTCCCGGGAAGACACAGAAGGAATCTTACCACATGAGAACGACCCCATGGTCATTAAAGTTTAGATAAGGCATGGAGTATCAAATGGGTACTAATCGATCCCAGAAGCTTAACCAACATGATGTAGTGGGAAGCCTTCAAAGGCATGGAGTATCAAATGGGTACTAATCGATCCCGGAAGCTTAACCAACGTGATGTAGTGGGAAGCCTTCAAAGGCATGGACTTTAACCCGAAATAATTGTTTCACTTCAATGGAACCTTAGTTTGATTCTCCGATGAGCAGGTGCAGGTGCTCAGACACCTTCCGGTTCTGACCACATTCATAAAAAAGGAGAACACTAAAGAAGTTAGAGTAAGGTACTTGATCATCAATGAAACGTATTCCTACAACATCATAATTGGTAGGCCATCATTCAACACACTAGAGGCAGTACTATCAACCCTCTACCTCACTATGAAGTACCCTCTCGGCGAGGGTCGGGTAGGAATGATACAAGGAGACCAAGGCCTGGAAAGAAAGTGCTACAAAGATAGCCTGAAACTGAAAAAGAAGGCTATATTTATGGAAGAAATAGACAACCATAAAGTCAATGTGGTTGATACTGACCCCCAAAAAGATCCCAGAGAAGATAGTCTGGATCCTCAAGAAGAAACCAAAGAAACTTAAATTAACCCCCAATCTTCATAAATCACCCACTTGGGAACTAAACTATCACTAGAGGATGAGGTTGAGATTGTTGACATTCTAAAGATTAACATCGACTTATTCGGCTGGAAACCATCTGACATGCCCAGATTCGACCCTAACATCATGTATCATCACTCAACGCTTGATCCTGGGGTGAAACCAGTGTACCAGTGAAATAGAAAAGGCGAAAAAGAAAAGAGAAAAGCAGTAGTCGAAGAGGTGGATAAACTGATGAAGGTTGGATTCATCGAAGAAATCCAATATCCCACCTGGCTATCCATTATGGTTATGGTTAAGAAGAAAACAGGGAAGTGGAGAATGTGCGTAGACTTCACTAACCTCAATAAGGAATGCCCAAAAGATCCATATCCACTACCTCACATTGACCAGTTGATCAACGAAGCTTCTGGGTCTAGGATGCTAAGCTTCATGGACGCTTATTCTGAGTATAATAAAATCGGTATGAACCCGGCTGTTGTACCCCAAAATTTGCCCTCCCATATTCTCCAAGATTTGTCAAGCCAAGGTCACAAAATTCCCCAAGGGTTATGCAGTTCAACTGTCTCCTATACAGTCAAAACTAGGGTTTGTGTTCTGATCAAAGAAAGGAAGTTTTCAAAGACCCAATCAAGTCCCATATGCCTACAAATGTGGTCAAGCATCTTCATATCAAGTTTCAAGGCATTCAGCTCAAAATTGCACAGTCAAAACCCTAGATTGCACTACAGTCAACTGTAGGGGCAAAATGGTCATTTGACAGTCAAAAGTTCAAATTTTTGGTCAACATATCATTTTGAAGCCACAAACATCATTTGATCAATGCTTGATCATGATTCTCAAAATTTGGCTCAGAAATCATCAAAGATGCAAAAGTTGCTATATTTGGACAGTTGAAAAAGTCAACTGAAATTGACCAGGGCATAACTTTCACATGGATTATCAGAAAATTTCCATCCAAAGCTCATTTTGAAGAGAAAGACATTTCCTACAACTCATCTTCATATTCCAAGTCCAAGAAATGCTCTCACAAAAAGTTATCAATTTCAACATTATAGGTCATTTTCAAAAGTCAACAAAAAGGGACTTTAAGTCAAAGGCCATAACTTGAGATTGGTAAATCAAAATGACATGGGACCAAAGGCATTGGTTAGAGGACTCAAATACCTTTCCAAAATGTCCAAGAACATGTGAAAATCTTAAAAATTGAGCAAGTTATGCCTTGTGGAAGTTGGGAAATTTTTGGAAATTTTTAAAAGTCAACATTGATCCAAAAGGCCTAAATTTGCTAATGGGCCCATTTTTCTTCCAAGTTTCTTCATGCCAAGCCTATGCACGACCATTAGGCCCAAAAGGAAGTTTTTCTCCATTTTTATTTATTTATTTGGATTTTTTATCATTTATAATTCATTTAATTAAATAAATTGCATGAAAAATGTAAACCTAATGAAAACAAATCTTTTTATGCATGATTTGGACTTAATATTTCGTGCACATGCTAATATAGAAGGTTTTGGCTTGATTGAAACCTAATTGACACAAAAACCATGAAAAAAGATTCAAAAAGATATTAAGGAAATCAAATATTGAAAACAATGAATTCATGAGATTTTGTTGATTTTTGTTGACCTAAAAGCCTCACTATATGATCAGGAACACAACCCTAAGCCAAGGAGACAAAAAGCTGCGCTAAAGGAACCTTGACAAACTTGAAAAATTCTCCATAAAAGTCAATTCTGAAAACGTGGTTAGAGAAGGATTCAGGTCTTAAATTTTGTTTCAAAGGCTTCCTCAAGGCTCCCAGAAGCAATTCCAATCATTAGCACCCATTCACACTCCAAGAATCGGTAGAATGAACATAAACTGTACAACAAAAAATGCATAATCGTATTTCATATTTCAAGCATTTTCATTGTGTTTTTTCCATGTATTCATGTTGACTAACGTGTTCTGAAGCTGATCATGTGGTTTAATTTCACTTTCGTGCCATATTTGGAGATTTGCCATTAACGACCGGTAGGGTTTGCAGAAGCTTGAAATTGGGGTTTCCCAAACCAGGCAAAATTGGGACCTAAGACCATGACCATTCGCATCAGTGTGTCTGGACGAACGAGAAGCACTATTCGCGATAAATTTATGGACATTGTAGCGCTATTCGCTATTTTCCCTAAAGCTATATTGTAGAACGGTTCAAAAACCGTTGCCTCTGTGTTTTGTTTTGCAGGGATGGTGAGGAAGAAGAGGCCGTGTCAAAACGTGATAGGTCCATTCAAATTTCGCGCGAAATTCCAAAGTCATTGACGTTTTCTTTTTATAATATTTATTGTTTATTATATGTTAAATGAGATTCAAGTGCTTCAGTGGCAGGTACCTCTCTTGGCAATACCAAAGACCTGGGTTCGAACCCCAGGTCTGTATAAGTTTCATATTATTTTTCAATACTCAATCCTGTGCAGTGCCAACATGGAGGATGCATCATATACACTCAAAACTCACCATCCACGCGTCCATCAGAAGCAATCCAAGGGCCATGACCAAAGGTGTATCATAGATTCCAATCAACGCGCAGCACTCTATCCAGGAAAGTCAACCAATTCAATACAAATGGGCCAGAAATCATCAGGCCTGAACCTCCTAATTTGGGGCTACCCCCCCCCCCCCCCCCCCCCCCCCCCTGGTTTGTATTTTTTCTATTTTTCTTCTTACATTATATTTTTGCTATTTCATTTATTTTATTTGTTTTAACATAATTAATTTATTTCCATAAAAAATATAAAAACATTCAAAAATCAGAAAAGACCAAATTGTAATAAATATTTTTATTTTAATTATTTTTATAGATAAATTGCATGTAAATAAATGTAGTTTTAATTAGGTTACAAGTTTAATGCTTTTTTTTCAAAAATAAAAAAATCCAAAAATATAGAATTAGGTTAATTGATAATTTTTATACCTTTTTTTAATTTTCTTTTTTTTATCACAACATTATTTATTTATTTATTTTATTTTTTATAATTAAATGTATATAAATAAAAATTAGGGTTTAATTTAGGTTAATATAATCTTTTTCACAATAAACTTAAAAAACAATAGAACTAGGGTTAGTCAATTATAATTAATTCTTTCTTTTTCTTTTAAATCTTGATAACCAAAAATACCAAAAAAAAAAACATTCCTTTTAAATCTTTAATTTTAATTCCTCCTTAATTAATTCATTAACTTTAAATATTTTTGCAAAAGGGTCCAACGCCCATGTTCATTATTATTTAATTTGTATATTTATTTTATGTCGTTTAATTATAATTTTGTACCTCTCCCAAAGCATTGTAATTTAAATTTCTCGCACTTTTATTTATCGCTTTATTTATTTTCCGCTAAATCGGGTCCGGTTTAATTTTGGCGATGTGGACCCGCGCCATTTGTAATAGCCTTAGATTTATTTTTCGCGAACTTTATAACTCTTAAATATGCATGCAAGAATGAATGGCCCTAATTAAAATCAAGCGTAGAACACCAATAAACATGACAAGACAAATAACTGAAACATGACACACTATTCGCACACACCACCCCTAGGGTACGTCTCACTGTTGCCTTTCGAAAGGTGGTCGTCGAGTAGAGGACGTCTTAGTAAGTCCTCATGATCCGGGAACCTGGCATGAGGGTAGCTTCTAAGGTGTCTTCCCATTGCTCTGGTGATCACCATGTCCCTAAAACTCAAATTGACCCGAACACCTCCAACGGTGGTGCTACCTACCTCTCAATGGTGGGATGGCACTACTTAAAGGACATTTACACAGACGAATTCCTTAGGGTAGGTAGGTTCTCAAGGATACTTGCTCCAATTTCAAACAAATCAAAACATACTTTTCACACCAACACTTTTCAAAAGCTTTCAAAGCAAATTTTTCAAACACTCTGACGTACGAGTCGAACTGAAATTTTTCAAAGAAACTTTTTAAACCCACATTGAAAAGCAAACAAACCATTTTTGAAAACACAATGAGCAAGTATCTGAGAGCCTATGGATAACCATGGATAGAAAGGGTGCTAATACCTTCCCTTTCTATAACCTACCTCCCGAACCGAGAGCAATCTCTTTAAGGAATTTTTCTGTGCTTTTGTCCTTTCCATTTGGAGAAAATAAAAGACGGTGGCGACTCTTGCTTCCGCGACATTTCGCGAACCAGCTTTAAACAGTCAGTTCCAGATCCACCGATCACAGAACTGGCGACTCTGCTGGGGAGATATACTTAAAGTGAGGTGTACCTTAGGGCTAGCTTATAACTATGTTTTCAATTGTATTGCTTTGTGTGCTTTAAATTGTGGGTTGCTTGGGAGTTCTATAGATCCTAAACCCGGATCTGGGGGATACCTTCTTAGAAAGTAGCAACAAGGCTGTGAGGGAACTGTGCGGGGTATACCGACATGGTTGAAACAGTCTGCTACGTTGATGTGGCACTTTGGTGTGTACCGGTAACCCTTGAGTTCAGTCAAGGAGAGTACGGGGCCTCCGCGTGGTGTCATGAAGCATCAACAGACCTTAGGAACCTTAATTGAACTATCTTGGCCTCTTTAGGGTAGTGAGATAACTGACTTTGGTGCAGTCCGAGGTTGGTTGATACTCGATACTACGCTCAATTGAGGGTTGCTTTCCTGGAATATTTCGGTCGCCAGTTCAGTGGCTAAATCGAAACGATGAACAATGAAAGCAATCCCGTGATATTGGGAACCTTAGAACCCGGTTACTTTGATTAGGACAGGTTGAACCCACCAACTTCAAGAGGGTACTACCCAGACCCCATGCTGGCCTTAAACCTTAAGGGCTTGTCTTGTGTGCCTTGTGTGCCCTACATGTTTGTCTTTGTAAATATCTGTGGTGTGTTTAATCATAGCATCATGACATCATCCAGCATCATATGCATTGACTAACCATTTCAGGGGTTCGAATTTTCATCTTTGTTCTTGTTTTGTAGGACATGGAAACTGTTCGTAGAAAGACCATTCAAGTCAGTCTTGTAAGGATCCCTCCTCAGCTTAAGGAGCTTATATCCAGGATTCCTGAGAACTCTTCATTCAGTGAAAGGCATGGAAGCCTCATCAGCTTGGTCAACACCAACATTGAGGAAGATATGATTAAGGTCTTGTTCCAATTCTTTGACCCTCTGCATTACTGCTTTACCTTCTTGGACTATCAGTTGGTACCTACATTGGAGGAGTTCTCCCGGCTCCTGAAGATCCCTATCCTTGATCAGCTACCTTTCAGCGGTACAGAAAAGGAACCTAAGCTTGAAGAGATTGCTAAAGCCTTGCACCTACAGTCATCTGACCTCAAGGGACATTGGGAAGTCAGAAGTGGTATCAAAGGGTTCTTAGCCAGGTTTCTGTTTGAAAAAGCTCATGAATGTTGGAACTCCCTTGACCTGCAAGCTTTTGAAGAGGTTGTGGCCCTCCTTGTGTATGGTTTGGTGTTGTTCCCTAACCCAGATCAGCTCATTGATATCAGTGCCGTTCAGATCTTTATGTCCAGGAATCCTATACCTACACTGCTGGGGGACATCCTTCACTCATGTTACACTCGAACCATGAGAAAAAGAGGTGTCCTTATGTGTTGCACTCCTCTCCTGGGAAGGTGGTTTATTTCGCACCTTCCGCAATCAGTCCTGAAGAATGAGCGGGGTTTGAGATGGTCACAACGGTTGATGACTCTTACACATGCAGATATACATTGGTGTCCTAGATCCAGAGGAGATGTCACTATCATTGATCGTTGTGGGGAGTACCCTAATGTTCCTTTACTTGGAATCAGAGGAGGTATTACTTATAGTCCATGCCTGGCTTGGAGACAGTTTGGTTATGCTCGGGGGGACGGTCCTCATGACATGTTAATTCCTGACATAGTTTTTGACTTCGACAATGATACTCAAGGACTTCGCCAGAGATTTATCAGAGCTTGGAGGATGCCCAGTAGGATAGACAGCAAGACACTGGGGCATAGGAACTCCATCCCTTTGGAGCCTTATCTCAAATGGGTACGCGCTCGCTCCCAGAAGTTAGTGATGCCTTATCCTCACATGCTTCCAGTAATCAAAGAGCCTGTCTTGGAAGGGGAAGTGTCTCACGTTATTCAGCACCCTGATATGCCCACGTCCTGGGAAGAGATGCGGAAGAGCTGGATTCAGCTTAAGGAAGAAAGGAATTCTCTTGAGACTAGTCTGCATGCCAGTGAAAAGAAAGTCTTGGAGCTCACTCGTCTGTTGCATGAGGAGAGGAACCTCAACACCTACATAGCTCCGAAGAGGATGCGCAGTGTATTTTGGGATTGATTTGATTTTTGTACTTTTTGCCCATGAGGCCTTGATGTATTAAACAATGATTTCTTTAATGATAACGTGTGTTCTTTTCTTGTCTACAACGAATTTGAACTTTCGAACCCTTGAATGCATTGCATAACCACATCTCATTCATCATGTGCATAGCAGGTTTTTCCCCTTTGACAGGTTGCTTACCCTTCTCCGCTGTTTATTTCAGCCGATCGTCATGAATCCTGAATCATCAGCCGAGCAGACTATCAAGGACCTCCAGGCTCAGAACGCCCAGTTCCAAGAGCTGATCATGAATTTGACCCAGGGGCAACAAGACCTGAAGACTCTGCTTTTGAAGAAGGACAAGAAAAAGAAGAGGACTGTTTTGTTCAGCCCTAGACGCAGATCTGGGAATACACCGCAGACTGAAACTGAGAGGACTACCCCATCTGTAAGGGAAAGCAGTCACCATGAGAGAGAGGTTCCCAGTCCAGTGGTCTCCGACAACGAGACAGATTTTGATGAAGAGCAGTACCCTCCTGCTGATGACAGATATAAGCAGTTGGAGGATAGGATGAAGGCTATGGAGGTTCAACAGGTACCTGGGCTGGATTTCGGAGATCTGGGTTTGTCAACTGGTGTGGTTATTCCTCACAAGTTCAAAGTACCACCCTTCTCTAAGTATGACGGGGCGTCTTGTCCCAAGCTGCATCTAAGGTCCTATGTTCGGAAGATCCAACCATACACGGTGGACAAAAACTTGTGGATCCACTTCTTCCAGGAAAGTCTTTCAGGGACTCACCTCGAATGGTTCTATCAGCTGGATGGGACCAAAATTCGTAACTGGGAGGAGTTGGCAACTGCTTTCTATAAGCAGTACCAGTATAATGCCGACCTTGCCCCCACACGTACCCAACTCCAGGGTATGTCGTTAGGTGCAAGCGAAGGTTTTAAAGAGTACGCGCAGAAATGGAGGGATCTTGCTGGAAGGGTACAACCACCTCTGACTGATCGGGAACTGGTGGACATGTTCTTGGGGACCTTGTCTGGTCCATTTTATAACCACCTGATTGGGAACTCGTCTGCTGGATTCACAGATCTTATCTTGACTGGAGAGCGAATAGAAGCTGGCATCCGGTCTGGGAAAATTCAAGAGGCTGCACCTTCGGACAAAAAGCCTCATCATGGAAAGAAAGAATCTAATGCCGTGCACGGTAAAAAGAGCCGTCATGAGACCGGGGCAATCCAGATCTCCAATCCCGGACCTGCTCAACAAGGACAGGGGCAGCCGCGAAAGGAGAAACGACAGTATACAAAACTCAACATGTCGCTGGATCAAGCATTGCAACAAATGTTGAAGGCAGGGCTGATCACCTTAAGGGCTCCTCTTCGGAATCCGAACACTTCTGCACCCAACTATCATCCCAACGATAGGTGCGCATATCATTCAGATAGCCCGGGGCATACTACAGACAACTGCTGGCCTCTCAAGAACAAAATTCAAGACATGATCGACGCCGGGGAGATTCAGTTTGAAGTGTCTGAGACTCCGAACATAATCACTGCTCCGTTGCCCAATCATTGAAGACCTCTTGTTTATTTGAATTTTGAGTTGTATTTTTCATTGCTTATACAAACGATTAATGTCATAGCAAACTCTTTTATGTTATCAATGCATCGCATACGTCTGTTTTGAGAATTAATACAATTGTTTTCATTATATTCAAATTTCTTTTCATATTTTTTCTGATGTCAACTCTGGATCTAAAATTCTAAGCCTCTTGAGGGAGGATGACGAAAACGATACCGCGATCATTACAGTATGCTTTTGAACAGACCCCGCTGATGAGGTACAGGCATTGCTTCAATTCCTAAACACTGGAGTTATAAGGAAGATAATCCCTCGTCAACCCCTCTGAGCCAAAGAAGTAGGAGTTTTTTCTTTTCGAAAATTAAAACCCTTAATCATAACCTGGGGCAGGGTAGTCTCTCAGTTGATCCAAGTGCATGACGAATGGCACCGAAGAAGTCTTTACAAAACGAACAAAGACAGTGATGGTTCAGAACAATCAAAAGGACAGGCAGTCATCATCAAAATTCATAAATGAAAAGCCCAAAAAGTCTAAACCTACAAAGGGGACTTATGAAACTGGGGCATCCCGCTGACTGTAATTCCAAAAAGGAAACAGTTCAGGCAAAAAAAGAAAGGGATAACAAAATCAAGAAAGAGGTCTCATAAACCCTCAACCAAAGCAAAAAATGACTGCCTAGTCAAAATAAATCATCAATATCCGAACCATCACCGGAAAATCAGAGCAAAGACTCAAACAAGGTCTAACATATGATCAACTGAGTTTAGGTTTGGAGAACATCACGAAGAGCGGGTGGGTACAAATAATTTGAGCCTTTATCCTTTATTTCTTAAACCGTGAACCAGGCCACGTTATAACCCTTAAAAGTCCTAGCTGAAGCATGGGTTAGTTCGAAAGCATACTGTACGAAAGGTATCCTGACTCCTTAAGGCTTACGGTAAATACGGAGTTGACATCACGTTTTACAAACAATCATTTGTTTTATAAAAAAAATGCATTTTCAAAATCTTCAAGACAGACATAAGCTTTGCATTTTTAACATAACTTTGTTGGCATATGAATTTTTGTTTGAACAGCAGGGAAATCCGCACGATGAATACCTAGTGAACAAAAGTACTTCCAATCAAGGGGCAGACATCACCATGGTCCATCATCTGGGGCAACCCAGTCAAGATTCGGAGAATCTCTCAAAGGCAAAAATGGCCTGGGGCAAATCTCCGCCTGAGTCACTTGGGGCATTTCAATAACGAATCTTGCACGATCAGTCACCTTCTGGTAATATGGCAACACAAGCAGCCAGGGGCACCTACCTGCATTCTAAGAGCGTGGACATAGTCGAAAAATACTACGCAAAATCAAAGACCCGCTAGGTTGACACACCTAGGAAAAAATAAGGGCTTCCCGGCGAACCAAAAGGGTTCGGGCAAAATGAAGGGATGAAATGAAAAAACTATACACCCGGCAAGTCGAAAACCTGAAAAGGCGGCTTGGGCAAAAATGGGTATCCCGATGGACTGAAAACCCGAAAGGGCGGTCCAGGCAAAAGTTAGGGATCAAAGCGTACGACTATGTCCTATCATCTTGTCACCTGCCTACCAGAAGAAGGTTTGACCCTCAACAATTATCAGCATCCCACATGTGCCTCCCCCATAGAAACAGGGGCAATAACGGGTGGGTTTGAGCAATCTGATTGTTTCTGTCCTCCAAGGTACCAAGGTAGGTTCAACTAAAGAGCATGACCAATACATCTTAATCCCCCAGAGAGTAAGCCAGCAGGCAGTACATTCTTCTCCAAGCAGAGTTATCAAATCTCAAGGAAGTCGGGTATCCTCCAGTAGAGCTCAATACTTCCCCAGCAGCATACACACTCATAACAAGCATCCCCGACAGTCTTGGTCTAAAGATTGTTCCCCGGCGACATATCAAATATTCAAAGGAATCACTTCCCCCGCATATCAAACTTCCCCAGGAGAGTCCAATCCAGTTCCCCAGGAAGGTTGGAATCTATCTCCCCAAGCAGTAGGCGTACCCCCAGTAGATTCTGGAAGCTTATCCCCTAGCAGGGCACGAACGCGTCGTCCGGCTTTATTTAAAGAGTTATTTCCTCAATAGAATATAACTGGGTTATCCTCAACCAAAAGCCATGGAAAGAGCGTCGTCGACAGAATATTCTTATCCCCAGCGAAGTCCATTCATACTTCCAATACAGCAAGGTATCCTCAGTGAGTCATCCTCAACAAATCAGCAAAAGCATCTCCCCACAGAGTATTTCTTCCCAACATGGTCGCTAGAATATCTTCTTCTCCCTGCAGAATCTTCCATTTGCCAAGTTTATTCCGCAACGGAGTCATCTTCTCCTACCGGTATACTTGCAACTATCAACCCCAGCGAAAGCAAAAGCTATTCTTTCACATCAGCCCAGGATGCGACTTCCCGGCACCCGTCAAGGATTTATTTTCCCACGACGAAAATATACATTCATAAACATCACATCTTCATACGTTATAGCATGCATATGCATCATACTACATGAATCTCATTGATTTTGAAGACATACAGTTCATGCATCATGATTTTGCATACAATTATGTCTCACCTTTTCAGGAAAAAGATCAATACAAATGACTACTATCAAACTATCGCAATTCTGTCTAGATATAGTTTCAGATATGATCCAGAGATGGTGACGTTCTGATGCTGCTTCCAGATTTCCTTCTAGATATAGTTTCAGATATGACCCAGCGATGGTGACGTTCTGATACTGCTTCCAGAATTCATTCTTGATATAGTTTCGGATATGATCCAGCGATGGTGACGTTCTGATACTGCTTCCAGAATTCCTTCTAGATATAGTTTCAGATGTAAACCCAACGATGGTGACGTTCTGATACTGCTTCCAGAATTCCTTCTAGATATAGTTTCAGATGTAAACCCAGCGATGGTGACGTTCTGATGCTGCTTCCAGATTCCCTTCTCGATATAGTTTCAGATGTAAACCCAGCGATGGTGACGTTCTGATACTGCTTCCAGATTTCCTTCTCGATATAGTTTCAGATGTAAACCCAGCGATGGTGACGTTCTGATACTGCTTCCAGAATTCCTTCTAGATATGGTTTCAGATGTAAACCCAGCGATGGTGACGTTCTGATACTGCTTCCAGATTTCCTTCTCGATATAGTTTCAGATATGACCCAGAGATGGTGACGTTCTGATACTGCTTCCAGGTATCCTTCAGATATAGTTTCAGATATGATCCAGATATGGTGACGTTCTGATGCTGCTTCCAGATCTCCTTCCAGATATAGTCCAGATGTAAACCAGATATGGCAACATTCTGTCACTTATTCCGGTTGAAGATATTTCAAGACCTCCTCTAGTCCAGCTAAATCGATGCCCAACAGATTTTTCTGATAAAGACTCAGCAGTCCCATATGGTTCCCTCTCCAACGGTGTGTGAGGTAGTAATCCTTTTTAGATGTTTCCCTCTCAGACGATGAGTGTAGGTGATATTCTCCTATGGTTCCCTCTCCAGCAGTGTGTGAGGTAGTAATCCATTTTCAAGATGTTTCCCTCTCCGACGATGAGTGTGAGGTGTTATTCTCCTATGGTTCTCTCTCCAGCGGTGTGTGAGGTAGTAATCCTTTTTAGATGTTTCCCTCTCCGACGATGAGTGTGAGGTGATATTCTCCCTATGGTTCCCTCTCCGGCGATGGGTGTGAGGTGATATTCTCCCTATGGTTCCCTCTCCAGCGGTGTGTGAGGTAGTAATCCCTTTTTCAGATGTTTCCCTCTCCGACGTTGAGTGAGGTGATGATTCCCTTTCAGATTATAATAGCTTATGGTTCTCTTCCCGATATTGCAAAGATGGTAATTCCCGCCAAGGTTTTTCTCAACGAGCGTTGTTGAAGTTAAAGTCGCCCAAGGTTCTCTTACCATCCATGCTAAGGCAGTAACCATTCCTGGTTCATTCATCAGCGTTTGAAGCTCCAGACTCAGCTCCTGTAACCAGTCAGGACATATCTATACCAAGCATCTAAAATCAACCCCTACAACGTGTCAGGTACTCATTTGTTCTTTTGCAGGTATGCAGGTTCTAACGAAGGAATCTCTTACGCAATCAACATCCAGATGGCATCTGTAAGCCCATCATCCTATCCAAGCAACATCCAAATGGCGTCTATAAGCCCATTCCCACCCACACTGCTATTATGTGAGCGCAAATTTCTGGGCACTCTAGTGTTCAATCATCTTCTACCCTCGGATTACGAAAGGCACGTCAGCCAATCTGCATCCTCAGGTCTAAGAAGATTGAACAGGGGCAACTGTTGTACCCCAAAATTTGCCCTCCCATATTCTCCAAGATTTGTCAAGCCAAGGTCACAAAATTCCCCAAGGGTTATGCAGTTCAACTGTCTCCTATACAGTCAAAACTAGGGTTTGTGTTCTGATCAAAGAAAGGAAGTTTTCAAAGACCCAATCAAGTCCCATATGCCTACAAATGTGGTCAAGCATCTTCATATCAAGTTTCAAGGCATTCAGCTCAAAATTGCACAGTCAAAACCCTAGATTGCACTACAGTCAACTGTAGGGGCAAAATGGTCATTTGACAGTCAAAAGTTCAAATTTTTGGTCAACATATCATTTTGAAGCCACAAACATCATTTGATCAATGCTTGATCATGATTCTCAAAATTTGGCTCAGAAATCATCAAAGATGCAAAAGTTGCTATATTTGGACAGTTGAAAAAGTCAACTGAAATTGACCAGGGCATAACTTTCACATGGATTATCAGAAAATTTCCATCCAAAGCTCATTTTGAAGAGAAAGACATTTCCTACAACTCATCTTCATATTCCAAGTCCAAGAAATGCTCTCACAAAAAGTTATCAATTTCAACATTATAGGTCATTTTCAAAAGTCAACAAAAAGGGACTTTAAGTCAAAGGCCATAACTTGAGATTGGTAAATCAAAATGACATGGGACCAAAGGCATTGGTTAGAGGACTCAAATACCTTTCCAAAATGTCCAAGAACATGTGAAAATCTTAAAAATTGAGCAAGTTATGCCTTGTGGAAGTTGGGAAATTTTTGGAAATTTTTAAAAGTCAACATTGATCCAAAAGGCCTAAATTTGCTAATGGGCCCATTTTTCTTCCAAGTTTCTTCATGCCAAGCCTATGCACGACCATTAGGCCCAAAAGGAAGTTTTTCTCCATTTTTATTTATTTATTTGGATTTTTTATCATTTATAATTCATTTAATTAAATAAATTGCATGAAAAATGTAAACCTAATGAAAACAAATCTTTTTATGCATGATTTGGACTTAATATTTCGTGCACATGCTAATATAGAAGGTTTTGGCTTGATTGAAACCTAATTGACACAAAAACCATGAAAAAAGATTCAAAAAGATATTAAGGAAATCAAATATTGAAAACAATGAATTCATGAGATTTTGTTGATTTTTGTTGACCTAAAAGCCTCACTATATGATCAGGAACACAACCCTAAGCCAAGGAGACAAAAAGCTGCGCTAAAGGAACCTTGACAAACTTGAAAAATTCTCCATAAAAGTCAATTCTGAAAACGTGGTTAGAGAAGGATTCAGGTCTTAAATTTTGTTTCAAAGGCTTCCTCAAGGCTCCCAGAAGCAATTCCAATCATTAGCACCCATTCACACTCCAAGAATCGGTAGAATGAACATAAACTGTACAACAAAAAATGCATAATCGTATTTCATATTTCAAGCATTTTCATTGTGTTTTTTCCATGTATTCATGTTGACTAACGTGTTCTGAAGCTGATCATGTGGTTTAATTTCACTTTCGTGCCATATTTGGAGATTTGCCATTAACGACCGGTAGGGTTTGCAGAAGCTTGAAATTGGGGTTTCCCAAACCAGGCAAAATTGGGACCTAAGACCATGACCATTCGCATCAGTGTGTCTGGACGAACGAGAAGCACTATTCGCGATAAATTTATGGACATTGTAGCGCTATTCGCTATTTTCCCTAAAGCTATATTGTAGAACGGTTCAAAAACCGTTGCCTCTGTGTTTTGTTTTGCAGGGATGGTGAGGAAGAAGAGGCCGTGTCAAAACGTGATAGGTCCATTCAAATTTCGCGCGAAATTCCAAAGTCATTGACGTTTTCTTTTTATAATATTTATTGTTTATTATATGTTAAATGAGATTCAAGTGCTTCAGTGGCAGGTACCTCTCTTGGCAATACCAAAGACCTGGGTTCGAACCCCAGGTCTGTATAAGTTTCATATTATTTTTCAATACTCAATCCTGTGCAGTGCCAACATGGAGGATGCATCATATACACTCAAAACTCACCATCCACGCGTCCATCAGAAGCAATCCAAGGGCCATGACCAAAGGTGTATCATAGATTCCAATCAACGCGCAGCACTCTATCCAGGAAAGTCAACCAATTCAATACAAATGGGCCAGAAATCATCAGGCCTGAACCTCCTAATTTGGGGCTACCCCCCCCCCCCCCCCTGGTTTGTATTTTTTCTATTTTTCTTCTTACATTATATTTTTGCTATTTCATTTATTTTATTTGTTTTAACATAATTAATTTATTTCCATAAAAAATATAAAAACATTCAAAAATCAGAAAAGACCAAATTGTAATAAATATTTTTATTTTAATTATTTTTATAGATAAATTGCATGTAAATAAATGTAGTTTTAATTAGGTTACAAGTTTAATGCTTTTTTTTTCAAAAATAAAAAAATCCAAAAATATAGAATTAGGTTAATTGATAATTTTTATACCTTTTTTTAATTTTCTTTTTTTTATCACAACATTATTTATTTATTTATTTTATTTTTTATAATTAAATGTATATAAATAAAAATTAGGGTTTAATTTAGGTTAATATAATCTTTTTCACAATAAACTTAAAAAACAATAGAACTAGGGTTAGTCAATTATAATTAATTCTTTCTTTTTCTTTTAAATCTTGATAACCAAAAATACCAAAAAAAAAAAACATTCCTTTTAAATCTTTAATTTTAATTCCTCCTTAATTAATTCATTAACTTTAAATATTTTTGCAAAAGGGTCCAACGCCCATGTTCATTATTATTTAATTTGTATATTTATTTTATGTCGTTTAATTATAATTTTGTACCTCTCCCAAAGCATTGTAATTTAAATTTCTCGCACTTTTATTTATCGCTTTATTTATTTTCCGCTAAATCGGGTCCGGTTTAATTTTGGCGATGTGGACCCGCGCCATTTGTAATAGCCTTAGATTTATTTTTCGCGAACTTTATAACTCTTAAATATGCATGCAAGAATGAATGGCCCTAATTAAAATCAAGCGTAGAACACCAATAAACATGACAAGACAAATAACTGAAACATGACACACTATTCGCACACACCACCCCTAGGGTACGTCTCACTGTTGCCTTTCGAAAGGTGGTCGTCGAGTAGAGGACGTCTTAGTAAGTCCTCATGATCCGGGAACCTGGCATGAGGGTAGCTTCTAAGGTGTCTTCCCATTGCTCTGGTGATCACCATGTCCCTAAAACTCGAATTGACCCGAACACCTCCAACGGTGGTGCTACCTACCTCTCAATGGTGGGATGGCACTACTTAAAGGACATTTACACAGACGAATTCCTTAGGGTAGGTAGGTTCTCAAGGATACTTGCTCCAATTTCAAACAAATCAAAACATACTTTTCACACCAACACTTTTCAAAAGCTTTCAAAGCAAATTTTTCAAACACTCTGACGTACGAGTCGAACTGAAATTTTTCAAAGAAACTTTTTAAACCCACATTGAAAAGCAAACAAACCATTTTTGAAAACACAATGAGCAAGTATCTGAGAGCCTATGGATAACCATGGATAGAAAGGGTGCTAATACCTTCCCTTTCTATAACCTACCTCCCGAACCGAGAGCAATCTCTTTAAGGAATTTTTCTGTGCTTTTGTCCTTTCCATTTGGAGAAAATAAAAGACGGTGGCGACTCTTGCTTCCGCGACATTTCGCGAACCAGCTTTAAACAGTCAGTTCCAGATCCACCGATCACAGAACTGGCGACTCTGCTGGGGAGATATACTTAAAGTGAGGTGTACCTTAGGGCTAGCTTATAACTATGTTTTCAATTGTATTGCTTTGTGTGCTTTAAATTGTGGGTTGCTTGGGAGTTCTATAGATCCTAAACCCGGATCTGGGGGATACCTTCTTAGAAAGTAGCAACAAGGCTGTGAGGGAACTGTGCGGGGTATACCGACATGGTTGAAACAGTCTGCTACGTTGATGTGGCACTTTGGTGTGTACCGGTAACCCTTGAGTTCAGTCAAGGAGAGTACGGGGCCTCCGCGTGGTGTCATGAAGCATCAACAGACCTTAGGAACCTTAATTGAACTATCTTGGCCTCTTTAGGGTAGTGAGATAACTGACTTTGGTGCAGTCCGAGGTTGGTTGATACTCGATACTACGCTCAATTGAGGGTTGCTTTCCTGGAATATTTCGGTCGCCAGTTCAGTGGCTAAATCGAAACGATGAACAATGAAAGCAATCCCGTGATATTGGGAACCTTAGAACCCGGTTACTTTGATTAGGACAGGTTGAACCCACCAACTTCAAGAGGGTACTACCCAGACCCCATGCTGGCCTTAAACCTTAAGGGCTTGTCTTGTGTGCCTTGTGTGCCCTACATGTTTGTCTTTGTAAATATCTGTGGTGTGTTTAATCATAGCATCATGACATCATCCAGCATCATATGCATTGACTAACCATTTCAGGGGTTCGAATTTTCATCTTTGTTCTTGTTTTGTAGGACATGGAAACTGTTCGTAGAAAGACCATTCAAGTCAGTCTTGTAAGGATCCCTCCTCAGCTTAAGGAGCTTATATCCAGGATTCCTGAGAACTCTTCATTCAGTGAAAGGCATGGAAGCCTCATCAGCTTGGTCAACACCAACATTGAGGAAGATATGATTAAGGTCTTGTTCCAATTCTTTGACCCTCTGCATTACTGCTTTACCTTCTTGGACTATCAGTTGGTACCTACATTGGAGGAGTTCTCCCGGCTCCTGAAGATCCCTATCCTTGATCAGCTACCTTTCAGCGGTACAGAAAAGGAACCTAAGCTTGAAGAGATTGCTAAAGCCTTGCACCTACAGTCATCTGACCTCAAGGGACATTGGGAAGTCAGAAGTGGTATCAAAGGGTTCTTAGCCAGGTTTCTGTTTGAAAAAGCTCATGAATGTTGGAACTCCCTTGACCTGCAAGCTTTTGAAGAGGTTGTGGCCCTCCTTGTGTATGGTTTGGTGTTGTTCCCTAACCCAGATCAGCTCATTGATATCAGTGTCGTTCAGATCTTTATGTCCAGGAATCCTATACCTACACTGCTGGGGGACATCCTTCACTCATGTTACACTCGAACCATGAGAAAAAGAGGTGTCCTTATGTGTTGCACTCCTCTCCTGGGAAGGTGGTTTATTTCGCACCTTCCGCAATCAGTCCTGAAGAATGAGCGGGGTTTGAGATGGTCACAACGGTTGATGACTCTTACACATGCAGATATACATTGGTGTCCTAGATCCAGAGGAGATGTCACTATCATTGATCGTTGTGGGGAGTACCCTAATGTTCCTTTACTTGGAATCAGAGGAGGTATTACTTATAGTCCATGCCTGGCTTGGAGACAGTTTGGTTATGCTCGGAGGGACGGTCCTCATGACATGTTAATTCCTGACATAGTTTTTGACTTCGACAATGATACTCAAGGACTTCGCCAGAGATTTATCAGAGCTTGGAGGATGCCCAGTAGGATAGACAGCAAGACACTGGGGCATAGGAACTCCATCCCTTTGGAGCCTTATCTCAAATGGGTACGCGCTCGCTCCCAGAAGTTAGTGATGCCTTATCCTCACATGCTTCCAGTAATCAAAGAGCCTGTCTTGGAAGGGGAAGTGTCTCATGTTATTCAGCACCCTGATATGCCCACGTCCTGGGAAGAGATGCGGAAGAGCTGGATTCAGCTTAAGGAAGAAAGGAATTCTCTTGAGACTAGTCTGCATGCCAGTGAAAAGAAAGTCTTGGAGCTCACTCGTCTGTTGCATGAGGAGAGGAACCTCAACACCTACATAGCTCCGAAGAGGATGCGCAGTGTATTTTGGGATTGATTTGATTTTTGTACTTTTTGCCCATGAGGCCTTGATGTATTAAACAATGATTTCTTTAATGATAACGTGTGTTCTTTTCTTGTCTACAACGAATTTGAACTTTCGAACCCTTGAATGCATTGCATAACCACATCTCATTCATCATGTGCATAGCAGGTTTTTCCCCTTTGACAGGTTGCTTACCCTTCTCCGCTGTTTATTTCAGCCGATCGTCATGAATCCTGAATCATCAGCCGAGCAGACTATCAAGGACCTCCAGGCTCAGAACGCCCAGTTCCAAGAGCTGATCATGAATTTGACCCAGGGGCAACAAGACCTGAAGACTCTGCTTTTGAAGAAGGACAAGAAAAAGAAGAAGATTGTTTTGTTCAGCCCTAGACGCAGATCTGGGAATACACCGCAGACTGAAACTGAGAGGACTACCCCATCTGTAAGGGAAAGCAGTCACCATGAGAGAGAGGTTCCCAGTCCAGTGGTCTCCGACAACGAGACAGATTTTGATGAAGAGCAGTACCCTCCTGCTGATGACAGATATAAGCAGTTGGAGGATAGGATGAAGGCTATGGAGGTTCAACAGGTACCTGGGCTGGATTTCGGAGATCTGGGTTTGTCAACTGGTGTGGTTATTCCTCACAAGTTCAAAGTACCACCCTTCTCTAAGTATGACGGGGCGTCTTGTCCCAAGCTGCATCTAAGGTCCTATGTTCGGAAGATCCAACCATACACGGTGGACAAAAACTTGTGGATCCACTTCTTCCAGGAAAGTCTTTCAGGGACTCACCTCGAATGGTTCTATCAGCTGGATGGGACCAAAATTCGTAACTGGGAGGAGTTGGCAACTGCTTTCTATAAGCAGTACCAGTATAATGCCGACCTTGCCCCCACACGTACCCAACTCCAGGGTATGTCGTTAGGTGCAAGCGAAGGTTTTAAAGAGTACGCGCAGAAATGGAGGGATCTTGCTGGAAGGGTACAACCACCTCTGACTGATCGGGAACTGGTGGACATGTTCTTGGGGACCTTGTCTGGTCCATTTTATAACCACCTGATTGGGAACTCGTCTGCTGGATTCACAGATCTTATCTTGACTGGAGAGCGAATAGAAGCTGGCATCCGGTCTGGGAAAATTCAAGAGGCTGCACCTTCGGACAAAAAGCCTCATCATGGAAAGAAAGAATCTAATGCCGTGCACGGTAAAAAGAGCCGTCATGAGACCGGGGCAATCCAGATCTCCAATCCCGGACCTGCTCAACAAGGACAGGGGCAGCCGCGAAAGGAGAAACGACAGTATACAAAACTCAACATGTCGCTGGATCAAGCATTGCAACAAATGTTGAAGGCAGGGCTGATCACCTTAAGGGCTCCTCTTCGGAATCCGAACACTTCTGCACCCAACTATCATCCCAACGATAGGTGCGCATATCATTCAGATAGCCCGGGGCATACTACAGACAACTGCTGGCCTCTCAAGAACAAAATTCAAGACATGATCGACGCCGGGGAGATTCAGTTTGAAGTGTCTGAGACTCCGAACATAATCACTGCTCCGTTGCCCAATCATTGAAGACCTCTTGTTTATTTGAATTTTGAGTTGTATTTTTCATTGCTTATACAAACGATTAATGTCATAGCAAACTCTTTTATGTTATCAATGCATCGCATACGTCTGTTTTGAGAATTAATACAATTGTTTTCATTATATTCAAATTTCTTTTCATATTTTTTCTGATGTCAACTCTGGATCTAAAATTCTAAGCCTCTTGAGGGAGGATGACGAAAACGATACCGCGATCATTACAGTATGCTTTTGAACAGACCCCGCTGATGAGGTACAGGCATTGCTTCAATTCCTAAACACTGGAGTTATAAGGAAGATAATCCCTCGTCAACCCCTCTGAGCCAAAGAAGTAGGAGTTTTTTCTTTTCGAAAATTAAAACCCTTAATCATAACCTGGGGCAGGGTAGTCTCTCAGTTGATCCAAGTGCATGACGAATGGCACCGAAGAAGTCTTTACAAAACGAACAAAGACAGTGATGGTTCAGAACAATCAAAAGGACAGGCAGTCATCATCAAAATTCATAAATGAAAAGCCCAAAAAGTCTAAACCTACAAAGGGGACTTATGAAACTAGGGCATCCCGCTGACTGTAATTCCAAAAAGGAAACAGTTCAGGCAAAAAAAGAAAGGGATAACAAAATCAAGAAAGAGGTCTCATAAACCCTCAACCAAAGCAAAAAATGACTGCCTAGTCAAAATAAATCATCAATATCCGAACCATCACCGGAAAATCAGAGCAAAGACTCAAACAAGGTCTAACATATGATCAACTGAGTTTAGGTTTGGAGAACATCACGAAGAGCGGGTGGGTACAAATAATTTGAGCCTTTATCCTTTATTTCTTAAACCGTGAACCAGGCCACGTTATAACCCTTAAAAGTCCTAGCTGAAGCATGGGTTAGTTCGAAAGCATACTGTACGAAAGGTATCCTGACTCCTTAAGGCTTACGGTAAATACGGAGTTGACATCACGTTTTACAAACAATCATTTGTTTTATAAAAAAAATGCATTTTCAAAATCTTCAAGACAGACATAAGCTTTGCATTTTTAACATAACTTTGTTGGCATATGAATTTTTGTTTGAACAGCAGGGAAATCCGCACGATGAATACCTAGTGAACAAAAGTACTTCCAATCAAGGGGCAGACATCACCATGGTCCATCATCTGGGGCAACCCAGTCAAGATTCGGAGAATCTCTCAAAGGCAAAAATGGCCTGGGGCAAATCTCCGCCTGAGTCACTTGGGGCATTTCAATAACGAATCTTGCACGATCAGTCACCTTCTGGTAATATGGCAACACAAGCAGCCAGGGGCACCTACCTGCATTCTAAGAGCGTGGACATAGTCGAAAAATACTACGCAAAATCAAAGACCCGCTAGGTTGACACACCTAGGAAAAAATAAGGGCTTCCCGGCGAACCAAAAGGGTTCGGGCAAAATGAAGGGATGAAATGAAAAAACTATACACCCGGCAAGTCGAAAACCTGAAAAGGCGGCTTGGGCAAAAATGGGTATCCCGATGGACTGAAAACCCGAAAGGGCGGTCCAGGCAAAAGTTAGGGATCAAAGCGTACGACTATGTCCTATCATCTTGTCACCTGCCTACCAGAAGAAGGTTTGACCCTCAACAATTATCAGCATCCCACATGTGCCTCCCCCATAGAAACAGGGGCAATAACGGGTGGGTTTGAGCAATCTGATTGTTTCTGTCCTCCAAGGTACCAAGGTAGGTTCAACTAAAGAGCATGACCAATACATCTTAATCCCCCAGAGAGTAAGCCAGCAGGCAGTACATTCTTCTCCAAGCAGAGTTATCAAATCTCAAGGAAGTCGGGTATCCTCCAGTAGAGCTCAATACTTCCCCAGCAGCATACACACTCATAACAAGCATCCCCGACAGTCTTGGTCTAAAGATTGTTCCCCGGCGACATATCAAATATTCAAAGGAATCACTTCCCCCGCATATCAAACTTCCCCAGGAGAGTCCAATCCAGTTCCCCAGGAAGGTTGGAATCTATCTCCCCAAGCAGTAGGCGTACCCCCAGTAGATTCTGGAAGCTTATCCCCTAGCAGGGCACGAACGCGTCGTCCGGCTTTATTTAAAGAGTTATTTCCTCAATAGAATATAACTGGGTTATCCTCAACCAAAAGCCATGGAAAGAGCGTCGTCGACAGAATATTCTTATCCCCAGCGAAGTCCATTCATACTTCCAATACAGCAAGGTATCCTCAGTGAGTCATCCTCAACAAATCAGCAAAAGCATCTCCCCACAGAGTATTTCTTCCCAACATGGTCGCTAGAATATCTTCTTCTCCCTGCAGAATCTTCCATTTGCCAAGTTTATTCCGCAACGGAGTCATCTTCTCCTACCGGTATACTTGCAACTATCAACCCCAGCGAAAGCAAAAGCTATTCTTTCACATCAGCCCAGGATGCGACTTCCCGGCACCCGTCAAGGATTTATTTTCCCACGACGAAAATATACATTCATAAACATCACATCTTCATACGTTATAGCATGCATATGCATCATACTACATGAATCTCATTGATTTTGAAGACATACAGTTCATGCATCATGATTTTGCATACAATTATGTCTCACCTTTTCAGGAAAAAGATCAATACAAATGACTACTATCAAACTATCGCAATTCTGTCTAGATATAGTTTCAGATATGATCCAGAGATGGTGACGTTCTGATGCTGCTTCCAGATTTCCTTCTAGATATAGTTTCAGATATGACCCAGCGATGGTGACGTTCTGATACTGCTTCCAGAATTCATTCTTGATATAGTTTCGGATATGATCCAGCGATGGTGACGTTCTGATACTGCTTCCAGAATTCCTTCTAGATATAGTTTCAGATGTAAACCCAACGATGGTGACGTTCTGATACTGCTTCCAGAATTCCTTCTAGATATAGTTTCAGATGTAAACCCAGCGATGGTGACGTTCTGATGCTGCTTCCAGATTCCCTTCTCGATATAGTTTCAGATGTAAACCCAGCGATGGTGACGTTCTGATACTGCTTCCAGATTTCCTTCTCGATATAGTTTCAGATGTAAACCCAGCGATGGTGACGTTCTGATACTGCTTCCAGAATTCCTTCTAGATATGGTTTCAGATGTAAACCCAGCGATGGTGACGTTCTGATACTGCTTCCAGATTTCCTTCTCGATATAGTTTCAGATATGACCCAGAGATGGTGACGTTCTGATACTGCTTCCAGGTATCCTTCAGATATAGTTTCAGATATGATCCAGATATGGTGACGTTCTGATGCTGCTTCCAGATCTCCTTCCAGATATAGTCCAGATGTAAACCAGATATGGCAACATTCTGTCACTTATTCCGGTTGAAGATATTTCAAGACCTCCTCTAGTCCAGCTAAATCGATGCCCAACAGATTTTTCTGATAAAGACTCAGCAGTCCCATATGGTTCCCTCTCCAACGGTGTGTGAGGTAGTAATCCTTTTTAGATGTTTCCCTCTCAGACGATGAGTGTAGGTGATATTCTCCTATGGTTCCCTCTCCAGCAGTGTGTGAGGTAGTAATCCATTTTCAAGATGTTTCCCTCTCCGACGATGAGTGTGAGGTGTTATTCTCCTATGGTTCTCTCTCCAGCGGTGTGTGAGGTAGTAATCCTTTTTAGATGTTTCCCTCTCCGACGATGAGTGTGAGGTGATATTCTCCCTATGGTTCCCTCTCCGGCGATGGGTGTGAGGTGATATTCTCCCTATGGTTCCCTCTCCAGCGGTGTGTGAGGTAGTAATCCCTTTTTCAGATGTTTCCCTCTCCGACGTTGAGTGAGGTGATGATTCCCTTTCAGATTATAATAGCTTATGGTTCTCTTCCCGATATTGCAAAGATGGTAATTCCCGCCAAGGTTTTTCTCAACGAGCGTTGTTGAAGTTAAAGTCGCCCAAGGTTCTCTTACCATCCATGCTAAGGCAGTAACCATTCCTGGTTCATTCATCAGCGTTTGAAGCTCCAGACTCAGCTCCTGTAACCAGTCAGGACATATCTATACCAAGCATCTAAAATCAACCCCTACAACGTGTCAGGTACTCATTTGTTCTTTTGCAGGTATGCAGGTTCTAACGAAGGAATCTCTTACGCAATCAACATCCAGATGGCATCTGTAAGCCCATCATCCTATCCAAGCAACATCCAAATGGCGTCTATAAGCCCATTCCCACCCACACTGCTATTATGTGAGCGCAAATTTCTGGGCACTCTAGTGTTCAATCATCTTCTACCCTCGGATTACGAAAGGCACGTCAGCCAATCTGCATCCTCAGGTCTAAGAAGATTGAACAGGGGCAACTGTTGTACCCCAAAATTTGCCCTCCCATATTCTCCAAGATTTGTCAAGCCAAGGTCACAAAATTCCCCAAGGGTTATGCAGTTCAACTGTCTCCTATACAGTCAAAACTAGGGTTTGTGTTCTGATCAAAGAAAGGAAGTTTTCAAAGACCCAATCAAGTCCCATATGCCTACAAATGTGGTCAAGCATCTTCATATCAAGTTTCAAGGCATTCAGCTCAAAATTGCACAGTCAAAACCCTAGATTGCACTACAGTCAACTGTAGGGGCAAAATGGTCATTTGACAGTCAAAAGTTCAAATTTTTGGTCAACATATCATTTTGAAGCCACAAACATCATTTGATCAATGCTTGATCATGATTCTCAAAATTTGGCTCAGAAATCATCAAAGATGCAAAAGTTGCTATATTTGGACAGTTGAAAAAGTCAACTGAAATTGACCAGGGCATAACTTTCACATGGATTATCAGAAAATTTCCATCCAAAGCTCATTTTGAAGAGAAAGACATTTCCTACAACTCATCTTCATATTCCAAGTCCAAGAAATGCTCTCACAAAAAGTTATCAATTTCAACATTATAGGTCATTTTCAAAAGTCAACAAAAAGGGACTTTAAGTCAAAGGCCATAACTTGAGATTGGTAAATCAAAATGACATGGGACCAAAGGCATTGGTTAGAGGACTCAAATACCTTTCCAAAATGTCCAAGAACATGTGAAAATCTTAAAAATTGAGCAAGTTATGCCTTGTGGAAGTTGGGAAATTTTTGGAAATTTTTAAAAGTCAACATTGATCCAAAAGGCCTAAATTTGCTAATGGGCCCATTTTTCTTCCAAGTTTCTTCATGCCAAGCCTATGCACGACCATTAGGCCCAAAAGGAAGTTTTTCTCCATTTTTATTTATTTATTTGGATTTTTTATCATTTATAATTCATTTAATTAAATAAATTGCATGAAAAATGTAAACCTAATGAAAACAAATCTTTTTATGCATGATTTGGACTTAATATTTCGTGCACATGCTAATATAGAAGGTTTTGGCTTGATTGAAACCTAATTGACACAAAAACCATGAAAAAAGATTCAAAAAGATATTAAGGAAATCAAATATTGAAAACAATGAATTCATGAGATTTTGTTGATTTTTGTTGACCTAAAAGCCTCACTATATGATCAGGAACACAACCCTAAGCCAAGGAGACAAAAAGCTGCGCTAAAGGAACCTTGACAAACTTGAAAAATTCTCCATAAAAGTCAATTCTGAAAACGTGGTTAGAGAAGGATTCAGGTCTTAAATTTTGTTTCAAAGGCTTCCTCAAGGCTCCCAGAAGCAATTCCAATCATTAGCACCCATTCACACTCCAAGAATCGGTAGAATGAACATAAACTGTACAACAAAAAATGCATAATCGTATTTCATATTTCAAGCATTTTCATTGTGTTTTTTCCATGTATTCATGTTGACTAACGTGTTCTGAAGCTGATCATGTGGTTTAATTTCACTTTCGTGCCATATTTGGAGATTTGCCATTAACGACCGGTAGGGTTTGCAGAAGCTTGAAATTGGGGTTTCCCAAACCAGGCAAAATTGGGACCTAAGACCATGACCATTCGCATCAGTGTGTCTGGACGAACGAGAAGCACTATTCGCGATAAATTTATGGACATTGTAGCGCTATTCGCTATTTTCCCTAAAGCTATATTGTAGAACGGTTCAAAAACCGTTGCCTCTGTGTTTTGTTTTGCAGGGATGGTGAGGAAGAAGAGGCCGTGTCAAAACGTGATAGGTCCATTCAAATTTCGCGCGAAATTCCAAAGTCATTGACGTTTTCTTTTTATAATATTTATTGTTTATTATATGTTAAATGAGATTCAAGTGCTTCAGTGGCAGGTACCTCTCTTGGCAATACCAAAGACCTGGGTTCGAACCCCAGGTCTGTATAAGTTTCATATTATTTTTCAATACTCAATCCTGTGCAGTGCCAACATGGAGGATGCATCATATACACTCAAAACTCACCATCCACGCGTCCATCAGAAGCAATCCAAGGGCCATGACCAAAGGTGTATCATAGATTCCAATCAACGCGCAGCACTCTATCCAGGAAAGTCAACCAATTCAATACAAATGGGCCAGAAATCATCAGGCCTGAACCTCCTAATTTGGGGCTACCCCCCCCCCCCTGGTTTGTATTTTTTCTATTTTTCTTCTTACATTATATTTTTGCTATTTCATTTATTTTATTTGTTTTAACATAATTAATTTATTTCCATAAAAAATATAAAAACATTCAAAAATCAGAAAAGACCAAATTGTAATAAATATTTTTATTTTAATTATTTTTATAGATAAATTGCATGTAAATAAATGTAGTTTTAATTAGGTTACAAGTTTAATGCTTTTTTTTTCAAAAATAAAAAAATCCAAAAATATAGAATTAGGTTAATTGATAATTTTTATACCTTTTTTTAATTTTCTTTTTTTTATCACAACATTATTTATTTATTTATTTTATTTTTTATAATTAAATGTATATAAATAAAAATTAGGGTTTAATTTAGGTTAATATAATCTTTTTCACAATAAACTTAAAAAACAATAGAACTAGGGTTAGTCAATTATAATTAATTCTTTCTTTTTCTTTTAAATCTTGATAACCAAAAATACCAAAAAAAAAAAACATTCCTTTTAAATCTTTAATTTTAATTCCTCCTTAATTAATTCATTAACTTTAAATATTTTTGCAAAAGGGTCCAACGCCCATGTTCATTATTATTTAATTTGTATATTTATTTTATGTCGTTTAATTATAATTTTGTACCTCTCCCAAAGCATTGTAATTTAAATTTCTCGCACTTTTATTTATCGCTTTATTTATTTTCCGCTAAATCGGGTCCGGTTTAATTTTGGCGATGTGGACCCGCGCCATTTGTAATAGCCTTAGATTTATTTTTCGCGAACTTTATAACTCTTAAATATGCATGCAAGAATGAATGGCCCTAATTAAAATCAAGCGTAGAACACCAATAAACATGACAAGACAAATAACTGAAACATGACACACTATTCGCACACACCACCCCTAGGGTACGTCTCACTGTTGCCTTTCGAAAGGTGGTCGTCGAGTAGAGGACGTCTTAGTAAGTCCTCATGATCCGGGAACCTGGCATGAGGGTAGCTTCTAAGGTGTCTTCCCATTGCTCTGGTGATCACCATGTCCCTAAAACTCGAATTGACCCGAACACCTCCAACGGTGGTGCTACCTACCTCTCAATGGTGGGATGGCACTACTTAAAGGACATTTACACAGACGAATTCCTTAGGGTAGGTAGGTTCTCAAGGATACTTGCTCCAATTTCAAACAAATCAAAACATACTTTTCACACCAACACTTTTCAAAAGCTTTCAAAGCAAATTTTTCAAACACTCTGACGTACGAGTCGAACTGAAATTTTTCAAAGAAACTTTTTAAACCCACATTGAAAAGCAAACAAACCATTTTTGAAAACACAATGAGCAAGTATCTGAGAGCCTATGGATAACCATGGATAGAAAGGGTGCTAATACCTTCCCTTTCTATAACCTACCTCCCGAACCGAGAGCAATCTCTTTAAGGAATTTTTCTGTGCTTTTGTCCTTTCCATTTGGAGAAAATAAAAGACGGTGGCGACTCTTGCTTCCGCGACATTTCGCGAACCAGCTTTAAACAGTCAGTTCCAGATCCACCGATCACAGAACTGGCGACTCTGCTGGGGAGATATACTTAAAGTGAGGTGTACCTTAGGGCTAGCTTATAACTATGTTTTCAATTGTATTGCTTTGTGTGCTTTAAATTGTGGGTTGCTTGGGAGTTCTATAGATCCTAAACCCGGATCTGGGGGATACCTTCTTAGAAAGTAGCAACAAGGCTGTGAGGGAACTGTGCGGGGTATACCGACATGGTTGAAACAGTCTGCTACGTTGATGTGGCACTTTGGTGTGTACCGGTAACCCTTGAGTTCAGTCAAGGAGAGTACGGGGCCTCCGCGTGGTGTCATGAAGCATCAACAGACCTTAGGAACCTTAATTGAACTATCTTGGCCTCTTTAGGGTAGTGAGATAACTGACTTTGGTGCAGTCCGAGGTTGGTTGATACTCGATACTACGCTCAATTGAGGGTTGCTTTCCTGGAATATTTCGGTCGCCAGTTCAGTGGCTAAATCGAAACGATGAACAATGAAAGCAATCCCGTGATATTGGGAACCTTAGAACCCGGTTACTTTGATTAGGACAGGTTGAACCCACCAACTTCAAGAGGGTACTACCCAGACCCCATGCTGGCCTTAAACCTTAAGGGCTTGTCTTGTGTGCCTTGTGTGCCCTACATGTTTGTCTTTGTAAATATCTGTGGTGTGTTTAATCATAGCATCATGACATCATCCAGCATCATATGCATTGACTAACCATTTCAGGGGTTCGAATTTTCATCTTTGTTCTTGTTTTGTAGGACATGGAAACTGTTCGTAGAAAGACCATTCAAGTCAGTCTTGTAAGGATCCCTCCTCAGCTTAAGGAGCTTATATCCAGGATTCCTGAGAACTCTTCATTCAGTGAAAGGCATGGAAGCCTCATCAGCTTGGTCAACACCAACATTGAGGAAGATATGATTAAGGTCTTGTTCCAATTCTTTGACCCTCTGCATTACTGCTTTACCTTCTTGGACTATCAGTTGGTACCTACATTGGAGGAGTTCTCCCGGCTCCTGAAGATCCCTATCCTTGATCAGCTACCTTTCAGCGGTACAGAAAAGGAACCTAAGCTTGAAGAGATTGCTAAAGCCTTGCACCTACAGTCATCTGACCTCAAGGGACATTGGGAAGTCAGAAGTGGTATCAAAGGGTTCTTAGCCAGGTTTCTGTTTGAAAAAGCTCATGAATGTTGGAACTCCCTTGACCTGCAAGCTTTTGAAGAGGTTGTGGCCCTCCTTGTGTATGGTTTGGTGTTGTTCCCTAACCCAGATCAGCTCATTGATATCAGTGCCGTTCAGATCTTTATGTCCAGGAATCCTATACCTACACTGCTGGGGGACATCCTTCACTCATGTTACACTCGAACCATGAGAAAAAGAGGTGTCCTTATGTGTTGCACTCCTCTCCTGGGAAGGTGGTTTATTTCGCACCTTCCGCAATCAGTCCTGAAGAATGAGCGGGGTTTGAGATGGTCACAACGGTTGATGACTCTTACACATGCAGATATACATTGGTGTCCTAGATCCAGAGGAGATGTCACTATCATTGATCGTTGTGGGGAGTACCCTAATGTTCCTTTACTTGGAATCAGAGGAGGTATTACTTATAGTCCATGCCTGGCTTGGAGACAGTTTGGTTATGCTCGGAGGGACGGTCCTCATGACATGTTAATTCCTGACATAGTTTTTGACTTCGACAATGATACTCAAGGACTTCGCCAGAGATTTATCAGAGCTTGGAGGATGCCCAGTAGGATAGACAGCAAGACACTGGGGCATAGGAACTCCATCCCTTTGGAGCCTTATCTCAAATGGGTACGCGCTCGCTCCCAGAAGTTAGTGATGCCTTATCCTCACATGCTTCCAGTAATCAAAGAGCCTGTCTTGGAAGGGAAGTGTCTCATGTTATTCAGCACCCTGATATGCCCACGTCCTGGGAAGAGATGCGGAAGAGCTGGATTCAGCTTAAGGAAGAAAGGATTCTCTTGAGACTAGTCTGCATGCCAGTGAAAAGAAAGTCTTGGAGCTCACTCGTCTGTTGCATGAGGAGAGGAACCTCAACACCTACATAGCTCCGAAGAGGATGCGCAGTGTATTTTGGGATTGATTTGATTTTTGTACTTTTTGCCCATGAGGCCTTGATGTATTAAACAATGATTTCTTTAATGATAACGTGTGTTCTTTTCTTGTCTACAACGAATTTGAACTTTCGAACCCTTGAATGCATTGCATAACCACATCTCATTCATCATGTGCATAGCAGGTTTTTCCCCTTTGACAGGTTGCTTACCCTTCTCCGCTGTTTATTTCAGCCGATCGTCATGAATCCTGAATCATCAGCCGAGCAGACTATCAAGGACCTCCAGGCTCAGAACGCCCAGTTCCAAGAGCTGATCATGAATTTGACCCAGGGGCAACAAGACCTGAAGACTCTGCTTTTGAAGAAGGACAAGAAAAAGAAGAAGATTGTTTTGTTCAGCCCTAGACGCAGATCTGGGAATACACCGCAGACTGAAACTGAGAGGACTACCCCATCTGTAAGGGAAAGCAGTCACCATGAGAGAGAGGTTCCCAGTCCAGTGGTCTCCGACAACGAGACAGATTTTGATGAAGAGCAGTACCCTCCTGCTGATGACAGATATAAGCAGTTGGAGGATAGGATGAAGGCTATGGAGGTTCAACAGGTACCTGGGCTGGATTTCGGAGATCTGGGTTTGTCAACTGGTGTGGTTATTCCTCACAAGTTCAAAGTACCACCCTTCTCTAAGTATGACGGGGCGTCTTGTCCCAAGCTGCATCTAAGGTCCTATGTTCGGAAGATCCAACCATACACGGTGGACAAAAACTTGTGGATCCACTTCTTCCAGGAAAGTCTTTCAGGGACTCACCTCGAATGGTTCTATCAGCTGGATGGGACCAAAATTCGTAACTGGGAGGAGTTGGCAACTGCTTTCTATAAGCAGTACCAGTATAATGCCGACCTTGCCCCCACACGTACCCAACTCCAGGGTATGTCGTTAGGTGCAAGTGAAGGTTTTAAAGAGTACGCGCAGAATGGAGGGATCTTGCTGGAAGGGTACAACCACCTCTGACTGATCGGGAACTGGTGGACATGTTCTTGGGGACCTTGTCTGGTCCATTTTATAACCACCTGATTGGGAACTCGTCTGCTGGATTCACAGATCTTATCTTGACTGGAGAGCGAATAGAAGCTGGCATCCGGTCTGGGAAAATTCAAGAGGCTGCACCTTCGGACAAAAAGCCTCATCATGGAAAGAAAGAATCTAATGCCGTGCACGGTAAAAAGAGCCGTCATGAGACGGGGCAATCCAGATCTCCAATCCCGGACCTGCTCAACAAGGACAGGGGCAGCCGCGAAAGGAGAAACGACAGTATACAAAACTCAACATGTCGCTGGATCAAGCATTGCAACAAATGTTGAAGGCAGGGCTGATCACCTTAAGGGCTCCTCTTCGGAATCCGAACACTTCTGCACCCAACTATCATCCCAACGATAGGTGCGCATATCATTCAGATAGCCCGGGGCATACTACAGACAACTGCTGGCCTCTCAAGAACAAAATTCAAGACATGATCGACGCCGGGGAGATTCAGTTTGAAGTGTCTGAGACTCCGAACATAATCACTGCTCCGTTGCCCAATCATTGAAGACCTCTTGTTTATTTGAATTTTGAGTTGTATTTTTCATTGCTTATACAAACGATTAATGTCATAGCAAACTCTTTTATGTTATCAATGCATCGCATACGTCTGTTTTGAGAATTAATACAATTGTTTTCATTATATTCAAATTTCTTTTCATATTTTTTCTGATGTCAACTCTGGATCTAAAATTCTAAGCCTCTTGAGGGAGGATGACGAAAACGATACCGCGATCATTACAGTATGCTTTTGAACAGACCCCGCTGATGAGGTACAGGCATTGCTTCAATTCCTAAACACTGGAGTTATAAGGAAGATAATCCCTCGTCAACCCCTCTGAGCCAAAGAAGTAGGAGTTTTTTCTTTTCGAAAATTAAAACCCTTAATCATAACCTGGGGCAGGGTAGTCTCTCAGTTGATCCAAGTGCATGACGAATGGCACCGAAGAAGTCTTTACAAAACGAACAAAGACAGTGATGGTTCAGAACAATCAAAAGGACAGGCAGTCATCATCAAAATTCATAAATGAAAAGCCCAAAAAGTCTAAACCTACAAAGGGGACTTATGAAACTGGGGCATCCCGTTGACTGTAATTCCAAAAAGGAAACAGTTCAGGCAAAAAAAGAAAGGGATAACAAAATCAAGAAAGAGGTCTCATAAACCCTCAACCAAAGCAAAAAATGACTGCCTAGTCAAAATAAATCATCAATATCCGAACCATCACCGGAAAATCAGAGCAAAGACTCAAACAAGGTCTAACATATGATCAACTGAGTTTAGGTTTGGAGAACATCACGAAGAGCGGGTGGGTACAAATAATTTGAGCCTTTATCCTTTATTTCTTAAACCGTGAACCAGGCCACGTTATAACCCTTAAAAGTCCTAGCTGAAGCATGGGTTAGTTCGAAAGCATACTGTACGAAAGGTATCCTGACTCCTTAAGGCTTACGGTAAATACGGAGTTGACATCACGTTTTTTACAAACAATCATTTGTTTTATAAAAAAAATGCATTTTCAAAATCTTCAAGACAGACATAAGCTTTGCATTTTTAACATAACTTTGTTGGCATATGAATTTTTGTTTGAACAGCAGGGAAATCCGCACGATGAATACCTAGTGAACAAAAGTACTTCCAATCAAGGGGCAGACATGACCATGGTCCATCATCTGGGGCAACCCAGTCAAGATTCGGAGAATCTCTCAAAGGCAAAAATGGCCTGGGGCAAATCTCCGCCTGAGTCACTTGGGGCATTTCAATAACGAATCTTGCACGATCAGTCACCTTCTGGTAATATGGCAACACAAGCAGCCAGGGGCACCTACCTGCATTCTAAGAGCGTGGACATAGTCGAAAAATACTACGCAAAATCAAAGACCCGCTAGGTTGACACACCTAGGAAAAAATAAGGGCTTCCCGGCGAACCAAAAGGGTTCGGGCAAACTGAAGGGATGAAATGAAAAAACTATACACCCGGCAAGTCGAAAACCTGAAAAGGCGGCTTGGGCAAAAATGGGTATCCCGATGGACTGAAAACCCGAAAGGGCGGTCCAGGCAAAAGTTAGGGATCAAAGGGTACGACTATGTCCTATCATCTTGTCACCTGCCTACCAGAAGAAGGTTTGACCCTCAACAATTATCAGCATCCCACATGTGCCTCCCCCATAGAAACAGGGGCAATAACGGGTGGGTTTGAGCAATCTGATTGTTTCTGTCCTCCAAGGTACCAAGGTAGGTTCAACTAAAGAGCATGACCAATACATCTTAATCCCCCAGAGAGTAAGCCAGCAGGCAGTACATTCTTCTCCAAGCAGAGTTATCAAATCTCAAGGAAGTCGGGTATCCTCCAGTAGAGCTCAATACTTCCCCAGCAGCATACACACTCATAACAAGCATCCCCGACAGTCTTGGTCTAAAGATTGTTCCCCGGCGACATATCAAATATTCAAAGGAATCACTTCCCCCGCATATCAAACTTCCCCAGGAGAGTCCAATCCAGTTCCCCAGGAAGGTTGGAATCTATCTCCCCAAGCAGTAGGCGTACCCCCAGTAGATTCTGGAAGCTTATCCCCTAGCAGGGCACGAACGCGTCGTCCGGCTTTATTTAAAGAGTTATTTCCTCAATAGAATATAACTGGGTTATCCTCAGCCAAAAGCCATGGAAAGAGCGTCGTCGACAGAATATTCTTATCCCCAGCGAAGTCCATTCATACTTCCAATACAGCAAGGTATCCTCAGTGAGTCATCCTCAACAAATCAGCAAAAGCATCTCCCCACAGAGTATTTCTTCCCAACATGGTCGCTAGAATATCTTCTTCTCCCTGCAGAATCTTCCATTTGCCAAGTTTATTCCGCAACGGAGTCATCTTCTCCTACCGGTATACTTGCAACTATCAACCCCAGCGGAAGCAAAAGCTATTCTTTCACATCAGCCCAGGATGCGACTTCCCGGCACCCGTCAAGGATTTATTTTCCCACGACGAAAATATACATTCATAAACATCACATCTTCATACGTTATAGCATGCATATGCATCATACTACATGAATCTCATTGATTTTGAAGACATACAGTTCATGCATCATGATTTTGCATACAATTATGTCTCACCTTTTCAGGAAAAAGATCAATACAAATGACTACTATCAAACTATCGCAATTCTGTCTAGATATAGTTTCAGATATGATCCAGAGATGGTGACGTTCTGATGCTGCTTCCAGATTTCCTTCTAGATATAGTTTCAGATATGACCCAGCGATGGTGACGTTCTGATACTGCTTCCAGAATTCATTCTTGATATAGTTTCGGATATGATCCAGCGATGGTGACGTTCTGATACTGCTTCCAGAATTCCTTCTAGATATAGTTTCAGATGTAAACCCAACGATGGTGACGTTCTGATACTGCTTCCAGAATTCCTTCTAGATATAGTTTCAGATGTAAACCCAGCGATGGTGACGTTCTGATGCTGCTTCCAGATTCCCTTCTCGATATAGTTTCAGATGTAAACCCAGCGATGGTGACGTTCTGATACTGCTTCCAGATTTCCTTCTCGATATAGTTTCAGATGTAAACCCAGCGATGGTGACGTTCTGATACTGCTTCCAGAATTCCTTCTAGATATGGTTTCAGATGTAAACCCAGCGATGGTGACGTTCTGATACTGCTTCCAGATTTCCTTCTCGATATAGTTTCAGATATGACCCAGAGATGGTGACGTTCTGATACTGCTTCCAGGTATCCTTCAGATATAGTTTCAGATATGATCCAGATATGGTGACGTTCTGATGCTGCTTCCAGATCTCCTTCCAGATATAGTCCAGATGTAAACCAGATATGGCAACATTCTGTCACTTATTCCAGTTGAAGATATTTCAAGACCTCCTCTAGTCCAGCTAAATCGATGCCCAACAGATTTTTCTGATAAAGACTCAGCAGTCCCCTATGGTTCCCTCTCCAACGGTGTGTAAGGTAGTAATCCTTTTTAGATGTTTCCCTCTCAGACGATGAGTGTAGGTGATATTCTCCTATGGTTCCCTCTCCAGCGGTGTGTGAGGTAGTAATCCATTTTCAAGATGTTTCCCTCTCCGACGATGAGTGTGAGGTGTTATTCTCCTATGGTTCTCTCTCCAGCGGTGTGTGAGGTAGTAATCCTTTTTAGATGTTTCCCTCTCCGACGATGAGTGTGAGGTGATATTCTCCCTATGGTTCCCTCTCCGGCGATGGGTGTGAGGTGATATTCTCCCTATGGTTCCCTCTCCAGCGGTGTGTGAGGTAGTAATCCCTTTTTCAGATGTTTCCCTCTCCGACGTTGAGTGAGGTGATGATTCCCTTTCAGATTATAATAGCTTATGGTTCTCTTCCCGATATTGCAAAGATGGTAATTCCCGCCAAGGTTTTTCTCAACGAGCGTTGTTGAAGTTAAAGTCGCCCAAGGTTCTCTTACCATCCATGCTAAGGCAGTAACCATTCCTGGTTCATTCATCAGCGTTTGAAGCTCCAGACTCAGCTCCTGTAACCAGTCAGGACATATCTATACCAAGCATCTAAAATCAACCCCTGCAACGTGTCAGGTACTCATTTGTTCTTTTGCAGGTATGCAGGTTCTAACGAAGGAATCTCTTACGCAATCAACATCCAGATGGCATCTGTAAGCCCATCATCCTATCCAAGCAACATCCAAATGGCGTCTATAAGCCCATTCCCACCCACACTGCTATTATGTGAGCGCAAATTTCTGGGCACTCTAGTGTTCAATCATCTTCTACCCTCGGATTACGAAAGGCACGTCAGCCAATCTGCATCCTCAGGTCTAAGAAGATTGAACAGGGGCAACTGTTGTACCCCAAAATTTGCCCTCCCATATTCTCCAAGATTTGTCAAGCCAAGGTCACAAAATTCCCCAAGGGTTATGCAGTTCAACTGTCTCCTATACAGTCAAAACTAGGGTTTGTGTTCTGATCAAAGAAAGGAAGTTTTCAAAGACCCAATCAAGTCCCATATGCCTACAAATGTGGTCAAGCATCTTCATATCAAGTTTCAAGGCATTCAGCTCAAAATTGCACAGTCAAAACCCTAGATTGCACTACAGTCAACTGTAGGGGCAAAATGGTCATTTGACAGTCAAAAGTTCAAATTTTTGGTCAACATATCATTTTGAAGCCACAAACATCATTTGATCAATGCTTGATCATGATTCTCAAAATTTGGCTCAGAAATCATCAAAGATGCAAAAGTTGCTATATTTGGACAGTTGAAAAAGTCAACTGAAATTGACCAGGGCATAACTTTCACATGGATTATCAGAAAATTTCCATCCAAAGCTCATTTTGAAGAGAAAGACATTTCCTACAACTCATCTTCATATTCCAAGTCCAAGAAATCCTCTCACAAAAAGTTATCAATTTCAACATTATAGGTCATTTTCAAAAGTCAACAAAAAGGGACTTTAAGTCAAAGGCCATAACTTGAGATTGGTAAATCAAAATGACATGGGACCAAAGGCATTGGTTAGAGGACTCAAATACCTTTCCAAAATGTCCAAGAACATGTGAAAATCTTAAAAATTGAGCAAGTTATGCCTTGTGGAAGTTGGGAAATTTTTGGAAATTTTTAAAAGTCAACATTGATCCAAAAGGCCTAAATTTGCTAATGGGCCCATTTTTCTTCCAAGTTTCTTCATGCCAAGCCTATGCACGACCATTAGGCCCAAAAGGAAGTTTTTCTCCATTTTTATTTATTTATTTGGATTTTTTATCATTTATAATTCATTTAATTAAATAAATTGCATGAAAAATGTAAACCTAATGAAAACAAATCTTTTTATGCATGATTTGGACTTAATATTTCGTGCACATGCTAATATAGAAGGTTTTGGCTTGATTGAAACCTAATTGACACAAAAACCATGAAAAAAGATTCAAAAAGATATTAAGGAAATCAAATATTGAAAACAATGAATTCATGAGATTTTGTTGATTTTTGTTGACCTAAAAGCCTCACTATATGATCAGGAACACAACCCTAAGCCAAGGAGACAAAAAGCTGCGCTAAAGGAACCTTGACAAACTTGAAAAATTCTCCATAAAAGTCAATTCTGAAAACGTGGTTAGAGAAGGATTCAGGTCTTAAATTTTGTTTCAAAGGCTTCCTCAAGGCTCCCAGAAGCAATTCCAATCATTAGCACCCATTCACACTCCAAGAATCGGTAGAATGAACATAAACTGTACAACAAAAAATGCATAATCGTATTTCATATTTCAAGCATTTTCATTGTGTTTTTTCCATGTATTCATGTTGACTAACGTGTTCTGAAGCTGATCATGTGGTTTAATTTCACTTTCGTGCCATATTTGGAGATTTGCCATTAACGACCGGTAGGGTTTGCAGAAGCTTGAAATTGGGGTTTCCCAAACCAGGCAAAATTGGGACCTAAGACCATGACCATTCGCATCAGTGTGTCTGGACGAACGAGAAGCACTATTCGCGATAAATTTATGGACATTGTAGCGCTATTCGCTATTTTCCCTAAAGCTATATTGTAGAACGGTTCAAAAACCGTTGCCTCTGTGTTTTGTTTTGCAGGGATGGTGAGGAAGAAGAGGCCGTGTCAAAACGTGATAGGTCCATTCAAATTTCGCGCGAAATTCCAAAGTCATTGACGTTTTCTTTTTATAATATTTATTGTTTATTATATGTTAAATGAGATTCAAGTGCTTCAGTGGCAGGTACCTCTCTTGGCAATACCAAAGACCTGGGTTCGAACCCCAGGTCTGTATAAGTTTCATATTATTTTTCAATACTCAATCCTGTGCAGTGCCAACATGGAGGATGCATCATATACACTCAAAACTCACCATCCACGCGTCCATCAGAAGCAATCCAAGGGCCATGACCAAAGGTGTATCATAGATTCCAGTCAACGCGCAGCACTCTATCCAGGAAAGTCAACCAATTCAATACAAATGGGCCAGAAATCATCAGGCCTGAACCTCCTAATTTGGGGCTACCCCCCCCTGGTTTGTATTTTTTCTATTTTTCTTCTTACATTATATTTTTGCTATTTCATTTATTTTATTTGTTTTAACATAATTAATTTATTTCCATAAAAAATATAAAACATTCAAAAATCAGAAAAGACCAAATTGTAATAAATATTTTTATTTTAATTATTTTTATAGATAAATTGCATGTAAATAAATGTAGTTTTAATTAGGTTACAAGTTTAATGCTTTTTTTTCAAAAATAAAAAAATCCAAAAATATAGAATTAGGTTAATTGATAATTTTTATACCTTTTTTTAATTTTCTTTTTTTTATCACAACATTATTTATTTATTTATTTTATTTTTTATAATTAAATGTATATAAATAAAAATTAGGGTTTAATTTAGGTTAATATAATCTTTTTCACAATAAACTTAAAAAACAATAGAACTAGGGTTAGTCAATTATAATTAATTCTTTCTTTTTCTTTTAAATCTTGATAACCAAAAATACCAAAAAAAAAACATTCCTTTTAAATCTTTAATTTTAATTCCTCCTTAATTAATTCATTAACTTTAAATATTTTTGCAAAAGGGTCCAACGCCCATGTTCATTATTATTTAATTTGTATATTTATTTTATGTCGTTTAATTATAATTTTGTACCTCTCCCAAAGCATTATAATTTAAATTTCTCGCACTTTTATTTATCGCTTTATTTATTTTCCGCTAAATCGGGTCCGGTTTAATTTTGGCGATGTGGACCCGCGCCATTTGTAATAGCCTTAGATTTATTTTTCGCGAACTTTATAACTCTTAAATATGCATGCAAGAATGAATGGCCCTAATTAAAATCAAGCGTAGAACACCAATAAACATGACAAGACAAATAACTGAAACATGACACACTATTCGCACACACCACCCCTAGGGTACGTCTCACTGTTGCCTTTCGAAAGGTGGTCGTCGAGTAGAGGACGTCTTAGTAAGTCCTCATGATCCGGGAACCTGGCATGAGGGTAGCTTCTAAGGTGTCTTCCCATTGCTCTGGTGATCACCATGTCCCTAAAACTCGAATTGACCCGAACACCTCCAACGGTGGTGCTACCTACCTCTCAATGGTGGGATGGCACTACTTAAAGGACATTTACACAGACGAATTCCTTAGGGTAGGTAGGTTCTCAAGGATACTTGCTCCAATTTCAAACAAATCAAAACATACTTTTCACACCAACACTTTTCAAAAGCTTTCAAAGCAAATTTTTCAAACACTCTGACGTACGAGTCGAACTGAAATTTTTCAAAGAAACTTTTTAAACCCACATTGAAAAGCAAACAAACCATTTTTGAAAACACAATGAGCAAGTATCTGAGAGCCCATGGATAACCATGGATAGAAAGGGTGCTAATACCTTCCCTTTCTATAACCTACCTCCCGAACCGAGAGCAATCTCTTTAAGGAATTTTTCTGTGCTTTTGTCCTTTCCATTTGGAGAAAATAAAAGACGGTGGCGACTCTTGCTTCCGCGACATTTCGCGAACCAGCTTTAAACAGTCAGTTCCAGATCCACCGATCACACCGGCGAATGCATCAAAAACAACATTCATGACAGACCAGAGCAACTATTACTACGAGTTTATGCCATTTGGCCTAAAGAACGTCGGGGCTACTTATCAAAGATTAATGGACATGGTCTTCGCTCCACAAATTGGACGAAACATGGAGGTTTATGTAGAAGCCATGGTAGTTGTCATACCCCAAATTTGTCCTACCTTTTCACTTTTATCTGGCTTAGGCTTCACATTTCATTTGCATCATTATCATTAGGTAATTCACACATCATTATCTCATTTCAATAAGGCAGTGGTTCAAAGCATCAATGGTTATGCTAATTAGGGCTTCACTTTGGTTTGAGTTTTCTTCATCAAATAAAGGTAGAATCATCTGGTTTTTCTCTTGAGCAATGGACTTATGAATTAGGATTTTGATATCGTGACTATCTTATGCATCATTTCCTTGATATCTAGGGTTTTGTCCCTCTATCATCATAAGAATTCTCTTTACGGAGGATCATCAAACCACTTTCTTCATTCCAATGGGCAGCTCAGATGGATTAGGGTTTTGCGTCCTTCATGGATGGGTTGGTTGAAGTCCATCAATACATATGTTAGGTTTGTAACTTGTATGTTCTCAAGGGTTCATCAATGGTTTCAGTCAAGATCCCGATTTAGGGTTTATTTCCCTACTGTTAATCGTGAGATTATAGTTTCATTTCAAAGAGCATTATCCTTCTATGCTTCAAGCCTCATTTATCTTTTCACAAGGATATCCTTTTAAGGTTTTGTTTTAGGGACTTCATCAAAGTAAAGGCTTGTGGTTTAAGTCGTGATACATGTGATGACGATTATAGATTCACATTATGATCAAGACAATTTTTTGTTTGTAATGCAACTATTTGGTTGCTTGAGATTTGAAGATAGGGTTTCTTTTAGGGATGAAGAGATTTGGATACATTGTTTGGGTAGTATTCAATCAAGTTGTCTACAGCGTTCAAAAGAGTCAAAATTGTTTAATGCTTGCAAGCTTGGAAAGGAAATGTATTGCTTGGAAGTGAATTTACAAGTTACAATTTGCAAGACATAGTTCAAATACAACTAAGCAAAGGATTTCAACATTTACCACCAAATTTCATTCAAAATCCAAAATTTATGTTCATCGATGTTCTATCAAATTACATTCATAACTCTTTCATAGCCTCAAGCGCTTTCCACAATAATTAGTTCAAAGTAAATTAAGGCACTTTTATTTCAATATGAATTCAACTTACAATGGTTCAAATGTTTCAAGTTTATCATATCATTTCCATTTACATCCCATCACTCACAAACAAAGAGAGTTCATATTTCTATCCTAGGCCTAAGGTTCCTAAAAACTGCAAAAATACATGCTCCTTGTTCAAGACATCATCACTAGCCAAGAAACCTTCATCACCAACAATTCAAAAACAATCATGTTGCTATCCATAAACCTACAGTCCTGCATAGAAAAGAGATAGATTAAAGATGTGCACAATAATTCAGAATAATCCAAAACTTATCAAACCAGTCCTGCTACTGCTATGCTACATAAACCTACCCTAAATCCCTTCAAAATCAGCCCAAATACCTTGCTTTCAAAGAAGTCCTATGCAGCCCTACATTATATGTAAAATAACCCAAAACCATGTCAAAAATCAGCCCTACACATTACTATCAAACCTGCCCAAAACCTGCATCATACAAAGCCAAACATAACAGTTCAAAACTGCTGCAATGCTGCTCCACAGGCCTGCAAAACCCTGCATCATATCAGTCTAAACATTGCACAAGAGTGGCTAAATAAAACTTGAAGCAATAAGTCACAAAAACATCATACAATATTTGTTCAAATTCTATCCCATTTCCCCGCAAAAACTCACCTCATCCACACTATATAAACTCCTCTCCAACATTACTCAAGGGGGTAGTCCACAAAGAGGGGAGAGACCACAGAAGATCATTGGGAACTCTGTTCAAATACACCCTCAAAATCTCTCTGCAATGAAAATACTCAACTTCACAACTTTTGTCCAAAACTCTCCTAAACACTACAACCTCAACTTACCTTCCATCTTCACCTACTGATATTAACACAACATTGTAAACCAGAAATAGAGTTTCAACTCCATTTTTTATCAACTTTCCAAGCTTTGACACTCTGCAAACCTTTCACAATACTCTCTTTTACTACTTTATACTCACCATAAACCCTGAACCATATTCACTATATATTAGACTCTCACAAACCATCCTTAAACTTGTAACATTTACATAAAATCGTATCTCACTCCACAACACTTTCCTCCCCTGTTCCAACCATTGACAGAGGATCAATTCACTTAAACAAACGTTACACCCTTCAACCAACCTTCATTATCCTCCCCACACCAACCAACAATATCATAATGAACCCCTTACAATATTTCCTCACTATTGCATAGACCGTACCACTCTGCTTAAACTCTCTCGGCAAAAAAATTCATCTATACAAAACTTTACTCACCATTTAATCTTCCTCTGCAAATAAACCTCATTCACCTTTAACCTTCTCAGTCACCTACGTTGTATCTTCACTCCCTTCTACATCACAATCTCCACCTTCAAACAACTCTTGACCCAAAAAAAAAACGTGCAACGCTCCTTGGGATTCCCACTCACTCAAGTCAGTAATACAACAAAAATAGCTACTGCAAATCCGCAACGCACGCAGAACACACAAAATACAGAGAAGTGAAAGGTAGAAGAAGAAGAAGAAAGATAATATAATTAAGAAACCAATATCTTTACCTATGCCTCGGTGTTTTCCGGAGTTTCCTTCATCGTAATTTCACAATCAAATAGAGTAAAGTAATCTTGAAGAAGAATGTAAAAGTTGGATACCTAAGAAGGTGTCTGTTGAAGCCTTTGTCAGAGCGATTTCTCAGCTCTGATTTGTTGGTAACATCTTTCCTACTTTCTTTTTTTACTGTTCTTGTTGATTGTATACACTATTTTCCATTTCCTCTTGTTAAATTGTTGTGATTCACTCGTGTGTAATCGATCTCGTGAGCAGAGGGAAAGGAAAAAGAGAGCATTACGATTAAGAAAAAGATCGGAATAAGATGATTGTTGTTGCTTTGGTTGGGTGTTTGGAAAAAAGCTAAAAGATTGTGTCACAACTGGAAGAGAAAAGTTAACATGAGGGAGATTATTTAAACCGAGGTAGAAGATAGAAACAAAGAGAGTACAGTTTTGGAACAGAGGAAATTATATGAGAGAGATAGTTGATTGATCCTTTGAAATAGAGATTAAGAAGAAGGAAGGAAGCGTATGAAAGAGAGAAAGAGAGACAATAGCGTGTTTCTAGGGAAATTAAGAAAATTTAATTATGATTTTTTCCTTCCCAAAGTCAATTTGCAATGCCTTTTCTCCTTCCTATTAGGGTTCTAACTTTCCCTATTCCCAAAAACAGATCCGGGTTTGTGCTTGTTTTCTTAGCTCAACCCATCTCATAAGTTTTAGTTTTTATATTAATTGAAGGATTATAATACACAAATGAACTGATGGTGCAAGGGTTAGTGCATGTGTGTGAATGCTTGAGGTCACGGGTTCAAGACCCCCTGGGACATTTTTACCATTATTTTGTTTTTCTCCTTTTAACTCAAACTCTTTTATTTTATTTTTAATTAAAGCTGTAAATATAATAGAAAAGTGAGCATGGCTTAGCGGCAAGGCAAGAGGGTTGTAACCTAATGGGCATGAGTTCTATCCCTAGCTCTACTTTTTTTCTTTCAAAAAGTTTCAAGTTTTTTTTATTTCATCTTTAGTTCTATAAAACACCAAAAAATATTATAATTAGGTTTTAATTTTCTTTTAATTGTCTTTATATGATAAAAATACCAAAAATATTATATTAGGACTTTAATTTTCTTTTGATTATTCCTTTACTAAAAATAAAATATATTAGAATAGAGTAGTATTAAAATTTCAATTTCCCCCTTTTTTTAGAATTCCGCCATTTCGCAAAACACAAATAATTTAGAATTAGGTTTTAATATTTATTTTCACAAAAAAAAATCATAAAAATATTATAGTAATATTTTCTTTTATTTAATTGATAAAAATCATAAAAATATTAAGAATTTAATTTCTTTTTCTTTGTTTGATTATTTGGTTACATGTTTCCTTAAGTGATTTTCTGAATCGATTAAATTCATGTTGATCGTTTTGTGTTGAATTAGACATTATGATCGAAACTATGTATGATAACTTTAGGATATAATTTCCCTTTTACACTCAATATTAGGTCCCTCTTTGTACATGACAACAATTAGGTTTTTTAGTCTCCCCCTTAGACTCTTTCTTCTTTTGTAAATAAAGAACAAAAACTTCTTTTTAATCAAAAAAATCCAAAAACACTTAATCGTTATTCAAATCCATTTCTCACTTAACAAAACATTCAACAAATCAAAGATCTCCCCAAAAGGGCATGTTATCTCTGTTATACCGCGATACGACCATGCCTATTGCTAGAATGCATACGTTAATGTCGCCCACTAAAAAACAACAATAAACTAACATTTTCTAGAAGAACTATGGTGTTCTAATTCCTTCACGGGATACGTAGGCAAAAGGTTGCGAGACCCTCACGAACGCACTAATAAAAATCATTTCATTCCCCCTAGCAAGTATAGTTATAGATAAACACACTGTTGTACCCCAAAATTTTCCCTCTCATTTTACTCAACATGTGTCCATTAAGATCCTCCATTTTCCCAAGGTTGCCCAAGAGTTGACCAGACAAACTCTCTCCTAAGGCAATGTACCTCAAATTAGGGTTTCTATTTTCATCAATATGGGTGAAACACAAAGGCCTCATATGCTCTCCATGTTTTTAAAATGTTCTCAAGACCCTACATGTCAAGTTTCATGCCTTGCACAAGAAGTTTGCTCAGTCAACTGCTCAGATGCTTGAGAATCGACTATATTAGGTCAAAAGTCAACTGTGACCCACATACAGTCAAACTTCAAGATTTTTGGTCAAAATTAACATGTTGAAGTGAATTTCATCATTTGATCAAGGGTTGATCATGTTTCCTCAAGGAATGCTCCAAATTCATCAAAACCCAAAAGTTGATAAATTAGGGTTTCTTAGTAAAAGTCAACCCAACTATGACCAAGCATAACTTCCACATGCTTTATCAAAAAATTTCCATCCAAAGCTCATTTTGAAGAGGACGCAATTCCCTACAACTCACCTTCAGCCTACAAGTTCAAAGTATGCACTCATCAAAAGATATGAATTTCTACATTATAGGTCTTTTTGAAAAGTCAACAAAAACACCTTTTGGGTCAAAGCTTTTTACATGAACATGGAAAACCCAATTGGCAGGAAACTAAAAGGGTTGTTTAGGGTACATCCTAAGCTTTCTAAAAAGTCCAAGAACACCTTCTTAGGGTTAAAATTGAGAGAGTTGTGCATTGTCAAAGTTGGCAATTTTTGGAAAATTGTCAAAAGTCAACATTGATCAAATTTGCATTTTTTCCAAAGGGGCCCATGTTTTCTTGCTTGAAACATGTTTCTAATATGACCCACGACCCCTGACATTTTCCACCTATTATTTTATTATTTTTATCATTTATTTTGATTTTTTATTCATTTAAATCAAAATAAATCAAATTAAATGATAAAATAATAAAAGCAAATCAAATCTTGGGATTTTTGTGCACATTTGGAGTCTATGTACAGCTAGCATGATGACCAGTTCGTGCAAGACTCATTTGGATTGGAAAAGATTAGATCGAAGCTTATTTTGGGAAGATATCATACAAAGAGCAAATCAATTCACTATTCCATTATTTCTCAAGATTCATGCCAATTTTATTGACCTAATTCAGTCTACTATAAGTGCATAACAATTGCAGATCAAGAGAAAAGGTTGAGCAGTCATGAAAACACCAAACCAAATTCCAAAAAAGTGGCAAAAAGTGCTGGATCGTTTTTGCATTTAGAGATCAATTCAGAACATTCCAACGCTTCTAATCGATTCTTGGACCTTCCCAGAAGCCAGTTGGATCAGTTGCAAGGCTTGAAGCACCCAGAAACACGCGTAAGTGCTCTCACGATTTGCCCTCAAACTTAAAATCGATTACTGTATTTCTGGTATCTTTAGCATGTTTAAGTCATATATTTGTAATCCTCATCATGTTTGCAAGCTAACTGTATTATTTGATTGCGTTTTTGAAGCCTATACACGATGTTTCCATTGTTAGGGTTTACGTTTTCCATTTAGGGTTTTCTTACACAGGTGAAATTAGCCAAAAAGAAGGATACCAGGGTGTTCACGAGACCACCATGAATGAAGCTATGTAATTAGAAATCATTTATTGTGCGTATGGTGCATTTTTGAAATTTGCAGGGGCTATAGCTACAGACTTGTGTCTGTAGGTAAAAGTCTTTTCCCTATAACGAAGGATGAGGAAGAAGAAGGCAACATGTCCAATCATCATTGGATCATTTGAAAGCTGGCGTGTTTTTTTTGGTTTATTCATTAATCAATTTTTTTATTCTATAACATGTTTTTTTTGCATTGTATTAACAATAAGAGCGCGTAGCACAGATGGAAAGCAAGAATAGTGGAAAGGGTAGAGGACCTGGGTTCGATCCCAGGTCCCAGCAATGTTTTTTCCTATTTTCTAAACACAAATTTCATGCACCTCTTATCAAAGGGTCTACCATACTCCATCAACATCCAACCACTGGATCCAACATGCCATCAGATCTAACGTTCCAGCAATGAGGGACTATGGTCCGCCCCTAGGTCAACGATACAAGGCACCAAAGGTTGATTGGGCTTGGAGTGTTTTTGGGCCAAGAACTTCAATTCCACACCCCCCTTCAGCAATTCATCACAGTCCCATTTGGTTATTTTTTATTATTTTCTTTAATTCCTTTTTCTTTAATTATTTTCCTTTTTTTAAAATTAATACAAAAAATTATTTTTATCAAATTAACAAATCAAAAATCACAAAAAAAATCTCTTTTTTATTAATAAATGTTTTTTTTTGAATTAATTAGTTTAATTAATTTAGGGTAATGTAATGTTCTTTTTATAATTAAAAAATAATTAGAATTAGGGTTCTAAATCGTACATAATTAATTTTCTTCAAAAAATACATCAAAAATCATTTTTTCTCATAAATATTCATTCCTTTAATTAATTAGGTTAATTAAAAAATTAGGTTAATTTAATTTCTTTCATATTTAAAAACAATTAGAAATTAGGTTTAATTAAATTGCAATTAAACGTTTTCTCAAATGATATAAAAAATCAAAAATACTTTTTTTCTCAAATTAGGGTTTTAGATTATTTCAATTGTCCTCGCATTTAATTTTCCGCGCACTTGTTAATTATTTGTCCATTAATTATGTAACTGCTTACTGGTTTGTAATAGTTAAAACTAGGGATTTTATTTACTGTTTAAATCCCTGATTTTTGGTTATGTAATTAATCCCCCTCCCTGAAGCCTTGTAATAGATAGGTTTATTTCTCGCACTTTTAATTTCCGCAATCTTTAACTGTTTAGAAGCATGGCTAATAGGATTGTATGAAAAGAATGCTTGAAATTTAAAACGGTAGATCACCTAATGTGCAAAGACTAAATAGCTGAAATCAAACACTTGCACATACTCACTCCTAGGGTTTGCCTCACTACGGTTGCCTTCGGTAAACAGTCATTAAGCATAGGAGATTTTAGTGGTCTCCCTCCAGTCTAAAAGATCAAAATGTCCCATTCGAATGTTGCCTCGGAAATGCTGCCTCGGAAATGTTGCCTTAGAAAGATCTTAAGACTCTAGGTTTATTACTAAAGTTTTCTAACTATTGCTTTAGTGATTGTACTCGTCCCTTTCGAGTGTCTCTTACAACTCCAACGACGGTGCTACCTACTCCGTAATAGTAGGATAGTGCTGTCTAAAGGAAATAGAACGAACTATCTTTTTTCGAGTAGGTAGAATCTTAAGTACTTGCTCAATAAAAACTTTTCACACAAACACCTTTCAAAAACAAATTTTCAAAACAAACTTCGTCACATCCCTGAGGACTGATACAAGGGTTATCACGAAGTAAAACATTTTCAAGACAAACACACACAAGCAATTTGAAAAAATGAGCAAGTACCTAAGAGCCCGTAGATAACTACGGATAGAAAGGGTGCTAACACCTTCCCTTTCTATAATCTACCCCCCGTACTCAAAATATCTCGAAAAAAGGTTTTTCTGTTCTTTTTCCTTTTCCATGATTGGATGAAATAAAAGTCGGTGGCGACTCTTGCTTACCGCGGCATTTTGCAAACAAAAAAATGCAAAATGCAAACCAGTATTAACAGTCGGTTCTGCCACCGTATCACACACACGCTTAGAAGCAAACAATTAAAATGAATCCCATTGAGTACAACGAATGTGAGGGTTGCTAATACTTTCCCCTTGCATAATTGACTTTCTTACCCTCTCTTTTGGATGCAAGACCATCTTATCCATCCTCTTGTGGTTTTCTCGATATTTCTCATTCCTTCAGAATAAATAAATTTCAGTGGCTAATTTGTGTTTTTTGTCTGTAGCTTTAGTTGGCGACTCTGCTGGGGAGCCAATGCAAGTCAATCCTAGTTTTGTTTATTTTTTTCTTTGGGTGTTTATTTATTTGCTTTAACGCTTTATTTCTTTAATGCTTTCTTTTGTATATATTGCATTATACTGTTGCTACTCACATATTTTGGATATGTTGTATCTTTTGTGATGTTAGGTTGGATGATTACATTTGATAAGTCCTGTACCCGGACTGGGGGTTACACTTAGGATTAGTACGGGCGGTATAGTCATGTTAACTTTGAGGGAGTAGTCCCAAAGAAGGAGGCATAAGACCCCCCACTTAGTGGAGATCCCCTTGGATGTAGCATTGTTTACCGAGTAATCTAAAAGACATTGCTGCTTTCGACCTGGGAGCCAGAGAAGCTGAGAGACGTAGAACTATTAACCCATTCTGGCCTTTTTAGGTGTAGTGCGAAGACTATGAAGGAGTAATCCGGAAGTAGTTGTCACGCGATGCTGCACTCGAACGAGTTTTTCCTACGAATATTATTAATTACCAAGTAATTGGGACGTTGGTAATATCCAAAGGAAGAGCGTAGACTCTGGGGGTTCCCTAGAACCTTGTTCGACAAGTGATAAACCCCTAGTACATACCTTATGGGTGGTTACCTTAACTTCATGCTTGTGACGTCGGAGTTTTGATCCTGTTATTTTCAGTTTATGCAAAGGACTACACAGTGGTTATCCAGAACATGTGGAGCTGAGATATCATGCCATAACATACTATTACATCATACCACCATGTATATACATCTCATATCTAAGGAATTCCAAAGAAAAATCTCATTGGTTGAGCTCTTCAAAAATAAAAAAAAAATTTAAAAAGATAGACGAGTCTTTGGATTTCATTGGAAATGAAGATAAAACAGGAATTCATATCATCATGCATTCATTATTCATAACAAAAACTTATTGGGGTCCCTTTTTAATTCGACTTCAGTGAACAACAAATATGACCTCCCTACTTCCCTATCGTACAAGAAGCCACCAACGAAGACTTATGGATCTCTTCGAAGAAAATCAGAATACTCTTCGTCGAGATTTGGACATCATGGGGACCCGAATGAATCAGCTTATGGAAACCCTTCATGCTATCATAAAGGGTCAAGAAGAGCTACATCAATGTGTTGCCAAGCTTGCCACTGATGCCCCCTCCACTTCTGCAAATTGATGGAATAATAATGCAAATGTTGAGACCCCTACATGAATTCCTCGGAATGATGTTGATGATTATCACAATGTCATTGATCTTGACGAGCCCCACGTGAATCTCACTGCTGGATTTGCTGAAATTGCAAAGATGTACTATGCTCTTGAAAAGCGTCTCAAAGCTATGGAAGCTATCAAGACTTCGGGATTCAATACTGCTGCAATGTGCCTCGTGCCTCGGGTAGTTATCCCTCCCAAGTTCAAGGTTCCCGAATTTGAAAATTATAAAGGCACCTCCTTCCCAGAGACTCATCTTTGTTCCTACTGTCGCAAGATGGCAGCTTATGATGAAAATGAACCGTTACTCATGCATTTCTTCTAAAACAGCTTGACAGGGCACCATTGGACTGGTATATGAAATTAGAGAGAACTCGCGTCAGTACTTGGGGAGATCTTGCTGCCTCCTTTTTAAGATATTGCCATTATAATACTGCCATGGCTCCTAGCCGCACTCAGCTTCAAGGGATGACACATAAATCAGAAGAGTCCTACAAAGAGTACGCCAAAAGGTGGCGTGGATTAGCTGCAAGGGTTTAACCTCCTCTCTTGGATCGTGAATTGACTTATTTGTCCGTGGGCACCTTGCAAGACCCATATCTCCAACACATACTTGGTAGTATTTCGACTTCCTTTTCTGACTTGGTTACCATTGGGGAAGATATTGAAGATGGCCTCAAGTCAGGAAAAATTTAGGGTACATCTAGCGCTATCAGTGGAAGTAACAAGAAACCTTTCTTTGGCCTTTTGAAGAAAAAAGGAGAGACTAGTGCTACTATCGACAAAGGGAAGGCTCTGTTCTATCGTTAAGATCAAGCTCTGGACCGTCAAGCATCGGTTGTTCATCCTAATCGTTTTGTTACTCGAATATGCTACAATTTCGGCTCAACAACCTAGGGTGGCTAGGCATCAGTCAATCCCTCATCAACGATAGTGCATATAGAGACAGTCGTATGCTCAGCAAACACGATCTGCACCTTTTTAGCTGAATCAACAACCCCAAGGGCAACAAGGACGAAAGAGGAAGAAATTTTCTGAAAGAAGGGTGGATCCTATACCTATGCCTTATGCTCAAATCCTCCCCTATTTGTTAAAAGGCCAGTTAGTCCAGCTGAGAGAGCTTGGTCCTCCTCTAAACCCTCTCCCTCAGGGTTATGATGCCAGTGCTCATTGAGAATTGTATTAAGGGGATCCAGGCCACACAATTGAGAATTGTAGGGCATTGAAAAACAACATTCAAGACCTCCTTGATGCCAAAGCTATCACATTCACTCCAAAGGGTCTGATAATGGATTGAATCCTCTTGCTGAGACAGGTGTCAAAACTACAAACAGCGTCTCCTCAAATAAGTCAAGCCTGAAGAAGCCTCCTCAACATGGAAATTTCTAGTTTCATTTGCATTATCATTTGTAATGTTTCTTATTTTGTTCCGTACTTTCTTGTATGCAAAACTATTTTTCTTTTTAATATTAAATCACAATGCATTGAATATGATTGTCTTGAACTAATCCATTCGTATTCAATCATTTACGTTTTTATTATTTTACTTGCTTTTGATACTCAACTCTTGTTAATACGAAAAAATTCTTGAGGGAGGATGATGAACATATGACACTTAGAATCTCAAACTATATGCTTTTGAACAAAACCCTGCTGACGATGTACAAGCATTGTTTCAAATCACTAAACACTGGAGATATAAGGGAGGTAGACCCTCGTTAACCCTTTCGAGCCTTGAAGTAGGAGTTTCTTTTATGCAGAAAAACCCTCAATTTTAACCCTAGGGTGGGTAGATTTTAGTTAATCCAATCGAGCATTCAAAACTCATCAAGAGTGCACCTCTAAGGATACACCAATGGTTGTCCGCGAAAAGGCTGAGGAAAGTCAAAACCGCAATGGCTAACCTTCATCTATCAGTTTGGTGCACCAAAGAGAACGATATTCCCATGGATATCTCTCGCACATCAGGAGGTCAACAGATGATGATACCACATTGGTTATCCTTCATATATCAAGGATTCGGGCAGTCATAACCATTAACAACAAATCGAAGATAATGTAAAGATCGACGACTTGTTCAAAATAAAGATATAAAAATCCCCATTAAGTCGAAACTTGAAAAACAAGTGAATTAGGAAAAATCCAGGGCATCTCGTTGGACTGGAACTTCAAAATAAAAAAAAAATTGTCCAGGCAAAAATTAGGGAAAAATAAAGGATTACAGAATAAAGATCCTCAGCAAAGAACAAGGTCAAGTGATCAGACACCAAGAACAAAAAGTTAGTGACTGTCGTGTCCAAGAAACCCATGTGGTTCCTCAATCATCGCAAACTCTCTTCTTTAGAGATGATTGCTCGTATCGAGTTAACTGAACATAGGAATGGAGAATATCATGGAGAATGGTTGGGCACCAAATAATTTTGAGCCTTAAATCCTTTTCTAAAACTGTGAACCAAGCCATATTACAACCCTTACAAGTCCTAACTGAAGCATGGGTTAATTCGAAAGCAATACTGTAACGAGAATACGGTAACCTGACTCCTCAAAGATGTGCTAAAATTTTGAGTTAGTAACACACCACCTTTCATAAAAAAAATTGATGCTTCGACATCTTTTGAAATAAAAGTTTTTTAAACTTAAAGACAAGCATAAGATTTGCATTAGAATTATCATTCTTAGACAAACATTCTTTGCATGTAAATAAGTGCTTGAACATCAAGTAAGCTTGCATGATGAGAATCAAATGAAAACCTGGCTATCCCAAAGGACAAATTGTTGCAGGAATCTATCGAAGAGTGAATCATCTTAAAGAATGATCTTATTCTGGGGAATTCCTATAAAGTTGTCAATTAGAGGCTATCGCATCGATGAATCTCTTCAAGATGTCAATCAGAGGCTATCACGTCAATGAGTCTCTTCGAGATACAACCAATCATAGGCAACCATGTTGATAAATCTCTTTAAACTTCAATGAGGGGCAATCAGGCTGAGTAAACTATTCAAATTTATTCAACCTGGGGCAGTTACGTCGAGATTCAACAAATCTCTCCAAGATCCATGATCAGAGGCAGTTTCTGTCATGACCTAAGATATTGGGACATGCCACCTTGTGTCGTATAATGACACAAATCTTCCAACCTTCACCACTCAAAGAATGTCCTTTTAGAGATCATTACAGACATGGGCATTCCTCATCCTTACTTGTGAAGTTGCCCAAGCAAATTCCTATCACCCGTGCAAATTCGATCAGGAAAAAGCATCATGATGGTCACTTTGCCTCAGTTAACATCCTTAGAATTATCATCATTCCCTGCAGATGTTCAAGCACACAACACCCCAATGATGAAGTGAACTCGGGGAATCTAAAGCTACTCATGTCCATTTCCTAGTCCCCCAAGTGGTTCTTGGAGTAAGAAAAGTCAGACAAAGCCATTTTCTCCCCAACAATAAAGAAAACTCAGGGTATTTTAAGAGATCCATGTATCTTCCTAGCCATCCACAAGAAATCCTGCATGTAGGGAAACTCATACCAACCTATTTCTTCCCAACAAGACCATAATTCAACCTCCCAACAAGGCTATAACTCAATTCATGAGTTTTCAAGCACCAATCCGTATTGGTACCTCAAGACAATGGGCAAATGACCCCAATGAGCCCAATCGGTTGCATTCTGCATATTGTAATCATCATCGCATATTACATGGAATCCTCAAATGCATAACATATCCATTAAAATAGATCTTTACTCCATACACTTCACAGTATATAAGAAGCATAAGCCAGACTTGGTACCTCGTACGAAAGCCCAAATCAATCTTCAAAATAGTAAAACATCCATACAAAGATTTCCATCCTCACAACTCCCAGTTGACATCTGTCTTTACACTACAAACCAAAAATAGACACGGTTCCAGTACATTATGCTCCAAACTCAATACACCATGTTATCTTTTCTCGGGTCGTAGGTCGTCCGTAGATCTTACCCTCATGTTATCTTTTCCTAGGTCGTAGGCCGTCCATAGGTCTTACCTTCATGTTATCTTTTCCTGGGCCGTAGGTCGTCAGTAGGTATTACCCTCATGTTATCTTTTCCTGGGTCGTAGGTCGTTCGTAGATCTTACCCTCATGTTATCTTTTCTTGGGTCGTAGGCCGTTTGTAGGTCATACCCTCATGTTATCTTTCCTTGGGTCGTAGGTCACCCGTAGGTCTTACCATCATTTTATATTTTCATGGGCCGTAGGTCATCGATAGATCTTACCCTCATGTTATATTTTCCTAGGTAGTAGGTCGTCCGTAGGTCTAACCCTCATGTTATCTTTTCCTTATTCGTAGGTCGTCTGTAGATCTTACCTTCATGTTATCTTTTCCTGGGTCGTAGGTCATTCTTAGATCTTACCCTCATGTTATACTTTCCTGGGTCATAGGTCGTCTATACGTCTTACCCTCATGTTATCTTTTCTTGGGACGTATGTAGCCCGAAGGTCTTACCCTCATGTTATCTATTCCTGGGTTGTAGGTGGTCAGTTGATCTTATCATCATGTTATGTTTTCTTGGGTCGTAGGTCATCCGTAGATCTTACCCTCATAATATCTTTTCATGGGTTGTAGGTCGTCCGTAGGTCTTACCCTTATGTTACCTTTTCCTGGGCCGTAGGTCTTACCCTCATGTTATATTTTCATGGGTCGTAGGTCATCCGTAGGTCTTACCCTCATGTTATCTTTTCTTGGGTCGTAGGTTATTCATAGGTCTTTCACTCATGTTTATCTTTTTTTTTGGGTCGTAGGTCGTTCGTAGGTCTTACCCTCATGTTATCTTTTCCTGAGCCATAGGTCATCCCTACGTCTTACCATCATGTTATCTTTTCCTGGGTCGTAGGTCGTTCATAGATCTTACCCTCATGTTATATTTTCTTGGGTCGTAGGTCATCCATAGGTCTTACCCTCATGTTATCTTTTCTTGGGTCGTAGGTCTTCTATAGGTCTTACCCTCCTATTATCTTTTACTGGGACGTAGGTCGTCCATAGTTCTTACCCTCATGTTATCTTTTCTTGGGTCATAGGTCGTTCGTAGGTATTACCCTCATGTTATCTTTTCATAGGTTGTAGGTCGTCCGTAGGTCTTACCCTCATGTTATCTTTTCCTGGGTCGTAGGTCATCTGTAGGACTTACCCTCATGTTATCTTTTCTTGGGTTGTAGGTCGTCCGTAGGTCTTACCCTCATGTTATCTTTTCCTAGATCATAGGTTGTCCGTAGATCTAACCCTCATGTTATCTTTTCCTGGGTCGTAGGTCGTTTGTAGGTCTTACCCTTATGTTATCTTTTCTTGGGTCTTAGGTCGCCCGAAGGTCTTACCCTCATTTTATCAATTACTGGGTCATTGGTCGTTCGTTAATCTTACCCTCGTGTTATGTTTTCTTGGGTCGTAGGTCGTCCATAAATCTTACCCTCATAATATCTTTTCATGAGTCGTATGTAGGTCTTACTGTGATACGGTGGCCAGAACTGGGACGTGTTTCCCTTTTTTAAGGAATTTGTTGGTTTGTGTTTTGCGTTTGTGTTCGCAAAATGTCGCGGTAAGCAAGAGTCGCCACCGTCTTTTATTTTATCCAACAAGGAAAGGAAAAAAGCACAAAAAAATTCCTTTTTCGAGATATTTCTGAGTACGGGGGGTAAGTTATGGAAAGGGAAGGTATTAGCACCCTTTCTATCCGTAGTTATCTACGGGCTCTTTGGTATTTGCTCATCATTTTCAAAATTGTTTTATTTGTGTTTGTGTGCTTTGAAAAGTTTTTGTTTTGACTTCGATTTAACTCTTGCTTCTGTTTTCAAGAGTGTAATGAAGTGTTTTTGAAAACTTTGTTTGTAAAGGAGTGTAAGTGTGAAAATTTTTGTTTGAATTGAGCAAGTACTTAAGAGCTAATCTACCTACTCAGAAAAAAAGATCGTTCTATGCTTGTTTCCTTTAGACAATGCTATCCCACGATTAGTTAGTTGGTAGCATCGTCGTTGGAGTTTGAGGGTCAATTCGAAAAGGGACGTACGATCACTAAAGCAATGTTAGGACATCTTAGTAGTAACCCTAATGTCTTAGATCAATTATCCGAGGCAACAATATCCGAGACAACCTTTCCGAGGCAACTTTGATCTTTGGACAAAAGGACGACCACTAAAGCATCCTATACTCAATGACCGTTTATCAAAGGCAACCAAGTGGGAGTGTACCCTAGGAGTGTGCATGTGCGAGTGATTCAATTTTATCTTTGCACATATTTAAGGTTATCTAACCGTTTTAAAATTAAACATACATTCTTGTCATGCATCCTAATGTCATACATCTAACAGTTAATATTTTGTGGAATTTAAAATGCGGAAATTAAACTACGTTATTACAAGGCTTCGGGTATTTACATAGCCAAAAATAAACCCTTTGAAATTAAAGCGATAAATGTAAATAAACGTCCTAATTAAACTATTACAAACTGTATGCAGTTACATCAATATGATAAATAATAAAAATAAACGCGCGAGAAAAAATTAAGATCCGGGAAGAAATTAGGGTTTTGACCCTTCTAACCTAATTAAAAGAAAACTTGTTTTTTGTTGTTTTTAATTATTTTTTAAGAAAAGAATTTAGGTTTTAAATTGAATATACAAATTAATTAGTGATTAAGTAAATTAATAAAAATAATTACATAGCCTGTTTTTTTTTTTGGGTTATTTTTACGAAAAAATAAAATATAATTAAGTTAGTAATAAACCCTATTTATTCTAATTATTTTAAAGTTATTTACAAAATAATTAAAGTTTTTACCTAAAATTAAATCTAATTAAATTAATAAATTTATTGATAAAAAATACCTAAATCTAATTGGTGAAAAATATTTTTTATGATTTTTTTGATAAAAAGAAAATAATTAATTTGTGTTAGTAAATAAAATAAATTAATTAATTAAATGAAATAATTAAATAAAAAAAAAGAAAAGAGAGTAAGAGATATGGGTCTGCAATATGGGGGGTGTGAGAAGCCACTTTCTAGGCCCAAAAGAGTGAGGTCCACGTTGACCTTTGCTTCCAGTGCATTGCTTTGACTAGGCCCCATGGTGGTCTCTCACATGTTGGCCATCAGATCTGGATCTCAAGACATTTGGCAAGCTGGATTATGAGGGCGTATGATAGGCCTTGGACTTGTATGCGCATGTGATCACCTGAAAGGAATTAGAAAAAACACAAATGTTGGAGGCAGGGGTCGAACCCCTGACCTCAAACCTCCTAACGCCTTAAAGCTTGCCTGGCTACCACTGCATCACTTTGTATTTGTTGTACATAATATAAACAAAAATTGTTATATATAAAACAAGCGAAGCAATAAAATTTTTGCGCGAAAATTCAAATGGACGAATTAGATGGAGCCACGCCATCATCCTTGTCCTCTCTCCGTGGCTAAAAGGTTTGAAAACATTTACCTACGGACAACGTCCGTCGCTACAACCCTGCAGTTCTCAAAATCAAATACAAGTGATATAAGCGACTACCAAGGCCATGAATGGACTCGTCTGGTTTTGCTGAGCACAATGGTAGCCCTTTCATGGCCCAATTTTGCTTATACGCAAAAATCCCAATTTGAGCTTGTAAACCCTAATAATGGTGAAACTTCATACAAGCCATGAAAACACAATTAAAGAATACAGAGAGATTTCAAACATGATTGTGATAAAGAATGTACAATTATTTTATGCTATAAGTGCAAGAATAACGCTATTCGATTTCAAAAAAAGACCTATGTCGTGGGTGACTTACAGTGTGATATAGGGCTTGAAAATGCTTGGTTTCGATTGCTTTCGCTTGCTGGGAGTCTCAGGAAGTGATTGAGATAGCTAGGATGCCTGGAAATAGGAATTCGATCTTGCACTTTTTCTTGATTTTTTGAGTTTTTGTTCTTGATGTTGCGCCTCCTTCTAACCTAGTTTTGAGTCTGCACACGTTCTATATGTATCAAGGAATGGATTAGGGTTGATAGGTTGTACTCAATCTTCTTCCATTATTGAATTTGATTGTGATTTGATCCTCTTGAATATCATTCCAAAATTAGCCTAAACTCAATCTTTTTGTCCACCCTAATGCCTTGCACGAGTTTGAATACTTGCTAGCTGTAATTTAAGACCTGAAACAAGCATAAAATCTTGTGTTTTCACTGTTTTGGATTTTATATGATTATTTTGATTAAAATTGATTTAAATCAAATAAAAATAAATAATAAATAATAAAAACATAGTAAGGACAAGTGGAAAGGGCTAGAGCTCATGGACTATGTTGCCAACTCAAAACAAGTGAAAAAGATTGGGCCCATTTGGCAAAATTTGAAGTTTTAGGCATAGTTGACTTTTGGCAATTTTGCAAAAAGGGTCAACTTCAACAATGCATAACTTCCTCAATTTTGACTCTTTAGAGGTGTTCTTGGACTTTTTGGAAAGCATGTGATGTCCTCTAATCAAAACTTTTGGTCTCATCTCATTTTGATATTCCATGCTCATGTGTGAAGCTTTGACAAAAAAGGTGTTTTTGTTGACTTTCCAAAATGACCTATAATGTCCAAATTCATATCTTCTTGTGAGTGCATATTTTGAACTTGGGAGCTGAATATGGATTGTAGGGAATTTCATCCTATTCAAAATGAGCTTTGGATGGGTCATTTCTCATAAAGTATGAGAAAGTTATTCTTGGTCAAAGTTGAGTTGACTTTTCCTACAAAACCCTAATTTAGCAACTTTTGAGTCTTGATGAATTATGAGCAATTCTTGATTAATCATGATCAACCCTTTATGAAATTATTAAATATCCTTAAAAATGAGAATGTTGAATAAAAATCTTGAAGTTTGGCTGTATGTAGGCCACAGTTGACTTTTGCCCTAGCACATTCAATTTTCAGGCCTTTGAGCAATTGACTGAGCAAACTTCCTCTGCAAGGCTTGAAACTTGACATGGATGATCTTGATAAAACATTAGGACATTGGTGAGAATTTGGGATCACTTGGACTCAAGTATCTTGATGCAACATGAAACCCTAATTTGAGGTAGACTGCCTTAGGAGAGAGCTTGTCTGGCCAACCCTTGGACTACCTTGAGCAACTTGAGTATTTTTCTTGAAATGTTTTGGGAAATATGGGAGGGCAAATTTTGGGGTACAACAACTTCCCCTGTTCAATTTTCTTAAACCTTAGGATGTAGATTGGCTTGCGTGCCTTTTGTGATCCGAAGGTGGAAGATGATTGAACACTAGAATGCCCAGAAATTTGCACATCCATGAAGTGGTAATTGTCTTGTGATGTCAGGAATGGGCTTATTGATTCCATTTGGAGATTGATGATGGGAGATGGGCTTAAAGATTCCATCCGAAGGAGTGTCGATCGCATAAGAGATTCCTTAGCGAGAGCTTGTATACTTGTTGTTGAGGAGGATTCCGCTGGGGAAGGCTGATCTTTGTTTAGAGAAGTAGAATTTTAAGAGCTTCGATCATCCGTATTCTGCTGGTGAGTCGTCTATGTTTGAATTTTAGGAACTTCGGTCATCCGTATTCTACCGAGGAGTCATCTCTGTTGAATTTTAGGAACTTCGGTTGTCCGTATTCTACTGAGTAATCATCTTTGTTGAATTTTAGGAACTTCAGTCACCCGTATTCTACTGAGGAACCAGCTATGTTGAATTTTAGGAACTTCGGTCATCCGTATTCTACCGAGGAAACATCTCTGTTGAATTTTAGGAACTTCAGTCGTCCGTATTCTACTGAGGAATCATCTCTGTTGAATTTTAGGAACTTCGGACGTCCATATTCTACTGAGGAATCATCTCTGTTGAACTTTAGGAACTTCGGTCGTCCGTATTCTACTGAGGAATCATCTCTGTTGAATTTTAGGAACTTCGGTCGTCCGTATTCTACTGAGGAATCATCTCTGTTGAATTTTAGGAACTTCGGTCGTCCGTATTCAACTGAGGTAGAGGCTTCGTAGCTTGAATTTTGTGAGAATTTGATTGTATCTTTCCTGAAAGGTAAAGATTAGATATATGTAATGCATGATATGTATCAGGCAATGATGTTCTCAAAATAAATGAGATTGTGTTGTATGATGCATGTGCATATCATGATGTATGGAAATATGATGTTTTTATGATACTCTCTAGCTGGGGAAAATAAATATCGGATTGCTGCTGGAGAAAAGAGTTGAATTCTTCGTTTCCGCTGGGGATAGTGAATGAAGATGATTGTGAGGATAACTTCACTGGGGAATAAACTGATGAGGAAATGACTTTGTGGGGAGGACATACTCTTCCGGAGGATCTGTTGATTTGGAAAAATTACCTCAGCTGGGGATAAATTATCGTTGTTGGCGATAATGAAACTCTATTGGGAATTGAGTTTCCGTTTGTGAAAGGAATGAACTCCGCTGGGGATAATTTTCCAGTTGTGACTTCACTGGGGATAACCTTTTAGGCTCTACTAGGGACAATCCTCTAGCCTCTACTGGGGATAATTCTCCAAACTCCACTGGGGATAATTTTCCAAACTCCACTGGGGATAATCTTCCAGTGCTGATGATGGATAAACTCTGCTTGGGGAGAATTTTTCCGACTCATTCGCGGTTGCGAGCCTCAGCTGGAGAGAGTTAACACTACTTTCTTTCTCTTACTCTGCGGGGAGTGAATGTACCATAGTCATATTCTTCAGCTAAATCTATCCCTGTACCTGGTGGATAGGGCAACTGTATGGTTCGGGCATTTCTTATTTGCCCCTGTTCCTGATATTACGAGTAATCGTCTTTTGTTTCGCATGTAAATATTTATGAGCATCAATTATTGTCAAATGCATATATCAAAAATGAACATTGGACGTTCTTGCAAAACAAAACAGAAAAAAGAAAAACCATTTGAAATTTATTTGTGAAAATGAATTGTATTGACTTTGAAGTTTGGCCTGTAAATAGACGTCTTTTGTACAAGAGGATGACGTCCTAATAAGAGAACGCCGCCGAACAAATAGAATTTATACAACTTGTGTAAAACAAAGAAAAACAGCTATGTGAATAATCCCACTGGGTTCCAACTCTGCTATTGCCTTTATATCCTCGAGCATCTCATCACTTTGCTACTTGGTTGAAGGTAGATCAGATTGATTAGCACCGTCCGAGCTTGATAGTTGATACCGAAGTCTGGTTGCAAGGTGATCCAATGAGACATAGTGTTACGCTTTAATCCCTAATTTTGGCCTGGACCGCTCTTTCGGGTTTTCAGTCCACCGGGATACCCTTTTTTGCCCAAGCCGCATTTTCAGGTTTTCGACTTGACGGGTGTACAGTTTCTTTTTTATTTTCATCCCTTATTTTTGCCCGAACCCTTTTGGTTCGCCGGGAAGCCCTTATTTTTGCCTAGGCCAGTCAACCTAGCGGGCCTTTGATTATGCGCAGTATCTTTTCACTATGTCTGCATTGACGGGGTGAGGAAGGTCGTCACCATCCATGGTGGTTAGAATCATAGTTCCTCCCGAGAAAATGTTCTTAACCACAAATGGCCCTTCGTACGTAGGGGTCCATTTGCCCCTGGGATCACCTTGAGGTAATATGATGCGTTTGATCACCAGATCTCTGACTTGATATTCTTGTCGTTTAAGTTTTTTGTTAAATGCCTTGATCATCCGTTTTTGATACGCCTTACCATGACAAATAGCTTCTGAAGATGGTCAAGGTGTTCTTCTTCAGTCTGGGACCTTGAAATCATGTCATCGACGTATACCTCAATCTCATGATGAATCATATCGTGGAATAAAGCGACCATGGCACGCTGATACGTTGCCCCAACATTCTTTAATCCGAAAGGCATGACTTTGTAGCAAAAGGTACCCCACTGTGTAACGAACGTTGTCTTTTCCATATCCTCGGGAGTCATCTTAATCTGATTGTAACCAGAGAAACCATCCATAAAGGAGAAGACCTTATGCTGTTCGGTGTTGTCAACCAGAACGTCGATATGAGGCAGAGGGAAATTATCCTCGGGGCTCGCCCTGTTCAGATCCCTATAGTCAACACACATTCGAACCTTACCATCTTTCTTCGGCACTGGAACCACGTTGGCAACCCATTGCGGGTAAGAAGTAACTGCTAGAAAACCAACATCAAACTGTTTCATAACCTCAGCCTTGATTTTCTCAGACATTTCTGGGCGCATTCGGAGAACTTTCTGTTTCACTGGAGGATAATCTTCCTTGGTAGGCAGGCGGTGAACCACAATATCAGTATCCAACCAAGGTATATCTTCATAAGACCAGTCAAAGATCTCAACATAATCACGCAGCATCTGAATCAACCGTTGCTTAACACTAGGTTCCAGATTTGCACCAATCTTGACCTCTTTCTTGTCTTTCTCCGTACCCAGATTTACTGTTTCCACTGGCTCTTCATGCGGATGTATGGCCCTATCTTCCTGAAGTAATAGTCTAGAAAGTTCCCCAGGCACTTCACAATCATCCTCACCTTCGTCCTCGGCTTGGTTGATCGGACTTTCAAAGTCATAACTGGCAGTAGCAGAATCGTTATCAGTGGGATCCAGAGTGGATGTAGACCTGTATATGTGAGTGTGTGTAAGACAAATAGCTGTTTTGCAAGATAGAAAAGAAAAACAAGGAGCGCAAAACTCGTAATGCAAGAAAACGTCCAATGCTTTTATTGATGATATATGGAAATGACACATAATAATCCCTCAAACAAAGCCACAGTGTCTCGGGCAAGGCACCGGGCCGTAAAAGTTTCAAATTGTTTTTTACAAATCCAAAACAAAAGCTTATTACTGTGTAATAAAAGAAATGGGCACGAAGTCCTTTACCATCCAATTGCTTAATCCGCCATCGGTAGTCGGGTAAATCCAGCTGTCAAACTCAGACTCTTCATCATCATCTTCAATTGCATTCATTTCCGGATTAGTGATATGCGGGGGAGGTCTTCCAATCCGCGCACGCTGAACAACCCTTTGAGCTTCTGCAGTAAAACCCAAACCAAACTTGTCAGTCTTGTGTGCAAAGTCAGGGAGTTGTCCTCAATTCACACACCCACCTTTTTCAATAACAACCCTAGCATCCTTGAGGGAAGCCATCTTCATTGGAGGATCTTCAACAACAGTTTCAGTCGACGCCAGAGTCTGGGGGACTTCTTCAAAGTTTTGACACGGGGTTTCAATGAACTCCCCATCCATCTCCACATACCGAAAAGATTTAAGGTGGATCACCATGTACTCATCTTCCCCTCGTACTGTAACAATTTTCCTTTTCACTGGATATTTTAACATCTGATGGAGCGTAGAAGTTACTGCCCCAGCTTTATTAATCCACGGGCGACCCAACAAACAAGAATAAGATGGTCGAATGTCCATCACATAGAACATAGACGCAAAAGTCAGGGAACCAACCTTAATAGGGACATCCACCTCCCCGTGTACCATCCTTTTGGACCCGTCAAAGGCCCTAACCACAATATTACTTGGCTTCAGAACCAACCCTTCACAATCCAGCCGATCTAATGCTTTCTTGGGTAAAACATTTAACGAGGACCCAGTATCCACCACCACGTGATCCAGAGTAGTTCCCCTGCACTCGATTGAAACATGCAGAACGTCATTGTGATTCTTTCCTTTGGCAGTCTGATCTGCGTCGGAGAAACCCAACCCGTTGTCAGTGGTCAAACTAGCCACACAATCTTTGAATTGATCAGCAAATGTTTCCTGTGGCACATGCGCAGTTTTAAGAAAAGCAATTAAAGCCTTTGTGTGGGCTTCTGAGCACAATAATAAAGATAACATGGAGATCTTCGACGGGGTTTGCCCCAACTGTTCGACTATGTTATAGTCGCTCTTTTTAATGATTTTAAAAATTTCCTCTATCTCCTGCCTAGAGGTTTCAACAATAATCTTCTTTGGTGCCTCTGTCCGGGCAGGCTCACCGGTGATCTCTTTGCCCCGAGCGTCAGATGACTCGGTGACAAGGGTAATGATTGGAACATGAACAGGGACAGTAGCAGATGTAATGGCGGGTGTAATAGCAACAGGCTTTTGAACAATTGGTTGGGAGATCTCAGGAGAGAAAAGTCTTCCGCTTCGGGTGACTTTGCTAGACCCAACAATATTGCTGACGTCAGTACGAGCCTCTTCAACCTTCAAGTCTTGTTTAATCCCATGATAATACACATCGGCCCCATAGTGCCACGGGATAGCCTTATCCGAAGTGTAAGGGATAGGTCCAGGAATAGTAATGATCAATGGAGCAACTCTCGGAACAAATGTAATTCTAACAGGCTTTCTCGAGGAAGCCTTGGAAGAATTGGCGGAAATGGTGATTATGGAAACATCTTTAATAGGAATAAATGGAACTAAAGTTTTCGCGAACAAAATTTCATTGTTATCCATCAGGCGTTGGACACCTGACTTCAATAGATGGCAACCAGTAGGTAGGATGGAACACAGGTGGCAACCTTCGCCACAACTCGGAAATAAATCGGCTCATAATAAGTTCTTCTTTACGGTCATCAACGGAGTAGAAATGTCTTTTACAGAAGTTATAAACGAGTCATCATCCACAACATTTACTCCATGCTTGGGCATAGGAGCAGTCATGACATTAGGCTTTTCCGGCGCTTCAAACTCAATTTCTTTAGCATCAATCAGATCCTGCACTTTATTCTTCAAATCCCAGCAGTTGTTGGTATCATGCCCTGGGCTATCAGAGTGATAAGCACAGCGGGCGTTCGGATTATACAGTGGTGATGTGGTGCTGGGATTCTTTGGAGCCTCCTTCAGAATCACCAAGTTGGTTTTCCACAGTTGTGGCAGAATTTGAGATAGAGTTACACTGAGCCGAGTATACTGTCTTTGCGGTCTCTCTACTCTTTGCCGAGTGTTGTGTTGTGGGGCAACAGTTGGTCTTGATATTACCACCGCATTAACTGCTTGGCGGCGCTCATGTAGATTTTGGCTCCTTGAGTTGTAAACTGCACTAGATTCCTTCTTGAAAGGCTTCTTTTCTGTACTTGATGAAGCACCTTTTTGTATCTTGCCGATCTTAATACCGGCCTCAACTCTCTCCCCAGTCATAATCAATTCAGTGAACCCAGACGATGAACTTATGATCAAATGATTGAAATATGGACCAGACAAAGTCCCAAGAAACATATCTACCAACTCCTTATCAGCCAGAGGGGGTTGGACTCTTCCAGCAAGATCTCTCCACTTCTGAGCGTAGTCCTTAAAACCTTCGCTCGCACCCATAGACATACCCTGAAGTTGGGTACGTGTGGGAGCAAGGTCGGCATTATACTGGTATTGGTTGTAAAAAGCAGCAGCAAGGTCCTCTCAGTTACGGACGTTATCTCCTTCCAGTTGATAGAACCATTCAAGTTGAGTCCCTGACAGACTATCTTGAAAGAAATAAACCCAGAGGTTCCTATCAGCAGTATATGGTTAAATCTTTCTGACATACAGCGGAGGTGTAACTTCGGACAGGATACCCCATCGTATTTAGCAAAGACAAGCGCTTTAAACTTGTGGGGAATCACCACCCCATATGCCAAACCCAAATCTCCAAAGTCCAAACCGGGAACCTTCTGAATCTCCATGGCACTCAGACGATCTTTAAGTTGCTTATACCTATCCTCAGCCGAAGGATACTGGTCTTCATCAAAATCTGTGTCATTGTCAGAAACCACAGGGCTAGGACCCTTCCTTTCCTCTTGATTCTCTCCCCCTCCAGATGAGTGAGATAAATCAGCTTCTTGTCTCAACCTGTTCCCAAATCTGTAACCCATATTCAGGAGGACCACCTTCTTCTTCTTCTTCTTCTTGTGCTTCAAGATAAGAGTCTTCAAATCTTGCTGACCTTTGGCTAAGTTCAAGAACATCTCCTGGAACTGAGCATTCTGAGCTTGAAGAGCCTTAATAGCTTGATCAATATGTGTTTCAGAAGACATGTTGTGCTGAAATAAACAGCGAAGAAGATAAGAAACTTGTAAGGGTACCTGTAATGAGGTGCATGGGAATGGAATGCGTATGAAATGATTTCAAAGACTTTAGGGAGATTCAAATTTGTAAACCAAAATAAAACACACTTTATTAGATTGAATCTTGAAGCAATGTTTAACAAATGCCTTTAAGGCGTTACAAAAGAAATACTGAAAAGCAAATATAAACTAAAAACAATAAAAGACATCAGAATTCTCATGGTCGTTTTCCTTTCGTGCTGACATAATCGTTGATTGTCCTCTCAGTCTCCAGCTGCCTTGTAAGCTTCAGGATCTTCCGTTCCTGCTCATAATACTTCTCTCTGTAGGTATCCCTTTCTTCCCTTAGCTGGATCCAAGACCTCTTCAATGCCCCAATATCAGTAGGAATATAAGGATGGAGGATTGTATAAGGAACCCCTTCTTCATCAGTATGCTCTATAATCACCGGCAAAACAGCTTCATAGGGCATTCCCAGCTTTTGAGCATGGGCTCGAACCCACTGGAGATACGGTTGCATCGGGAGAGAAGTCTTCATTCCTAGCTCATGTGGATCAGACCTATTCACCCTATCCCAGGCTCGTATAAATCTGCAGCGATGTCCCTCAACATCCCCATTGAAGTCAAAGACAATGTCTGGAAGCAGCAGCTCATGAGGACTGTCCCTTCGAGCTCGTCCAAACTGTCGTAAGACCAAACAAGGATTATAGGTTATTCCTCCTCTAATTCCCAGCAATGGAACATTGGGGTATTCCCCGCACCGATCAATGACAGCTACCCTTTCCATATCTTTAGTACTCCAAAGGATGTCCGTATGAGCAAGGGACATGATTTTGTAAGCCCAACCCATACCTTCCTCATTCTTCAATACAAATTTGGGGAGGTGAGAAATAAACCACCTCGCCAGCAGAGGTGTACAACACATGAGAGTTCCCTTTCTCCGAACAATATGAGTATAAAGAGCATGCAGAATATCACCCAAGAGTGTAGGCACTAGGTTACGGGACATGAAGATCTTGATTGTGTTCACATCGATAAAAGAATCTGAATTAGGGAACAAAACCAAGCCATAGATGAGGAGAGCCAGGATATCTCTAAATTCTTGAAAGTCCAAACTATCCTAGAACTATTGAGCTTGATCTATCAAAAACTTAGCCAAGAAACCTTTCATCCCACTTCGAGTCTCCCAGTTAGATACTACATCAGCCATTGTTAGATGTAGGGCTGAAGCAATATCCTCTGGCCTAGGAGCTATCTCCAAACCTGTAAAGGGTGTCTGCTCTAGAATAGATATGCCAAGTAAATCAGAAAACTCCTCCAAAGTAGGGACCAACTGATAGTCCAGGAAGGTGAAACAGTGATGCAACGGGTCAAAGAACTGGAACAAGACGCTCGTCATTTGCTCATCCAACTTGGAAGTGACCAGGCTGAGGAGGTGACCATGTCTTCTAACAAAGGAAGAAGTATCAGGAACCTTTGAAACCAACTCTCTAAGCTGAGCAGGTATCTGCATGAAGCTGATTCGAATGGTATTTCTACGCATAAAAACCATGATCTGCAAAACAGAACAAAGATGAATCCCCTCAGTCTTTGGAATGGTTAGTCTAATGAAATATGCATGCGATGTCATGATGCATGATGTCATGATAAAAACACACCACAGGTATCATAGATAGAAAACATGGTAAGGGAAAACAAGTCACACAATAGCCCTTAAATTTCAGGCTGACATGGAGTTTAGGTACTACCCTCTTGCAGTTTAGTTGGTTCAACCTGTCCTAGTAATAGTAACCGGGTTCTAGAGGTTCTCAATATCACTGACCATCCTCGATCGGTCATAATTCCAGTTTAGAAATCTTTTCTTGTAGATGGAATCATCGCGAGAGTATGGTCTCAATGAGTGTAGCATACTGCTACTTTTCTATGGCCAAGTTGGTCAATTATAGGTTCTAAGGTCAGTTGATGCTTAATGACCCATTAGCAGACCCATACTCTCCTTGTTCCTCCACAAGGGATATCGGTACCAACTAATGTGTCACACCAACGTAGCTACTGCTTCAACCGTATCGGTCTATGTTGTACAGTTCCCTCACAGTCTATTGCTACTTACCTAAAAGGTATCCCCATATCCAGGTTAGGATCTATAGTAACTCCGATACAAAACTCACAAAGATAAAGCAAACAGATCAAACAATTGAAAACAATATGATGAACTAATCCTAAGGTACACCCCACTTATTCTTCCCCAGCAGAGTCACCAGGTTTGTGATATGGTGGCCAGAACCGGGACGTGTTTCCCTTTTTTTAAGGAATTTGTTGGTTTGCGTTTTGCGTTTGTGTTCACAAAATGTCGCGGTAAGCAAGAGTCGCCACCGTCTTTTATTTTATCCAACAAGGAAAGGAAAAAAGCATAGAAAAATTCCTTTTTCGAGATATTTCTGAGTACGGGGGGTAGATTATAGAAAAGGAAGGTACTAACACCCTTTCTATTTGTAGTTATCTACGGGCTCTTAGGTACTTGCTCATCATTTTCAAAATTGTTTTCTTTGTGTTTGTGTGCTTTGAAAAGTTTTTGTTTTGACTTCGATTTAACTCTTGCTTTTGTCTTCAAGAGTGTAATGAAGTTTTTTTGAAAACTTTGTTTGTAAAGGAGTGTAAGTGTTAAATTTTTTGTTTAAATTAAGCAAGTACTTAAGAGCTAATCTACATACTCGAAAAAAAAAAGATCGTTCTATGCTTGTTTCCTTTAGACAATGCTATCCCACTATTAGTGAGTAGGTAGCACCGTCGTTGGAGTTTGAGGGTCAATTCGAAAAGGGACGTACGATCACTAAAGCAATGTTAGGACGTCTTAGTAGTAACCCTAATGTCTTTGATCAATTATCTGAGGCAACAATATCCGAGGCAACCTTTCCGAGGCAACTTTGATCTTTGGACAAAAGGACGACCACTAAAGCATCCTATACTCAATGACCGTTTACCGAAGGCAACCAAGTGGGAGTGTACCCTAGGAGTGCGCATGTGCGAGTGATTCAATTTTATCTTTGCACATATTTAGGGTTATCTAACCGTTTTAAAATTAAACACACATTCTTGTCATGCATCCTAATGTCATACATCTAACAATTAATATTTTGTAGAATTTAAAATGCGGAAATTAAACTACGCTATTGCAAGGCTTCGGGTATTTACATAGCCAAAAACAAACCCTTTGAAATTAAAACGATAAATGTAAATAAACGTCCTAATTAAACTATTACAAACTGTAGGCAGTTACATCAATATGATAAATAATAAAAATAAACGCGCGAGAAAAAATTAAGATCCGAGAAGAAATTAGGGTTTTGACCCTTCTAACCTAATTAAAAGAAAACTTGTTTTTTTGTTTTTTTTAATTATTTTTTAAGAATTTAGGTTTTAAATTGAATATACAAATTAATTAGTGATTAAGTTAATTAATAAAAATAATTACATAGGCTATTTTTTTGTTTTTTTTTTTGTGTTATTTTTAGGAAAAAATAAAATATAATTAAGTTAGTAATAAAACTTATTTATTCTAATTATTTTTAAGTTATTTACAAAATAATTAATGTTTTTACCTAAAATTAAATCTAATTAAATTAATAAATTTATTGATAAAAAATACCTAAATCTAATTGGTGAAAAATATTTTTTATGATTTTTTTGATAAAAAGAAAATAATTAATTTGTGTTAGTAAATAAAATAAATAAATAAATCAAATGAAATAATTAAAAAAAGAAAAGAAAAGAGAGTAAGAGATATGGGCCTGCAATATGGGGGTGTGAGAAGCCATTTTCTGGGCCCAAAAGAGTGAGGTCCACGTTGACCTTTGCTTCCAGTGCATTGCTTTGACTAGGCCCCATGGTGGTCTCTTACATGTTGGCCATCAGATCTGGATCTCAAGACATTTGGCAAGCTGGATTATGAGGGCGTATCATAGGCCTTGGACTTGTATGCGTATGTGATCACCTGAAAGGAATTAGAAAAAAAAAATGTTGGAGGCAGGGGTCGAACCCCTGACCTCAAGCCTCCTAACGCCTTAAAGCTTGCCTGGCTACCACTGCATCACTTTGTATTTGTTGTACATAATGTAAACAAAAATTATTATATATAAAACAAGCAAAGCAATAAAAATTTTGCGCGAAAATTCAAATGGACGAATTAGATGGAGCCACGCCATCATCCCTGTCCTCTCTCCGTGGCTAAAAGGCTTGAAAACCTTTACCTACGGACAACGTTCGTCGCTACAGCCCTACAAGTTCTCAAAATCAAATGCAAGTGATATAAATGACTACCAAGGCCATGAATGGACTCGTCTGGTTTTACTGAGCACAGTGGTGGCCTTTTCATGGCCCAATTTTGCTTGTACGTGGAAATCCCAATTTGAGCCTGTAAACCCTAATAATGGTGAAACTTCATACAAGCCATGAAAACATAATTAAAGAATACATAGAGCTTGCAAACATGATTGTGATCAAGAATGTACAATTATTTTATGCTATAAGTGCAAGAATAACGCTATTCGATTTCAAAAAATGAGCTATGTCGTGGGTGACTTACATCGCGATATAGGGCTTGAAAACGCTTGGTTTCGATTGCTTTCGCTTGCTAGGAGTCTCATGAAGTTATTGAGATAGCTAGGATGCCTTGAGGATGCCTGGAAATAGGAATTTGATCTTGCACTTTTTCTTGATTTTTTGAGTTTTTGTTCTTGATGTTGCGCCTTCTTCTAACCTAGTTTTGAGTCTGCACACATTCTATATGTATCAAGGAATGGATTAGGGTTGATAGGTTGTACTCAATCTTCTTCCATTATTGAATTTGATTGTGATTTGATCCTCTTGAATATCATTCCAAAATTGGCCTAAACTCAATCTTTTTGTCCACCCTAATGCCTTGCACGAGTTTGAATACTTGCTAGCTGTAATTTAAGACCTGAAACAAGCACAAAATCTTGTGTTTTCAATGTTTTGGATTTTATATTATTTATTTTGATTAAAATTGATTTAAATCAAATAAAAATAAAAAATAAAAATAAAAAAAAAAAAAATAATAAGGACAAGTGGCAAGGGCTATAGCTCGTGGACTATGTTGCCAACTCAAAACAAGTGAAAAAGATTGGGCCCATTTGGCAAAATTTGAAGTTTTAGGCATAGTTGACTTTTGGCAATTTTGCAAAAAATGTCAACTTCAACAATGCATAACTTCCTCAATTTTAACTCTTTGGAGGTGTTCTTGGACTTTTTAGAAATCTTGAGATGTCCTATAATCAACCCTTTTGGTCTCATCTCATTTTGATATTCCATGCTCATGTGTGAAGCTTTGACAAAAAAGGTGTTTTTGTTGACTTTCCAAAATGACCTATAATGTCCAAATTCATATCTTCTTGTGAGTGCATATTTTGAACTTGGGAGCTGAATATGGATTGTAGGGAATTTCATCCTATTCAAAATGAGCTTTGGATGGGTCATTTCTCATAAAGTATGAGAAAGTTATGCTTGGTCAAAGTTGAGTTGACTTTTCCTACAAAACTCTAATTTAGCAACTTTTGAGTCTTAATGAATTATGAGCAATCCTTGATGAATCATGATCAAACCTTGATCAAATGATGAAATATACTTCAAAATTAGAATGTTGACTAAAAATCTTGAAGTTTGACTGTATGTAGGCCACAGTTGACTTTTGCTCTAAGTCAGTCGATTTTCAGGCCTTTGAGCAATTGACTGAGCAAACTTCCTCTGCAAGGCTTGAAACTTGAGATGGATGATCTTGATAACACATTAGGACATTGGTGAGCATTTGGGATCACTTGGACTCAAGTATCTTGATGCAACATGAAACCCTAATTTGAGGTAGACTGTCTTAGGAGAGAGCTTGTCTGGCCAACCCTTGGACTACCTTGAGCAACTTGAGGATCTTTCTTGAAATGTTTTGAGAAATATGGGAGGTAAAATTTTGGGGTACAACACTTATCCTCATGTTATATTTTCTTGGGTCGTAGGTCATCCGTAGGTTTTACCCCAATGTTACCTTTTCTTGGTTCGTAGGTTATTTGTAGGTCTTATCCTCATGTTATCTTTTTTGGGTCGTAGGTCATTCGTAGGTCTTACCATCATGTTATCTTTTCTTGGATCGTAGGTCGTCTTTAGTACATCCCCTCATGTTATCTTATCTTGGGTCGTAGGTCGCCCGTAGGTCTTACCATCATGTTACCTTTTCATGGGTCATAGGTCGTCCATAGATCTTACCCTCATGTTATCTTTTCCTAGGTCATAGGTCGTCTGTAGGTCTTACCCTCATGGTATCTTTTCCTGGGTCGTAGGTCGTCCATAGGTCTTACCATCATATTATCTTTTCATGGGTCGTAGGTCGTCCGTAGATCTTACCCTCAGGTTATCTTTTTTGGGTTGTAGGTCGTATATAGGTCTTACCCTCATGTTATCTTTTCTTGGGTCGTAGGTCTCCTGAAGGTCTTACCCTCATGTTATCTATTCTTGGGTTGTAGGTGGTCAGTTGATCTTACCCTCGTGTTATGTTTTCTTGGGTTATAGGTCGTTCGTAGATCTTACCCTCATAATCTCTTTTCTTGGGTTGTAGGTCGTCCGTAGGTCTTACCCTCATGTTTTCTTTTCCCGGGTCGTAGGTTGTCTGTAGGTCATACTATATTTTCATGGGTTGTAGGTCGTCCATAGAACTTACCATCATGTTATCTTTTCTTGGGTCGTAGGTTGTTTGTAGTTCTTACCCTCATGTTATCTTTTGATGCGTCATAGGTCGTTCGTAGGTCTTACTCTCATGTTATCTTTTCCTGGGCCATAGGTCATCCATAGGTCTTACCCCCATGTTATCTTTTCCTGGGTCGTAGGTCGTTCGTAGATCTTACCCTCATGTTATCTTTTCTTGAGTCGTAGGTCATCCATAGGTCTTACCCCCATGTTATCTTTTCTTGGGCCGTAGGTCATGCATAGGTCTTACCCTCCTATTATCTTTTACTGGGACGTAGGTCGTCCGTAGTTCTTTCTCTCATGTTATCTTTTCCTGGGTCATTGGTCGTCTGTAAGTATTACCCTCATGTTATCTTTTCGTGGGTTGTAGGTTGTCTGTAGGTCTTATTCTCATGTTATCTTTTCCTGGGTCGTAGGTCGTCCGTAGGTCTTACCCTCATGTTATCTTTTCTTGGGTTGTAGGTCGTCCGTAGGTCTTACCCTTATGTTACCTTTTCCTAGGTCGTAGGTCGTCCGTAGATCTTACCCTCATGTTATCTTTTCCTAGGCCGTAGGTCGTCTATAGGTCTTACCCTCATGTTATCTTTTCTTGGGTTGTAGGTCGCCCGAAGGTCTTACCCTCATGTTATCTATTCCTGGGTCATTGGTCGTCCGTTAATCTTACCCTCGTGTTATGTTTTCTTGGGTCGTAGGTCATCTGTAATTCTTACCCTCATAATATCTTTTCCTGGGTCGTAAGTCGTATGTAGTTCTTACCCTCATGTTATATTTTCTTGGGTCGTAGGTCATCCGTAGGTCTTACCCTCATGTTATCTTTTCTTGGGTCGTAGGTTGTTTGTAGGTCTTACCCTCATGTTATCTTTTTCTGGGTCGTAGGTTATTCGTAGGTCTTACCCTCATGTTATTTTTTCTTGGGTCGTAGGTCGTCTTTAGGTCTTACCCTCATGTTATCTTTTCTTGGGTCGTAGGTCGCTCGTAGGTCTTATCATGATGTTATCTTTTCATGGGTCGTAGGTCATCCGTAGATCTGACACTCATGTTATCTTTTCCTAGGTCGTAGGACTTACCATCATGTTATCTTTTCCTGGGTCGTAGGTCGTCCGTAGGTCTTAACCTCATGTTATCGTTTCCTGGGTCGTAGGTCGTCCGTAGATCTCACCCTCATTTTATCTATTCCTGGGTCGTAGGTCATCTGTATGTCTTACCCTCATGTTATCGTTTCTTGGGTCATAGGTCGCCCGAAGGTCTTGCCCTCACATTATCTATTCCTGGGTCATTGGTCGTCCGTTAATCTTACCTCCTGTTATGTTTTCTTGGGTCGTAGGTCGTCCGTAAATCTTACCCTCATAATATCTTTTCACGGGTCGTAGGTCGTATATAGGTCTTACCCTCATGTTATATTTTCTTGGGTCGTAGGTCATCCGTAGGTGTTACCCCAATGTTACCTTTTCTTGGTTCGTAGGTTGTCTGTAGGTCTTATCCTCATGTTATCTTTTTTTGGTCGTAGGTCGTTCGTAGGTCTTACCATCATGTTATCATTTCTTGGGTCGTAGGTCGTCTTTAGGTCTTCCCCTCATGTTATCTTTTCTAGGGTCGTAGGTCGCTCGTAGGTCTTACCATCTCGTTATCTTTTCATGGGTCATAGGTAGTCCATAAATCTTACCCTCATGTTATCTTTTCCTTGGTCATAGGTCGTCCGTAGGTTTTACCCTCATGTTATCTTTTCCTGGGTCGTAGGTCGTCCATAGGTCTTACCATCATGTTATCTTTTCCTGGGCCGAAGGTCGTCAGTAGATGTTACCCTCATGTTATCTTTTATGGGTCGTAGGTCGTCTGTAGGTCTTACCCTCATGTTATCTTTTCTTGGGTCGTAGGTCGCCCGAAGGTCTTACCCTCATGTTATCTATTCCTGGGTCATAGGTGGTCAGTTGATCTTACCCTCATGTTATGTTTTCTTGGGTCGTCGGTCATCCGTAGATCTTACGCTCATAATATCTTTTCATGGGTTGTAGGGAGTCCGTAGGTCTTACCCTCATGTTATCTTTTCCTGGGTCGTAGGTCGTCTGTAGGTCATGTTATATTTTCATGGGTTGTAGGTCGTCCGTAGAACTTACCCTCATGTTATCTTTTCTTGGGTCGTAGGTTATTCGTAGATCTTACACTCATGTTATCTTTTTCTAGGTCATAGGTCATTCGTAGGTCTTACCCTCATGTTGTCTTTTCCTGAGCCATAGGTCATCCGTAGGTCTTACCCCCATGTTATCTTTTCCTGGGTCGTAGGTCGTTCGTAGATCTTACCCTCATGTTATCTTTTCTTGGGTCATAGGTCATACATAGGTCTTACCCTCATGTTATCTTTTCTTGTGTCGTAGGTCATCCATAGGTCTTACCCTCATATTATCTTTTCCTAGGACGTAGGTTATCCATAGTTCTTACCCTCGTGTTATCTTTTCCTGGGTCGTAGGTCGTCCGTAGGTCTTACCCACATGTTATCTTTTCTTGGGTTGTAGATCGTCCGTAGGTCTTACCCTTATGTTACCTTTTCCTTGGTCGTAGGTCGTCCGTAGATCTTACCCTCATGTTATATTTTCCTGGGCCGTAGGTCGTCTATAGGTCTTACCCTCATGTTATCTTTTCTTGGGTTGTAGGTCGCCCGAAGGTCTTACCCTCATGTTATCTATTCCTGGGTCTTTGGTCGTCCGTTAATCTTACCCTCGTGTTATGTTTTCTTGTGTCGTAGGTCATCCGTAATTCTTACCCTCATAATATCTTTTCCTGGGTCATAGGTCGTATGTAGGTCTTACCCTCTTGTTATATTTTCTTGGGTCGTAGGTCATCTGTAGGTCTTACCCTCATGTTATCTTTTCTTGGGTCGTAGGTTATTTGTAGGTCTTACCCTCATGTTATCTTTTTCTGGGTCGTAGGTCGTTCATAGGTCTTACCCTTATATTATCTTTTCTTGGGTCGTATGTCGTCTTTAGGTCTTACCCTCATGTTATCTTTCTTGGGTCGTAGGTCGCCCGAAGGTCTTACCATGATTATATCTTTTCATGGGTCGTAGGTTGTCCGTAGATCTTACACTCATGTTATCTTTTCCTAGGTCGTAGGTCGTTCGTAGGTCTTACCCTCATGTTATCTTCTTCTGGGTCGTAGGTTGTCCATATGTTTTAACCTCATGTTATCTTTTCATGGGTCGTAGGTCGTCCGTAGATCTTACCCTCCTGTTATCTATTCCTGGGTCGTAGGTCGTCTGTACATCTTACCCTCATGTTATCGTTTCCTGAGTTGTAGGTCGCCCGAAGGTCTTACCCTCATATTATATATTCCTGGGTCGTAGGTCGTCATTTGATCTTACCCTCATAATATCTTTTCAAGGGTTATAGGTCGTGCGTAGGTCTTACTCTCATGTTATCTTTTCTTGGATCGTAGGTCTTCTGTAGGTCTTACCCTCTTGTTATATTTTCATGGGTCGTAGGTCGTTTGTAGGTCTTACCCTCATGTTATATTTTCTTGGGTCGTAGGTTGTTCGTAGGTCTTACCCTCAACTTATCTTTTTCTAGGTCGTAGGTTGCTCGTAGGTCTTACCCTCATGTTATCTTTTCCTGGGCCATAAGTCATCTGTAGTTTTACCCCCATGTTATCTTTTCCTGGGTCGTAGGTCGTTCATAGATCTTACCCTCATGTTATCTTTTCTTGGGTCGTAGGTCATACATAGGTCTTACCCTCATGTTATCTTTTCTTGGGTCGTAGGTCATCCATAGGTCTTACCCTCATATTATCTTTTCCTGGGACGTAGGTCGTCCATAGTTCTTACCCTTGTGTTATATTTTCCTGGGTCGTAGGTCGTCCGTAGGTCTTACCCACATGTTATCTTTTCTTGGGTTGTAGATCGTCCGTAGGTCTTACCCTTATGTTACCTTTTCCTTGGTCGTAGGTCGTCCGTAGATCTTACCCTCATGTTATATTTTCCTGGGCCGTAGGTCGTCTATAGATCTTACCCTCATGTTATCTTTTCTTGGGTTGTAGGTCGCCTGAAGGTCTTACCCTCATGTTATCTATTCCTGGGTCTTTGGGCGTCCGTTAATCTTACCCTCGTGTTATGTTTTCTTGAGTCGTAGGTCATCCGTAATTCTTACCCTCATAATATCTTTTCCTGGGTCGTAGGTCGTATGTAGGTCTTACCCTCTTGTTATATTTTCTCGGGTCGTAGGTCATCTGTAGGTCTTACCCTCATGTTATCTTTTCTTAGGTCGTAGGTTGTTTGTAGGTCTTACCCTGGTGTTATCTTTTTCTGGGTCGTAGGTCGTTCATAGGTCTTACCCTTATATTATATTTTCTTGGGTCGTATGTCGTCTTTAGGTCTTACCCTCATGTTATCTTTCTTGGGTCGTAGGTCGCCCGAAGGTCTTACCATGATTATATCTTTTCATGGGTCGTAGGTCGTCCGTATATCTTACACTCATGTTATCTTTTCCTAGGTCAAAGGTCGTTCGTAGGTCTTACCCTCATGTTATCTTCTTCTGGGTCGTAGGTTGTCCATATGTTTTAACCTCATGTTATCTTTTCATGGGTCGTAGGTCGTCCGTAGATCTTACCCTCCTGTTATCTATTCCTGAGTCGTAGGTCGTCTGTACATCTTACCCTCATGTTATCGTTTCCTGAGTTGTAGGTCGCCCGAAGGTCTTACCCTCATATTATATATTCCTGGGTCGTAGGTCGTCATTTGATCTTACCCTCATCTTATGTTTTCTTGGGTCGTAGGTCGTCCGTAGATCTTACCCTCATAATATCTTTTCAAGGGTTATAGGTCGTCCGTAGGTCTTACTCTCATGTTATCTTTTCTTGAATCGTAGGTCTTCTGTAGGTCTTACCCTCTTGTTATATTTTCATGGGTCGTAGGTCATTTGTAGGTCTTACCCTCATGTTATCTTTTCTTGGGTCGTAGGTTGTTCGTAGGTCTTACCCTCAACTTATCTTTTTCTAGGTCGTAGGTTGCTCGTAGGTCTTACCCTCATGTTATCTTTTCCTGGGCCATAGGTCATCTGTAGTTTTACCCCCATGTTATCTTTTCCTGGGTCGTAGGTCGTTCGTAGATCTTACCCTCATGTTATCTTTTCTTGGGTCGTAGGTCATACATAGGTCTTACCCTCATGTTATCTTTTCTTGGGTCGTAGGTCATCCATAGGTCTTACCCTCATATTATATTTTCCTGGGACGTAGGTCGTCCATAGTTCTTACCCTTGTGTTATCTTTTCTTGGGTCGTAGGTCGTCCGTAGGTCTTACCCACATGTTATCTTTTCTTGGGTTGTAGATCGTCCGTAGGTCTTACCCTTATGTTACCTTTTCCTTGGTCGTAGGTCGTCCGTAGATCTTACCCTCATGTTATATTTTCCTGGGCCGTAGGTCGTCTATAGATCTTACCCTCATGTTATCTTTTCTTGGGTTGTAGGTCGCCTGAAGGTCTTACCCTCATGTTATCTATTCCTGGGTCTTTGGTCGTCCGTTAATCTTACCCTCGTGTTATGTTTTCTTGGGTCGTAGGTCATCCGTAATTCTTACCCTCATAATATCTTTTCCTGGGTCGTAGGTCGTATGTAGGTCTTACCCTCTTGTTATATTTTCTCGGGTCGTAGGTCATCTGTAGGTCTTACCCTCATGTTATCTTTTCTTAGGTCGTAGGTTGTTTGTAGGTCTTACCCTCGTGTTATCTTTTTCTGGGTCGTAGGTCGTTCATAGGTCTTACCCTTATATTATCTTTTCTTGGGTCGTATGTCGTCTTTAGGTCTTACCCTCATGTTATCTTTCTTGGGTCGTAGGTCGCCCGAAGGTCTTACCATGATTATATCTTTTCATGGGTCGTAGGTCGTCCGTATATCTTACACTCATGTTATCTTTTCCTAGGTCGTAGGTCGTTCGTAGGTCTTACCCTCATGTTATCTTCTTCTGGGTCGTAGGTCGTCCGTAGGTTTTAACCTCATGTTATCTTTTCATGGGTCGTAGGTTGTCCGTAGATCTTACCCTCCTGTTATCTATTCCTGGGTCGTAGGTCGTCTGTATGTCTTACCCTCATGTTATAGTTTCTTGAGTTGTAGGTCGCCCGAAGGTCTTACCCTCATATTATATATTCCTGGGTCGTAGGTCGTCATTTGATCTTACCCTCATCTTATGTTTTCTTGGGTCGTAGGTCGTCCGTAGATCTTACCCTCATAATATCTTTTCAAGGGTTATAGGTCGTCCGTAGGTCTTACTCTCATGTTATCTTTTCTTGGATCGTAGGTCTTCTGTAGGTCTTACCCTCTTGTTATATTTTCATGGGTCATAGGTCATTTGTAGGTCTTACCCTCATGTTATCTTTTCTTGGGCCGTAGGTTGTTCGTAGGTCTTACCCTCAACTTATCTTTTTCTAGGTCGTAGGTTGCTCGTAGGTCTTACCCTCATGTTATCTTTTCCTAGGCCATAGGTCATCCGTAGTTCTTACCCTCATGTTATCTTTTCCTGGGTCGTAGGTCGTTTGTAGATCTTACCCTCATGTTATCTTTTCTTGGGTCGTAGGTCATCCATAGGACTTACCCTCATGTTATCTTTTCACGGGCCGTATGTCGTCCATAGGTCTTACACTCCTATTATCATTTCCTGGGTCGTAGGTCGTCTGTAGATCTTACCCTTATGTTATCTTTTCCTGGGTCATAGGTCTTCCGTAGGTATTACCATCATGTTATCTTTTCGTGGGTTGTAGGTCGTCTGTAGGTTTTACCCTTATGTTATCTTTTCCTGGGCCGTAGGTCGTCCGTAGGTCTTACCCTCATGTTATCTTTTCTTGGGCTGTAGGTCGTCCGTAAGTCTTACCCTCATGTTATCTTTTCCTAGGTCTTAGGTCATCCGTAGATCTTACCATCATGTTATCTTTTCTTGGGTCGTAGGTTGTCTGTAGGTCTTACCCTCATGTTATCTTTTTTTGGATCATAGGTCACCCGAAGGTCTTACCCTCATGTTATCTATTCATGGGTCATATGTCATCCGTTGATCTTACCCTCATGTTATGTTTTCTTGGGTCCTAGGTCATCTGCAAATCTTACCCTTATAATATCTTTTCCTAGGTCGTAGGTCATCCGTATGTCTTACCCTCATGTTATATTTTCTTGGGTCGTAGGTCGTCTGTAGGTTTTACCCTCATGTTATCTTTTCTTGGGTCGTAGGTTGTTCGTAGGTCTTACCCTCATGTTATCTTCTTCTGGGTCGTAGGTCATTCGTAGGTCTTACCCTCATGTTATCTTTTCTTGGGTTGTAGGATATTTGTAGGTATTACCCTTATGTTATCTTTTCTCGGGTTGTAGGTCGCCCGTAGGTCTTACCATCATGTTATCTTTTCATGGGTCGTAGGTCGTCCATAGAGCTTACCCTCATGTTATCTTATCCTAGGTCGTAGGTCGTCCGTAGGTCTTACCCACATGTTATTCCTTGGTTGTAGGTCGTCTGTAGGTCTTACCTGTTGCACCCCAAAATTTAACCTCTTGATTTCAGAATTTCATTTGGCTTATATTTCATCGACATATGCATACATACATTGGTTCTATTGCTTTAGGATCAAAGTAAGCCAGTAAAGCATTAACTATTTATCATAAGCGTCAAAGGCTTTGTGCAGGAAATTCAATCAGCGGAGGAACAGGTTATTACCATGTTATATTCTCATGTATTTTCTCATGTCTTGGGCAATATAAGGGTACCAGAGGTTTTGATCTGATTCAGAACAGTTCGGGTTAAAAATATGTTTCTGTGCGTCAACTTCATAATTTTCTAACTGTGATTCAGAGTACTGTTTTGGGTAAACTTTTATCACCAAGTCCGTGTTGATATTATCTTCACTTTTCGTATTCGGTTCGGGATCCAATTATATGCATATGACGGTCAAATAATTTTTTTACTGAGTTTTCAGGTTACCGATCAACGGTGTTTTGGACATTTAGAAATCTCTCACTCTGATTTGATATACTGTCTCGAGGTGTTTATTTCACCATTGAATCCGCCTCGATATTCTCTCCAACTTCCTTGTTCGGGCCTAAAGCTAATTCTCGAAGGAAGGTCTCCGAATTCGCAAATCAAACAAAGCTGAATAGTGGAAAATATTGATAAACAATTGGGTGAACTGTGTTTTGCGCGCACTAAAAAATTCTTAACTCGAAGCCTTTGGATCATTTTGAACATGTTCTGGTGACCAAAATTCCGTCTCGTTGTCATCTACATTTCCATCTCTCATGGCCGGAAGCTAATTCTGCTCAGAAAGGCACCGAAAATTTGGATTTATCAAGTATTTTCCCACAGGAAAATTGTGGCAAATGTTTATCTGCACCACATCCAAAAAATCATAACTCGGTCGATTTTTATCGTATTGAACCCGCTCTGATGGAATTGTCTCATACATTGAGTTAGCTAAAATTTGGTTTCCATTTTTAAGAGCCCGCAGTACCCTGAAGGCTTCCGTTTTTGGCCCGAAACGTGTGCAACTCACTGAAAATTCTGAAGCTGGGAATTAAAGTTGTCTGAGGCGAAATTTCAAAAATTCATAACTAAATCACCGTTTATCCAATTGAGCCCATTTTCGGAAAGGAGTTCGTTCACAATGTCAGCTATATTTTCATTACACATTTCAACTTCAAAACTCGCACCGAGATTCTTGTGAATTTGCCCAGAACGTGTCGCACTCAAGTTAATTAAAAGTCCGCATTAGTATTTATGGATATTTGAGACCCATTAACCAAATCCACTCATATAATCCCATACTATATATTAATTTTACTCAAATTTCTCTCATAACTCACCAATCTCCACAAACAATCTAAAATTTTCTCTCAATTCTCTCAAAGATCAAATCAAGGTTCTACACCTTTTTCATCAAGAACACAACAACAACTTCATCAAGATCCAAAAGTAAAGATTAAGAGTAATTTTCTCTGATCATTGATTCGTTCATTGTGATCTCTATACCTAAGCTTCCTCTTCACTTCTATCGGTGAGTTTTCTTGAATTAAGGGCTTTTTGAAATAAGTTATTTTTTTGAATAAGTGATTTTTCTTGGTTTTGTTGTTGATTGAGGTTTTAATTGTATAATTGAGGTTTAATTATTGAGAATTGATTTGAATTTAGGATTTAATACCATTTTGTTGAATTGCTTATTGAAATAAGTGATTAATTAAACTTGAGAAGTTGATTTTGGTTGTAACTTGAAATTGACATAGTGTTGTGTTGATTTTTAGCCCTAGGTGTAGTTACACTAGTGTTTAGGTTGAACTAGTTATAGAAAACTAGTTAGCACTAACACTAGTTTGAGATTTTGAACTCTTGATTAGATTAACACTAGTTCCTAATTCTTGATGTAGAATTTGTTAATAGTTTAGGTTAGGTAGACTCAAACACTAACTTTGATTTAGATGTTGTAACATAAACTAACAATTAGTTTAGTTTAGCCCTAATCTTCGATTTTCAAGATTTACTACATGTTTCCAATTATTTTTGGTTGATGATCATTGATATTTTTGTGCATTTGAAATGCATTTTTGCATATGATCTCAAGTTACCAATTCTTGACATAAACTAATCTTTTTGTCAATTGTTGATTGATTGTTTGTTGCTTGCCATATCAATGAGTTGAGATGATTTCTAGTGTACTCACATATCATTGCAAAATACATTTGAAACAAGTTTGATTGAGTTTGATAGAAAATATCTCAATATTTAGTAAATTGGCAAAGTTTGACATAATTGGTGTTTTTTCACTAACCCTTGATCCGTTTTGAGTTTTTCTGACCTTCTTTAATGAAAACTGAAATTCTGGAGCCATCTGAGGCTCTACACACAAACGGTTTCTCAATTGGGATATGTTTCGGTCAAATCTGGGAGCTGCTGACTTGTGTGCGAAAATCGCATTGTTTGAACGAAATTTAACCAAATCATTTGTATTTTGAGACCGTGTGTGTGTGTGCATAGCTTCCAATAATTTTGATAAGTTATTCCGGTTGATTTTTAAACTTGTGCCTTGTGTATAGGTTCACTTTTTCAACTTGTCCATAATTGCGATTTTTGGCCTAAATGTGAGTTTTTTTGTCTTAATTCATTACTTTTCATAGTTTGTGATTGTGCCAATTATGTGATACTTGTAGCATTTGTTTGTTTTCTAACATTAGCCTAGTTTAGGCCTAATTCTTTGATTACTCAAAATTATTGAAATCGAAATGTTAAAGAAGCTTGGCATTGGTTGATAATTCATGAGATTATGTGTAAGTTCTGGAGTTTACAACTTGATTGAAAAATGTTGTTGAATTATCTCATGAGTTGGAAATTGATGTTGAGAGTTTTCTTTAATGTTTTGATATCAATAATATCAATTGTTTCTAACCATTTGGTTGTTGATCATTGTATTTTTTTTGTGCATTTGAAATGCATTTTTGGTATATAATTTCAAGTTGTTTGATTTTTGACATAAACTACTTTTTGCTAATTTGTTGATTGACACTCGTTGTTTGTTATTTATATATGTTGAGATAAACTCCAATAGACTCAAATGACATCATAAAACACATTGGAAACAAGTTTGATTGAGTTTGGTGGAAAATGCCTCAACACTTAAACATTGACAAATTCTTGACATAATTGTTGTTTTTGCTCTAACTTTTGATTCACTTTGAGTTTTTCCTACTTTCTATATTGAAAATTGAGTTTCTCAAGCCATCTGAAGCTCTTCACGCATGTTTTTCGATTTGGACACTTTTTACCCTACTTTTACTGTTGTTGACTTGTTGCGAAAATCATGTTTCTGGGTGAAATTTGGCCGAATCGATTGCATTTTTGTAATTTGTTTGTATGGATATAAGTCCCATTAAGTTTTACAATTCATTCTAAACAATTTTCAAGAGGTTACCGTTTATTTTGGATGAGATTTTTGGTTTATGTACATATTACACCGTTACTTGAAAAATACTGTTTTGCACTAATTGCGGTTTGTGATACCATTCCATCCTAGTTTGTAAATATACTAACTTGTACATACCAACTAACTTGGTAGCTTGTACATTGGATGTTGATATTCAAGAGATTACCGCTTTATGTAAATATCACGTTTTGTTGATACCGTTAATTTGTACATATGCATTTTTACCGCTTTTTTTAGTTTAATTACTTGAATATGGCGTGGATGTCCGGAGTATTTCTATTAGCGTCTAAACATAGTTAAATTTTTACCATTTGACCATTCTTATTCATACTTATATCTGATCTCATTTCTTCCGCTTCCATGCTAATTTTGGTACTCTTTCCGATACTAATACAATGCTGTCCGGAAATGCCATACTATGTTCAAGTATCTTGCTCATTTTGTATTATACATAACCATGTTTACTTTTGATTCTTGTTGCTTACTTACAATTTTCATTTCAATGTTATTGTTATTTGCTAAAATTTTTGATGAGTTGTGCATGTCTTGAGAAGCAAATTCGGACATTGACCGCTTTGGTAACAGATGCGCTTTGTTTGCACTGGCATCACATTTCTGACATTCTCTCTTGTCGATGCTATCTTTTGGAGTTTTTGCGAAGATTTCAGATATTTGTTGTAGAGTTTACTGTATATGGATTTGTTTTATCCCTTTGGTACACATTCAGATCATTATTGTTGTAAATATTGTAAATACTGCATTTTACCACTTTCTAGAGATCATGTATAGTAGGGACGTTTATTGCTTTCTAGAAATCATGTGAAGTAGGAAGCAGGAAATAAAGAGCATGCGCTCGAAGTCTCTGTTTAAAGTCCTGTAGAAGGCACCGCTTTCTGTATGCTAATTGTGAGTACTTAATATTCTACCTTTCTAGTAGGTATTCTGCACGTGTGTTTATATTTGTGCTGGCATTATATTGCAAGTGATAAGTCCTCAAAAGGAGGCAAGCGGGAGGGTCCGTAATTGACCCTCGCACATTCTAGTGTGTGTCATACTTAGTTCACATGGTACGTCTATGATTCAGAGTCATGCATATCATATATATCGAGTTCGTCAAGTGGGGAAGGGTTTTGCAATCAAACCTCCACGTTTTGTCAGGAGTTTGCATTGGCCGATGTTGATACTTTGTGATCGTTCATATTGTCTCCTGTCGCCTACCTTGATCTTCTATATCTTGGTTAGGTGCTCAGTCGCTTTGGACGTCACATTTTCTTATTTCACCTGTCTCCCGCTTGTTTGCTTTGGGTGATGCACTCCCCTTGGCTAAAGCATTTCTATTGATTCCCCCCATCCCTTTGAGTCAATATATGATACTCATGGTTGTGTGATTTTACCAAAGTACTTGTTTGCTCACTTTTTTGGTATCTACCATGCTCCCTTAGGATTTCTCGTGAAGGGTTAGTCCTCGAGCTAGACATTAGGATATTTACCCATGCATGCTAACATAGGGTAGAAACTTTCATCTTTCATCCTCAACCTTAGAGTCAATCATTGTATGATAACAATATGGGTAGTGCTAGGCTAGTCTCCCTTAGTTATTTTTTCCTTTCTTTGCATATTTCATCTTAAAACAAAAACTTCTTCTTGGCAAATCATAAAAACGTCTCTAATGAACTTAAATCCTTCTTCAAAGTAAAAAATACAAACCAATCTTAATTGTTTGTGCGCCTTTTGGATTTATTTTAAACCTTGTCAAATTGATGTTTTGCCATCTTTGCCAAGATATATTGCTATCTTTTAGTCGATGTTTCGCCATTGCATATGTTTGTTGCTGATGTTTCATCATCGCACATGTTTGTTATCCTACTTTGATTCTCAATATCATTGTTAGGTGTGATGTTTTATCATCCAAATTGTGATGCCTCGCCATCTTTGCCATGTTACCTTGCTATCTTTTAGCCGATGTTTCACCATCGCATATGTTTGTTACCGATGTTTCGCCATCGCATGTGTTTATTATCCTACTTTGATTCTCAATGTCATTGTTAGGTGTGATGTTTTATCATCTGAATTGTGATGTCTCGCCATCTTTTCCATGTTATCTTGCCATCTTTTAGCTGATGTTTCTCCATCGCATATGTTTATTGCCGATGTTTTGCAATCGCATATGTTTGTTATCCTACTTTAATTCTCAATATCATTGTTAGGTGTGATGTTTTATCATATAATTGTGATGTCTTGCCATCTTTGCCATGTTATCTTGCCATATTTTTGCCGATGTTTCTCCAGCGCATATGTTTGTTACCGATGTTTCACCATCACGTATGTTTGTTATCCTACCTCGATTCTCAATATCATTGTTAGGTGTGATGTTTTATCATCTGGATTGTTGATGTCTCATCATCTTTTCCATGCTATCTTGCTATTATTTTGCCGATGTTTCCCCATCGCATATGTTTGTTGCCGATGTTTCGCCATCGCATATGTTGGGTGTAATGTTTTGTCGTATTGTCTGATATTTTGTTATCATGTTGACGTCTTATCATATTATATGAGTTTGTGCTGCCATGTGATGTATTGTTGTTCCCTTTTGTTGTTTTATCATTGTCAATGATGTTTTGTTGTTTTATTTGATGTTTTGCCATCTTGGCTGTTGCCTTTGTCTTTTCAACTAAAAAACACAAACCAACCAAAATATATGAGCCGAACTATGGCTGCTCTAATTCCTTAAAAGGGATACGTAGGCATTGGGGTAGGGCCCGAACGAGCACAACTTTTATTTTCCTTTCATTCTTTTCTCCTTTCTTTTGCATGCATTCCCTGTACAACCTAGATATAGATCCTAACACACCATTAGATTAGAACAAATAAGAGTGGATACCGTAGAGTACTACGGGCGTATGGGGTGCTAATACCTTCCCCTCGCATAATAGACTCCCTTACCCGATATCTCGATCGTTTGATCGTGATTTTATCTTTCTTAGGTTTTCTTGATGTTTACCTTTCCCTTCTTGCGGGATAAAAGACATCCGGTGGCGACTTTATTGAATTTATATCAGATGACGGTTCATCTGGTTGTTTCAGCTGGCGACTTCTTTGGGGACATAGATTGACCTATTGCTGGTCCATCTCAGAGTCGATCCTAGATCTTGTTTGTTTATTTCTTTGGGTGTTTATTTATTTCCAATTATTTACAGCTTTATATACACTTCTTGCATATGTTTGTGCATGTATTTTATCGGTTTCCATGTATTTGTGATACTACTGCGTTGGCTCTGTTTTCATGATTGGGTGGGTGTTACAAGAGGTAAAAGGTCCAATACCTAGGCCAAGTGACAACCATAGGAACCTTAGGAATAGAGTGGAACATGAACGGCTATTTAACTTTGGTTTGCTAGTACGGCCATGTCGTCCATGCTCAGTTGAGGTTACAAATGAGGTGTTATCGTTTCAAGTAGGTGTTTCAGTGATAGTGGCCTCAGGCGGACCCATGATTATGAGTTACCCGTGCCTTATCCTGACCTAGTTTCGCCCGTGAGTGGGGAGGGATGATTGATTCTTACAGGTATAAATGGTGACTCTAGTTCAGATGGTGACTTTGGTTACGTTGCTTACTTGAGTTTTGTTGGTGACCATGTTTTGATAGTTACTGTGTGTTTTTGATGGTGACTTTATATTTTCGGTGACTGTGTGTTCTCTCAATTTTGCTCCGAACTTCTCACCTTGTGATGGCCGTTTATTTCGGAAGTTCTACAATTATCTTTTATGACAGGGAGATTTTGGTCTCATGCAGTTGCTGATCCACTTGGTACTTGATTCTTTTTTGTTCCGATATGGTTCCAGACTTTTGATCCGGTGATATTGATCATTCAGTTTAGAGACAGTTCAACCATTTTCCATGTTTATGGAACCTTGATCTCGTGCTCTTGAACACATAATCTTTTAACGTCATTTTAACACACATGTTTTTTCCATTTCCAAGGAACCATGCTTGTGAGCTTTGTGTTGCACTTCTCCACCTTTTACTGGTTTAAAATCAAAATTAAAAGCATGAGGGTTCCTTGGAAATGATCAAACATGGAATTGCATCCACTCATGCACATCATGCATATTCATGCATTTATAACAAGTACTTAAAGTTGGGAATTCTTATTCGAATTTGGTGCTCTCTTCAGAGTTATAGACTTGAATTCTTGTTGTCACATGTTCAGATATCAGTTATGGAACGACTTCGTGGGGTATTGGCTGGGATGAAGATTCATATAAGGTTGGTTGTGGTGTACATGCTAGCCTTGGCCCATCATTGGGAACTCTTCGAGAAGGAAGATAATCAGTTGGAGACCCAGCTGAGTCAAATAATGGAAGCCTTGATGATAGTGTCAGCAGTCCTACACTGACTGTTGCAACATGAGTCATTCTCTTCTCCTCATATTTTGGGATTTCTTTCAAACCATGGAGTAACTTGTGGATTTCATCCACTATCTTGAGTGATTGGAACGTTTTATCAGCAAATGGTTCCTATTCCCTAGTGGAATTCAAGAGGATATGTTTTATCAACAAGAACTGAAGAAGCCTAGAGAACAGTTTTGACCCCATCTCAATGCTTTATTCCCATATGTTTCCACACTTTTTTGAGCTTCAGTGGGTTAGGCTCCGTACTTCAGTACCGTCTACAAACCCCCCTTCCAAATCATATTATCAACACCATATGTGGTTACCACGCTGGGGCCCCTGATTATTCAGTCAAGGGCACTCTCCACATTTTTGTGTTCCCTGATCTTCTCATCAGCAGTTAGTGTTTATTCCCCAAGTGAATCCATGGGGCAAAGCTTTTAAACAAAGATAGAAGAAGCATGAGAAGTATGTTTATACCATCTCAATGTCTTGCATCCTGGAACTTCCTCGTCTGTTAGGAATTCAGTTGATTAAGCTTCATACTTTGGAGACTAATCAATTGATTAATCTCTCTCTTGATACAAATGATAGATATGTCTCCCATTCTGGGGCACCTGGCTGTGATGTTGAGGATTGCAAGAGTTGGAGTATAAAATCTAGCATCTGTCCGACGTCTTTCTCAAAGTCCAATTTCTATTTGAAGATGGATCACGTCTTTCCCATGTGGTAGAAGATACTTGGTGATTCAGGATATGCAACTTCGCTTGGTACATCATTCACCTTCTCTTTTAAGAGAATCTTTTGTAAGTATATTTTGGGGCACTCGGATATTCAATTGAAGACGGTTTGTCATTCAAAGATAAAGTCTAGCAATTTAGAGACCGTTGTGTCTATATCAAAGGGAAATCTCTTATCCAAATGAGCCTTAACATGGAGGATGATCGTTTGAAGCAATCAGTCCATACAAAATCTTGTTTCCTCAACATGGAAATTTCAAATTTCGTTTGCGTTTTCATTTGCAATCTTAATTGTTTGTTCAATACTTTTTGTATGCAAAATTTCCCATCTTTTTGAATTTTAATCATATTGCATTGAATATGTTTGTATTGAATTAATCCATTTTTTATTATTCTTATTTGTTTTACTATGTTTTCGATATTCAACTCTTGTTAAAAAGCAATAACTCTGGAGGGAGGATGAAAAAAATATACCTGGAATCTCTAATGGTATGCTTTTGAGTAAAAACCTTGCTAATGATGTACAGGTCTTGTTTCAATCCCCAAACACCGGAGATATAATAAAGATAGACCCTCGTTAACCCCTCTGAGCCTTCGAAGTAGAAGTTTCTTTTCTGTTCGGAAAAAACCCTTATTTTTAACCGGGGTAGGGTAGATGTTTAGTTAACTTGATCGAACATTCAAAATCTCATAATGAGTGTCTCATCTGAGGATCACTACATTTTATCCCTTGCATTATGAGGTTGGTAAAATATCAAAACCATAATGGTTATTTCCTCACAAAAATCCTGAGGTCGAGATCGAATCGATACAATAATGGTTATCCCTTGCTGACCAAGGAACGAGGCAATCACTTTCCTCCAAAAGTTCAAAGACTTAGGGTCACACGACTTATTAAAAAGGGAAAGTATGAATAAGAAAGAAACAAAAAGCCTCGCTAAGTCGAAACTTGAAAACAAGTCGCTTAGGAAAAAGTTAGCGCATCCCGCTGGACTAACAAATTGAAATTCAAAAGAATTTGTCCAGGAAAAAGTTAGGGAAAGTTAAAAAGAATTTTAAAATCTCGAAAGGAAGAAAAGGATTATCCAATAAAAATCCTCATCAAAAGAAAAGTCGTGTGATTGAACACCCAAAAACCAAAGGTTAAGTGATTGTCGTGTCCAAAAATTTGTTGTGGTTCCTCAACCATCAAAAACTCTTTTGAGAGATGAATGCTCGTGTCGAATTAACTGAATGTAGGACTGGAGAACATCATGGGGAATGGTTGGGAACCAAAAATTTTGAGCCTTAAATCCATTATTTCAAAAAATCATAAACCAGACCACACTATAACCCTTAAAAGTCCTAATTGAAGCATGGGTTAATTCGGAAGCAAAAATGTTACGAGAATATGGTAACCTGACTCCTATTAGACTTGCTTAAAACTTTTGAGTTGGTATCACTCCCTCTTTTTATAGAAAATTTTCGATGTTTCAGCATCTTTTCAATAAAAGTTTTCTAACTTCAAGACAAGTATATGATTTCCATTAGATTTATCATTCATAGGATAAAACATTCTTTGCATATGAAAAAGTGATTAAACCTCAAGCGAGCTTGCATAATGAGCATCAAATGAAGAGTTTGATTATCCTGAGGGACGAATTGCTTCAGGAATCTGTTGAAAAGAATGATCTTAATATGGGGCATGCTTTTTAGCTACTCCTTTGAATTAAAGAAGACTAGTTTGAGAGATTGATCAAGAATTATTTGTTTGATAATTTTATGGAAATTTTGTCAGCCCACAAGTCTCTGTTAAGCAATGGTGTATCATTTCCAGTTGGTTCCGAAGGACTATTTTCTTCAAGCACCTGCTTGCGCGTGAAGCAGTTCGAGTTGAGAAGTATGATTGTGTACTAGCTTTTTTTAAAGACACAAGTCAATTATCCTGAGGATGTGTTATCTTATAAACTCCATGAACTTCTCATTCCTCTATAAGCATGAGATAAGGAAATGGTTTGCCAAGATTCTACTAATCTGGGGCAATAAAGTCAAGATCCATTGACTCTCAAAGTTTCATCAATTTGGGAAGTTATGTTGAGATTCGACAAATATCTTAAAGTGCCGAGTGATCAGGGACCGTTGCCCAAGATTTATTAAAGCCACTTCTAATATTGATTAGTTGGAAGCGTGTTTCAAAGTTTGTAACATTGGGGAAGTTTGTTTGGATGTTACGGATCTCAGGAAGTCCTCTCGAGGATAATCACTTCAAAGGTTAGTCAACCTGAAACAGATACGTCAAAATTCGAAGAATCTCTCTGTGGACTTGTTGTGTTAGAGAATTATTAAAAGCTCGAATAATCTGGGGAAGATTATCTTAAGTCAAAAGGACCCTTTCCAGCAAAGTTGTCACACTATGCCTGAGAACATTCAGTGATCTATTTTTCATGAGTTTTCATATGCTTTGCTTATCTGCATAATTCTCCATTACCAGAGCAACATTGTGATACAGTGGCAGAACCGACTGTTATATTGGTTTTGCATTTGTGTTCATAAATGTTGCGGTAAGTAAGAGTTGCCACCGAATTTTCTTTTATCCAACCAAGGAAAGGGTGGAAAGAACAGAAAAAGACCTTTCGAGATGTTTCTGAGTAAGGGGGTAGATTATGGAAAGGGAAGGTGTTAGCACCCTTTCCATCCGTAGTCATCTACGGGCTCTTATATGCTTAGCTCATTTTTGAAATACCTTGTGCTTTGTGTGTTTTTGAAAAGTATTTTGAAATGCCTTAGTGCGGCGATTTGCTTTATGATAACTCTTGTATCAGTCCTCAAGAGTGTTGATAAAGCATTTGAAAATGTTTTTGAAAGTGTTTGTGTATGTGAAAAAGTTTTTTTGAGCAAGCATCTAGGAACTAACTACATTACTCGAAAGGGTCGTTCTTTTCCTCCTTTCCTTTAGACAGTGTTATCCTACTATTAGTGAGTAGGTAGCCCTAGTCGTTGGATGTTTGAGGGACATTTGAAGAGACGTTTATAGTCACAAAGGCAACTGGGCAAGAAACCTTATTAACTACCTTAGGGTTTTAAGATCATTTTTACCGAGGCAACGTCGAGAGGGTCATCGAGGGACTTATGATCCTTTAAACCGGAAGGTAGCCACTAAAATCTCTCATGTTTCGAGATTTGTGACTATTTTCCGAAGGCAACCAAAGTGGGATACCCTAGAGGTGTATGTGTGAGAGTGTATTGTATTCCGTTATTTTTATCTTATGTTAGGTTTGCTAGCGTTTCATTATTATGTTCTTGTCATACAATCCTATTAGCATACATCTAAACATTTAGTATATGTACAGAAAATAAAAATGCGGGAATTTAAATCTATGCTATTGCAAGGCTTCGGGGATTAATTACATGTCCAAAAAACTCGTGAAAAATAAAGAAAAGCGGTAAAAGAGTCCTAATGAATTCTATTACTCCCATAAGCAGATACATTAATATGAAAATGGAAATACTAAAATAAAAAAGAATGTGCGTGAGTTAGAAAAGACGTCTAGATCCTAAAGAAAATGAAATCTTTTTTTGTGTTTTATTTTGGGAAAATGATTTAATTAAAATACTAAGTCTATTTAGTTTTAAATTAAAGAAAAAGGTTACAATAGTTAATTAAATAATTAACAAAATTTAATTCAACAAGAAAACACTAAGCCTAATGTTTTTTAATGATTTTTTATTTTAATGTTGATTAAAACTAGAAGAAATAAAATAACAAAATAAATGGACCAAGCAGTAAAAAAAAGGGTGCAAATTGTAGAATGCAAATCCAGATCGAAAAGAGGCCTACAACTGCCTTTTGATCCAATGAAGCAGCTGGTCGAAGGTGCATGATGGACTGCACATTTGAGGGCACTGGATCTGGATTGGCCAGCATCTGGAAGCAGGGGAATGATGGTGCTTGTGACCCTGAAGCAAGCAAAGGAGCTTTCCCCTTGTCTTCTTGAGTGGATGGAGGTTGAGCGGTAACTTACTCTTCAACCTCAGCTATTTGCCCCAGTTGGTTGTTTGGAAGCAATTGGCGGACAAGAACTCTGAGTTCCTCTTGTCTTTGAGATAGGTCTTGGATGAGAGCCATCTGGCCCACCAACTGTCCCATCACTTGGGTCCTCAATGTTGTCAGGTCGAACTGCAGCTCCGCAAGCTGATCACTCCTGGCATTGTTGGAATTCTCCAAGCCCTTTGTGAGGAGAGCTTTCATTTCTTCTTGCCCCAGAGACAAGTTCAGGAACATCTCCTGCAGCTGAGCAGTCTGGTCTTGGATGTCTTTGACAGACCTTTCTAGAGTCATCTCCTTACTGAAATAAACAGTATGAGAGTAAGGAAACCTGAAAAAGGAGAGACTGTCAAAATGAAATGCATGATATGTGGATGCATGCTTTCAAGGATCTCTTGGGGTAAACACAAGAAAATGTTAGAGGTTGAACTTGGATCTTTGATTGGAGAACTTTGCACCGGTGGATGTCTTTCCACTAGAATCAAGCTCACCATGTCGAGTGGGTCATAGCCACTGATTCAAGTTATTGCACTTGAACTTTGGTTGGCATTGGTTAGAGGAGAAACCTCTTTCCCCTTGGTAGACGTCTGGTTCAACGTAACCCTGCATCAAAAGAACCCTCGAGATCCTTGAAATGGTTATTGAAAATGCTATGGTATGATGTCATGATGTTATGTATGCAAAAAAGCAAGTGAGTGTATATACAGACAAACATATTCACACAAAGCAAACAAGTCCTTAGGTTTAGGCTTGCATGGGGTTTAGGTAATTACCCTCTTGAAGTTAGTTGGCTCATCCTGTCCTAAAATAGAAACCGGGTTCTAAGGAGCTCAATATCATTGGATTGTTTTCTGTGTTCATTGTTTCGGTTTAGCCACTTACTGGCGACCAAAATATTCCAAGAAAACAATCCTCAAAAGAGTGTAGTATCGAGGATCTACCAACTTCGGACTGCACCAAAGTCGGTCATCTCACTACCCCTAAAAAGGCTAAGATGGTCAATTAAGGTTCTAAGAGTTCGTTAGTGCTTCATGACATCACACAGCGGCCCCGTACTCTCCTTGATTGAACTCAAGGGTTACCGGTACTCACAAATATGTCACACTAACATAGCTTACTGCTTCAACCGTGTCGGTATACCCCACACAGTTCCCTCGCAGTTTTTTGCTATTTACCTAAGAAGGTGCCCCAAATCCGGGTGTAGGATTCACAACAAACCCAAACAAGAACCCAAAAGATAAAGCAATCAAGTCAATTAAAGCGAGAAAGTAAAGGTGATCTAAACCCTAAGGTAACCCCACTTTTAAAATTCCCCAGCAGAGTCGCCAGTTCTGTGATACGGTGGGAGAACTGACTATGGTTTTGCGTTTGTTTTCACAAATGTTTCGGTTGAGCAAGAGTCGCCACCGACTTTTTATTTTATCCTAAGGAAAGGTTTAAAAAGCACAGCAAAAACCTTTTGAGATATTTCGTGGGTTCGGGGGGTAGATTATGAAAAGGGAAGGTATTAGCACTCTTTTCATCCATGGTTATCCATGGGCTCTTAGTTACTTGGTTTTTAGATCACTTGCCTTGATTTTTCGATTGCTTGAAAATGGTGCGTGTGTGTGTGTGTTTTTGAAAATGTTTTGGAAGAAGATGCCTTGTCTTAGGCTACCCTTGTAACAATTCTTTACTCGAATATTTTACAAAAGTGCGTATCTTTTTGAAAAGATGTTTCAAAGTGTTTTTTGAGAGTTTGTTTTGAAAGTGTTTGTGGAATGTGGTTTTTGAAAAGAAGGCAAGTATTTTTGCAAGTTGATCTCAAGTAACTAAGAGTTTTGTCTACCCTATTGTACTCAAAGGTTTTCTCTATGTTTTCAACCCTTTTGAACAATTTTGTTCCACCATTGAATTTGGTGGACAATCTTGCGTTTAGGAAGTTTGTTCGGGACGGGCGCGGGTCATCGTATGGACCATGAATGCAATGGTGCCAAGTGTCTTTGGCAATTTGCTTTGAAGGGACTATGATCATTCCATTTAGGCAACATTCGAAAGCGTCATCGAGGGACTTATGACCATTTGAATTTGTTTTGCCAAAGATACTCGACGTGCAAGCATGGCCCATTTTGGAAGGCAACATGTGGGGTTACCCTAGAGGGTGTAAGTGTGATTGTGTATTGATTTCATGTATTTGTCTTGTATTAGGTTATCTAGCGTTTGATTTTATGTACATGCAAACCCTAGGTCTAACCATGGTATAATTGAAAGCGGTAAATTGCGAGAATGTAAAGTCTACGCTATTACAAAATAAGTATCCGGGAGTGGGGGTACAATATTCACAAATGGGGATGAGACTTTAGGAATGTAATGTCCAATAAGATTACAACCAAATCGAATTTGCGATCAAATGTAAATGTAACGAATATCAATGTATAAGATAAGCAAATGTGTATAGGGGCAATGTGAATGTATTGTGTAAGTGTACGTGTATACGTGTATGTATATTTGTATATGTAATTATTTACAGGTTAGAGATGTGAAATTAAGTGAGTATTATTAAGTATGGTTGACTTAAAGAATTAAATGTTTGTTTAATTAATCCTTGTAATCTTGTATATTTTTAATATGTACAAAAAAGAATGTTTTGATTAAATGTTCTAAGTTCTAATTATGTATATATAAGAAAGTATTTTCATTTGTTATATACAAAAAGTATTTTAGTTAAATGTTTTAAAGTTTATGTATATTGAAAAATATATTTTAAAAGTGTTAAAGTATTAATGTATTGTTGTATTAATCTTTAGAAAAATTATATATTTATGTATAAATAGAAAATTTCCAATAAATACCTTAAATTATATTATGTACAAAGAATGGTATTTTAGTTAAAAGAAAAAGGTTTTACATTTAATTGTATTGTGTAATAAAAAATGTATTTTTATTATTTATGTACAAAAATAATGTTTCTTAAAAATAAAAGAGAAGTATTTATTTTAAAAAAAACTAATATTCTATGTATAGAGAAATAAAAGAAAAATGTAAGTTTATTCATAGAGAAAAATGTTATTTGTATAAGTTTCTATAAAAAATATTGTTAGTTTTAAAAAGTTATGTTTTGTTAATTTAATTAACAAAAGAAAAATGAAAAAATGGCTTTATATTTAAAAAAAAAGTTAAGTTTTAGGACGGGCCTTAAGGAGGTTATGGCCCAAATGGAAAAGAAATGAGGGGGTGTGTGATGGAAAACAGAAAAAAGCTTGGGCGTTTGATGACATGTTAGGCCCAAATGTCCTAAACAAGTTTTAGGGTTTGAAGGTTAGTCTTCAGTTGGGATACGCTTAGGGTTTTGTGAGCAGCGGCGGCGTTCGTGTTTGTTCGTCCTCTTCTTTGTCTTCTCTAGCGAACCTCTGAGCCTTCTCTCCGCCCAAAGCCGTCAAGTGCCATCGCCACCTCTTCTTCTCCGTGGACTTGTTCAAGTGGTAGCTTACAAGGTATCAATTTCTATCTCCATTGCGTTAGGGTTCGAGCTTTTTACATCTTGGTGTTTTTGCTTTTTCATTGTGTTCATTGTTGTTGTTTCTGTGAAAGGGAAAAAGGAAGGGAAGGGGTTTATACCTTAGGGGGAGACGGATGAGGACGGTGGCCTGGAGGCGCTGTGGGTGGCCAAGGCGGCGAGATATGCGTGATGACGGAAGCTAGCTTTGGGAAAACTTGGTATTTCTGTACTTTTCTCTTTTGTTTAGGGTTTCATGATGATATGTGACAAACTGAAAACCCCTTTTTTTTTGAAAATGCACTTCTTTGTCTCTTCTCCTCGTTGGCTTGCCTTTGTTGCCTTTAATGCTTGTTGAAATGCTTTGAGATACCTTTGTACGCTTGCCTTTTGTATGCTTCTGTATCTTCTTTGAGTTGCCTTGACTTTGTTGCCTTTCGTCCCTTCTCTGAGTTGCCTTGACCTTGTTGCCTTTTTTTTTATTTGCTTTGCGCTGCCTTGAGATGCCTCTGAACGTTTGTTGCCCTTTGATTTTTTTTGTCCTATGATGATGCTGTCTGAGGACTTGAATGCTATGATTGTAACATGCTATTGTTGAAACTTTTGTTTTGATTAGCCTCTCTTCTTCTTCTTCTACTGTATGCTTGAATTATTGGCCTATGATGATGCTGTCTGAGGCTTGTGATGTTGGATATTTTTGCTTAAGCTTTGAGCTGGGCAAGTTTTAGGCTTGGGAGGTTTTTGACAGGGTGAGGCTTGAGGCTTTTCTGTTTTCTTGTTAGGCTTCAGGCAGGGTGAGGCTTGTGATGTTTCACAGGTTTCAGTTTTAGTGAGGCTGGACAGGGTCTTGCCTTTTGGTAAGGTTTTGACAGGTTATGGCTTTTGGAATTAGTTTGAATAGGTTTTTAGAGGCTTTAATGTTTGATGGTTAAGGCAGGTTTCGTGCTTCTGCTGGTATGGCTTGTTTAGGCAGGTTTAATGCTTCAAGTTTGATGCTTAAGCAGGTTGGATGCTTAGGCAGGTTTTTGCTTAAGGTTTGATATTTCAGGTTGATGGCCTTGGGGCTCTTCTCTCAGGTTAGGCCTTTGACAGTGGGTGGAAAGTTTGATGAACAGGTTTTGTGATGGTTATTATGCTTATACAGTTTTGTGTATATTCTTTGTATTGGTTTGCCTCCTTTTATCCACTGTGTTCAGCTTTTGTATATGTTTTCTTTCTATCTCTCAAGCCTAAAACCTAAGCCTGCTCTTCTATCTCTCTTCTTCTTTCTCTCTCAGCATAGTTTATATATTAAAATATGCTTATGCTGTACTTCTTTTTGCTGAAAGGGCCACTTTATTTTGGGAAATGATGAAAAGAAAATGTTTTGCTTGCTTAACAAATTTCCTCTGCATATTTGTCCCTTCTTGACAACTTTTGTACTTTGTATCTTTCGATATCTTTGCCAAATCTTCTTTTCTTTGACAGCTTGGGTAGCCTTTTGGCATTTTGACAGCAAGTTTGAATTTTTCAGTTTGGTTTGAACTTGGAGTTTTGAGATTTGAACTTATGCAGTTTGACACTTTTTGAATTGTGCAATTTTGACTTTTGTGCATTCATCTTTAGCAAATAAACATTCGTCCCTCTTTGTGAACCGGGAGAAATCCCGTGATTTGCAGAGAGGGTTAACTGATCCCAATCAGTGGCCCTTAATGATGAACTGTCTTTTATTTATCTGTCATTATTTATTTATCTGCTTTTTGACTTTTCTCTTTTTCTCTTGCAGATGAATAATTGAATGGAGGGGAGCAAAGGATAGCAGATGAAGAATTGAAGAATAGAAGCCTTAGAAAAAATAGGATAGTTTCATTTTTTTTTTATTTAAATTTAAATTAATGTAAAATCATTGTTTGTAGATAAATTGTAAACAATAATTGTACAAATAATTTAAGAATAAATAAAAGTTTTCACTATCCAATTAATTCTATTTCCTCTTTTATTGTTTATTTATTATTTAAAATTCTTTGAATTAAAGTAATTGAAAAATAAATTCCAATCACTTAACCTCAGAATAATAAATAATTTAAACAATGCTTTAGCAATTTACTCAGTTAAACCTGACCTTTCCAATATCCAAAGTAAAGCAAAAGTTAACCAAAACAACTGATCATGCGCATTCCCTTTTCACTGATTTTTACCAAACACTGTAAATCCAAACTGCATATATCTTTTGACTGGCTCAAACAAACCAATGTGAATTCAAACCAAATGCATTCTTTTTACTGATTAAGTCAAACAATGCGAATCCAACCCAAATCTCGGAATAACTCGCAAAGTGCTGTAGAATTTAAATCCTTCTGAGAACGTGCCCAAAAAACCCTAATTCCTGATTAAATTCCAAAGAGCGTTCGCCTGATCAAAGTTGAGCCAAAATCAACCAAAACCCTAAGCCAACCGTGTGAAACAATCCAGAGCCCTGAAAAATCAATAAAACCCTAATTTTGCTTGGCTGACGAAAAAAGTCCGTTTGTCCGATTCTTGAGCCAGTTTGAAAAATCAGGAAACGCCTGAAGCTGCGATCTCTTGTGGAAAAATGCGAGGGAAAATTTTGGGGTACAACAGTTGCCCCTGTTCAATCTTCTTGAACCTGAAGATTTAGATTGGCAAGTTTGCCTTTCGCGACTTGAAGGTAAAAGAAGATTGGACACTAAAGTGCCCAGAAAATTTGCACTCGGTGATGTGATGGTAGAGGTGAATGGGCTTAAAGATGCCATTTGGTGATGGGCTTAAAGATGCCATCTGATGCGATAGAATCTTGTCGGGGGATGGGCTTAGAGATGCCATCTGATAATGGGCTTAAAGATGCCATTTGGACATGTTGAACTGTATGTCATTGGTGAGTGGACGAGTATCAGAAAGGCACCCATGTTTTGGAACATCTCTGAATTGGGGGTCCGAGTAAGCAATAGATTGACATCCATGTTTGGAGAATCCCGTAAACTATTTTGAAGTTGAGATTGAATAAGCAATGGAGCCACATCCGTTGTTGGGAAGCGTCCGTAAACTGTTTTCAAAAGTTGGCATCTGAACAAGTTGGTAGATTAACATCCGTTGTTGGGAAGAATCTGTAAACTGTTTTCAGAAGTCTTGAGAAGAATTTGAACAAGTGATAGGTTAGCATCCGTTACTGGAGAACCCGTGAACTGTTTTCAGAAGTCTTGAAGTTGAAGAGGAACCGGTGTAGGGTTTCTTGATGATGCGTCTGAATGGATCTGAAATAAGTATCAGAATGTTGTCGTGTCCGGGTCACATATGAACTATTTCTGGATGAATCTCGGGAGGTGATCTTTGTCTGTCGACTGATCTTACCTGAAAAAGTAAAGGGTTAGTCGTATGCAATGTCATGATGTATGATGCAATGTATCTGACATCAATGTTTATGACATGAATGAGATGAATGCGCATGTAAGCTGATGAGCTATCTTGTAGAGGATAAATGAATCTTGGACGACTGAAGATAAAAGAATCTTGACTGCTACCGGGAAAATAATTCCTTGGTTGTCGCTGGGGAAGAGAATTCCTGATGACCTCCACTGGGGAGTTCCAATCTAATTGACCCATGCTGGGGAGGTAAGATTGAGAATCTTCAGTTTGGCGGGAAGTAACTCTGGCGACTTCACTGGGGAATTCAGGATTTGCCCTCCCAAAACTCTGTGGGGAGAAGGTTCATTAGTCTGGCTCCGCTGGGGATTGATAATTTGAAGTTTTAGCTTTGCTGGGGATAATGAAACTTGACTCTGAGTGGAATTAGCTTCTGGAAGGTTCTCTGGCTGGGGATTGCGAGAGTCCTCTGATTGCTGCAGGTGAAGGCTTGGAATCTGAACAAGCGATAGATTGACATCCGTTACTGGAGAATCCGTAAACTGTTTTCAGAATGTTGAGAAGTTGAATAAGCAATAGAGCAGCATCCGTTGTTGGGAAGCGTCCGTAAACTGTTTTCAAAAGTTGCATCTGAACAAGTCGGTAGATTAACATCCGTTGTTGGGAAGAATCCGTAAACTGTTTTCAGAAGTCTTGAGAAGAATCTGAACAAGTGATAGGTTAACATCCGTTACTTGGAGAACCCGTGAACTGTTTTCAGAAATCTTGAGATTGAATAAGCAATAGAGCAGCATCCGTTGTTGGGAAGCGTCCGTAAACTGTTTTCAAAGGTTGCATCTGAACAAGTGATAGATTAACATCCGTTGTTGGGAAGAATCCATAAACTGTTTTCAGAAGTCTTGAGAAGAAACTGAACAAGCGATAGGTTAACACCCGTTACTTGGAGAACCCGTGAACTGTTTTCAGAAATCTTGAAGTTGAATAAGCAATAGAGCAGCATCCGTTGTTGGGAAGCGTCCGTAAACTGTTTTCAAAAATTGCATCTGAACAAGCTGATAGATTAACATCCGTTGTTGGGAAGAATCCATAAACTGTTTTCAGAAGTCTTGAGAAGAAACTGAACAAGCGATAGGTTAACACCCGTTACTTGGAGAACCCGTAAACTGTTTTCAGAAATCTTGAAGTTGAATAAGCAATAGAGCAGCATCCGTTGTTGGGAAGCGTCCGTAAACTGTTTTCAAAGGTTGCATCTGAACAAGTGATAGATTAACATCCGTTGTTAGGAAGAATCCATAAACTGTTTTCAGAAGTCTTGGGAAGAAACTGAACAAGCGATAGGTTAACATCCGTTACTTGGAGAACCCGTAAACTGTTTTCAGAAGTCTTGAATTTGGAGGAAGAACCGGTGTAGGGTTCCCTGATGATGAGCTCGTGTAAAACTGCATCTGGATAAGTCTGGAATAAGTGTCAGAATGTCGCCGTGTCTGGATCACATCTGAACTATTTCTGAAAGTCTGAATGAGTTATAGAATGTCGCCATCTCTGGGTCACATCTTGAACTACATCTTGGCGTTTGAGGTGATAAGGAAAGTTTGACAGTGGGTGGAAAGTTTGATGAACAGGTTTTGTGATGGTTATTATGCTTATACAGTTTTGTGTATATTCTTTGTATTGGTTTGCCTCCTTTTATCCACTGTGTTCAGCTTTTGTATATGTTTTCTTTCTATCTCTCAAGCCTAAAACCTAAGCCTGCTCTTCTATCTCTCTTCTTCTTTCTCTCTCAGCACAGTTTATATATTAAAATATGCTTATGCGGTACTTCTTTTTGCTGAAAGGGCCACTTTATTTTGGGAAATGATGAAAAGAAAATGTTTTGCTTGCTTAACAAATTTCCTCTGCATATTTGTCCCTTCTTGACAACTTTTGTACTTTGTATCTTTCGATATCTTTGCCAAATCTTCTTTTCTTTGACAGCTTGGGTAGCCTTTTGGCATTTTGACAGCAAGTTTGAATTTTTCAGTTTGGTTTGAACTTGGAGTTTTGAGATTTGAACTTATGCAGTTTGACACTTTTTGAATTGTGCAATTTTGACTTTTGTGCATTCATTTTTAGCAAATAAACATTCGTCCCTCTTTGTGAACCGGGAGAAATCCCGTGATTTGCAGAGAGGGTTAACTGATCCCAATCAGTGGCCCTTAATGATGAACTGTCTTTTATTTATCTGTCATTATTTATTTATCTGCTTTTTGACTTTTCTCTTTTTCTCTTGCAGATGAATAATTGAATGGAGGGGAGCAAAGGATAGCAGATGAAGAATTGAAGAATAGAAGCCTTAGAAAAAATAGGATAGTTTCATTTTTTTTATTTAAATTTAAATTAATGTAAAATCATTGTTTGTAGATAAATTGTAAACAATAATTGTACAAATAATTTAAGAATAAATAAAAGTTTTCACTATCCAATTAATTCTATTTCCTCTTTTATTGTTTATTTATTATTTAAAATTCTTTGAATTAAAGTAATTGAAAAATAAATTCCAATCACTTAACCTCAGAATAATAAATAATTTAAACAATGCTTTAGCAATTTACTCAGTTAAACCTGACCTTTCCAATATCCAAAGTAAAGTAAAAGTTAACCAAAACAACTGATCAGGCGCATTCCCTTTTCACTGATTTTTACCAAACACTGTAAATCCAAACTGCATATATCTTTTGACTGGCTCAAACAAACCAATGTGAATTCAAACCAAATGCATTCTTTTTACTGATTAAGTCAAACAATGCGAATCCAACCCAAATCTCGGAATAACTCGCAAAGTGCTGTAGAATTTAAATCCTTCTGAGAACGTGCCCAAAAAACCCTAATTCCTGATTAAATTCCAAAGAGCGTTCGCCTGATCAAAGTTGAGCCAAAATCAACCAAAACCCTAAGCCAACTGTGTGAAACAATCCAGAGCCCTGAAAAATCAATAAAACCCTAATTTTGCTTGGCTGACGAAAAAAGTCCGTTTGTCCGATTCTTGAGCCAGTTTGAAAAATCAGGAAACGCCTGAAGTTGCGATCTCTTGTGGAAAAATGCGAGGGCAAATTTTGGGGTACAACAAAGAGGTTTGGAAAGTTTGCTTCAATTTTGGATCACTTTGTGAAAATTTTGAGATTTTTGGTGTGGCTTTCTGAGGCAGTGTGAGCGCAACTTCAATAGGAAATGTGTGATCTCTCTTTTGCTTTTGATTTAATCTGGTATTTATAGGAGTGTAGTGGTGAACGAATATGGCATGAAACAACCATTATTCATGGCTTTGAAAGTAGAATCAAAAGATATCAGCCATTAACCATGGCTTTGAAAGCAAAAATCAAGTATTTGAAAAGTTTCCATTTTGAGATATTTCATGCCATTTTGAGCTTTGATTGAACCTGGACAAGTTATGGTCGATGCCTTGCTGAGTTCAAATTGCTCAAAGCTTTCATCATTGGAGCTTCTTCGATTAAGTCACCATCTATAACAATTTGAATTTCTCAAAGCTTTCCTCATCAGAGCATTGTTCTCTTCGATGGCTCTGAATTCCAATTCGAATTGTTCATAGCTTTCCTTATCAGAGCGTCATCGATTTAGTCACCATCTGCATTGATTCTTTCTTTTGACCAGCTCCCAAGAATTATTCTCTTTGATGGCTTTGAGTTTTGATTCAAATTGCACAAAGCCTCAACATCATGGTTTCTTCGATCAAGTTACTATCTGCTTCGATTTCCTGATCTGGAAAAGTCAGCCTTGTCGAATTAGCTCTTGTTATTTTCGATCCCCTTCCAATCGAAGCATAAACTCTTTCTCACTATGCTATGTCCCTCGAACCATTAGACTTCCACGTGTTTCTTTGGATGAGATCAAAGCTTCTGAAATCAACACCTTCTTCTTTTCGAAGCGCCAATTCAATCAACATGACAGTCGAAGTGTCTTTCCTTGAAATGATTCGAATAGCTCATATTTCAATAGTTTCGAAAATGAACCCTTCGATAATGGTTTAACATAGTGAAACTCTTTATTATCTCTCCATCAATCGAAGACTTCATAAAAGACTCCTCACATATTCGAAGCCCTTCAAATCGAAGACTTCATAAAGCCTCCTCACATATTCGAAGCCCATCAAATCGAAGACTTCATAAAGCCTCCTCACACGTTCGAAGTCCATCAAATCTAAGACTTCATAAAGCCTCCTCACATATTCGAAGTCCATAAAATCGAAGACTTCATAAAAGCCTCCTCATACATTCTTTCGAACTGTTCTCTCTTTGATCTAGTGTTAGTGATTCAAAACTTGTGTAATCCTAGTTTGAAATCCAATGCTTAGGAGGAGAATTTATCTGATCAATTCTTGGTCAACCTTGAGCAATTGAGGATCTTAAGGAGCATGTCTTAAGTGGAATGGGAGGGAAAATTTTGGGGTACAACAAACATCTTTCAAGATAATTAAAGTGTCCCTAACTTGGGTCGTTTCCTCCGAGCAACATTGAAGTTTCTACTTCTCCCAAGTAAGTCTTCCCAAATGAGATATTTTAAGATTGACCAATTGGAATTCTGCATTAAAAGAGTCTCATTCTCTGGATGCATAAAGCTTTGTCTTCTGATATCAGCTAGGAGAAAGTATTTTGACTGAAAGTTGTAATATTTTGATATGGAATTTCCCTTTCTCGGTAAATCTAACATGTTTGTGTTCTTAAGAGAATATCTATTCCTCGGATCAGAGCATCTTTACCCTGACTGAAGATTCGGTTGAATATCTTCTTATGCCCCAGTGAAGTCACTTCATGAAGAACAAATCTATTTGAGATCAAACGTGGGTTTCTATAGAGATCTGAAGTTTCTATTGCTTCCCAGTAAATCTCCCCAAAGCGGACAATGTTAAATATCGACTAATTGGAATTTCAGATTAAGAGAGTCTTATTCTCCAAGTGCTTGAAGTATTGTCTCCCCAACATCACCTAGAAAAAGAGAATGTTTATTCCCTGAAGTGGAGTATTCTCATCCCCAGCCGAAGTCGAGAGTTCCTTCAGAAATTTCTCCTGCTCCCCGACGAAGTCACTTCATAAAGATTTCTTGTTCAAGGATTCTCTAATCTCCATATCAGAAGCATGGTTTGAAGTTTGTTATGCTGAGAATCTTATGTTATCCCCAGTAAAGACTATTCAAGTCTGTTCTGTTTCCTAGCAAAGTCATGGGAGCATCATCTCACTTCCTTAGAGGAGGCTGTTTATGAGGATTTCTTGTCCAAGATTTCCCGTTCCCTAATCGAGCTGCCTTATTGCAGATCTGGTTCTCAGGAATTTTCATTCCCACAACTGATTTGTGTTGAGGTTTATTTCATCTCTCTAGTGAAGACCTTTGTCTAAGATCTCTTATGCCAAATTTCTCGTTTCCCCCAGCGGAGCTGCCTTCGGAAATATCTTATTCAAAATACTCATCTCCCCTGTGAAGTTGCGTTATCAAGAAATCTCTTATTCAGGAATTCTCATTTCTCTAATAGAGTTGTTTCATCGAATGTACTTATTCACATATTCTCTCTTCTCCCAGTGGATCTCAATCCTGGATGTTGATAAGTGTTGCTTCCCCAAAAGAGTGCACTATTGTGGTTGTTAGCCCCGGGATAGAGCATCATAGCAGGATTTCATTCTGGTTGAAGCATATTCTCATTCCCCAGCGGAGCCGAAGATTCTCGCATTTCCAGTAGTAACATGTTTTGTTGAGTTTCATATACGAAGAATATCTCATTCTTGACAAGAGTTCTCTTTGTAAGGTCATTTACCCCAACATGGATCTTTATATCCTTGGCAGTATAAGGGCTCTTTATCCCTAGTGATAGAGTATGGCTGAAATATTTCCACAGTCGAGTTCTGAACCTCATGCTTATGGTTAAAAGATACCCTCCTTTTCCCCAAGTAAAGATTGGTACTCCCCGACGGTATTATCCCCGAGGTGGTCTGGTTAGAATTCTTTTATTTAAGAATTTTCATGTTTCCCCAATCAAAATCGCTTTCATTGAGGACTTACATCATAAGGTTCTAGGTCCTAGCAAGGTTCTCTTTATCCGTGGAAGGAGATATTTGATCTTTTCCCCCAGAAGGTTAAGAGGTGGAACATAGGTCAGGATTTCTTCTACACTGCAATTTATTTTTTGCAGTATTCTCCCCCAGGAATTTATCCCAAGTGAGAAATTGACAAGTTATCAAACACAAGTCAGGTGAAATTTGATTTCCCATAGACCCCATTTTGTTAATGTTCTCTCCAACAGCGTCAAGTATCCATTTGGCATTTCTTCCTAGATGTTACAGTTTTGATCTGATCTTCTCTAGCGGAATCTACAATTTATTTTTGCAAGTTTTATCAGGATTCGGCCTGTGGTTATTGTTTTTTTATTTTTCCAATCTGGGGAACTCAAGTTGAGGATCGATCTCTTAAAGTTCCACTACCATGTGCAGCATATCAATGATGGTACGGATCCTGTGAACTCCTCTCGAGGAATTATCATCCACTCTATAAGTTGCAGCTTGTCAGCACCAATGCAAGAGCGTTATCTCTAACTTTTGAACTTTGGAATAGGGAATTCCCTGCATAGTTAGTTCTCTTCAGCATTGTCATGTGAGGGATTCTCGGGGCCGATAAGGTTTTTTGGATACTTTCATTCCCCAACCAAGTCTGAACGAGCATTATCTCATTTCATAATAAAGACCATTCCCTAGTGGATTTTACCTTCCTATTTGAATTACCATTGAAGTTTGCATTAAGAAATTCTCATCTTCCCGTATAAGTTGTGACTTCGGGCATTTCAATATCAAGAGAATCCTTTATCATCCTCAGTAGAGTTGATGTTGGCTGAGATTTCCATCTCCCCAGTAAAGTTGATACTGTTTGACCATCTTCATGGTCTATTTTATGGTTGCATACCAAAGGTTCGGGAATCCCCAGCAAAATACTCCCTGACAAATTTTTGTATCCTCAGTGGAGTTTTGTTTTCTCAGCAGAATTTTATTTCCCATAAATCTTTTTGAAGAAAAGGGCTTCGTTCCGAGACTTCAAGTTTGAAGACGTCTCATATCCTCAATGGAGTTTCTTAGATGAGAATTCAAAGTCTGAAGAAGTTTCAACTCCCTATCTGAATTAGAAAATAAAAATAAGATTTTAAATTAAATTAAATTGTGACAACAAGACTTATTTTAATTTTTAAAAATTATTGTTTTAAAAAATAGAGTTTAAAAGCATAAATCTGTCGCGACAACGGGCGCTTATAAGTTTAAACTCCGGTGTTATGCGAGCGACAACCGATAACACCTTTAGACTTATTCTTTCACCCAAAATGACTTTTTAATTAATTAAAAGTACTTAATTTTCAAAAACATAAGTTTTATACATTAACACACTGAACTACGACAATGGAAATATATATTTTAGGATAAAGCTCGGTTCCTGTTTCGCGAACGCAAATAATTCATTTAAATTAAGTTTCTTTCTATTAAAGAAAAATATTATCCTGATTTAGTTAATTAATCCAACTTAGCTGTGAGTACTGCATATAGACGTGATCCACATTCTAGTGTCGCTATTAGAGAATTATCAAAATAAATTTATTTTAGTTCTTGTTTTGAATTCCTTCCCACTAAGTACCATCGCCTTAGACTTACATAACAATAACAAATAATAGTAGATTGATTATTGGTCTTTGTGGTTCGACAATCTTTTGTATTACTCTGATATATTTCTTACACTTGCGGAATGCATCAGTTAATAAATCCATAAGAGGTTAAAGACTTGGAAATTCTCCAAGTTCAAGTTTTTAGTGAAGATGATATCTACAACACGATGGCAGATATTACCAAGAGTTCATGGGGAGGTTCAAAGCAGTTTAACTCAACGTGGGTTATAAACATTAAATTATGATGACACATAGACACGCTAGTGGGAGCCTGAAGACTAGACGTGGGGTGAAACGTAGCATTCCCTTAGTGGTTAGAACCTTCGTCGAAGGTTATTTGTAAATATAATAAATAGAAGACTCAAACTTTGTAACAAAGGTCGCAAAATTTCATACATTCTCTCCATACAACTGGAGTACCTAATTCAAAGAGCGAAACAGTTCGTGAGAAACATGTATATGTGTGCGTCCAATCTTTTCATCGTTTTCTTGTTTCCTTAAATGAAACATTTAGTTTTTCTGTCTTTTGGTTTCACCTTTGTTTAAAATCATACCTAAGGTTGTCAAGGTTTTCAAGATCGAGATCTTACCTAAGATCAAGAGAGAATACAGGATCATAAAATATAAAATCGTAGTTAAGATCGGCAGATCCTACTCAATTACTTTTATAAGACCGGGAGGGGGTAACAAGATCGTAAAACATAAGATCGCAACAAAAATCGTAAGATCCTACTAAAATGAAAAATTAAAAATATATATTTAAAGTATTTTTACATAATATATGTAAGTGGACAAGTGCATTCGCGAGAAAATTACTCTTTTTCATATTCTTTAGACATTTATTATTGAAGTTTTATTGAATATTTATTAATGTTTAGACATTAGGACATATATGGTCAATTATTAGGATTATCATAAGTCAAATAGTTAAAACAAACCCTACAAGTGAGAAATTTATTCTCTAAATCCTGAATGTAAAACTTCATTTCAAAAGGAACAAATGTATCTCCGCCGAACTATAATTGTTGTGCCTCTGCATCTTATCATCCTTCTCACCTTTTAATGGCGGTGGTCGGAAAACGGCCATGATTGACCGAAGATGGTAGAGATCGCACAAAATCAATAATTTTATGAGATTTTTCAAATTTTTACTACAACACGCGATTCTACTTAAAATCCGTCATTGAGGATGAATGAGATTGTAAAATTTTAAAATTTTAAGATCTAGATTGAAATTTTAACAACCATAACTCAAACACTCTAAAAACATGATCCTCTATAATAAATTATTATGACCACATGGAAAAGATATATACTATGAAACAATTCAATTGCAAGGCAAATATTTAATGCATGTGTTCTCGAAATTGCTTACTCTCACTCAACACAACTCTGGCATCTCTCCAAATATTTAAGGGAAAGTGTTTCAAGCCAGTCAGACATCCGAATAAGACAGACACAATTTGAATACCAAATTCAAAATTTTTACTACATAAAAGTGTCTATCATGTAAACCTTCACCAAAAGGACGCACACAGGAACCTAGTGTTGTGCTCATAAAAAATAAATTAGCTACAACTTTCTCCTTCTCTTTGATACATAAAAAATAATTAATAAATTACACCTTTATTTTTATGATAAACTTTTTAATCAAAATATAAATAAAAATCATGTTAAGAACTTCTAAATGAGTTTATACATGAGAGAAAAAAAAAGGTATAGTTTAGTAATTTTATTTATATACTAACAAGAGACATGATTCTCACTCAGTCCTACTCACATGCAACCTGAACAATTTCAGCCACAATTGATGTCTAAGCAAAGAAACATAATTAACACTTTTTATTACTTCCTTTTTACTCAAGTAAGAGGACCAATAACTAGATTGTCATGTAAGTTTCAACTCTTGAAGTATATTCTCTCTCAATTTTCAACATCTTACCACCTTCAAACTCTAATTTCAAACCAACATATTAAAGTGAGTTTCCTTCATGGTTCCTTTCAAACTATTATAGAGTGTTTACAAGTTTTTTCCTCACTAATCATAAACTTGTGTTGTTTTTTTGAAGTGTATCCAAGAGTTAAAGTAAGAGTCCCAAAGCAAGAAGACAATGTTTATAATGAATATGATAGTGGAATTTTATCTTTCTTGAAGCTCATTGAATCCCTACACCTTGAAGGTAATTTGCTCGAACGAAGTTTTAATTTTAATTTAACTTTAATCAAGGGCCGTCTTTTAGAATATGTAACATAACATATAGCACAATTAATTAAATTATCGTTAAATAATGTCTAATAATATATTTTTCACTGCTAAATCATAGTTAAATAAAACCTCTAGTTTTAATGTTGATCTATAACTAATGTACACATGTCTAAAAAAATTTAAGACAACTATAACTATAATCTATACATAACATTTTTTTCATTTGAAAAATAAAAAAGAAAATGATCTCTCAACTAATAATTTTCACCTTTTGCATTTTTTTTTCATTGCATTTAATCACAAAATTGTTAATTTTTGCAGAAGAGGAGTATCGTAGTAAGAGTGAACCATCAATTTGCAAAAAAACAATGGCTTGTCCTCAACATATAATAACAAGGAGATTCACTCCTTCACTTAAAGGTTGAACTTTACATCTAATTACAAGAAACTTTACTTTTAGTGACAGCAAAAGCTCGTAGGTATAGCTCCAAAAGACCTATACCTACGACAATATTTTTCGTAACATATAAATCGTTGTACCTACGGATTTTATCCATCACCATAGGCTATAGTTACGGATCTTTAGTAATACAAATATCTAGTTACACCTACGGCTTTTGACTCTTGGTATAGATCTTGATAGTGATTTTTATTTTTACTTAGAAATTTTTTATTATTTCGATGTTTAGTCTCCATTAATATTTACTTCAATGTCAATTTTTTTTCTGTTTATATCATCTGCAATGTACAAAACACAATTATAGTCAAAATTTTATGTTACCAGTATTCTAGAATTAGATGACATAGCCGTAAACATTTAGAAGAATAACAAACTAGATCCGTAACGATATGAATCCTATACCTATGGAAATAATTACTGTAACAAAAAGCCTCCGTAGGTATAAGGCAGTTTTTTTGTAGTGATGTATCAATGAATGGTGATGTTACAACTTCTATAGGAATGTTGAAGAACAACAAACAAGTTAGGGAGGTTCCAAAAGAAAATACAAGACCTAGTTGTGTTATTCGTCCACGCGCCGTCTTATCTAGTCCTGGTAATACTACATTCATCCCTATTTATAGGGTCTTTTATATATGATCATTACCAAATTAGTTTTTGTGTAGATATTATAATGTTAATGAATTTTGGTTTCAGATAATGATGAACTAATTGGAAGTATAAATGATTTGAAGAACAATATATCCTTAACAAAGAGAAAGAAAGATGCAAGAGGGGCAGTAGTGGAGGGTCATGCTAAGGTTCTGGCTAATCAAAGACAAAGCTCCACGAAAAGCAAAGGGCACGTTTGAAACTTTTCATCTTAAAATGCATCAAACTCGTTTGGAATTTGATTTTTATGTGGATGCAGTTTTTTTTAAAGTAAGAATGGAGTTTTGGAAGATCATACATGTTTCTTTAGTGTTCTTGTGTAATTTAAAAAGGCTCGCCATTTGAATTTTTTTGTGTGCATGGACAATTTATGTTCAACTGAAGATACTATAGTTGTTTCTCATACCAATGTTAAAGGATGTATTGGATATATATACTCCAAAAAGTGGTTTTGATTTTTATTATATAACACCTTTACATTAAAAAAGTGCTCTGAAAAATGATACTATAATAACAAAGTATAACAAGTTTCTTGATCAGTAAGATACTCACAAGAATAGAAAAGAGAGAAGTAAAAATAATACAATGAAATTGGATATAAACGGCTATTCATTATATTCTTTTTGAAACAAAATTGTAAGTATTGTAGAATAACAAATAACCTTTATCACCCTAATTCGGATTTGCATTGTGCAATGATGAGAGACTAGTATGTTATTTATAAGAAAATTAATACACTAAACTAATAGGCTTTTACACATAGACTCATTACACAAGCTAACTTAACCAATTGGATTGACACGTTGGGGAATTAGAGATTCTTGTCTCACTATTTCATCGACCACCTCCTCGTACTGCACTGGTTTCTCACGTGGGGGAGACACGGCTTGTCGAATTGGCGCTCTTGAGGCACCAAAGAAATCACTGATGTGAGTCATTTGAGTTGCTAAAGTTTGATAACTAAGCACCGAGTTCTCGACCAAAGGTGTTAATATGAGACTCATCTATTGAGTAAACATATTGACCATCTCATAATTACTTTCATCCATTTGTTGTTTCATGATAGTGTCATACCTCAAATTTACCTCTTTGGTAAACAATCTTTTTCTTGGCTATTTTGTAATTTAAATTTTAGTGCTATTATATTTCTTGTTATTAACTTTATATATATATATATATATATATATATATATATATATATATATATATATATATATATATATATATATATATATATATATATATATATATATATATATATATATATATATATATATATATATATATTATTGGAGCAATATGGTTAAATTAGAACAAGGGATGTAGTATTTAGAAAAGGGATTTAGTATTTCAATTCAAAAGATCCATTAGGTCTATTAGGTTGAAGGGTTGACCGAAGTCAAACATCTGGCCTTGTAATATCATTTGAAATATTATTGTTATTGTTATAATTATTGTTATTATTATATTACATTTATTATTATTATTATTATTATTAATTATTATTATTATTATTATTATTATCACATTATTATTATTATCTTATTATTCAATATTATTTTAGTATAAAAAATATTTGTTTATGCAGGTTGACCTGGAGTCAACGTTTCATATAATTGTTTGATTATTATTGTTTATTATTTAATTGTTATTTTATTCTATTATTTTTATTAGTGAAAGGTTGACTCGGAGTCAACATTATTCAGTTATTTCTTTATTATTTCTTTATTATTATCATTGGGGATTTGTTGACTAAAGTCAACATTAGGGTTTAACCTTTATTCCTAAAAGTTGCACGTTTCTTTTTCTTCCCCAAGACACCCAAGTTCAAAATTCAATTTCTTTTTTTTTTTGCATCAAATCAAAACTGAAATGGAATTGCAAATCAAATCATTTATTGATTAAATCTTTAATTTATATAATAACAAGTCCAGATGCATACATACGAAGACCCTAAATCTAATTACAGTTTAAAATCAAATCAAATATTTATTTGATTAAGTACAATGCATACATATGAGTTACAATCCAGATTCATTACAAAATTTTCAAATCCTAATTTCTATTTACAATCAGATCTCAATCAAATCAAATCTACAAATCTGAATTAATCTAAGTTCCTAATTGATTTAAACTGCAAACTAACCTTAATAATTTCCTAATTCATCTACTCTAAAAAATCTATAAATATCTAAGACTAAAACCTAAGAAAGGAAATAAAAAGAAGAATTGGAGAAAACCCTTTGCTTTAATTCTTGTTGCACCTTCAAATTTTTAGACCTTCAGATCGGAGATTTAAGAGTTGAAGAGGAACTCTTCGTTGCGCCTCTGTCTTTATCGTACCTGAAGCAAAAGGAAGATAAGAATGAAATTAGAGAAGGGGAATTAGAAAATCAGAAGAGGAGTTTACTACGAGAATCACTGCAAGAGAGGTAAACACGTTGAACTTAGCTTTTAGGGTATTTGGATATTGAATTGTTGTATTGGTTGCGATGAATCGTTGACTTTATTTGAATTGGGGTTTTTCTGGGTTTTGATTTAGGGTTAGGGTAAAACACCTTAGGGTTTGGTGATTTGGTTAGGGTTGAAGAAATATGTTATGGTTCATCTAGAACCCTAGGGTTAGGGTTTGAATCTTCATAGGGTTCCTGCAAACCCAGATGAAGATAGGAAGGAGAGTGGGGTTCCGATGAAGGTTGGATGAAGATCTTCATCGATATGGGTTTGGGGATTGTGATACGGTGGGAGAACTGACTAGAGGTTTTGCGTTTGTATTCGCAAATGTTTCGGTTGAGCAAGAGTCGCCACCGACTTTTTATTTTATCCTAAGGAAAGGTTTAAAAAGCATAGCAAAAAACCTTTGAGATGTTTTCTTGGGTTCGGGGAGTAGATTATAGAAAGGGAAGGTATTAGCACCCTTTCTATCCATGGTTATTCATGGGCTCTTAGTTACTTGCTTAGATCAACTTGCCTTGATTTTCAATTGTTTGAAATGGTGCTTTGTGTGTGGATTTTTGAAAATGTTTTGAAAAGAAGCCAATGTTGTGGCAACCTTTGTAATGATCCATGTTGGATGTATACAAAGGTGTATGTCTTTTAAAAAGGTTTTCATTTGTTTTTGAAAGTTGTTTTGAAAGTGTATTGATGTGTGGTTTTTGAAAAATGGGCAAGTGTTTTGCAAATTGGCAAGTAATCAAGAGCTATCTACCCTAAATTTCTCAAAGATCGTTGCTACGTTTTAACCCTTTTAACAATTTTGTTCCACCATTGTATTTGGTGGACAATCTTGTGTTAGGACGTTAAAGGGACGGGCGTGGGTCGTCGTTTAGACCATAGTTGCAATGGTGCCGAGTATCTTTGGGCAATTTTTCTTTAAGGGACTTTGATCATTTTAGGCAAAAAAAAAAGCGTCATCGAGGGACTATGATCATTTGAGTTATTTGTTTTGCCCAAAGAGACCTAACATGCAATATGGCCCAATTTTTTGAAAGGCAACAAGTGGATGTAACCCTAAGGGTGTTAGTGTGCAAGTGTGTTTTATTGCATACAAGAGTTTTTTCTTTGAATTAGGTTTTTCTATTTCATTGATTTTATCTTGCCATACACGTCCTAATTACTAGCAATAAGAAGCGGAAATGTAAAATCCTACGTTATTACAATAATTAGGGGAGGGGGATACACATTTGTACATGGGGGGTTCAACGAGAAAAATAGACAAAAAAGAAAATAGTAAAAAACAAGATATATATATAGAGAGAGAGAGAGAGGGAGCCCGCGCGCTGCTGGAAGGTCATTAGAAGTTCTGACTCAGATCCGCTGCCAGATGATCAACATGTTAGTGAAACTGGATGAGTCAGAACTTCTGACTCTAGCACCTGCAAAACAGAACCTTGTTAGTGGGGAAATCAGAAGTTCTGATTTCCCTGCGCTGCAAGGCAGAAGTTTGTTAGTGGAGAAACCAGAAGTTCTGATTCTGCTGAAAGGCAATGACTCTCAGAGGTTCTGATATCATTGACAGCAAAACAGGCTTCAGATGTGCTAACGTCAAAGTCAGCACTTGGATTTTCCCTGTACTAACCAGAACATCTGCAACCCTGTTGTTACTCCACAAAACAGGAAACATATTTGGAACAGATCCAGCAAATAGCAAAAACGTTTCAGAGGTCAGAATCACCAAGGTCACAGGCAAGTCCTATACTGGCTCAGAACGTTCTGAGGTATGAAAATCCTCAGAACATAAACAACAACAACATGATATTTACATTATGTTATTTGAATAGGCACAGCTGATGATGCTTAACAGTGTGATGAGGGTCAGCAGGTGCTTACCTGACTGTTGGGAGAGTTGTGGGTGAAAGTTTAGCTTTTGGTTCTGGTGGTGTTCTGGACAGATTTTCTTTGAAAAAGGGGAAGTAAAGGTGTATATGCAGGGTCAGAAGTTTAGAGAGGGTGTCTTTGGTTTACAGAAAAAAAAACTGGATATTTGATGAAGTTTGAAGGTGAGAAACTCAAAGTTATGAAACAAAGCTGGAGATTTTGGCAGAGTTTCAGAATGCTGTGTTGCTAGGAGTTCTGTTTCTCACTTAGCAGTTTATGTTTCTGTTTTTTCTTGAACGCCTTTTGCAGTGGTGAAGCCTCTCTATTTATAGGAAAAGTTCTTGTGGATGCCTTGAACATTTAAGGCGCCAACAGAGTTTGAATTTGTTCTTTGACAGAAATTCCTGGGAAGTTGTGATAACAACTAGCTTTCAGCCTAGGTTGCAGCAGCAGGCGTAGATTGGGGAGAAGCGACCTCTGAAGTGGGCGGTGGCGTGAAGACCCATGCCAGAATCTGTGCAAAAGCGTTTTCCAAGTCACACGTGAATGCTCAGGAGTGGTTGGAAGCATTAATGGGCATTAAATGGTGACAAGACTTGTCAATACCAACATTCTGGTAATGGAAACCAGCGTTGAATCAGCAGCGTAAACCATGCTCTGGCCTTGGCTACCTGTTGTCTTAGTAAGCTCTGGAGATTCTCCTGGTTTTCTGGTACGTTCCTTGGATTTACTTCTGGACAATCTGGACTTAGAGATTCTGTATCAGTGTAACACCCATTCTTCTGACCTTTCATCTTCTGATTTCAACCTGTTCTGAAGGAGCCTTCAGACTTTCCTGCTTCTCTTGCATTCCTTTAGAAAATTCTGACTGAGCTTGTGTAACTGCTGAAGGGGCATGTTATGTTTGAGGCTTACATTCTGAACCACGTTTACAACTTCTGATAGAACTGATGTAGCTGCTGAAGAGCCAACTTCTGACCACGCTGAGCCAAGCTTGCAACCTCTGACCGTCTTCATCTGGAATAGGTCCAGAAGTTCTGAAGCGCTGATTTTTCTAAAAACACTTATTTTAGAGAAGCATTCTAAGTACTTGGAATTTGATTTTTTTCTCAAGATAAAAGTGTTGTTTCTGGAGTTCGTGAGATCATCTTGCTCTTGTAAGCGGCTTGCTTGGGCAAAGGGATAACTCAAGACTTGGATTTGTTTCAGAGGGACCTTGAAAATCCAAGATGGTTTCCTGAAGAAAGGGAGGGCAAATTTTGGGGTACAACAGTTGCCCCTGTTCAATCTTCTTGAACCTGAAGAGTTAGATTGGCAAGTTTGCCTTTCGCGACTCGAAGGTAAAAGGAGATTGGACACCAGAGTGCCCGGAAATTTGCACTCGCATAGTAGAGTATCAGCAATGTGATGGCGGGAATGGGCTTATAGATTCCATTTGGAGAGGTGGTGGATAGGGAGATGGGCTTATAGATGCCATCTGGAGATGTGACAGATCTTCGTCGGGAATGGGCTTACAGATGCCATTTGGAAGTGTTGATCGCATAAGAGATTCCTTAGCGAGAACTTTATGTATCTGAGAAAGGCAGATGTTTTCCTGGCTTGTTACAGGTGTTTGATCTTCAATCTCCTTATGCAGATATGCCCTGGCTGGATACAGGAATCGAATCTTCGAACTTTTCAGACGTGCCCTGGCTAGATACAAGAATCGAGTCTGGAAATGTGGTCAACAGATATGCCCTGGCTAGATACAAGAATCGAATCTGGAAATGTTGTAGTTGATAGATGTGCCCTGGCTGGATACAGGAATCGAATCTTCGAACTCTTCAGACGTGCCCTGGCTAGATACAGGAATCGAGTCTGGAAATGTGGTCAACAGATATGCCCTGGCTAGATACAGGAATCGAATCTGGAAATGTTGTAGTTGATAGATGTGCCCTGGCTGGATACAGGAATCGAATCTTCGAACTCTTCAGACGTGCCCTGGCTAGATACAGGAATCGAGTCTGGAAATGTGGTCAACAGATATGCCCTGGCTAGATACAGGAATCGAATTTGGAAATGTTGTGACAGTTGAAGGTAGTTGTCTTTGGGATTGTCTTTTTCCCTGAAAAGGCAAAACATAAGTTGTATGCAATGTCATGATGTATGATATGCATGATGTTTTAACATGAGACAGCGTTGTATGTACTTTATCATGTATGTAAGTGAAATGTTTATGAATGTATTTTCGTCTTAGGAAAATAAATCCTCGACAATCGGCCGGGGAATTGTTCTGTGGAAAAGATACTTTGCTGAAGTTTTTGATGAGAGGCCTGCTGAGGACTACAATGATGGATTCCGCTGGGGATAATGATGATAAACTCCGCTGGGGATACTGTTGTACCCCAAAATTTTCCCTCTCATATTCTTCAAGAAATTGCCAAGTCAAGCTTCAAAATTCCCCAAGGGTTGCACAGTGCAAAGGTCTCCTATACAGTCAAAATTAGGGTTTGTGTTCTGATCAAGAAAAGGAAGTTTCCAAAGGTCCAATCAAGTCTCACATGCCTACAAATATGGTCAAGCATCCTCATATCAAGTTTCAAGACATCTAGCACAAAATTGCACAGTCAAAAACCCTAATTGCATTACAGTCAACTGTAGGGGCAAAATGGTCATTTGGCAGTCAAAAGTTCAAATTTTTGGTCAACATATCATTTTGAAGCCACAAACAACATTTGACCAATGCTTGATCATGATTCTCAAAATTTGGCTCAGAAATCATCAAGATGCAAAAGTTTCCTTATTTGGACAGCTGAAAAAGTCAACTGTAAATTGACCAGGGCATAACTTTCACATGGATTATCAGAAAAATTCCATCCAAAGCTCATTTTGAATAGGAAGAGATTTCCTACAACTCATCTTCATACTTCAAGTCCAAGAAATGCTCTCACAAAAAGTTATCAATTTCAACATTATAGGTCATTTTCAAAAGTCAACAAAAAGGGACTTTAAGTCAAAGGCCATAACTTGAGATTGGTAAATCAAAATGACATGGGACCAAAGGCATTGGTTAGAGGACTCAAAGACATTTCCAAAATGTCCAAGAACATGAGAAAAGCTTAAAAATTGAGCAAGTTATGCCTTGTGGAAGTTGGGAAATTTTTGGATATTTTGAAAAGTCAACATTGATTCAAATGACCTAAAATTGCTAATGGGCCCATTTTTCTTCCATAATTCATCATCCATGACATGTGCACGACCACTTGGCCCAAAGGGAAGTTTTTATTCATTTTTTATTTATTTATTTGAATTTTTATTTATATTAATTCATTTAAATCAATTAAATATGTGAAAAATACTTAACTTAACCTATCAAATCTTTTTGTACATGTTTTATTCTCAATAATTCGTGCATATCCCAATATAGAAAGATTTGGAGAGATTGGAGTTGATTTGTATCAAAAAGCACATGGAAAGATTGAAAAATAATGATGGAAAATCAAATCTTTAAAACTATCATTGCAAGAGATTTTGATCAATTTTGTTAACCTAATTTGCTCACTACATAAGCTAGAATGAAACCCTAATGCAAACACACACGCAGCTGCCCAAAAACCAGAAAATCAAACTTGGAATTTTGTCTAAAAAACTCAAATCTGAAAACATCTTTGCAGGTGGTTTCAAGGCACAATTCTCATCTCATTAGCTTCCTCAAGCATCACTGAACGTATTCCAATCAAAGACCTTCATCAAAACTCAAGGAATCGGTATACAGAACCCCAAATATTTCATGAAAAATTCATGATCGTATTTTAAATTCTATGCATTTTCATGGCATTTTAATTGTTGATTCATGTTCCTGGTATGATTCTAAAGCTAACCCATGCGTTTAATTGGATTATTACATGCTATAGGTGATTTCACCATTATTGAATGTTAGGGTTTACAGGACCTTAAATTGGGGATTTTAAAACAAGGCAAAATTGGGGCATATGACCTTGACCATTAAAACAAGCGCGACTGGACGATCTTGAACCCACCCTCGCGCTCAATTTATGAGCGTCAGAGGGCCATTCGCTATTTTCTCGTATCTCACCTATGGCAACGTTTACAAAACCGTTGCTAGTTTGTTATTGTTTCAGGAAAATAAAACACAATGAAGAAGAAGGGTACGTGGCCAATCACGACTGGACGCTTTGAATCTTGGCGCGCGTTTTTTCTGATCAGGCCACTAGCGATCGTTTTGCTTTATAATAATTCTCATGCATATAATATACAAAGTAAACAATTGGTTCAGTGGCGCACGTGTTGATTGGTAATGCTAATGACCTGGGTTCGATCCCAGGTCTTCACTCTTTCTACATATTATTTTTCAATTTACAATCCCATGCAGTGCCAACATCAAGACGCACCATACACCCTCCAGATCAAATTGTCCACGTGCATATTGGAATCAAATCAAAGGCTCAGAATTGGGGAACACCATAAACTCTGGTCAACGCGCCAGCATGCTCCCTGAAAAGTCAAAAGGGCCAGCAAGGTCATTGGGCCTGAATTACTAAGGCCAAACCTCCATATTGGGGTCTGAACCCCCAGGTTTGCATATTTTTTTATTTTCTTTACCTTTTTAGTATTATTATTTTTACTTCTTTTCTTTATTATTGTTTTAATTAATTAGTTTTATTATTTTCATAAATATAAAAAACCCATAAAAAAATCAGAAAAGAATTGAAATAATAAATATTTTTATTTCTAATATTTTCATAAATAAATTTACATGTAATTATTTAGTTTTAAATTAGGTTGTAATTTTAATTCTTTTCATAATAAGATCTAAAAAATGTAGAAATAGGTTTAATCAATAATTTTTCATCTTTTTTTATTTTTCTTTCATAAATATATTAAATAATTAAATATTTTATTTTGTATAATTAAATTGCATGAAAATAACTTAGGGTTAATTTAGGTCAAAAACTTCAATATTTTTTTAATAAATTAAAAGCCATTAGAATTAGGGTTTGCATCTTATTTTAATTTTAATTAACTCTCTTTTTCATATTAAAACATAAAATATTAAAAATACCAAAAAAAATAATTCCTTTTCTTTTTTTATTAAATCCTAAAATATTAAAAAACACTAAAAAACAAATTCTTTCTTTTTTTAATTAATTAACTTCATCATTAATTTGATTTTTGCAAAAGGGTCCAACGCCCTCGTTCTTAATTTCTTATTTATTCGCGTATTTATTTCTTCTTTCGTTAAATAATTATGTACCTCTCCCGAAGCCATGTAAATTACTTCTCGCATTTTTAATTCTTTATTTTCTTTCTTTATTGCTTTTCTGTCAAATCGGGTCCTGGTTAATTTTGGCAATGTGGACCCGCGCCATTTGTAATAGCTTAGAGTTTACTTTTCCCGCAAATATTTTAACTGTTAACAAATGGCATGAAAGAATGTATGGACCAAAAAAATAAAAGCAACGCGTAGAACACCAATAACATGACAAGATAAATGCAAATGAAAACGACACACAAGATCACACACCACCCCTAGGGTACGCCTCACTGTTGCCTTGCCTTCGAAAGGTGATCGTCGAGTAGAGGATGTCTTAGTAAGTCCTCATGATCCGGGAACTGGCATGAGGGTAGCTTCTAAGGTGTCTTCCCATTGCTCTGGTGATCACCATGTCCCGAACCTCGAATTGACCCGAACACCTCCAACGGTGGTGCTACCTACCTCTCAATGGTGGGATGGCACTACTTTAAGGACATTTACACAGACGAATTCCTTAGGGTAGGTAGGTTCTCGTAGATACTTGCTCTAAACTTCAAAACAAATCAAAAAAATACTTTTCACACCGACACATTTTCAAAAAGCTTTCGAAAGCATTTTTTCAAACACTCTTGAGGACCGATACAAGAGTCGAACTGGAATTTTCAAAGAAACTTTTTAAAACCCACATTGAAAAGCAAACAAACCATTTTTGAAAACACAAATGAGCAAGTATCTAAGAGCCCATGGATAACCATGGATAGAAAGGGTGCTAACACCTTCCCTTTCTATAATCTACCTCCCGAACCGAGAGCAATCTCTTTAAGGAATTTTTCTGTGCTTTTGTCCTTTCCATTTGGAGAAAATAAAAGACGGTGGCGACTCTTGCTTCCGCGACATACGCGATCCAGCGTTAAACAGTCAGTTCCAGATCCACCGATCACAGAACTGGCGACTCTGCTGGGGACCAAACTTAAAGTGAGGTGTACCTTAGGGCTAGTTCATAACTGTGTTTTCAATTGTATTGATTTGCTTGCTTTAATATTGTGGATTGCATCGGAGTTACATAGATCCTAACCCGGATCTGGGGATACCCTGTTTAGGTAGCATAAGCTGTGAGGGACCTGTCCGGCGTAGACCGACACAGGTGAAGCAGTGGCTACGTTGGTGTGGCACCTTGGTCTGTACCGATATCCCTTGTGTTGCAACGAGGAGAATATGGGTCTTCTAAGGAGTCATTAAGCACCAACAACCTTAGAACCTTAATTGACACAACTTGGCCATTAGAACAGTAGCAGTATGCTACGCCCATTGAGGCTAAACTCTCGTGATGGTTCTGGCCGCAAGAAAAGATTGCGATGCTGGAGTTATGACCGATTGAGGGTAGTCAATGATATTGGGATCCTCTAAGAACCTGGTTACTCTGATAGGACAGGTATGAACCCACCAACTTCAAGAGGGTAATACCCAGACCTCATGTTGGCCTTAAACGCTAAGGGCTTCTCTTGTGTGACTTGTGTGCCTTCGTACTTGACTACTTGCATGCTTTATCTGACACATGAACTACTTGCAGGTTTTGTTTATGGTCCTTAATTGGGACTTATAACAGGGTGTACTGAGTTTCTTGCAGGTTTTGCCTATAGTCCTTAATTAGGGACTCATAACAGGGTTTACTCACATTACCCCATGCATACCATGACATCATACCATTGCATACATCCTAACCCATTTCAAGGATCTCAAGGGCTTGTGATGCAGGTCATGGTGAATCAACTATCCCAGCAAGGGGCAAAGGGGATTTATTTTCCTCTAGCCAAAGTGGTCAGGGGCTATGACCCACTGGATATGGTGAGCCTTTGACCCTTGACGAAGGACTCTCAACAACATGAAGTACCTTCAATCAAGTTGCCAGTTTCCAACTCTAACAAATTTTCTTGTTTACCCCGCGAGGTCCTTGAAATCATTGCATGCATATCATACACATCATTGCATAACAGGTATCCATTCTCTGCAGGTTGCTTACCTTCTTCGCTGTTTATTTCAGCAGTCTCGTCATGAATCCTGAATCCTCAACCGAGCACACTATCAAGGCCCTCCAGGCTCAGAACGCCCAATTCCAAGGGCTGATCATGAATTTGACCCAGGGGCAACAAGATCTGAAGGCTCTGCTCTTGAAGAAAGAAAAGAAGAAGAAGAGGACTGTTTTGTTCAGCCCTAGACGCAGATCTAGGAATACACTGCAGAATGAAACTGAGAGGACAACTCCATCTGTGGGGAAGGGCAGTCATCAAGAGGAAAGGATTCCCAGCCCAGTGGTCTCTGACAATGAAACAGATTTCAATGACGAACAGTACCCTCCGGCTGAGGATAGGTACAAACAGTTGGAAGACCGGCTAAGTGCTATGGAGATACAAAAAGTGCCTGGCCTGGACTTCGAGGATCTAGGTCTGTCTTCTGGGGTAGTGATCCCGCACAAGTTTAAGGCACCTGCCTTTGCTAAATACGACGGGGCATCCTGTCCTAAATTGCATCTCAGGGCTTACACAAGGAGGATCCAGCCCTATACAGCTGACAAAAACTTATGGATCCATTTCTTCCAAGAGAGTCTTTCAGGGACTCAGCTCGAGTGGTTCTATCAATTGAATGGAGCCAACATCCATACCTGGGAAGACCTAGCCACTGCTTTCTACAAACATTACCAGTACAATTCCGACCTTGCTCCTACACGTACCCAACTCCAGGGTATGTCGCTGGGGTCAAGTGAAGGTTTCAAGGAATACGCGCAGAGATGGAGAGACCTTGCTGGAAGGGTGCAGCCTCCATTAACTGACCGGGAACTCGTTGATATGTTCTTGGGGACCCTATCCGGGCCATTCTTCAATCATCTCATTGGTAATTCATCTGCGGGATTTACCGACCTCATCCTGACTGGCGAAAGAATTGAAGCTGGTATCAAGAGTGGGAAAATTCAAGAGGCCATACCTTCTGACACTCACAAAAAGCCTTACACGGGAAAGAAAGAATCTAATGCTGCATACAGCCAAAAGAGTCATCGTGACCAACATGCAGGGGCAGTCATGATTTCTGGTTCTGCACCACGCCGCCAACCACAAAAGGGAAACCAGCGAAGGCCGGACGAGCCTAAAAGACAATTCACCAACATTAACATGCCATGGTCACAAGCATTGCAGCACATGTTGAAAATGAACCTGATTGCGGTGATCAACCCTCCTGCAAATCCCAAGACTTCCTCTCCAAGCTACAACCCAGAAGCGAGGTGTGCTTATCATTCTGATAGCCCGGGGCACGATACTGAGGACTGTTGGGCACTGAAGTACAAGATTCAGAACATGATCGATGCCAAAGAGATCGAGTTCGAGCCTGCCGAGACTCCCAACGTGATCACTGATCCATTGCCAAAACATGGCTAGGCTTGAGAGATTTTTGTTCATTTGAATTCAAGTTGTATCTTTCTTTTCTTATTCAAACAAACAATTATTATGTTAAACTCTTTTATTTCATGAATGCATTACACATGTCTGTCTTGAATTAATTATGTTTACTGTACTTAAAACTGCTTTCATATTTTGTGATGATCAACTCTCGACTGAAAATTCTAAACCTCTTGAGGGAGGATGACAAAAACGATACCACGATGTACAGTATGCTTTTGAACAAACCCCGCTGATGAGGTACAGGCATTGTTTCAATCCCTAAACACTGGAGTTATAAGGAAGTTAATCCCTCGTCAACCCCTCTGAGCCAAAGAAGTAGGAGTTTTTCTTTTCAAAAATTAAAACCCTTAATCATAACCTGGGGCAGGGTAGTTCTCTCAGTTGATCCAAGTACATGACGAATGGCACCGAAGAGATCTTTACAAAACAAAGAAAGACAGTGATGGTTCCGAATAATCGATAAAGACAGGCAGTCATTATCAATTTCATAAATGAAAAGCCCAAAAAGTCAAAACCTATAAAGGGGACTTACGAAACTGGGGCATCCCGCTGACTGTAATTCCAAAAAAGGAAACAGTTCAGGCAAAAAAAGAAAGGGATAACAAAAATCAGACAAGAAAGAGGTCTTACAAACCCTCAACAAAAACAAAAATGACTGCCTGTTCAGAATAAATCATCAATATCCGAACCATCACCGGAAAATCAGAGCAAAGACTCAAACAAGGTCTAACGTATGATCAACTGAGTTTAGGTTTGGAGAACATCACGAAGAGCGGGTGGGTACAAATAATTTGAGCCTTTATCCTTTGTTTCTTAAACCGTGAACCAGGCCACGATATAACCCTTAAAAGTCCTAGCTGAAGCATGGGTTAGTTCGAAAGCATACTGTTACGAAGGTATCCTGACTCCTAAAGGTTTGCTGTAAAATCTTGAGTTGACACCGCACTGTATCACAAAAAAAAATACATTTTCAAAATTCAAGACAGACATAGGCTTTTGCATTCTTAAAATAACCTTGTTTGCATATGACTATTTGTTTAAACAGCAGGGAAATTCGCACGATGAACACCTTGTGAACAGAAGTACCTCCAATCAAGGGGCACAGTAGGAGCATTGCCCATTATCTGGGGCATGGCAAAATACTTCCAACAGGGGCAACTCCCTACATTCTGAGAGCGTGGACATAGTCGAAAAAATACTGCGCCTAATCAAAGACCTGCTAGGTTGACACACCTAGGCAAAAATAAGGGCTTCCCGGCGAACCAAAAGGGTTCGGGCAAAATGAAGGGATGAAACAAAAAAACATGTACACCCGGCAAGTCGAAAACCTGAAAGGGCGGCTTGGGCAAAAATGGGTATCCCGGTGGACTGAAAACCCGAAAGGGCGGTCCAGGCAAAAGTTAGGGATCAAAGCGTACGACTATGTCCCGGCATCTCGTCACTTGTCTACCCAAAGATTTGTCAATCACTCACACAGGTATCCTCTTCCCTCACCTCCGAAACAGGGGCAATAATGAGTTATCCAGGCGATCCAATTGCTCTGTCAACCAAAGTACAAAGGAAAGATCAACATAAGGATGATTACCATCTACCTTTACAAATTCCAGATCGTGGGTTAACATCCGAAACCAAACAGGACAATCATCCACTTAATCAAAATCATGCAACCCTACACCGGTTCCTTCTCAATTTTCAGACGAAGTTTTTACACAAACTTATCCAAGTAACCTAACCCCGGTTCCTCCAGAAGTCTTACATGGACCTATCTCAAGATAACCTAACCCCGGTTCCTCCAGAAGTCTTACATGGACCTATCTCAAGATGACCTAACCCCGGTTCATCAAAAAGTTTTTACACAAACTTATCCAAGTAACCTAACCCCGGTTCCTCCAGAAGTCTTACATAGACCTATCTCAAGATGACCTAACCCCGGTTCATCAAGAAGTTTTTACACGAACTTATCCAAGTAACCTAACCCCGGTTCCTCCAGAAGTCTTACATGGACCTATCTCAAGATGACCTTACCTCGGTTCATCAAGAAGTTTTTACACGAACTTATCCAAGTAACCTAACCCCGGTTCCTCCAGAAGTCTTACATGGACCTATCTCAAGATGACCTTACCTCGGTTCATCAAGAAGTTTTTACACAAACTTATCCAAGTAACCTAACCCCGGTTCCTCCAGAAGTCTTACATGGACCTATCTCAAGATGACCTTACCTCGGTTCATCAAGAAGTTTTTACACGAACTTATCCAAGTAACCTAACCCCGGTTCCTCCAGAAGTCTTACATGGACCTATCTCAAGATGACCTTACCTCGGTTCATCAAGAAGTTTTTACACGAACTTATCCAAGTAACCTAACCCCAGTTCCTCCAGAAGTCTTACATGGACCTATCTCAAGATGACCTTACCTCGGTTCATCAAGAAGTTTTTACACGAACTTATCCAAGTAACCTAACCCCGGTTCCTCCAGAAGTCTCACATGGACCTATCTCAAGATGACCTAACCCCGATTCATCACGAAGTTTTTACACAAACTTATCCTGCCGTAACCTAACCCCGGTTCCTCCAGAAGTCTTACATGGACCTATCTCAAGATGACCTTACCTCGGTTCGTCAAGAAGTTTTACACGAACTTATCCTGCGGCAACCTAACCCCGGTTCCCCCCAGAAGTCTCACATGGATTTAGCTCAAGATAACCTCACCCCGGTTCATCAAGAAGTTTTACACGAACTTACCTCACCAAGAAACCCTACACAGGTTCTCCCTTTCCAAGAACGAAGTTTTACACGAACTCGACATCAAGCAACCCTACACCGATTCTCTCTCTTCAAGATGCAGTTTTACATGGACTCGTCACCCAGAAACCCTACACAGGTTCTCCCTTTCCAAAAACGAAGTTTTACACGAACTCATCATCAAAATAACCTTACACAGGTTCCTTCTCCATTTCAGATGCGGTTTTACATGAGCTCATCAGCAGGAAACCCTACATAGGTTCCCTCTTTCAACTTACAAAATTACAGTCCAAAATCTCCCCAGGAGAGTCCAATCTAATTCCCCAGGAAAATTGGAGTCCATCTCCCCAAGCAGTAAGCTTATCCCCAGTAGATTCTGGAAGCTTATCCCTCGCGGAGCACGAACGCGTCGTCCGGCTTTATTCAAAGAGTTATTTCCTTGACAGGATATAACTGGGTTATCCTCAGCTAAAAGCCATGGAAAGAGCGTCCTCGACGAAATCCTCTTAAATCCAGCGAAGTCTATCAACACTTCCAACACAGTAAAGATATCCTCAGCAAGTCATTCTTATCAATTCAGCGAAAGCATCTCTATTCCCCACAGAGTATCACTCCCCAGCATGGTCGCTAGAGTATTTTTCTCCCCGCAGAATCTTCCATTTGCCAAGTTTATTCCTCAACGGAGTCATTTTCTCCTACCGGTATCCTTGCAGTTATCAGCCCCGGCGGAAGCAAAATCTATTCTTCAACATCAGCCCAGGATATGACTTCCCGGCACCCGTCAAGGATTTACTTTCCTAGACGAAAAAAATACATCTATAAACATCACATACATCATTATAGCATGCATAGACGCATCATATCATACAAATCTCATTTATGTTGAGAACATCATTGCATGGTCCATATCATGCATCGCATACGACTGACCTTTACCTTTCAGGAAAGAGGCAGTTAAATTCTCAACCACATTTCAAGACCTAGACCGGTTCAGTTAATCGACTCCAAAGATGTCTTATCCAGTCCCAGGCCTTCTCTAGTCCAGCTAAATCGACTCCCAACAGATTTTTCTGATAAAGACTCAGTAGAAGTTATCCCAGGTTATAATTTCCTATTGGTTCTCTCTCCGACGGTGCATGAGATTTCCATTGTAGGTTTTTCTTTCAGATTATAATTTCCTATTGGTTCTCTCTCCGACGGTGCATGAGATTTCCATTGTAGGTTTTTCTTTCAGATTATAATTTCCTATTGGTTCTCTCTCCAACGGTGCATGAGATTTCCATTGTAGGTTTTTCTTTCAGATTATAATTTCCTATGGTTCCCTCTCCGACGGTGAGTGAGGTGATAATTCCTTTTCAGATGGTTCCCTCTCCGACGGTGAGTGAGGTAATAATTCCTTTTCCTATGGTTCCCTCTCCGACGGTGAGTGAGGTAATAATTCCATTTCCTATGGTTCCCTCTCCGACGGTGAGTGAGGTGATAATTCCTTTTCCTATGGTTCCCTCTCCGACGGTGAGTGAGGTGATAATTCCTTTTCAGATGGTTCCCTCTCTGACGGTGAGTGAGGTGATAATTCCTTTTCCTATAGTTCCCTCTCCGACGGTGAGTGAGGTGATAATTCCTTTTTAGATTATAATTTCCTATGGTTCCCTCTCCGATGGTGAGTGAGGTGATAATTCCTTTTCAGATTATAATTTCCTATGGTTCCCTCTCCGACGGTGAGTGAGGTGATAATTCCTTTTCAGATTATAATTTCCTATGGTTCTCTCCCCGACGGTGCGTGAGATGTAATTCCCTTTCAGATTATAATTGCCTATGGTTCTCTTCCCGATCCTGCGAAGATGGTAATTCCCACCAAGATTTTCTCAACGAGCGTTGTTGAAGTTAAAGTCACCCAAGGTTCTCTTACCATTCATGCTAAGGTAGTAACCATCCCTGGTTCATTCATCATCTTGTGAAGCTCCAGACTCAGCTCTTATAACCAGTCAGGACACATCTATACCAAGCATCTAAAAACCAGCTCCTGCAACGTGTCAGGTACTCATTTTTCTGTTGCAGGTACGCAGGTTCTCGCTAAGGAATCTCTTATGCGATCAACATCCAGATGGCATCTATAAGCCCTCATCCTACTCATCAACCTCTAAATGGCATCTGTAAGCCCATTTCCACCATCACTGCTACTATGTGAGTGCAAATTTCTGGGCACTCTAGTGTTCAATCATCTTCTACCCTCGGATTACGAAAGGCACGTCAGCCAATCTGCATCCTCAGGTCTAAGAAGATTGAACAGGGGCAACTGTTGTACCCCAAAATTTGCCCTCTCATATTCTTCAAGAAATTGCCAAGTCAAGCTTCAAAATTCCCCAAGGGTTGCACAGTGCAAAGGTCTCCTATACAGTCAAAATTAGGGTTTGTGTTCTGATCAAGAAAAGGAAGTTTCCAAAGGTCCAATCAAGTCTCACATGCCTACAAATATGGTCAAGCATCCTCATATCAAGTTTCAAGACATCTAGCACAAAATTGCACAGTCAAAAACCCTAATTGCATTACAGTCAACTGTAGGGGCAAAATGGTCATTTGGCAGTCAAAAGTTCAAATTTTTGGTCAACATATCATTTTGAAGCCACAAACAACATTTGACCAATGCTTGATCATGATTCTCAAAATTTGGCTCAGAAATCATCAAGATGCAAAAGTTTCCTTATTTGGACAGTTGAAAAAGTCAACTGTAAATTGACCAGGGCATAACTTTCACATGGATTATCAGAAAAATTCCATCCAAAGCTCATTTTGAATAGGAAGAGATTTCCTACAACTCATCTTCATACTTCAAGTCCAAGAAATGCTCTCACAAAAAGTTATCAATTTCAACATTATAGGTCATTTTCAAAAGTCAACAAAAAGGGACTTTAAGTCAAAGGCCATAACTTGAGATTGGTAAATCAAAATGACATGGGACCAAAGGCATTGGTTATAGGACTCAAAGACATTTCCAAAATGTCCAAGAACATGAGAAAAGCTTAAAAATTGAGCAAGTTATGCCTTGTGGAAGTTGGGAAATTTTTGGATATTTTGAAAAGTCAACATTGATTCAAATGACCTAAAATTGCTAATGGGCCCATTTTTCTTCCATAATTCATCATCCATGACATGTGCACGACCACTTGGCCCAAAGGGAAGTTTTTATTCATTTTTTATTTATTTATTTGAATTTTTATTTATATTAATTCATTTAAATCAATTAAATATGTGAAAAATACTTAACTTAACCTATCAAATCTTTTTGTACATGTTTTATTCTCAATAATTCGTGCATATCCCAATATAGAAAGATTTGGAGAGATTGGAGTTGATTTGTATCAAAAAGCACATGGAAAGATTGAAAAATAATGATGGAAAATCAAATCTTTAAAACTATCATTGCAAGAGATTTTGATCAATTTTGTTAACCTAATTTGCTCACTACATAAGCTAGAATGAAACCCTAATGCAAACACACACGCAGCTGCCCAAAAACCAGAAAATCAAACTTGGAATTTTGTCTAAAAAACTCAAATCTGAAAACATCTTTGCAGGTGGTTTCAAGGCACAATTCTCATCTCATTAGCTTCCTCAAGCATCACTGAACGTATTCCAATCAAAGACCTTCATCAAAACTCAAGGAATCGGTATACAGAACCCCAAATATTTCATGAAAAATTCATGATCGTATTTTAAATTCTATGCATTTTCATGGCATTTTAATTGTTGATTCATGTTCCTGGTATGATTCTAAAGCTAACCCATGCGTTTAATTGGATTATTACATGCTATAGGTGATTTCACCATTATTGAATGTTAGGGTTTACAGGACCTTAAATTGGGGATTTTAAAACAAGGCAAAATTGGGGCATATGACCTTGACCATTAAAACAAGCGCGACTGGACGATCTTGAACCCACCCTCGCGCTCAATTTATGAGCGTCAGAGGGCCATTCGCTATTTTCTCGTATCTCACCTATGGCAACGTTTACAAAACCGTTGCTAGTTTGTTATTGTTTCAGGAAAATAAAACACAATGAAGAAGAAGGGTACGTGGCCAATCACGACTGGACGCTTTGAATCTTGGCGCGCGTTTTTTCTGATCAGGCCACTAGCGATCGTTTTGCTTTATAATAATTCTCATGCATATAATATACAAAGTAAACAATTGGTTCAGTGGCGCACGTGTTGATTGGTAATGCTAATGACCTGGGTTCGATCCCAGGTCTTCACTCTTTCTACATATTATTTTTCAATTTACAATCCCATGCAGTGCCAACATCAAGACGCACCATACACCCTCCAGATCAAATTGTCCACGTGCATATTGGAATCAAATCAAAGGCTCAGAATTGGGGAACACCATAAACTCTGGTCAACGCGCCAGCATGCTCCCTGAAAAGTCAAAAGGGCCAGCAAGGTCATTGGGCCTGAATTACTAAGGCCAAACCTCCATATTGGGGTCTGAACCCCCAGGTTTGCATATTTTTTTATTTTCTTTACCTTTTTAGTATTATTATTTTTACTTCTTTTCTTTATTATTGTTATAATTAATTAGTTTTATTATTTTTATAAATATAAAAAACCCATAAAAAAATCAGAAAAGAATTGAAATAATAAATATTTTTATTTCTAATATTTTCATAAATAAATTTGCATGTAATTATTTAGTTTTAAATTAGGTTGTAATTTTAATTCTTTTCATAATAAGATCTAAAAAATGTAGAAATAGGTTTAATCAATAATTTTTCATCTTTTTTTATTTTTCTTTCATAAATATATTAAATAATTAAATATTTTATTTTGTATAATTAAATTGCATGAAAATAACTTAGGGTTAATTTAGGTCAAAAACTTCAATATTTTTTTAATAAATTAAAAGCCATTAGAATTAGGGTTTGCATCTTATTTTAATTTTAATTAACTCTCTTTTTCATATTAAAACATAAAATATTAAAAATACCAAAAAAAATAATTCCTTTTCTTTTTTTATTAAATCCTAAAATATTAAAAAACACTAAAAAACAAATTCTTTCTTTTTTTAATTAATTAACTTCATCATTAATTTGATTTTTGCAAAAGGGTCCAACGCCCTCGTTCTTAATTTCTTATTTATTCGCGTATTTATTTCTTCTTTCGTTAAATAATTATGTACCTCTCCCGAAGCCATGTAAATTACTTCTCGCATTTTTAATTCTTTATTTTCTTTCTTTATTGCTTTTCTGTCAAATCGGGTCCTGGTTAATTTTGGCGATGTGGACCCGCGCCATTTGTAATAGCTTAGAGTTTACTTTTCCCGCAAATATTTTAACTGTTAACAAATGGCATAAAAGAATGTATGGACCAAAAAAATAAAAGCAACGCGTAGAACACCAATAACATGACAAGATAAATGCAAATGAAAACGACACACAAGATCACACACCACCCCTATGGTACGCCTCACTGCTGCCTTGCCTTCGAAAGGTGATCGTCGAGTAGAGGATGTCTTAGTAAGTCCTCATGATCCGGGAACCTGGCATGAGGGTAGCTTCTAAGGTGTCTTCCTATTGCTCTGGTGATCACCATGTCCCGAACCTCGAATTGACCCGAACACCTCCAACGGTGGTGCTACCTACCTCTCAATGGTGGGATGGCACTACTTTAAGGACATTTACACAAACGAATTCCTTAGGGTAGGTAGGTTCTCGTAGATACTTGCTCTAAACTTCAAAACAAATCAAAAAAATACTTTTCACACCGACACATTTTCAAAAAGCTTTCGAAAGCATTTTTTCAAACACTCTTGAGGACCGATACAAGAGTCGAACTGGAATTTTCAAAGAAACTTTTTAAAACCCACATTGAAAAGCAAATAAAACATTTTTGAAAACACAAATGAGCAAGTATCTAAGAGCCCATGGATAACCATGGATAGAAAGGGTGCTAACACCTTCCCTTTCTATAATCTACCTCCCGAACCGAGAGCAATCTCTTTAAGGAATTTTTCTGTGCTTTTGTCCTTTCCATTTGGAGAAAATAAAAGACGGTGGCGACTCTTGCTTCCGCGACATACGCGATCCAGCGTTAAACAGTCAGTTCCAGATCCACCGATCACAAATACCAAAGATAAACTCCGCTGGGGATTGAAAGAACTTTGTCGGGGGCGATCTTCCGTGGTAATTAGCTGAGGATAACCCAGTTATAAGCCCTTGTGAGGAATAACTCTGACTAAAGCTCGGGAGATACGTCCGTATTCTGCAGGGGACAAGCTTCCAGAATCTACTGGGGATAAGCTTTAAGACCTGCCGGGAAAAGTTATGCCTTTTCAGGATTGACGGGGAGTCAAATCCGCTTGGGGAAAGTATTGCTGAATCTTATCTTACTCTGCGGGGCGTTGAGATGATTTGGTCATATTCCTCAGTCGAATCTACCTTGGTACCTTGGCGGACAAAGCAACCAGACTGCATCAGACAACCTTACATTGCCCTTGTTTCTGATGTCACCTGTAATTGATCTTTTGCAAACATTTATAAATTAGCAATTTAATGTCAAATGCATATATCAAAAATGAACATTGGACGTTCTTCGCAAGACAAAACAGAAAAAGGAAAAAACAACGGCAACTTGTATGGACAAGTGAATTTGTATTGATTTGAACTTTGCCTGTGAATAGGCGTTTTTGTACAAGAAGCTGACATCCTAGTAAGAGGACGCCGCCGAATAATCACAGAATTTACAATTTTTGAAAAGAAAACAAAACAGCTATGTGAACAATCCCACTGGGTTCCAACTCTGCTATCGCCTCTATATCCCCAAGCGTCTCATTGCTTTGCTGCCTAGTTGAAAATGAAGCTGATTGGTCGATGCCGAAATCTGAGCCAGATAGTTGATGCCGAATTCCGGATGCAAAGTGATCCAATGAGACATAGTGTTACTCTTTATCCCTAACTTTTGCCTGGACCGCCCTTTCGGGTTTTCAGTCCACCGAGATACCCATTTTTGCCCAAGTAGCCCTTTTGGGTTTTCAACTTGCCGGGTGTACAGATTTTTTCATTTCATCCCTTATTTTTGCCCGAACCCTTTTGGTTCGCCGGGAAGCCCTTATTTTTGCCTAGGTATGTCAACCTAGCGGGTCTTTTATTTATGCGTAGTATCTTTTATTTATGTGTCCCAGAGTCTTGTGTCCCAGAGTCTTGCTATCAACCTTGCGGAGTCCTTGCGCATCGTTGTCGAAGTCAAAAACTAGGTCAGGAATCAACATATCATGAGGGCCATCCCTCCGCGCATATCCAAATTGCCTCAAAGCTAGGCAAGGGTTGTAGGTGATACCTCCTCTGATTCTAAGTAAAGGAACATTAGGAAATTCTCCGCAACGATCGACGATGATGACATTTTCTCTGGACCGAGAACACCAATGTACATCAGAGTGAGTAAGAGTCATCAGCCGTTGGGACCACCTTGAGCCTTGGTCATTCTTTAGGACAGATTGTGGAAGGTGCGAAATAAACCACCTTGCAAGGATAGGAGTACAACACATGAGAACACCCCTCTTTCTCATTGTTCGTGTGTAAAATGAGTGAAGAATGTCCCCAAGCAATGTTGGTATTGGATTTCTGGACAAGAAGATTTTGACGGCGTTGACATCTACCAATTGGTCAGGATTTGGAAACAAGACCAACCCATAGATAAGGAGTGCCACAATCTCTTCAAAGGCTTGTAGGTCCAATGAGTTCCAACATTCTTGTGCCTTCTCAAACAAGAATTTTGCTAAGAATCCTTTGACGCTGCTTCTGGTTTCCCAATGCCCCTTGATGTCGGATGGTTGTAGATGTAATGCTCGAGCAACCTCTTCCGGCTTTGGTTCCTTTTCCGTACCGTTGAAGGGTAGTTGATTAAGGATAGGAATTCTCAGGAGTTGAGAAAACTCCTCCAAAGTGGGTACCAACTGATAATCAGGGAAAGTGAAACAGTGGTGAAGAGGGTCAAAGAATTGGAATAGCACTTTCATCATGTCTTCTTCAATGTTGGTGTTGACTAGGCTGAGCAGTCTACCATGTCTTTCACTGAAGGATGAATTTTCCGGAATTCTTGAGGTGAGCTCCTTGAGTTGAGGAGAGATTCTCACAAGGTTGACTTGAATGGTGTTTCTGCGAGGAATTTCCATGTCCTACAAAACAAGAACAAAGATGAAGATCCTAAACCCTTGAAATGGTTAGTGAATGCATATGATGTTTTATGATGTTTATGATGTTTATGATGTATGCACAAAACATATGTACAAGCAAATCACACCAAACCCTAATTTCAGGCTTGCATGGGGTTTCATAGGTAAGTACCCTCTTGAGTGTAGTTGGCTTAAAAACCTGTCCTATAAATAGTAACCGGGTTCTAAGGAGCTCAATATCATTGGATTGTTTTCATTGTTCATTGTTTTGGTTTAGCCACTTAACTAGCGACCAAAATATTCCAAGAAAACAACCCTCAATGAGTGTAGTATCGAGTATCTACTAACTTCGGACTGCACCAAAGCCGGTCATCTCACTACCCCTAATAAAAGGCCAAGATGGTCAAGTAAGGTTCTAGGTCATTAGTGCTTAGTGACATCACTCAGCGGCCCCGTACTCTCCTTGATTGAACTCAAGGGTTACCGGTACTCACAAATATGTCGCACTAATATAGCTATTGCTTCGACCGTGTCGGTATACCCCGCACAGTTTCCACAACATATTGCTATCTATGAATGTTTCCCAAAATCCGGGTGTAGGATTTGCAAACCCAAACAATAGAGCCAAAGTATAAAGCAAACAATTCAAACAATTAGTCATGCAAGAGGGTGATCTAAGCCCTAAGGTTACTCCACTTTTTAAAATTCGTCCCCAGCAGAGTCGCCAGTTCTGTGATACGGTGGGAGAACTGACTAGAGGTTTTGTGTTTGTATTCGCAAATGTTTCGGTTGAGCAAGAGTCGCCACCGACTTTTTATTTTATCCTAAGGAAAGGTTTAAAAAGCACAGCAAAAAAACTTTGAGATGTTTTCTTGGGTTCGGGGAGTAGATTATAGAAAGGGAAGGTATTAGCACCCTTTCTATCCATGGTTATTCATGGGCTCTTAGTTACTTGCTTAGATCAACTTGCCTTGATTTTCAATTGTTTGAAATGGTGCTTTGTGTGTGGATTTTTGAAAATGTTTTGAAAAGAAGCCAATGTTGTGGCAACCTTTGTAATGATCCATGTTGGGATGTATACAGAGGTGTATGTCTTTTAAAAAGGTTTTCATTTGTTTTTGAAAGTTGTTTTGAAAGTGTATTGATGTGTGGTTTTTGAAAAATGGGCAAGTGTTTTGCAAATTGGCAAGTAATCAAGAGCTATCTACCCTAAATTTCTCAAAGATCGTTGCTACGTTTTAACCCTTTTAACAATTTTGTTCCACCATTGTATTTGGTGGACAATCTTGTGTTAGGACGTTAAAGGGACGGGCGTGGGTCGTCGTTTAGACCATAGTTGCAATGGTGCCGAGTATCTTTGGGCAATTTTTCTTTAAGGGACTTTGATCATTTTAGGCAAAAAAAAAAGCGTCATCGAGGGACTATGATCATTTGAGTTATTTGTTTTGCCCAAAGAGACCTAACATGCAATGTGGCCCAATTTTTTGAAAGGCAACAAGTGGATGTAACCCTAAGGGTGTTAGTGTGCAAGTGTGTTTTATTGCATACAAGAGTTTTTTCTTTGAATTAGGTTTTTCTATTTCATTGATTTTATCTTGCCATACACGTCCTAATTACTAGCAATAAGAAGCGGAAATGTAAAATCCTACGCTATTACAACAATTAGGGGAGGGGGATACACATTTGTACATGGGGGGTTCAACGAGAAAAATAGACAAAAAAGAAAATAGCAAAAAACAAGATATATATAGAGAGAGAGAGGGAGCCCGCGCGCTGCTGGAAGGTCATTAGAAGTTCTGACTCAGATCCGCTGCCAGATGATCAACCTGTTAGTGAAACTGGATGAGTCAGAACTTCTGACTCTAGCACCTGCAAAACAGAACCTTGTTAGTGGGGAAATCAGAAGTTCTGATTTCCCTGCGCTGCAAGGCAGAAGTTTGTTAGTGGAGAAACCATAAGTTCTGATTCTGCTGAAAGGCAATGACTCTCAGAGGTTCTGATATCATTGACAGCAAAACAGGCTTCAGATGTGCTAACGTCAAAGTCAGCACTTGGCTTTTCCCTGTACTAACCAGAACATCTGCAACCCTGTTGTTACTCCACAAAACAGGAAACATATTTGGAACAGATCCAGCAAATAGCAAAAACGTTTCAGAGGTCAGAATCACCAAGGTCACAGGCAAGTCCTATACTGGCTCAGAACATTCTGAGGTATGAAAATCCTCAGAACATAAACAACAACAACATGATATTTACATTATGTTATTTGAATGGGCACAGCTGATGATGCTTAACAGTGTGATGAGGGTCAGCAGGTGCTTACCTGACTGTTGGGAGAGTTGTGGGTGAAAGTTTAGCTTTTGGTTCTGGTGGTGTTCTGGACAGATTTTCTTTGAAAAAGGGGAAGTAAAGGTGTATATGCAGGGTCAGAAGTTTAGAGAGGGTGTCTTTGGTTTACAGAAAAAAAACTAGATATTTGATGAAGTTTGAAGGTGAGAAACTCAAAGTTATGAAACAAAGCTGGAGATTTTGGCAGAGTTTCAGAATGTTGTGTTGCTAGGAGTTCTGTTTCTCACTTAGCAGTTTCTGTTTCTGTTTTTTCTTGAACGCCTTTTGCAGTGGTGAAGCCTCTCTATTTATAGGCAAAGTTCTTGTGAATGCCTTGAACATTTAAGGCGCCAACAGAGTTTGAATTTGTTCTTTGACAGAAATTCCTGGGAAGTTGTGATAACAGCTGGCTTTCAGCCTAGGTTGCAGCAGCAGGCGTAGATTGGGGAGAAGCGACCTCTGAAGTGGGCGGTGGCGTGAAGACCCATGCCAGAATCTGTGCAAAAGCGTTTTCCAAGTCACACGTGAATGCTCAGGAGTGGTTGGAAGCATTAATGGGCATTAAATGGTGACAAGACCTGTCAATACCAACATTCTGGTAATGGAAACCAACGTTGAATCAGCAGCGTAAACCATGCTCTTGCCTTGGCTACCTGTTGTCTTAGTAAGCTCTGGAGATTCTCCTGGTTTTCTGGTACGTTCCTTGGATTTACTTCTGGACAATCTGGACTTAGAGATTCTGTATCAGTATAACACCCATTCTTCTGACCTTTCATCTTCTGATTTCAACCTGTTCTGAAGGAGCCTTTAGACTTTCCTGCTTCTCTTGCATTCCTTTAGCAAATTCTGACTGAGCTTGTGTAACTGCTGAAGGGGCATGTTCTGTTTGAGGCTTACATTCTGAACCACGTTTACAACTTCTGATTGAACTGATGTAGCTGCTGAAGAGCCAACTTCTGACCACGCTGAGCCAAGCTTGCAACCTCTGACCGTCTTCATCTGGAATGGGTCCAGAAGTTCTGAAGCGCTGATTTTTCTAAAAACACTTATTTTAGAGAAGCATTCTAAGTACTTGGAATTTGATTTTTTTCTCAAGATAAAAGTGTTGTTTCTGGAGTTCGTGAGATCATCTTGCTCTTGTAAGCGGCTTGCTTGGGCAAAGGGATAACTCAGGACTTGGATTTGTTTCAGAGGGACCTTGAAAATCCAAGATGGTTTCCTGAAGAAAGGGAGGGCAAATTTTGGGGTACAACAGGGATGAACCCAAACGGTGGCGTTAGTTGAAGATATGAGTTCTGCGGTTGAAGGTCAACCGGGAACTTGGTTTTATGGTGGTTCAAGGGGTGGCTCAATGCAGTCCAAGGCGGCGCTGCTGGCCAAGGCGATTTCTGATCGCGGGAATTCTAGAGAGAAGGCAGAGCCTCTCTCTATAGAAATTTATAAGGGTTGTTATTTGTTTGTGAGGAGAGAGAGCGAGAAGAGAAAAATAAGCCAAGAGCTCAGGTTTTTTCTTTTATAGTATTTTCTCCATCTCCAGATGCACGCTAGGTGGCTCCTTGAGAGCCCTTGGATGAGGTGATTGTGGACCAGTCATCTGTGCTATGTTTATCTTACTCCCTCAATAAACATTAGATCATATCCCTCGGTTTAACATTTTCTGGATCAATGGTCCAGACTCAATACTTGTTGGCCATTTAATTCAAATTAACGTGCCAGATTCCTCATCCCTACCACAATTCCATGTACCTCCCCTTACGCTGCCCAAACGAATCCAGAGTTCGTTTTGGGCTTCTGAACAAAACCCTGGTGAAACAACTGGTTGAATAAATCATAGAGATGAAATCAATAAAGTCGGCATCAAACGTTTTTTATCCTACAGGAAGGGAAAGGTAAACATCGAGTAAACCTGAGAAGGGTGAAATCACAATCAAACCACCGAGATATCGGGTAAGGGAGTTTATTACGCGAGGGAAAGGTATTAGCACCCCACACGCCCTTAGTACTCTACGGTATCCACTCTTATTATTCTAATCTAATGGGTGTGTTTAAATCTATGTCTAAGGTTTAAAGTAATAAGAAAGAGGGAATGCATGCAAAAGAAAAGAGAAAATAATGTAGGGATAAATAAAGTTGTGCTCGTTTGGCCCCTACCCCAATGCTTATGTATCCCTTTTTAGGAATCAGAGCAGTCGTAGTTTGGATCTTTTGTTTTGGTTTGTTTATGTTTTTTAGCTGAAAATATTAAATTCAATCATTCCACCGCTGCTCGACCCTTGGAGACTTACTAATTGTAGTGGAAAGGAACTAGCATGCTCTTTTGAAAAAGTTTTGAAATAAAAGGGGGCCCGAAGGAACAAAAGAGTTTGCATTGATTGATATTTTTTACCTTAAAGAAGGATTTGAACGTTTTTATATGTTTTATGCGTTTCTGGAGCGTATCTGAACTGTATCTGAAAGTTGAATCTGAATGAGTATCAGAATGGCATCCGTGTATGGAGCGTATCTAAACTGTATCTGAAAGCTGAATCTGAATGAGTATCAGAATGGCATCTGTGTCTGGAGCGTATCTGAACTGTATCTGAAGGTTCAGCTGGTCGTGTTGATAATTGTCCTGGCCTGTTTCAGGTATCAATCTCTGGTCTTTTTGTAAATTGTTGATGATAGCCATCTGCTGACTGATCTTTCCTGAAGAGGTGAAAGATTAGTTGTATGCAATGTCATGATGTATGAAATGTATTGTATAATGATGTTCTCATTAAATTGAATGAGATTATGTTTTATATGTTCGTGTTGTCAATGTCATGATGTATGGATGCGATGTATGGGCATGTAAGCAATGTTGCTGTAACATTGTTGGATTGGGGAAAATAAATCCCCGACTGCTGTTGGGGACGTGTAAGTCTTCATGTTTTGAAGTACTGATGAGTTGATGAGCTTTTATTTGTTAGAGAAATAAACTCTGTTGTAAGAGAAATGTCATGTATCGCCTGTGAAATCCTGTTGGGGAGTCCTGAGAAATTGGGCAACCTTTACTGGGGAGTGATAAATTGGAAGTTTTGTTCCACTGAGGATTAAGTTGCACACTGTGGGGGATTTTATGGAATAGTCTAAAGATATTATCCTATTTATTAAAGCCATTAGTGATTGTCTTTCTATTTTTGTTCCTTTTTGTTCATTTGTAAACAGTAGTTACATTCAAATGCATATGTTCAAAATAAATCATTAGACGTTTTTGTAAACAAAACACAGGAATAAAGAAAAAACATATAGTTTTGCACTTTCAAAGGGGTATCTTTGTATTAACTTGAACAAGTATTTTTGTACAATGAGACGAACATTCTAGTAAGGGAATGTTGTCGTAAAAAATGAAAATTTTATGCAAAGAAAAGATAGCTATGTGCAATAATCCCATGGGGTTCCCATTCCGCTATAGCCTTCGTATCTCTGAGCGTCTTATCCACTTGCTTCCTTGTTGGAAGTTGATTGGATTGATTAGAACGGTTGAGCTTGTCGGTCGAAGCTAAAGGTTGTCTGTAAGGTGATCCAACGGGACATAGTCATACGCTTTAACTTCCTAACTTTTTCCTGGACCGCCCTTTTGGGTTTTCAGTCCACCGGGATACCCTTTTTTGCCCAAGTCGCCCTTTCAGGTTTTCAACTTGTCGGGTGTACAGATATTTTCGTTTTATCCCTAAATTTTTCCCGAACCTTTTTGGTTCGCCGGGATGCCCTTGTTTTGCCTAGGTGTGTCAACCCAACGGGTCTCTTCTGTGTAGTATCTTTTGACTTTGTCTGTGTTTACAGGGTGCGGAAGGTCGTCGCCATCCATAGTGGTTAAGATCATTGCTCCACCAGAGAATATGCTTTTGATCACAAACGGTCCTTTGTATGTAGGATTCCATTTTCCCCTGGGATCACCCTGCGGAAGTATGATGCGCTTGATCACCAAATCCCTGACTTGATACACTTGGTGTCTGACCTTTTTGGTGAAAGCCTTGATCATCCGTTTTTGATACATTTGACCATGACAGACAGCAGTAAGCCTTTTCTCATCAATCAAATTCAGTTGATCAAGTCGAGTTTGAATCCAATCGTCTTCACTCAACCCTGCATCCTTCATGATTCTCAGCGAAGGGATCTGGACCTCAATAGGCAAGACAGCCTCAATGCCGTATATCAGAGAGTAAGGTGTTGCCCCGGTTGATGTGCGCGTCGTGGTACGGTAACCGTGGAGAGTGAATGGTAGCATATCATGCCAGTCCTTGTAGGTTACTGTCATTTTCTGTATGATCTTTTTGATGTTCTTATCTGTGGCTTCGACAGTGCCATTTATCTTTGGCCGGTAAGGAGAATAATTATGGTGTTAGATCTTGAATTGCGCTCATAGTGCGGTGATCATATTATTGTTGAGATTTTTACCATTGTCTGTGATGATTCTCTCTGGGATACCATACTGATAGATGAGATTCTGTTTGATGAACCGGGCAACAACATTTTTGGTGACGGAAGCGAAAGAAGCTGCCTCAACCCACTTTGTGAAATAGCCAATGGCCACCAAGATGAAGCGGTGTCCATTAGAGGTTGTGGGCTTGATTTCTCCAATCATATCAATTCCTCATATCACGAATGGCCAGGGAGCAGTCAGGACATTCAGAGGTACTGGAGGTACATGCACTTTGTCAACATAGATCTGACACTTATGACAAGTTCGAGAGTGTTGATAGCAATCCGCTTCCATGGTAGACCAGTAATAACCTTCCCGTAGGATCTTCTTTACCATCGTATGCCCACTGGAATGGGTGCCAAAAGTGTCATCATGTAGGTCAGCCATGATCTTTTCTTCCTCAACCTTATCTACGCAACGAAGCAATACAGAACCATGGTTGCATTTTTAGAGGATTCCATTACTAAGGAAGAAATTAGAAGAGAATCTCCTTAAGAACTTCTTACCATTGACCGAAGCTCCTTTTGGATACTCTTGAGCCTCGAGATACCTCTTGACTTCGTGGAACCAAGGCCGGTCCACTACTTCTTCAGTATTGATCTCCTGACAGTGAGCTGGTTCATCCATTTGCTCAATGGTGATCTGGGGAGCCTCGTTATCCCATTTAAGTTCAAACAAGGATGACATTGTGGCTAGCGCATCCGCTAGTTGATTTTCTTCTCACGGGAAATGCTCGAAGGTAATCTTCTCGAAATGTGGGATTAAAGTCAACACATGTTCTTTGTAGGGGATAAGGTTAGGGTGTTTAGTGTCCCGTTATCCTTTGATCTGACTGATGACCAAGGCTAAATCTATGAATACACTTAAGGACTTGATCCCCAAATCTATGGCAGCTTTGAGGCCAAAAATACACGCTTCGTATTCTGTCATGTTATTTGTACAGTTGAAGCAGATTCTTGCAGTAAAGGGAGTGTGATATCCTTCAGGGGATATGAGTACATCACCTATGCCATTTCCAAGTGCGTTGGATGCCCCATCAAAAACCAGGGTCCATCGGGATCCTTGTTCAGGTCCGTCATATGGTCTGAATTCTTCACAGTTATTTACCATCATGATTTCCTCATCTGGGAATTCAAACTTCATGGACTGGTAGTCATCCACAACTTGATGAGCAAGGTGATCGGCTAGTACACTGCCCTTTATTGCTTTTTGGTTAGTATACTGAATATCATATTTCGTTAGGATCATCTGCCATCTCGCTATTCTCCCAGAGAGGGCAGACTTCTCGAATATGTATTTTATTGGATCCATCTTGGATATCAATAAGGTAGTATGGGTCAGCATATACTGTCTTAGTCGGCGAGCAGCCCATGCCAGAGCACAACAAGTTTTCTCGAGCAATGAATATCTTGTTTCATAGTCGGTAAACTTTTTGCTCAGGTAATAAATAGCATGCTCTTTTCAGCCAGGCTCGTCATGCTGCCCCAGCACACACCCCATTGAATTTTCCAAAATAGTTAGATACATGATCAAGGGGCTTCCCTCCACTGGCGGCATTAAAAGAGGGGGCTCTTATAGGTACTCTTTGATCTTGTCGAAGGCAGTTTGACACTCATCATTCCATTTGACTACTTGATCTTTCTTCAGTAATTTGAAGATTGGTTCACAAGTAGCGGTCAAGTGAGAAATGAATCGGGCATTGTAGTTTATCCGTCCAAAGAATCCTCTGACTTCCTTCTCACTATGAGGAGCAGGCATTTCTTGTATTTCTTTCACCTTGTCAGGATCCACTTCGATACCCTTACCGCTGACGACAAAGCCTAGGAGTTTACCGGACCTCACTCCAAATGTGCATTTTTTCGGGTTCAACCTCAGCTTGTACTTCTTTAACCTCTCAAACAGTTTCTATAAATGATCAAGATGTTCCTCTTCATTTTGAGATATGGCTATCATGTCGTCCACATAGGCCTCTATTTCGTGATGTATCATGTCGTGAAATAGAGCTACCATGGCACGCTGATAGGTTTTCCCAGCATTCTTCAACCCGAATGGCATAACCTTGTAACAGAAAGTTCCCCATTGTGTGACAAAGGTTATTTTCTCCATGTCCTCAGGCGCCATTTTGATTTGATTGTAACCTGAGAAACCATCCATGAAGGAAAACACCTTATGATATGTTGTATTGTCAACCAAAATATCAATGTGGGGAAGTGGGAAATCATCCTTAGGGCTTGCCCTATTCAAATCTATGTAGTCCACTCACATCCATACCTTTTCGTCCTTTTTAGGCACGGGAACAACATTGGTGACCCATTGTGAATAGGAAGTGACGGCCAAGAATCCGGCGTTGAATTGTTTCATGACTTCCACTTTGATCTTCTCTGACATGTCTGATCGCATGCGACAGACCTTTTGTTTTACCAGAGGGAAGTCTTCTTTTGTTGGCATACAATGTACCACGATATTAGCATCCAGTCCCGGCATGTCTTCGTACGACCAGGCAAAGACCTCGACATAATCATGTAGCAACTGAGTCAGATGCTTCTTGACACTGGGTTCCAGATTGGCACCCACCTTGACCTCTTTCTTGTGCTCTTCGGTACCTAGGTTAATTGTGTCCACTGGTTCTTTGTGGGGCTGTATGGTCCTCTCTTCTTGTTGTAGTAATCTGGCAAGTTCCCCTGGTACTTCACAATCTTCCTCACCTTCGTTTTCGGCTTGGTATATTAGATTTTTAGAGTCACAGAAAGCCATAGCAGAATCGTTACCCATGGGATCCCGAACGGATATAGATCTGCATTTTGAATGTGAGTGTGTGTAAGAGTATAGTTATCTTTGAAAGCAATGAAAATGTAAAAAGAAAGACAAAGAGCACAAATTTTGTATGCAAAAACGTCCATAATTCATTGATGACATATGAAAATGAGGTAACAACCCTTACAAATGGACCGTTGTGCCTCGGGTAAGACACAAGGTTTTAAAAGTCTGAATTGTTTAATTATTACAGGTCTGACAAAAATTTAAAGACAATTATTGTTGGATAAAAGTAATTGGGACAAAATATTTAGCTTCCCAGTTGCTGAGTCCTCCATTGACAGTTGGGAAAATCCATTCCTCCAGGTTGTAGCTGTCCTCATCATCCTCCACTGCATTTATTTCGTGGTTGCTGATCTTCAAGGGTGGTCCCCCAGCACGAGCACGACATACATCTTTCTGGGCTCCTGAAGTGAAACTCAAACCAAATTTGTCATATTTGTATGGGATATCCGGGAGTTGGCCCCAATAGTACACCCACCTTCTTCGATCACTGCCTTGGAATCTTTCAGAGAAGACATCTTTAGCGGAGGTCTTGTAATCTTTGGGACTTAGGAAATAGCCTTGGTTACTGCCATGGTTTGTGGGACTTCCTCGAAGTGCTGAAATGGAGTTTCAATGAATTCACCATCCAATTCCACGTATCTGAAGGAGTTCAAGTGACTGACCATATATTCCTCTTCTCCATTGACAATAATGATTTTCCCCTCGATTGGATATTTTAGCATTTAATGTAATGTATAGGTAACAACACCAGCATTGTGAATCCATGGTCGGCCCAATAAGCAGGAGTAGGAAGGGAGAATGTCCATCATATAAAAAGTTGAATCAAAGGTTTGGGTTCCAACTTTTATGGGGATGTCCACCTCCCCATGCACCATTCTCTTTAAACCGTCGAAGGCCCTTACCACTATGTTGATGGGTTTTAAGGTCAAACCTTCACAGTCGAGTCTATCAAGAGCCTTCTTAGGAAGCACATTCAAATACGAACCGGTAACAACCAAGACATGGGCCAAAGTTGTGCCCCTGCATTCGACAAAGATATGAAATGTGTTGTTGTGCTTCCTCCCTCTAGGTGTCAAGTCAGCATTTGAAAAGCCTAAACCATTGCCAGCGGTTAAACTGGCCACGCAGTCTTGGAACTGATCAGTAGAGGTTTCTTGTGGTACATGGGCAGTTTTAAGGAATTTCACCAAGGCCTTCGCATGAGCCTCGGAGCATAACAATAAAGTCAGCATGGAAATCTTTGATGGAGTCTGCCCTAGTTGTTCGACTATGTTATAGTCGCTTCTCTTGATAATTTTCAGAATTTCTTCCATCTCTTTTTGGGAGGCCTCGGGGATGGATATTGATTGTGCCTTCATCCGGACAGGATGAACCAGAATGCCTTTGCCCCAAGTCTCGGTCGACTTTGTGGTAGGAGTGTCAGCATGTGTAACTATAGGGATTGTAGTAGTAGTAGTGTCAACAGGAACAAAAACAGGGATGATCACATGACCAGTAACAGTTTTCGGAGGAGAAATCTCTGGAGAGAATACTCTACCACTTCGGGTTATCTTGCTGGTTCCAACAATGTTGTTGATGTCGGGGTCAGCCTTCTCAAAAATTGAGTCTTCATCAGCCATCCAATCTTTCTTGACGCCGTGATAGTAGATATCGCCCCCATAATTCCATGGGATAGTTTTAGTTGATGAGTACGGGATTGGTCCAGGCATAGTAATTATCAGTGGAGCTACATTAGGAACTGATGTAATCCTAACTAGTCTTATGGTGGAGACCCTGGAAGGATTGGTGGAAATGGTTACTATTGAAACATCATTGTAAGAAATGGTTGGAACGGGAGTCTTTTCAAACAAAATCTCTTTGCCATCCATTAGGCGTTGAACACCTGCTTTCATTAAATGACATCCATTTGGTAGGGATAAGCAGAGGTGGCAGCTTTTGTCATATCCCAGAAATAAACCGGCCCTCAATAGATTCTTTTTGAATGTCAGTATAGGAGTAACAAGTTCATCAACAACAGTAACAAACATATCATCTTCAACAGCGTTAACATCACGGCCATGCTTAAGCATAGGAGCAGTGATAACATTTGGGATCCCAGGAGCATCGAATTCAATTTCCTTGGCTTCAAGAAGGTCTTGCACCTTGTTTTTCAAAGCCTAACAGTTGTTAGTATCATGGCTTGGACTTTCTGAATGGTAAGCATAGCGAGCATTAGGATGGTAGTTGTTGTACCCCAAAATTTGCCCTCCCATATTCTTCAAAATTTGTCAAATGGATCAAGGGGTTGCCTAGTCAAACATCCTCCTAAGCCAGTCAAAATTAGGGTTTTGTTTCTTACAAAGAATTTGAGGTTTTCAATGGCTCAATCAAGTCCCATAGGCCCATATACATTGTCAAGCATCTACATGTCAAGTCTCAAGGCTCACAGGGTCAAGTTGCACAGTCAAAAGCTCCATTTGCTTCACAGTCAACTGCAGGGGTAAAATGGTCATTTTACAGTCAAAAGTAAAAAAAATTGGTCAACATATTATTTTGAGCACACAATCATCATTTGATCAAGTCTTGATCATGATTCCACAAGAATGGCTCAAAAATCATCAAAGATGCAAAAGTTTCTAATTTTGGACAGCAGAAAAGTCAACTGTAACTTGACCAGGGCATAACTTTTTCATGGTTCATCAGAAAAATCCCATCCAATGATCATTTTTAAGGGGATGACATTTCCTACAACTCATCTTCACATTCCAAGTCCAAGAAATGCTCTCACAAAAAGTTATCAATTTCTACATTATAGGTCAATTTCAAAAGTCAACAAAAAGGCATTTTAAGTCAAAGACAATAACTTGAGATTGGTAAATCCAAATGACACGGGACCAAACTCATTGGTTAGAGGACTTCAAGACCTTTCCAAAATGTCCAAGAACATGTTCATATGATCAAAATTGAGCAAGATGTGCATTGGAGAAGTTGGGAAATTTTTGGGAATTTGCAAAAGTCAACTTTGCCCAAAACACTTCATTTTTACTAATGGGCCTCAAATTTCTTCTTGAATCTTTGTCCAAGGCCTATGCACGACCCATTGAGCTTAAATTGATTTATTTTCTTATTTTTAATTAATTAATTGAATTTTTTATTAATATTAATTCATTTAATTGATTTAATTGTAGGAAAATACCAAGATATGGTTTTCAAATCTTTTTGTGATGCAAATAAACTCAACACATGCTGAAGATTTCATGTATCAATCAAGGGGACCAAAATATCCAATTTTAGCAAGTTTTGTCAATAAAAAATGTGCAAAAAGATTTGATTGAAATCAAATATTGAAATCATAAAGCCATGGATTTTTGGAGCAAGATTGTAACCTAAAACCATTATACTATATATGCAGAACCTAAACCTAATTCCATACACGGGCAAGCTGCTGCAAAAAGCCATAAACCAATTCCAAAAAATCAAGAACAAAGTCAAAACTGAATTCAACCTTCCAGACCAATTCAAAGCCTTTTCTTGATTCAAACACCTTACTAGCATTCCCAGGAACGGATTGGAATAAAAAACAAGCCTTAACACTCCAAGAACACGCAAGAATAAGTCACACGGTTTGGTTATTTTTTCATAATCGTAATTTAATATTCATGCATTATTAATGAGATTTTTTGTGTGTATTGGATTGCTAGAACATCTCTGAAGCTAATGGTACAGGTTAATTTGATTATGGAGCCCTGAATCAAAAGATGCCATTAATAATTTTTAGGGTTTCGAAGCTTTCAATTTAGGGATTCCCAGCACAGGAAAAATTGGACCTTCTCAGACCTATGGTTGAATTCGTCAAGGCCAGACGAATCCAACACCATGCTCGCGCCCTATTTATATAACTTATAGACCTAATCGCTATTTTTGGCCATGTTGTTTTGTGGGGGTTAAAAACCCCCGCTAATTGCTTTTGTTTTACAGGAAAAAGGATGAAGACGAAGGACGTGTTGGCTGGTGATTGGAGCGTTCAAACGAACGCGCGCTTTTTTCTTCTTTTCAACATAATTATTGTTTTCACATATTATCATTGTCTATTATTACACTAACAAATGCAGCGTGATGGCCTAGTGGTTGGTGAGGTGTTTGTGCATCATTGGGACCTGGGTTCGATTCCCAGGTCCCCCCAAACCTTTGTTCATATTTTTTCTAATAAGTTCACATGCAGCTTCCTAAACGCGTTCCACCATGCATCCCACGTATCAGCCAGTCATGTGTCTCCTAACACCAATCCAATGGCTTCAAGGGAAGGAACACCATGTTCCTCAGTCAACATGCACGTGGACAATTCCAAAGTCAACGCAGGCTTGAGTGCTATTGGGCCTAAATTTCCAGAACAAAACCTCCATTCTTGGGTCAACACCCCCCCTGGTTAATTGTTTCTTTTTTTTATTTTATTTTCTTTTAACTAACTATTTTTATTATTTATATTATTATTTATTTAACTAACATAATTAATATTAATTTTCATAATAAATTCAGAATTAAAAAATGTAAATACTTTTATTATGTATTAATTTCATTCTTAATTATTATTTTGGTAAATAAAATGCAAATTAATTAAATTAGTTAAATTAGGTTAGCTTTGACATTTTTATAATAAATAAAATTAATCTAGAATTAGGATTTTCTTGACTTTTAATTTTCTTTTTATTTTCATTAAAAACACAAAAACATTTTTTCTTTTAATTAAAAAATTAATTAGTTTTTAGGTTTAATATTTCATTAAATTGCAAAAAGGGACAAAACTTAATTCTTTTCTCAAAAAGGGTCAAAACCCTAAGGACGTCCCAATTTAATTTCTTGTCGCGTATTATTTTTTATTTTTTATTTATGTAATTGTTTCCAAGGATGTAATAGTTAATTAGGCTTTTACCGCTTTCTTTACTTTCCGCATTTTTTTCCAAACGGGTTATGTTTTTGGCGATGTATAGACCCGCGCCTTGTAATAGTGTAGATTTACTTTTCCGCACTTTATATTCCGCACTCTTAACTATTAAAAATGCATGAAAGACCTGTATGACAAATAAAACCAATCTGTAGCTCACAAATGACATGTTCAAAGATAAATATAAACTGAAACAACACACGTGCACATGCCACTCCTAGGGTACGCCTCACTGGTTGCCTCGACGTGGTCGTCAAGTATAGGGTGTTTTAGAGGTCGCCCTCCTGTCTAAGATCCAGTTGCCTCGAAACGGTTGCCTCGGATAAAAAGGATCTAGGACATTAGGGTTACCACTAAGGCGTCCTACTATTGCTTTGGTGACCACACATGTCCCTAATAATCGAATTGACCCGAATACCTCCAACGACGGTGCTACCTACCTCTCAATGGTGGGATAGCACTATCTAAAGGACTCTTACATAGCCTAATTCCTTAGAGTAGGTAGATTTCTCCTGGGTACTTGCTCTCTCAAAAAATAAAAACATCTTTTCACACTTACACTTTCAAAAAGTTTTCAAACAAATATTTCATACACTCTTGAGGACAGATACAAGAGTTACCTAGAAATTTTTCAAACGAAACTTTTTCAAAACCCACACACACTTGAAAAGCAAACAATTTTTGAAAACATAAGAGCAAGTACCTAAGAGCCCGTGGATAACCACGGATAGAAAGGGTGCTAACACCTTCCCTTTCTATAAATCTACCTCCCGAACCGAGAAACATTCTCGAAAAGGAATTTTGTTGTGCTTTTGTCCTTTCCATGTTGGAGAACATAAAAGACGGTGGCGACTCTTGCTTACCGCGACATTTCGCGAAACCAGCTTTAAAAACAGTCAGTTCTATTCCCACCGATCACAGAACTGGCGACTCTGCTGGGGACTCTTATAAGTGAGGTGTACCTTAGGATTAGATCACACTTGTGTTTTCAATTGCTTGCTTTGATTGCTTTTATATTTGTGGGCTTACATCGGAGTTTCATAGATCCTAACCCAGATCTGGGGAATACCCTTTTAGGTAGTGTTGTACCCCAAAATTTGCCCTCCCATATCCATCAAAGAATTGTCAAAGTCAAGGTCACAAAATTCCCCAAGGGTTGTGCAGCTCAACTGTCTCCTAGACAGTCAAAACTAGGGTTTGAGTTCTGGTCAAGCAAATGAACTTTTCAAAGGCCCAATCAAGTCTCATGTGCCTACAAAGATGGTCAAATATCCTCATGTCAAGTTTCAAGGCATTCAGCTCAAAATTGCACAGTCAAAACCCTAGATTGCACTACAGTCAACTGTAGGGGCAAAATGGTCATTTGACAGTCAAAAGTTCAAATTTTTGGTCAACATATCATTTTGAAGCCACAAACATCATTTGATCAATGCTTGATCATGATTCTCAAAATTTGGCTCAGAAATCATCAAAGATGCAAAAGTTGCTATATTTGGACAGCTGAAAAAGTCAACTGAAATTGACCAGGGCATAACTTTCACATGGATTATCAGAAAAATTCCATCCAAAGCTCATTTTGAAGAGAAAGACATTTCCTACAATTCATCTTCATATTCCAAGTCCAAGAAATGCTCTCACAAAAAGTTATCAATTTCAACATTATAGGTCATTTTCAAAAGTCAACAAAAAGTGACTTTAAGTCAAAGGCCATAACTTGAGATTGGTAAATCAAAATGACATGGGACCAAAGGCATTGGTTAAAGGACTCAAAGACCTTTCCAAAATGTCCAAGAACATGTGAAAAGCTTAAAAATTGACCAAGTTATGCCTTGTGGAAGTTGGGAAATTTTTAGGAATTTTGAAAAGTCAACATTGATGCAAAAGGCCTAAAAATGCAAATGGGCCCAATTTTCCTCCAAGTTTCTTCATGCCAAGCCTATGCACGACCATTAAGCCCAAGGGGAAGTATTTTCACATTTTTTTATTATTTATTTGAATTTATATTAATATTTATTCATTTAAATTATTTAAATAAATAGAAAATACAAAACTTGACCAAAACAAATCTTTCCATGCATATTTATTCTCAATGATTCGTGTACATGCCAATTAGGGAAGTTTTGGTATGATTGGAGCTGATTGAACACAAAAGGCCATGGAAAAAGATCCAAAAAGATTTTATAAAAATCAAAGATTGAAAACCATCAATGCCTTGGATTTGTGCTGGTTTTGTTACCCTAATGCCTTCTATACATACTCAGTATCACAAACCAAAACCCTAGAGACTCCATATTGCGCAGCAAACCATACACAAAGCTTGAAAAATAATCCAAAAAACTAAAAACTGAAAAGCACTCTTCACAGGGATTCAAGCCTCAATACCAATCCCATTAGCTTGTTGAGGATAAAAGGAAGAGATTTGGATCAAAACCAAAGATTTTGACATCAAGAAATGTGAGAATACCGGTACCCTGTACATGAAGTTTATCGTTTTTCTTGCATCATGATTCATGCGCCTTTTCCAATTTTTGATGTTTAATTCGTGTTCTATGTTCAATTCTGAAGCTAACTAACGTATTGAATTGTATTTTTGTGCCCCACGCGTGAATCCACCATTATCAAAACCTAGGGTTTGTAAAACTCGAATTTGGGCGTTTTGCCATAAGGTGAAATTAAGGCATAACAATGCCATGGATGAAATCTGCAGGTTGGAACGAAGAGACTGAGTGGCTCGCGCTCAATTTATAGGCCTTCAGGGCCTAATCGCTATTAATAGAATGAGTATATTTCGAGGGGGTTCAAAACCCCCGTTAAACGTTTGATAAATTTGTTTCAGGAAAACGTGAGGAAGAAGACGAGTAGGTGTCACGCGCAGACTGGCTTATTTGAATTCTCGCGCCAGAAAACCACTAACGCATTTATTTCTTTTTATTATTTGTTTCTTGTAATATATCAACACGCGCGTTTCAGCTCAAGTGGCAAGCAAAGGGATTGTTCACGTACTTGACCTGGGTCCGATTCCCAGGTCTGAGCATTGTTTCATATTATTTTTCAAACGTGGTTCCTATGCGCTTCAGTAACGTAGACGCACCATGCACGCTCACGATCCAGATGTACACGCGTCCTGGGGAATACATCAAAAGGCTCAGGATCAAGGCGTACGATAGATGCTGGTCAACCCTGCTACACGCCACACCAAAAGTCAACAAATTTCCATGCTCATTGGGCTTGATTTTTGGACCAATACCTCCATCTGGGGCCTGAACCCCCTCCCCTGGTTTGCATTTTCTTATTTATGTTTATATTTATTTTCTTTTATTGCAATTTTATTTAATTTGTCATCTCAATTTAATTAATTAATTTTGTTTACAAAAAATATAAAAATATTCAAAAAAAATTCAGAAAAAGATCAAAAAATAATATTTTCTTTATTATAATTATTTCCCTAGCATGTAAATAAATTAATTTCAAATTAGGTTTAATTTACATTTTTTATATAACTAAAATCCAAAAAAAAGTAGAATTTAGGTTTAAATAACTTTTTATTTTCTTTTTTAATTTTCCTTTTTTTTTTTAGAATAATATTATTTATTTATTTATTTTCTTATTTTAAGTGTACATGAATTGATTTAGAGTTTAATTTAGGTTTAATTTAAATCTTTCATAATAAATAAAAAATACTAGAATTAGGGTTTGTCTTTTAATTTAAACTCAATTAATCCCTTTTTTTCATAAAAATCTAAAAAAACACAAAAATATCATTCTTATTTAATTTTAATTTTTAAGTCCTTATTAATTCTAATTATTTGCAAAAAGGGTCCAACGCCCGTCATTAATCATTTAATTGCGCATTTATCTTATTATTGATTATTATAAATTTGTAATTGTCCCGAAGCCATGTACATTTATTTATCGCACTTTTATCGCTTTATTTATTTTCCGCTAAATCGGGTCCGGTTTAATTTTGGCGATGTGGACCCGCGCCATTTGTAATAATCGTAGATTTACTTTCCCGCAACCTTATAACTGCTAAAAATGCATGCAAGAATGAATGACAAAAATAAAAACAAACGCATAGATCACAACCAATCATGACAAGATAAATAACCGAAACATGACACACAATTCGCACACACCACCCCTAGGGTACGCCTCACTGTTGCCTTGCCTCGAAAGGTGGTCGTCGAGTAGAGGACGTCTTAGTAAGTCCTCATGATCCGGGAACCTGGCATGAGGGTAGCTTCTAAGGTGTCTTCCTATTGCTCTGGTGATCACCATGTCCCGAACTTCGAATTGACCCGAACACCTCCAACGGTGGTGCTACCTACCTCTCAATGGTGGGATGGCACTACTTTAAAGGACTCTTACCCAGACGAATTCCTTAGGGTAGGTAGGTTCTCGTAGGTACTTGCTCTAAACTCAAAAAATACTTTTCACACCACACAAAAGCTTTCAAAACAAAAACTTTTCAAACACTCTGACGTATGAGTCGATCTGGAACTTTTTTCAAAAGAAACTTTTTAACCCACATCTGAAAAGCAAACACACAAATTGAAAACACATTGAGCAAGTACCTAAGAGCCCATGGATAACCATGGATAGAAAGGGTGCTAACACCTTCCCTTTCTATAACCTACCTCCCGAACCGAGAGCAATCTCTTAGAAGGAATTTTTCTGTGCTTTTGTCCTTTCCTATTGGAGAAAATAAAAGACGGTGGCGACTCTTGCTTCCGCGACATTTCGCGAACCAGCGTTAAACAGTCAGTTCCAGATCCACCGATCACAGAACTGGCGACTCTGCTGGGGAGTTAACTTATAAAGTGAGGTGTACCTTAGGGCTAGTTCATAACTGTGTTTGCAATTGTTTTCCTTGTGTGCTTTAAATTGTGGGTTGCTTGGGAGTTCTATAGATCCTAACCCGGATCTGGGGATACCTTCTTAGAAAGTAGCAACAAGGCTGTGAGGGAACTGTGCGGGGTATACCGACATGGTTGAAACAGTCTGCTACGTTGATGTGGCACTTTGGTGTGTACCGGTAACCCTTGAGTTCAGTCAAGGAGAGTACGGGGCCTCCGTGTGGTGTCGTGAAGCATCAACAGACCTTAGGAACCTTAATTGAACTATCTTGGCCTCTTTAGGGTAGTGAGATAACTGACTTTGGCGCAGTCCGAGGTTGGTTGATACTCGATACTACGCTCAATTGAGGGTTGCTTTCCTGGAATATTTCGGTCGCCAGTTCAGTGGCTAAATCGAAACGATGAACAATGAAAGCAATCCCGTGATATTGGGAACCTTAGAACCCGGTTACTTTGATTAGGACAGGTTGAACCCACCAACTTCAAGAGGGTATTACCTAGACCCCATGCTGGCCTAAACCTAAGGGCTCTCTCTTGTGTGACTTGTGTGCCCTCGTACTTGACTATTTGCATGCTTGTGACCTAACACTCGTTTCTTGCAGGTTTTGTTTCAGTCCTTAATTAGGACTCATAACAGGGTTCACTCACATTACCCCATGCATAGCATAACATCATACCATTGCATACATTCTAACCTATTTCAAGGACCACAAGGGCTTGTGATGCAGGTCATGGTGAATCAACTGTCCCAGCAAGGGGCAAAAGGGAGTGCTTTCCCTCTAGCCAAGGCTGTCAGGGGCTATGACCCACTGGATATGGTGAGCCTTTGACCCTTGAAGAAGGACTCTCAACAACATGAAGTACCTTCAATCAAGTTACCGGCTTTCAACTCTAACAAGTTTCTCTGTTTACCCCGCGAGGTCCTTGAAATCATTGCATGCATGTCATACATCTCATTGCATTACAGGTATCCCTTTGACAGGTTGCTTACCTTTCTCCGCTGTTTATTTCAGCCGATCGTCATGAATTCTGGATCATCAGCTGAACAGTCCATCAAGGATCTCCAGGCTCAGAACGCCCAGTTCCAAGAGCTGATCCTGAATTTGACCCAGGGGCAACAAGATCTGAAGGCTTTGCTTTTGAAGAAGGATAAGAAAAAGAAGAGGACTGTTCTGTTCAGCCCTAGACGCAGATTTGGGAATACACCACAGGTTGAAGCAGAGAGGACAACCCCATCTGTGGGGAAAAGCAGTCATCATGAGAGAGAGGTTCCCAGTCCAGCGGTCTCCGACAACGAGACAGATTTTGATGAAGAGCAGTACCCTCCTGCTAATGACAGGTATAAGCAACTGGAGGACAGAATGAAAGCTATGGAGGTTCAACAGGTACCTGGGCTGGATTTCGGAGATCTGGGTTTGTCGACTGGTGTGATTATCCCACATAAATTCAAAGCACCAACTTTCTCAAAGTATGACGGGGCGTCTTGTCCCAAGCTGCACTTAAGGTCCTATGTTCGGAAGATTCAGCCGTACTCTGCGGATAAGAATCTATGGATCCACTTCTTCCAGGAGAGTCTTTCAGGGACTCATCTCGAATGGTTCTATCAGCTGGATGGGACCAAAGTTCGTAACTGGGAGGAGTTGGCTACTGCTTTCTACAAGCAGTATCAGTATAATGCCGACCTTGCTCCTACGCGTACCCAACTCCAGGGTATGTCGTTAGGATCAAGTGAAGGTTTCAAAGAGTATGCACAGAAATGGAGAGACCTTGCCGGAAGAGTACAACCTCCATTAACTGACCGGGAACTCGTTGACATGTTCTTGGGGACCCTGTCCGGGCCATTCTTCAACCACCTGATTGGTAACTCATCTGCTGGATTTACCGACCTCATCCTGACCGGCGAAAGAATTGAAGCTGGTATCAAGAGTGGGAAAATTCAAGAGGCCATACCTTCTGACATTCATAAAAAGCCTTACACGGGAAAGAAGGAATCTAATGCCGCATACAGTCAAAAGAGTCGCCGGGATCAACATGCAGGGGCAGTCATGATCTCTGGTTCTGCACCACGCCGCCAACCACAAAGGGGAAACCAGCAAAGGCCGGAAGGGCCTAAAAGGCAGTTCACCAACATTAACATGCCATGGTCACAAGCACTGCAACACATGTTGAAGATGAACTTGATTGCAGTGATCAACCCTCCTGCCAATCCTAAGACCTCCTCTCCAAGCTACAATCCAGAAGCGAGGTGTGCTTATCATTCCGATAGCCCGGGGCACGATACTGAGGACTGTTGGGCATTAAAGTACAAGATTCAGAACATGATCGACGCCAAAGAGATCGAGTTCGAGCCTGCTGAAACCCCCAACGTGATCAATGCTCCATTGCCAAAACATGGCTAGGATTGAGAATTTTTTTTTTTTGTTCATTTGAATTCAAGTTGTATTTTTCCTTTCTTGTTCAGATAAACAATTATCATGTTAAACTCTTTTATTTCATGAATGCATTACACATGTCTGTCTTGATTTAATTATGTTTATTACGCTTAAAACTGTTTTCATATTTTGCAATGGTCAGCTCTTAATTGAAAATTCTAAACCTCTTGAGGGAGGATGACGAAAACGATACCACAATCATTACAGTATGCTTTTGAACAGACCCCGCTGATGAGGTACAGGCATTGTTTCGATCCCTAAACACTGGAGTTATAAGGATGATAAACCCTCGTCAACCCATCTGAGCCAAAGAAGTAGGAGTTTTTATTTTCGAAAATTGAAACCCTTTATCATAACCCGGGGCAGGGTAGTCTTCTCAGTTGATCCAAGTGCATAACGAATAGAGATCCTTACGGAAAAAATAGTGATAGTTCAGAACAATCGTAAAGACAGGCAGTTATTATCAAAAAAAAAAAAAATCATAAACAAAAAGCCCAAAAAGTCAAAACCTATAAAAGGGACTGATGAAACTGGGGCATCCCGCTGACTGTAATTCCAAAAAAGAAACAGTTCAGGCAAAAAAGAAAGGGATAACAAAATCGAGAAAAGAGGTCTCACAAACCCTCAACAAGAAAGAAATGACTGCCTATTCAAAATAAGTCATCAACATCTGAACCATTATTGGAGCATCAAAGCAAAGACTCAAACAAGGTCTAACGCACGATCAACTGAGTTTAGGTTTGGAGAACATCACGAAGAGCGGGTGGGTACAAATAATTCGAGCCTTTATCCTTTGCTTCTTAAACCGTGAACCCGGCCACGATATAACCCTTAAAAGTCCTAGCTGAAGCATGGGTTAGTTCGAAAGCATACTGTTACGAAGGTATCCTGACTCCTGAAGGTTTGCTGTAAAATATTGAGTGGACATCGCACTATATTACAAAAAATGCATTTTCAAAATTCAAGACAGACATAGACTTGTGCATTCTTAAAATAACTTTGTTTGCATATGACTATTTGTTTGAACAGCAGGGAAATTCGCACGATGAACACCTTGTGAACAGAAGTACCTCCAATCAAGGGGCACAGTGGGAGCATTGCCCATTACCTGGGGCATGGCAAAATACTTCCAACAGGGGCAACTCCCTACATTCGGAGAGCGTGGACATAGTCGGAAAAATACTACGCCCAATCAAAGACCCGCTAGGTTGACATACCTAGGCAAAAATAAGGGCTTCCCGGCGAACCAAAAGGGTTCGGGCAAAATAGGGGATGAAAATAAAAAACTGTACACCCGGCAAGTCGAAAACCTGAAAAGGCGGCTTGGGCAAAAATGGGTATCCCGGTGGACTGAAAACCCGAAAGGGCGGTCCAGGCAAAAGTTAGGGATCAAAGCGTACGACTATGTTCCGATATCTTATCACTTGTCTACCCGAAGATTTGTCAATCACCCAGGCAGGTGCCCTCTTCCCTCACCTCCGAAACAGGGGCAATAATGAGTTATCCAGGCAATCCAATTGCTCTGTCAAATAAAGTACAAAGGAACGATCAACATAAGAATGATTACCATCTACCTTTACAAATCCCAGATCGTGGGCTAGCGTCCGAGACCAAACAGGACAATCATCCACTTAATCAAAATCATGCAACCCAACACCGGTTTCTTCTCAACCTTCAGACAAAGTCATACACAGACTCCTCCTCCATAAGATGACCTAACCCTGGTTCATCAAGAAGTTTTTACACGAACTTATCCAGGTAACCTAACCCCGGTTCCTCCAGAAATCTCACATGGATTTACCACAAGGCAACCTTACCCCGGTTCCCCCAGAAATCTTACATGGATTTATCCCAAGGTAACCTAACCCCGGTTCCTCCTGAAGTCTTACATGGACCTATCTTAAGATGACCTAACCCCGGTTCATCAAAGTTTTACACAAACTTATCCCAAGGTAACCTAACCCCGGTTCCTCCTGAAGTCTTACATGGACCTATCTTAAGATGACCTAACCCCGGTTCATCAAAGTTTTTACACAAACTTATCCAAGTAACCTAACCCCGGTTCCTCCTGAAGTCTTACATGGACCTATCTTAAGATGACCTAACCCCGGTTCATCAAAGTTTTTACACAAACTTATCCAAGTAACCTAACCCCGGTTCCTCCTGAAGTCTTACATGGACCTACCTGAAGATGACCTAACCCCGGTTCATCAAAGTTTTTACACAAACTCGTCCAAGCAACCTTACCCCGGTTCATCAAGAAATCTCACATGGATTTACCCCAAGGTAACCTAACCCCGGTTCCTCTAGAAGTCTTACATGGATTTAGTTCAAGATAATCTTACCCCGATTCATCAAAAAGTTTTACATGAAATTACCTTACCAAGCAACCCTACACCGGTTCCCCCTATTCAAGATACAATTTTACATGGACTCGTCACCCAGAAACCCTACACCGGTTCCCCCTTTCCAAAAACGAAGTTTTACAAGAACTCATCATCAAAGTAACCCTACCCAGGTTCCTTCTCCATTTCAGACGCGGTTTTACACGAGCTCATCAGCAGGCAACCCTACATAGGCTCCCTCTTTCAACCTACAGCATTACAGTTCAACTTCCCCCAGAAGAGTCCAATCCAGCTTCACCAGCAAAATTGAAAGTCATAAGCTTATCCCCAGTAGATTCTGGAAGCTTATCCCCTCGCAGAGCACGAACACGTCGTCCCGGCTTGATTTAAAGAGTTATTTCCGTAACAGGATATAACTGGGTTATCCTCAGCCAAAAGCCACGGAAAGAGCGTCCTCGGCAAAATATCCTCCTACCCCAGCGAAGTCTATCAACGCTTCCAGCACAACAAAGATATCCCCAGCATAACTCATCAACGGTATCCCCAAAAGAGTTATCTTCATCAACGCAGCAAAGCATCGCTATCCCCACAGAGTAGCACTCCCCAGCATAATCGCTAGAGTATCTTTTCTCCCGCAGAATTATTTCATTTTGCCAAGTTTATTCCTCAACGGAGTTATCTTCTCCTATCGGTATTCTTGCAACAATCATCCACAGCGGAAGCAAAATCTCTTCCTCAACATCAGCCCAGGATATGACTTCCCGGCACCCGCCAAGGATTTATTTTCTTAGACGAAAACATACACGAATCATCACATACATCATTGTAGCATGCATAACATATTGCATCATACAAGTCTCATTTACATTGATAACATCATTGCTTGATCCATATCATGCATTGCATATAACTGACCTCTACCTTTCAGGAAGGGTGCAGTGGAAATTCCCAAACATATTTCAAGGATGTCTCTAGTCCAGTTAAATCGACTCCAAACAGATTTTTCTGATAAAGACTCAGTAGAAGTTATGGTTCCCTCTCCAACGGCGTGTGAGGCGGTAATTCCTTTTTCAAGATGTTCTCCTCTCCGACGATGAGCGTGAGGTGATATTCTTTTGTGGTCCCCTCTCCGACGGTGAGCGTGAGGTGGTAATTCCTTTTTCAAGATGTTTTCCTCTCCGACGATGAGCGTGAGGTGATATTCTTTTGTGGTTCCCTCTCCAACGGCGTGTGAGGTGGTAATTCCTTTTTTAGATGTTTCCCTCTCCGGCATGAGCGTGAGGTGATAGTCTTTTATGGTTCCCTCTCCAACGGCGTGTGAGGTGGTAATTCCTTTTTCAGATGTTTCCCTCTCCGGCATGAGCGTGAGGTGATATTCTCTTATGGTCCCCTCTCCAACGGCGTGTGAGGTGGTAATTCCTTCTTCAAATGTTTCCCTCTCCGGCATGAGCGTGAGGTGACATTTCCTTCCAGATTATAATTTCTTATGGTTCCCTCTCCAACGTGAGTGAGGTAACCCCCCTTGAGATTATAATGTCCTTTGGTTCTCTTCCCGACACTACAAAGATGGTAATTCTCACCAAGATTTTTCTCAACGAGCGTTGTTGAAGTTAAAATCACCCAAGGTTCACTTATCATTCAGGCTAAGGCAGTAACCATCCCTGGTTCATTCATCAACGTTTGAAGCTCCAGATCCAGCTCCTGTAACCAATCAGGACATATCTATGTCAAGCATCTAAAATCAGCCCCTGCGACGTGTCAGGTACTCATTTTTTCTGTTTTGCAGGTATGCAGGTTCTCGCTAAGGGATCTCCTATGCGATCAACATCCAGATGGCATCTATAAGCCCATCATCCTATCCAGCAATCTCTAAATGGCATCTATAAGCCCATTCCCTCATCATCACTGTCATTATGTGAGCGCAAATTTCTGGGCACTTTAGTGTTCAATCATCTTTTACCCTCGGATTACGAAAGGCACGTCAGCCAATCTGCATCCTCAGGTCTAAGAGGATTGAACAGGGGCAACTGTTGTACCCCAAAATTTGCCCTCCCATATCCATCAAAGAATTGTCAAAGTCAAGGTCACAAAATTCCCCAAGGGTTGTGCAGCTCAACTGTCTCCTAGACAGTCAAAACTAGGGTTTGAGTTCTGGTCAAGCAAATGAACTTTTCAAAGGCCCAATCAAGTCTCATGTGCCTACAAAGATGGTCAAATATCCTCATGTCAAGTTTCAAGGCATTCAGCTCAAAATTGCACAGTCAAAACCCTAGATTGCACTACAGTCAACTGTAGGGGCAAAATGGTCATTTGACAGTCAAAAGTTCAAATTTTTGGTCAACATATCATTTTGAAGCCACAAACATCATTTGATCAATGCTTGATCATGATTCTCAAAATTTGGCTCAGAAATCATCAAAGATGCAAAAGTTGCTATATTTGGACAGCTGAAAAAGTCAACTGAAATTGACCAGGGCATAACTTTCACATGGATTATCAGAAAAATTCCATCCAAAGCTCATTTTGAAGAGAAAGACATTTCCTACAATTCATCTTCATATTCCAAGTCCAAGAAATGCTCTCACAAAAAGTTATCAATTTCAACATTATAGGTCATTTTCAAAAGTCAACAAAAAGTGACTTTAAGTCAAAGGCCATAACTTGAGATTGGTAAATCAAAATGACATGGGACCAAAGGCATTGGTTAAAGGACTCAAAGACCTTTCCAAAATGTCCAAGAACATGTGAAAAGCTTAAAAATTGACCAAGTTATGCCTTGTGGAAGTTGGGAAATTTTTAGGAATTTTGAAAAGTCAACATTGATGCAAAAGGCCTAAAAATGCAAATGGGCCCAATTTTCCTCCAAGTTTCTTCATGCCAAGCCTATGCACGACCATTAAGCCCAAGGGGAAGTATTTTCACATTTTTTTATTATTTATTTGAATTTATATTAATATTTATTCATTTAAATTATTTAAATAAATAGAAAATACAAAACTTGACCAAAACAAATCTTTCCATGCATATTTATTCTCAATGATTCGTGTACATGCCAATTAGGGAAGTTTTGGTATGATTGGAGCTGATTGAACACAAAAGGCCATGGAAAAAGATCCAAAAAGATTTTATAAAAATCAAAGATTGAAAACCATCAATGCCTTGGATTTGTGCTGGTTTTGTTACCCTAATGCCTTCTATACATACTCAGTATCACAAACCAAAACCCTAGAGACTCCATATTGCGCAGCAAACCATACACAAAGCTTGAAAAATAATCCAAAAAACTAAAAACTGAAAAGCACTCTTCACAGGGATTCAAGCCTCAATACCAATCCCATTAGCTTGTTGAGGATAAAAGGAAGAGATTTGGATCAAAACCAAAGATTTTGACATCAAGAAATGTGAGAATACCGGTACCCTGTACATGAAGTTTATCGTTTTTCTTGCATCATGATTCATGCGCCTTTTCCAATTTTTGATGTTTAATTCGTGTTCTATGTTCAATTCTGAAGCTAACTAACGTATTGAATTGTATTTTTGTGCCCCACGCGTGAATCCACCATTATCAAAACCTAGGGTTTGTAAAACTCGAATTTGGGCGTTTTGCCATAAGGTGAAATTAAGGCATAACAATGCCATGGATGAAATCTGCAGGTTGGAACGAAGAGACTGAGTGGCTCGCGCTCAATTTATAGGCCTTCAGGGCCTAATCGCTATTAATAGAATGAGTATATTTCGAGGGGGTTCAAAACCCCCGTTAAACGTTTGATAAATTTGTTTCAGGAAAACGTGAGGAAGAAGACGAGTAGGTGTCACGCGCAGACTGGCTTATTTGAATTCTCGCGCCAGAAAACCACTAACGCATTTATTTCTTTTTATTATTTGTTTCTTGTAATATATCAACACGCGCGTTTCAGCTCAAGTGGCAAGCAAAGGGATTGTTCACGTACTTGACCTGGGTTCGATTCCCAGGTCTGAGCATTGTTTCATATTATTTTTCAAACGTGGTTCCTATGCGCTTCAGTAACGTAGACGCACCATGCACGCTCACGATCCAGATGTACACGCGTCCTGGGGAATACATCAAAAGGCTCAGGATCAAGGCGTACGATAGATGCTGGTCAACCCTGCTACACGCCACACCAAAAGTCAACAAATTTCCATGCTCATTGGGCTTGATTTTTGGACCAATACCTCCATCTGGGGCCTGAACCCCCTCCCCTGGTTTGCATTTTCTTATTTATGTTTATATTTATTTTCTTTTATTGCAATTTTATTTAATTTGTCATCTCAATTTAATTAATTAATTTTGTTTACAAAAAATATAAAAATATTCAAAAAAAATTCAGAAAAAGATCAAAAAATAATATTTTCTTTATTATAATTATTTCCCTAGCATGTAAATAAATTAATTTCAAATTAGGTTTAATTTACATTTTTTATATAACTAAAATCCAAAAAAAAGTAGAATTTAGGTTTAAATAACTTTTTATTTTCTTTTTTAATTTTCCTTTTTTTTTTTAGAATAATATTATTTATTTATTTATTTTCTTATTTTAAGTGTACATGAATTGATTTAGAGTTTAATTTAGGTTTAATTTAAATCTTTCATAATAAATAAAAAATACTAGAATTAGGGTTTGTCTTTTAATTTAAACTCAATTAATCCCTTTTTTTCATAAAAATCTAAAAAAACACAAAAATATCATTCTTATTTAATTTTAATTTTTAAGTCCTTATTAATTCTAATTATTTGCAAAAAGGGTCCAACGCCCGTCATTAATCATTTAATTGCGCATTTATCTTATTATTGATTATTATAAATTTGTAATTGTCCCGAAGCCATGTACATTTATTTATCGCACTTTTATCGCTTTATTTATTTTCCGCTAAATCGGGTCCGGTTTAATTTTGGCGATGTGGACCCGCGCCATTTGTAATAATCGTAGATTTACTTTCCCGCAACCTTATAACTGCTAAAAATGCATGCAAGAATGAATGACAAAAATAAAAACAAACGCATAGATCACAACCAATCATGACAAGATAAATAACCGAAACATGACACACAATTCGCACACACCACCCCTAGGGTACGCCTCACTGTTGCCTTGCCTCGAAAGGTGGTCGTCGAGTAGAGGACGTCTTAGTAAGTCCTCATGATCCGGGAACCTGGCATGAGGGTAGCTTCTAAGGTGTCTTCCTATTGCTCTGGTGATCACCATGTCCCGAACTTCGAATTGACCCGAACACCTCCAACGGTGGTGCTACCTACCTCTCAATGGTGGGATGGCACTACTTTAAAGGACTCTTACCCAGACGAATTCCTTAGGGTAGGTAGGTTCTCGTAGGTACTTGCTCTAAACTCAAAAAATACTTTTCACACCACACAAAAGCTTTCAAAACAAAAACTTTTCAAACACTCTGACGTATGAGTCGATCTGGAACTTTTTTCAAAAGAAACTTTTTAACCCACATCTGAAAAGCAAACACACAAATTGAAAACACATTGAGCAAGTACCTAAGAGCCCATGGATAACCATGGATAGAAAGGGTGCTAACACCTTCCCTTTCTATAACCTACCTCCCGAACCGAGAGCAATCTCTTAGAAGGAATTTTTCTGTGCTTTTGTCCTTTCCTATTGGAGAAAATAAAAGACGGTGGCGACTCTTGCTTCCGCGACATTTCGCGAACCAGCGTTAAACAGTCAGTTCCAGATCCACCGATCACAGGTAGCATAAGCTGTGAGGGACCTGTCCGGCGTAGACCGACACGGGTGAAGCAGTGGCTACGTTGGTGTGACACCTTGGTCAGTACTGATATCCCTTGTGTTGCAACAAGGAGAATATGGGTCTTCTGAGGAGTCATTAAGAACCAACCGACCTTAGAACCCTAATTTGACCTAACTTGGCCATAGAACAGTAGCAGTGTGCTACACTCATTGAGGCTAAACTCTCGCGATGGTTCTGGCCGCAAGAAAAGATTGCGATGCTGGAGTTATGACCGATTGAGGGTAGTCGATGATATTGAGATCCTCTAGAACCCGATTACTTTTGATAGGACAGGTCTTAACCAACGAAACTGAAAGAGGGTAGTACCTGAACTTCATGCTGGCCTAAACTCTAAGGGCTATCTTGTGTGACTTGTGTGCCTTTAAACTTGGACTACTTGCACATTCTTGTTACCTAACACATGAGTTTCTTGCAGGGTTTGTTTACAGTCCTTAATTGGGACTCATTACAGGGTCTACTTACATCACTCTATGCATAGCATACTATCATACCATTGCATGCATCCTACATAAGGACTAATCCATTTCAAGGATCTCAAGGGTTTGTGATGCAGGTCATGATGAATCAAATGTCTAGCAAGGGGCAAAGGGGATTTATTTTCCTCTAGCCAAGGTTAATGACTTGAGTCAGGGGCTATGACCCACTCGATATGGTGAGCCTTAACTCTTGAAGAAGGACTCTCAACAACATGAAGTTCCTTCAATCAAGCTACCAAATTCAAATTCTAACAATCTTCTTGTTTACCCCTCGAGATCCCTGAAAACATTGCATACATATATCATACATGTCATTGCATTACAGGTACCCTTTTGACAGGTCACTTATCTTCTTCGCTGTTTATATCAGCAATCATCATGAATCCTGAATCATCCAATGAACAAGCTATCAAGGCCCTCCAGGCCCAGAATGCCCAATTCCAGAAGTTGGTTATGAGCCTAGCCCAGGGTCAACAGGAGTTGAAGACTCTGCTTATGAAGAAGAAGAAGAAGAGGACTATTTTGTTCAATCCTAGACGCAGATCTGGGAATGGATCACAAAATGAGGCTGATCTGGCTACTTCCTCCGTAGGGAAAGACAGTCCCCAAGAGAGAAGGGTTCCTAGTCCTGTGGTCTCCGACAACGAGACGGATTTCAATGATGAACAGTACCCTCCAGCTGAGGACAGGTACAAACAGCTAGAAGACCGGCTAAGTGCTATGGAGATACAGAAGGTTCCCGGCCTGGACTTCGAAGATCTAGGTCTATCCTCTAGGGTGGTGATCCCACACAAGTTCAAGGCACCTGCCTTTGCAAAGTACGACGGAGCCTCTTGTCCTAAGCTGCACCTCCGTTCATACATAAGGAAGATCCAGCCCTACACGGCTAACAAGAAATTGTGGATTCACTTCTTTCAGGATAGTCTAGCAGGGACTCAACTCGAGTGGTTCTATCAGCTGGATGGAGCCAGTATCCGCAGCTGGGAAGATTTGGCTATTGTGTTCTACAAGCAGTATCAGTATAATTCCGACCTCGCTCCTACGCGTACCCAACTCCAGGGTATGTCGCTAGGGACGGGTGAAGGATTCAAGGAGTACGCGCAAAAGTGGAGAGACCTGGCTGGCAGGGTGCAGCCACCGTTGACTGACCGTGAACTCGTTGATATGTTCTTGGGGACCCTGTCTGGTCCTTTCTTCAACCATCTGATTGGGAATTCTTCTGCTGGGTTTACAGATTTGATCTTGACCGGGGAGAGGATTGAAGCTGGTATCAAGGTTGGAAAGATTCAAGAAGCTGCACCTTCTGATACTCACAAAAATCCTTACACGGGGAAAAAAGAGTCCAATGTTGTGCATGGTAAAAAGAGTCGTCATGATCAACAGGTAGGGGCAACCCAAATCTCCAATCCTATGCCTGCTCAGCAAAGACAGGGGCAACAACGTAAGGAGGTCGCACCCAAGAGACAGTTCACTAAGATCAACATGCCGCTGGATCAAGCGCTACAGCAAATGTTGAAGGCAGGGCTGATTACCTTAAGGGCTCCTCTTCGGAATCCAAACACTTCCGCTCCTAACTATCATCCCAATGAAAGGTGCGCATACCATTCTGATAGCCCGGGGCATACTACGGACAACTGTTGGGCTCTGAAGAACAAGGTCCAAGACATGATTGATGCCAAGGAAGTCCAGTTTGAAGCACCAGAGACTCCAAACATAATCATTGCTCATTTGCTAAATCACTGGAGGCTTTTGTTTTATTTGAATTTCTGAGTTGTATTTTTCTTTGCTTATACAAACAATTAATGTCATAGCAAACTTGTTTATTCCATTAATGCATCGCATATGTCTGTTTGAATTAATCTATTCGTATTCATTATATTCAAAGTTGCTTTCATATTTTTTGTGATGATCAACGCTCGGTTAATAATTCTAAGCCTCTTGAGGGAGGATGACGAAAACGATACCAATATCTACAGTATGCTTTTGAACAGACCCTGCTGATGAGGTACAGGCATTGTTTCAATTCCTAAACACTGGAATTATAAGGAAGATAATCCCTCATCAACCCCTTCGAGCCAAAGAAGTAGGAGTTTTGCTTTTCACAAAAAATTAAAACCCTTAATCGTAACCTGGGGCAGGGTAGTCTTCTCAGTTGATCCAGGTGCACAACGAATGACATTAAAGGTCTCCTTCTAGAACAAAAGACAGTGATGGTTCCCTACAATTGTCAAGACAGGCAGTCATTACCAAAAAAAAACTAAAGCCCAACAAGTCAAAACCTATGAAGGAGACTTACAAAACCGGGGCATCCCGCTGACTGTAATCACAAAAGAAACAGTTCAGGCAAAAAACAGGGATAACGAAATCGAAAAGAAAGAGGTCCTGCAAACCCTCAACAAAAGAAATGACTGCCTATTCAAAATAAACTGTCAGTATCTGAACCATCACCGGAATATCAAAGCAAAGACTCAAACAAGGTCTAGTGCACGATTAGCTGAGTTTAGGATCGAAGAACATCACGAAGAGCGGGTGGGTACAAATAAAATTTGAGCCTTTATCCTTTGTTTCTTAAACCGTGAACCAGGCCACGTTATAACCCTCAAAAGTCTTAGCTGAAGCATGGGTTAGTTCGAAAGCATATTGTTACGAAAGGTATCCTGACTCCTTAAGGCTTGCGATAAAATAACGAGTTGACATCACAGCTTACAAAAAATTCACTTGTTTTTATGAAAAAATGCATTTTCAAAAAAAAACTTCAAGACAGACATAAGCTTTGCATTTTTAACATAACTTTGTTTGCATATGGCTTTTTGTTCGAACAGCAAAGAAATTCGCACGAAGAATATCTAGTGAACAAAAGCACTTCCAACCAAAGGGGCACGGCATGATCATGGTCTATCATCTGGGGCAGTCCAGTCAAGATTCAGAGAATCTCTCAACAATGCCAAGCAGCCAGGGGCAACTCTCCATCTGAGACACTTGGGGCATTGGGCATGGATTTCAGCAACGAATCTTGCACGATCAAACATCTTCTGGTAGTATGGCAGCACAACACTACTGACAGTGACAACTCCCTACACTCTGAGAACGTGGACATAGTCGAAAAAAAATACTACGCATAATCAAAGACCCGCTAGGTCGACTGGCCTAGGCAAAAATAAGGGCTTCCCGGCGAACCAAAAGGGTTCGGGCAAAAATAAGGGATGAAAATGAAAATAAATTTATACACCCGACAAGTCGAAAACCTGAAAAGGCGGCTTGGGCAAAAATGGGTATCCCGGTGGACTGAAAACCCGAAAGGGCGGTCCAGGCAAAAGTTAGGGATCAACAACATACGACTATGTCCTGGCATCTCGTCACTTGCCTACCAGAAGAAGACTTGTCAACCAGCAGTCATCAAGCACCTTCATAGGCACCTTCTCCTGCAGAAACTGGGGCAGTAAGAATTGTCCAAACTATACAGCCGCTCTGCTCACCCAGGTACAAGGTAGGTTCAGCTGAAGAATGTAACCAAGATACCTCCACTCCCTGCAGGGTAAGACCAGAATCAGCGATACTCTCCCCGAGTAGAGTTGGTCTCCTATCAGCCCCGAAAAGGCACAGTATCTCCAGCAAGTCAGCAGCACTCTCCCCAAGCAGAGTTAGTCTACTGCCAGCCTTAAGGAAGTTGGGCATCCCTAGAAAATCTCAATATTCCCCAGTGGAGTATGCAGATGTTCCTAAATAAGTATCCCCGGCAGTCTTAATATAAGATTGTTCCCCGGCGGAATACGGACACCCCAGTGGAGCCACTTCCCCAGTACAGTCTAAAAGTTTCCCCAGGAGAGTTGAATCAATCTCCCCAGTAGATTCTGGAAGCTTATCCCCAGTAGATTCTGGAAGCTTATCCCCAGTAGATTCTGGAAGCTTATCCCCAGTAGATTCTGGAAGCTTATCCCCAGTAGATTCTGGAAGCTTGTCCCCTGCAGAGTACATATCTCTCCCCGGTTTTATTCAAAGGTTATTCCCCACCAGAGCTTATAACTGGGTTATCCTCAGCTAATTACCACGGAAAGATCGTCCTTAGCGGAGTTCATCTAATTCCCCAGCATAACATATCAACGGTATCCCCAGCGGAGTTATCATCAATTTTAAAACCTCAGCGAAGTATCTCTTCCCACAGAGTAATTCCCCGCAGAGTAATCTCTCCAACAAGTTTATTCCCCAACATAGTCATCTTCTCCTACCGGTTTATTCTTGCAACCATCATCCCCAGCGGAAACGAAGAACTCCACTCTTCAAACGTCAGCCCAGGAGTTAACTTCCCGGCATCCGTCAAGGATTTATTTTCCTAGACGAAAATACATTCATAAACATCACATCTTCATACATTATAGCATGCATACGCATCATACAACACAAATCTCATTTATTTTTGAGAACATCTTAAAATCATGCAGTTCATGCATCATGACGTTGCATACAACTGATGTTTTGCCTTTTCAGGAAAAAGGTCAATCCAAAGATGATTACTATCAACTGTCGCAATTCCAGATTCGATACCTGTATTTAGCCAAGGCATATCTGTGAGCGATTGATTATGGATTCGATACCTGTATCTAGCCAGGGCATATCTACATTAAAGAGATTCTAGAGATAGCTTAGAGATGCTCCCGACGCGGATGATATTCTATTGCTTATTCAGATTTCCTTTCAGAGATAGCTTAGAAATGCTCCGGACACGGATGCTATTCTATTGCTTATTCATATGTCCTTCTAGAGATGGTTCAGATGCGATCCAGACATGGCTACATTCTGATACTTATTCCAGATTTCCTTCTAGAGATGGTTCAGATGCGATCCAGACATGGCTACATTCTGATACTTATTCCAGATTCCCTTCTAGAGATGGTTCAGATGCGACCCAGATATGGCTACATTCTGATACTTATTCAGATTCCCTCTTCGAGATAGCTTAGAGATGCTCCAGACATGGATGATGTTCTATCGCTTATTCAAAGTTTCCTTTCAGAGATAGCTTGGAAATGCTCCAGATATGGATGTTGTTATTTTGCTTATTCAGAGTTTCCTTTCAGATATAGCTTAGAGATGCTCCTGACCCTGATGTTATTCTACTGCTTATTCAGATTTCTCTCCAGAGATGGCTTAGAGATGCTCCTGATATGGATGCTATTCTTTTGCTTATTCAGAGTTTCCTGTCAGAGATGGCTTAAAGATACTCCAGATCCGGATGTTATTCTTTTGCCTATTCAGATTTCTCTCCAGAGATGGCCTAGAGATGCTCCAGATCTGGATGCTATTCTATTGCTTATTCAGAAATAGTTCAGATGCGACCCAGATATGGCAACATTCTGATACTTATTCAGATTTCCTTTCAAGAGATAGCTTAGAGATGCTCCTGACCCGGACGCTATTCTATTGATTTTTCAGATCTAAACTCCTAAAGATAACTCAGAGATGCTCCAACCACGGATGTTATTCTATTGTTTATTTCAGAGATAGCTCAGATATGCTCTTGACCCGGACGCTATTATATTGCTTATTCAGATTCAAACTTCTAAAGACAACTTAGAGATGCTCCAGACCCGGATGCTATTCTATTGTTTAGTCCAGATTCATTCAAAAGACATTCCAGATACGATCCAGATTCGGATGACACTCTGTCACTCACTCAGATATAATATGGATATACCCCAGACGCGGCGGTCATTCTACTATTTATTCAGACGACAGCAATTAGATATAGACTAGATATGCTCCAGACATGGAAGCTATTCTATTTCTTATTCAGATTCAACTATCCATTACACTTCCAAATGGCATCTATAAGCCCATTCCCGACAAGGTTCTGTCACATCTTCAGATGGCATCTATAAGCCCATCCTTCTATCCATCATCTCTCCAAATGGCATCTATAAGCCCATTCCCGACATCACATCGCTGATGTTCTACTATGCGAGTGCAAATTTCTGGGCACTCTAGTGTTCAATCATCTTCCACCTTTGGATCACGAAAGGCACGCAAGCCAATCTACATCCTCAGGTCTAAGAAGATTGAACAGGGGAAACTGTTGTACCCCAAAATTTGCCCTCCCATATTCTTCAAAATTTGTCAAATGGATCAAGGGGTTGCCCAGTCAAACATCCTCCTAAGCCAGTCAAAATTAGGGTTTTATTTCTTACAAAGAATTTGAGGTTTTCAATGGCTCAATAAAGTCCCATAGGCCCATATACATTGTCAAGCATCTACATGTCAAGTCTCAAGGCTCACAGGGTCAAGTTGCACAATCAAAAGCTCCATTTGCTTCACAGTCAACTGCAGGGGTAAAATGGTCATTTTACAGTCAAAAGTCAAAACATTTGGTCAACATCTTATTTTGAGCACACAATCATCATTTAATCAAGTCTTGATCATGATTCCAGAAGAATGGCTCAAAAATCATCAAAGATGCAAAAGTTTCTATTTTTGGACAGCAGAAAAGTCAACTGTAACTTGACCAGGGCATAACTTTTTCATGGTTCATCAGAAAAATCCCATCCAATGCTCATTTTGAAGGGGATGATATTTCCTACAACTCATCTTCACATTCCAAGTCCAAGAAATGCTCTCACAAAAAGTTATCAATTTCTACATTATAGGTCAATTTCAAAAGTCAACAAAAAGGCATTTTAAGTCAAAGAACATAACTTGAGATTGGTAAATACAAATGACATGGGACCAAAGGCATTGGTTAGAGGACTTCAATACCTTTCCAAAATGTCAAAGAACATGTTCATATGATCAAAATTGAGCAAGATATGAATTGGAGAAGTTGGGAAATTTTGGGAATTTGCAAAAGTCAACTTTGCCCAAAACACTTCATTTTTACTAATGGGCCTCAAATTTATTCTTGAATCTTTGTCCAAGGCCTATGCACGACCCATTGAGCTTAAATTGATTTATTTTCTTATTTTTAATTAATTAATTGAATTTTTTATTAATATTAATTCATTTAATTGATTTAATTGTAGGAAAATACCAAGATATGGTTTTCAAATCTTTTTGTGATGCAAATAAACTCAACACATGCTGAAGATTTCATGTATCAATCAAGGGGACCAAAATATCCAATTTTAGCAAATTTTGTCAATCAAAAATGTGCAAAAAGATTTGATTGAAATCAAATATTGAAATCATAAAGCCATGGATTTTTGGAGCAAGATTGTAACCTAAAACCATTATACTATATATGCAGAACCTAAACCTAATTCCATACACGGGAAAGCTGCTGCAAAAAGCCATAAACCAATTCCAAAAAATCAAGAACAAAGTCAAAACTGAATTCAACCTTCCAGGCCAATTCAAAGCCTTTTCTTGATTCAAACACCTTACTAGCATTCCCAGGAACGGATTGGAATAAAAAACAAGCCTTAACACTCCAAGAACACGCAAGAACAAGTCACACGGTTTGGTTATTTTTTCATAATCGTAATTTAATATTCATGCATTATTAATGAGATTTTTTGTGTGTATTGGATTGCTAGAACATCTCTGAAGCTAATGGTACAGGTTAATTTGATTATGGAGCCCTGAATTAAAAGATGCCATTAACAATTTTTAGGGTTTCGAAGCTTTCAATTTAGGGATTCCCAGCACAGGAAAAATTGGACTTTCTCAGACCTATGGTTGAATTCGTCAAGGCCAGACGAATCCAACACCATGCTCGCGCCCTATTTATATAGCTTACAGACCTAATCGCTATTTTTGGCCATGCTGTTTTGTGGGGGTTAAAAACCCCCGCTAATTGCTTTTGTTTTACAGGAAAAAGGATGAAGACGAAGGACGTGTTGGCTGGTGATTGGAGCGTTCAAACGAACGCACGCTTTTTTATTCTTTTCAGCATAATTATTGTTTTCACATATTATCATTGTCTATTATTACACTAACAAATGTAGCGTGATGGCCTAGTGGTTGGTGAGGTGTTTGTGCATCATTGGGACCTGGGTTCGATTCCCAGGTCCCCCCAAACCTTTGTTCATATTTTTTCTAATAAGTTCACATGCAGCTTCCTAAACGCGTTCCACCATGCATCCCACGTATCTACCAGCCATGTGTCTCCTAACACCAATCCAATGGCTTCAAGGGAAGGAACACCATGTTCCTCAGTCAACATGCACGTGGACAATTCCAAAGTCAACGCAGGCATGAGTGCTATTGGGCCTAAATTTCCAGAACAAAACCTCCATTCTTGGGTCAACACCCCCCTGGTTAATTGTTTCTTTTTTTAATTTTATTTTCTTTTAACTAACTATTTTTATTATTTTTATTTTTATTTATTTAACTAACATAATTAATATTAATTTTCATAATAAATTCAGAATTAAAAAATGTAAATACTTTTATTATGTATTAATTTCATTGTTAATTATTATTTTGGTAAATAAAATGCAAATTAATTAAATTAGTTAAATTAGGTTAACTTTGACATTTTTATAATAAATAAAATTAATCTAGAATTAGGGTTTTCTTGACTTTTAATTTTCTTTTTATTTTCATTAAAAACTTAAAAAACACAAAAACATTTTTTCTTTTAATTAAAAAATTAATTAGTTTTTAGGTTTAATATTTCATTAAATTGCAAAAAGGGACAAAACTTAATTCTTTTCTCAAAAAGGGTCAAAACCCTAAAGACGTCCCGATTTAATTTCTTGTCGCGCATTATTATTTATTTTTTATTTATGTAACTGTTTCCAAGGATGTAATAGTTAATTAGGCTTTTACCGCTTTCTTTACTTTCCGCATTTATTTCCAAACGGGTTATGTTTTTGGCGATGTATAGACCCGCGCCTTGTAATAGCGTAGATTTACCTTTCCGCACTTTATTTTCCGCACTCTTAACTGTTAAAAATGCATGAAAGACCTGTATGACAAATAAAACCAATCCGTAGCTCACAAATGACATGTTCAAAGATAAATATAAACTGAAACAACACACGTGCACATGCCACTCCTAGGGTACGCCTCACTGGTTGCCTCGACGTGGTCGTCAAGTATAGGGTGTTTTAGAGGTCGCCCTCCTGTCTAAGATCCAGTTGCCTCGAAACGGTTGCCTCGGATAAAAAGGATCTAGGACATTAGGGTTACCACTAAGGCGTCCTACTATTGCTTTGGTGACCACACATGTCCCTAATAATCAAATTGACCCGAATACCTCCAACGACGGTGCTACCTACCTCTCAATGGTGGGATAGCACTATCTAAAGGACTCTTACACAGCCTAATTCCTTAGAGTAGGTAGATTTCTCCTGAGTACTTGCTCTCTCAAAAAATAAAAACATCTTTTCACACTTACACTTTCAAAAAGTTTTCAAACAAATATTTCATACACTCTTGAGGACAGATACAAGAGTTACCTAGAAATGTTTCAAACGAAACTTTTTCAAAACTCACACACACTTGAAAAGCAAAAAAATTTTGAAAACATAAGATCAAGTACCTAAGAGCCCGTGGATAACCACGGATAGAAAGGGTTCTAACACCTTCCCTTTCTATAAATCTACCTCCCGAACTGAGAAACATTCTCGAAAAGGAATTTTGTTGTGCTTTTGTCCTTTCCATGTTGGAGAACATAAAAGACGGTGGCGACTCTTGCATACCGCGACATTTCGCGAAACCAACTTTAAAAACAGTCAGTTCTATTCCCACCGATCACAGTAGTGAGGAGAGGTTGTGTTAGGATTCTTTGGAGCTTCTTTCAAAGTTACTAGATTAGATCTCAACAAATGTGGCAGGACTTGAGATAGTGTCATATTAATCCGGGTAAATTGTCTTACTGGTCTTTCTGTTCTAGGTTGATTGCTTCTTTGTTGAGTAGGTGCAGGCTTTGGGATCATGATAGCCCCCACCGTTGGACGACGTTCAGTTCTATCTTGATTTCTTTGAGGATACACAACACCAGCTTCTTTCTTCCCAGTAAATGGTTTTCTTACAGCAGCAGAGGATACATCGACGATTAATTCAGCTTCCACTCTTTCCCCGGTCAAGATTAATTTAGTGAAGCCTGCTGAAGAGCTCCCAATTAAGTGATTAAAGAAAGGACCAAACAGGGTGCCCAGAAACATGTCTACTAGTTCTCTTTCAGAAAGGGGAGGCTGGACTCTTCCTGCTAAGTCCCTCCATTTCTGAGTGTAGTCTTTGTAACCTTCACTTGAAACCATATCCATACTCTAGAGTTGAGTACGGGCGGGAGAAAGATCTGCGTTGTACTGATATTGTTTATAAAAAGCAGCGGCAAGGTCTTCCCAATTATGGATATTGGCCCTTTCCAGTTGATAGAACCAGTCTAGCTGAGTCCCAGATAGACTGCCTTGAAAGAAGTGGACCCATAAATCTCTGTCAGCAGTGTGAGACTGTATCTTCCTCAAATAGGATTGGAGATGCATTTTGGGACACAAAACTCCGTCGTACTTAGCAAATACCGGTGCCTTGAATTTTGGTGGAATAGCAATCCCAGACACCAAACCCAACTCTTCAAAGTCCAGCCCGGGCACTTTCTGAATTTCCACTGCACTTAGATGTTCTTCCAAATGTTTGTATTTGTCGTTGGCCGGGGGATACTACTCTTTAGAGTAGTTTTCTTCTTCTTCCTCTTCAGATTCTAGCTGGACAACCGCTTCCTTTCCTTTCAATTCTTGATTATCCTTTTCACCAGATAATGTTGCAAAGTTTAGGGTCCATCTGGCTTATCCTTGGAACCTTCTTCCCATATTCAGAACTCCAGTTACTTTCTTTGCTTTTTTCTTCTTTTCTTCAACCAGCAAAGTTTTCAGATCCTCTTGTCCTTTGGCTAGAGTTAAGAACATCTATTGAAACTGGGCATTCTGCACCTGGAGGTCTTTTACTGTCTGCTCGAGATCCATCTTATTGAAATAAACAGTAGAAAGATAAGGAGACTTGTTGTGAGAAAACCTGTTTATGTTATGATGAATGGTAAATGCATATGCAATGATTTCAAGGAAATTAGAGATTTAAATTTTCTTTAGACCAAAAAGGAACACGCGTTATATTAATAAATCAAAGCTTAAGTTCATCATGCCTCTTTTTGGCTTACAAAGAAATACAAAAACTCTAAGATAAAAAAGTTGTACGCATCCTCTTTGGTGCGATGTAGGCGTTCAGGCTTCGCTCCTCATGAAGTTTCTTAGTGAGTTCCAAAACCTTCTTCTCGCTGGCGTAGAATTGGGCCTCGAAAGTGTCTCGCTCCCCCCCTTAAGCTGTATCCAATCCCTTTTTAAGTCTTCAAGAGAGGTAGGCATGTCAGGATGTAGGATAGTGTATAGAACATCTCCTACCACAACAGGCTCCATGATTACTGGGAGAATGGAGGGGTAAGGCATTATAAGAATCTGAGCACGAGTTGTACCCACTTGAGGTAAGGCTTAAGAGGGATGGAATTATTATGCCCCAATGTCTTGCTATCTACCTTGTTCAACCTCCTCCAAGCTCGGATAAATCTCTGGCGATGACCTTGATCGTCGTTCTCGTAGTCAAATACCAAACCTTGAATGAGCATCTCGTGTGGGTCATCTCTTCAGGCGTAACCAAACTGTCTTTAGGCTAAATAGGGGTTGTAGGTGATACCTCCTCTAATTCTAATTAAAGGGATATTAGGGAATTCTCCACAATGGTCGACAATAGTAACATTCTCTATAGATCGGGAACACCAATGAATGTCTGAATGTTTGAGTGTCATCAACCTATGTGACCACCTTGAACCTTTCTCATTCTTCAATACAGATTGAGGAAGATGCGAAATAAATCATCTTGCCAAAAGAGGAGTACAACACATAAGGATACCTCTTTTCCTCATAGTGCGAGTGTGAAAATAATGTAGGATGTCCCCTAGCAAAGTAGGCACTGGGTTACGAGACATGAAGATTTTGACGGTGTTCACATCTATGAGTTGGTCAGGATTTGGAAACAAAACCATCCCATAGATGAGGAGAGCCATAATTTCCTCAAAAGCTTGCAAATCCAAAGAGTTCCAACAGTTTTGGGCTTTTTGAAACAAGAACTTTGCTAGGAAACCCTTGACATCACTCCTTGTTTCCCAATTAGTTGTGATATCAGATGATTGCAAGTGTAGGGCTTGAGCAATCTCTTCTGGCTTTGGATATCTTTCCATACCATTGAAAGGTAGTTGATTGAGGATGGGAATCCTCAAGAGTTGAGAGAATTATTCCAAAGTTGGCACAAGTTGATAATCGGGAAATGTGAATCAATGGTGTAAAGGATCAAAGAACTGAAAGAGCACATTCATCATGTCCTCATCAGTGTTGGAGGTGACCAAGTTTAGTAGGCGACCATGTCTTTCGATAAATGGAGAATTTTCAGGAATTCTTGATGCTAGCTCTTTAAGTTAAGGAGGGATCCTTACAAGATTGACTTTAATGATTTTCCTGCGAATATAATCCATGTCCTACAAAACAGAACAAAGATAAATCCCAAGATCCTTGAAATGGTTAGTGAATATGAGTATGATGTCATGATGTTTATGATGTTATGTACAAGTATATATATATACAAACAAAGCAAACAAGTCCTTAGGTTTAGGCTTGCATGGAGTCTTATAGGTAAGTACCCTCTTGAAGTTTAGTTGGCTCAAACCTGTCCTAGTAATAGTAACCGGGTTCTAAGGAGATCAATATCACTGATTTGTTTCCTTCGGGCATTGTTTCAGCATAAGCCTCTTTAATGGCGACCGAAATATCTCAAAAAACCAAACCTCAATGAGTGTAGTATCGAGTATCTGCCAACTTCGGATTGCACCAAAGTCGGTCATCTCACTACATCCTAATGGCCAACTTGGTCAAGTAAAGGTTCTAAAAGTTCATTAGTGCTTCGTGTCATCACTCAGCGGACCCGTATTCTCCTTGACTACTCAAGGGCTACCGGTACCCACAAATATGTCGCACTAATGTAGCTATTGCTTAGACCATGTAGGTACACCCCGCACAGTTTCCACAATGTATTGCTACTTATCTATAAGGTATCCCAAATCCGGATAGAGGATTCAAACCCAAACAAAGAACCATAATGTACAGCATACAAGTCAAACAATGAAAGCAAGTAAATATGATCTAACCCTAAGGTAACCCCACTTTTAAAAATAATCCCCAGCAGAGTCTCCAGTTCTGTGATACGGTGGGAGAACTGACTTGGATGTTTTGTGTTTGATCGCAAATGTTGCGGTTAGCAAGAGTCACCACTGACTTTTCTTTTATCCAAAAGGAAAGGTGAAAAAGCACAGGAAAGACCTTTGAGATGTTTTCTTGAGTTCGGGGGTAGATTATGAAAAGGGAAGGTATTAGCACCCTTTTCATCCATGGTTTTCCATAGGCTCTTAGTTACTTGCTAGATCACTTGCTTTTGTTTGAAAATGTGTTTTGTATGGTTTTGAAAGTATTTTTAAAAAGAGGCCATTGTTTAGGAATACTTTATAATGATTCTCGTTCGTAAGAATGTATATAAAGGTGTTGATCTTTTGGAAAAAAAATTCAAGTTTGAAAGGTGTTTTGAAAGTGTAGGTGTTTTTTTTTTTAAATAACAAAGATGCTTTGTTTTAAAATGGAGCAAGTAACTAGGAACATTCTACCTACTCAAAAGTCTTTCATGTCCATTTCCTTTTTTCCTTTGACATTGTTATCTTACCATTAATTTGGTAAGTAACCATATCTTTGGATGTAAAAAGGGACGGGCGTGGGTCATCGTATAATCGGATTAGCAATGTTGCAAGATATCTTAGCATTTTTCTTTAGGGACTAAGATCATTTTGAAAGACAACATAGATAGCGTCATCGAGGGACTATGATCTTGTATTTTGCTTGTCTTTGCTAAGATACCTCACATGCATAATATGGCCATTTTTGTAAGGCAACCAAGTGGATTTACCCTAGGGGTGCAAGTGTGCAAGTGTATTGATTTTCATGCTTGTTTATCTTGGATTAAGGTTTTCTAATTATTGATTTTATCTTGCCATACAAACCCTAGTTTACTAGCATTTATATAAAGCGATAAATTGCAAAAAATAAAAATACTAAGCTATTACATCATTAGGGGAGGGGGTGTACAAATTTACAAATGGGGATTTTGCAAGAAAAATAAACCTAATTATCTATTACAACCATATTGAATATGTACAAATAATTGAATAAATAATAATGTATAAATACAAGAATATAAATGGAAAAAGAAATGATTTTTGTTTGGTTTTCATGAAAAGGGTTTAACCTAAACCTAATTAAGAAAAATGATTAGTTAAAATTAAAATAAAATAAACTTAAACTAATTGAGAAAATAAATTAAATTAAAAAGATATTTAGGGTTTTTCTATGAAAAGGTTTTTAATTAGAATTAGCAAAAAATTAATTAATTAAAATAGACCTAAGTTCTAAATTAATTTTAATTTACAAGAAAACAAAATAATATAATAATTAAACCTAAGCCTAAATATTAATTATTAAAAATTAATTAATTTATTAAGAAAATGTTTTTGTTCTTTTAATTTTATTAAAACAAATAAAATAAATAAATGAGTGTAAAAATAATAGAATAAATATTTTTTTGGATTTTTATTAATAATAATAAAAATAATATTAATAATAATTATTATAATAATAATAATAATAATAATAATAAAAAGAAAACAAGAAAAGAAAATAAATTGAAAAAAAAAAGTTTGGGCCAAGTTTATGGAAGTAACAACAGGGGTTAGTAAAAGCAAAAAAAAAAAAGCAAGGCCCAATTGTTTGAAGCCCAGGCGCCTGTTTCAAACAAAAAAATGGAAGAAAAATGTGAAAAATAGCAAAAGGGTACCACTGTGGCTCGAACTCAAGTCCCAGAGGTTAACAGGCGCGCGCTTTACCAATGGGGTGACTATACATCCGTTAACATTGGCACAACAATAAATATATAACATAAGTTATGCCCTGAATTCAACTTCATCTTCAACCTCCAGTCGTGGATCCTGTAACTTTCTCATTTCTCAATAAAAATGAAAGATGCAAACATGAAAGTTGCTCCATTTTCTCACACGAATCCAAACATATAAATATCATAAGCTATAAATCAAAGATGAATGATAATTTCTAAAAGTACCAAATTTTGACCTAAATATTTCAGAAAGTTCAAACTCAAAATTCTCCTAGCTCAATCAAAATAAATGAAATCTATGGCCATGTATAGTTTCAGGGCAATGATGTCTACATTTTATCTTCACAAATACAAGCCTAACAATGCCTAAATATGAAGATAGAAGTTCAAGAAAAATACCTCAAAACTAGAAATCGTGAAATGCAAATGGGCTTGATTCAAGGTGCTGCAATGATCAGGTTAGATTCCTCAAGTTCCCAGGAAGCTAATGCAATGATTAGCTTGAGCAGTGGGTGGCTGAAATGGTCTGGAGAAGTCAACTTGCAGAGATCTGTTTTTTGTTATGGAAGTTGATGAAGATGGAGTTACAGTTATGAAACTGGGTCAGGGATGGTTTGTATTTGATGTAAGGAAGCTTTAGAAATGAATTTGAGAGAAAATGCACGAGGGAAATGAGAGATACAAGTTTAAGGTCATAACTGTGTATCAATGGAGTTTTTGTGCAATTTCTAGTTATAAGGAGTTTGGGAGTGTTTCAAGGTGCTTGAGCTCGTCCCTTAGCTCACAAATAGTGAATCTATTTATAAGCAACAAGTTTGGAGACTTGTTGTTGATCAGAATTCAAAATCACAAGTTTATGCATAACATGTGATTTTTGAGAAATTCAAGTTTCAAAGCCTTGTGTACTTGCTAAGATAGAGTGATTATACTTTAAACATACTTGCTTCTGACTTTGTGGATGGAGTGTGATCAGAGGGAACAAGTTAGAGGCTCAAGAATGGACTTTATGCAAAAAGCTTGCTTTACAAGAATGACAATGTTAACTTTATGCCATTAATGGAAATGCAACTTGGATAATAGCTCAATTGCTTGGATCAAAGCTCTAACAGCTGTGTAAATATTTAATTATGGAGTTACAAACAAGTTTGAGGCCTGCACAGCAAATATTATGCAGTCTAGCATGGATTTGGTTCATGTGTTCATCAAAAATGACTTGTAATTCAAGTTTGAAAACCCTAACTTCCTCTTTTTGATTCTCCCTGCTCAAGAATGATCTCAAGGAGTTCTTAGAAATTTTGGAAATCTTGTAATTTTCTCTACAACCCCTCTTTGAATCAATTTGGAAAATTCCCATTGGAACTATGTGAAAAAGTTCCATGAATTTAGGTCAAAATCCTGCCTAAACTAGGGCAAAATTTCACTAAGTGTTTAGTTTCAAGACTATGACTTCATGAATTAATAACTTGATATCTAAGCACTTTTATAAGAATTTGTGTAAAGCAATGTTGTATATATCATGGATATCTAAAACTTTCATGTTGAAAGTTTCTTCTGAATCATCTTGCATCATGGTGAAAATTTTGCTCAAAACTGTGAAAAAACATGAAGTTTTCAACACTTAGAAAAAATTTTAAGTTTGCAAACTTTGACTTTTCAAAATGAAATATTGTCTTTTTGATTTCTTGATGAATAAGTTTCATATTTTTACATGTTTTGGTGAATTGTGATCTTTGATATTTGATTTTTACCAAAAAGTCAAAGTTTAACTTTTCAGTGTAAAGTTGACTTTTGATCAGTTGACTAAAAATTCACTATCAATCCAATTGATCTTGAGAAATGTTTTGGGTCATGCCATTAGGTCAAAATGATGCAATTTAACTCTTGATATCATGCCTCAAACCAATTAACCATTTTCTAGGTCAAAAATCAGAAATTGCCCTTTTCTCAGTCAAAACCCTAATTTTGACCATTATGCCCTTTTGATGATTTGATCAAATTTCTTGAGGAATTATTGTCAAAACTTGATCAAATTATACATATGAGTTTATAATGTTGATGTGGATCAAAAATTATGAAGTTTTACTGTAAATTGGCCACAATTGACTTTTTCCCAATATAGCTGATTTTTAGGTCAACTGCACAATTGACTGAGCAAAAATGTGATTCAAGGCTTGAAACTTTACATGAGTAATCTTGGGGGTTCACAATGATCTATGAAAGTCATATGAAGCATTTAAAGTTCAATTATCCTTGTGCAATCTCAAACCCTAATTTCAGTCATCAGTGCTTAAGGAGGTGTCTTGAGTTGATCAACCCTAGAGCAGTCTTGATCTAAGAGAGATCTTTGTGAGAAAATATTTGATAAGTGAGAGGGATAATTTTGGGGTATAAAAAATGGACCAGTCAAGGTTCCCATGAACATGTCCGCTAATTCTCTATCAGTTAAAGGGGGTTTCACCCTTCTAGCCTGGTCCCTCCATTTTTTAGCATACTCCTTAAAGCCTTCACTTGAGCCCATAGTCATATTTTGTAATTGCATGCGAGTTGGTGCAAGATCAACATTGTATTGGTATTGTCTGTAGAAGGAAGTAGCCAGATCCTCCCACGTGTGGATATTAGTCCCCTTTAGTTGATAGAACCATTCCAACTGTGTCCCAGATAAGCTCTCTTATAAGAAATGAACCCATAACTTCCTATCGGCAGTGTGTGGTTGAATATTATGGATATAAGACCTCAGATGTATCTTGGGACAGGAGACTCCATCGTATTTGGAGAAGACAGAGACCTTGAATTTGTAGGGAATGACCACCCCAGGGACCAAATCTAAGTCTCCAAAGTCCAAACCAGGCACTGTTTGAATCTATACATCCTGAAGTCGGTCTTCCAGTTGCTTGTATTTGTCCTTTATCGGTGGGTCTTATCATTGGAGTAGTCTTCATCCTCAGCAATCCGGTTATTTCCATCCCCAGCCCTGGTGCTTCTAACATCCTCGTCTTGATTATCTTCTTCCTCAAAAGAAGCCTCTTCTATTTGATCCAGTCGGGTGGGCCCCTTGAACCTTCTTCCCATGTTGTGAATAACAGCCCGTTTCTTGGTCTTCTTTTTTGTGACAAGGAATGAAATCATTTCTTGTTGTCCTTTAACTAAGTTGAGGAGAGTCTCTTAGAACTGTGCATGTTGGGTTTGCAGATCTTTGACGATTTGCTCTAGAGCCATCTTATACTGAAATAAACAGTAAAGAGATGAGGAAATATGTATCGAAAAACCTGCTTATGATATGATGCATGCTATGTGGATGCAATGTTTTCAAGGACCTCAAGAGATTTAAATTTGCTAGCCAAAAAGGAAACAGAAACAACAATTGTATTAATAAGTTCAAAAGTTACAATTTCCCCTTGGGCTTACAAAGAAAAAACAAAAGGTCTCGAAGAGACAACAAAATGAAAACTCTTAAGACCTAAGACTCAAGTGTCCCAAGGACTCTTCCTCTTTGTGTCGATGTAGGCATTCAGGCTTTGCTCTTCGTGAAGTTTCTTGGTGAGCTCCAACACTTTCTTCTCGCTTGCGTAGAATCGAGCTTCAAAGGTGTCTTGTTCCTCCTTGAGTTGAATCCATCAATTCTGCAATTCTTTGAGATCGTAGGCATGTCAGGATGGAAAATGGTATAAGGAATATCCCCCTCAGCGATAGGCTCCACAACTATTGGTAGGATAGAAGGATATGGCATCATGAGATTTTGAGCGCGAGCTCGCACCCATTTGAGATAATGCTCTAAAGGAATAGAGTTCTTATGTCCCAAAGTCTTGCTATCAACCTTGTTTACCATGCCTTAAGCTCGAACAAATCTTTGATGATAACCTTGGACATCACTCGCGTAGTCGAATACAATACCTTGGATAAGCGCGTTGAAGATGGAGTTGATTACGTTGAGGGATCCTCTTCGAAGTCATAATAACTTCACTCCTTGCTATCATCCTAATGCAATATGTGCATACCATTCCAATAGTCTTGGACATGATACGAATGATTGTTGGGCATTGAAGAACAAGATTCAAGATTTGATTTATGCTAAGGAGATTGAGTTTGGCCCTCTTGAGACTCCTAACGTGATTACTGCTCCCATGCCAAATCATGTTTAAGATGGAGAGTGTCCAGTTCATTTGGATTTTTTTTCAATTGTAATTTATTTTGTTTGTTAGAACACTTATCTTTTTATTAAACTATGTGTTTTTCCATTAATGCATTGCATATGTTGGTCTTGAATAAATCCATTTGTTTTCACTATACTTAAACTGCGCTTTTACTTCCTTTTTGTGATATTCAACTCTTGATTAAAAGCTATAAGCCTTTAGAGTAAGGATGACAAAAATAATACCATAATCTCTATAATATGCTTTGGAACAGACCTTGTTGACGATGTACAAGCATTGTTTCAAATCCTAAATAGTGGAGTTATAAGGAAGATAATCCCTAGTCAACCCCTTTGAGCCTAAGAAGTAGGAGTTTTCTTTTTCACACAAATTGAAACCTTTAATCATAACCTATGGCAGGGTAGTTTCTCAGTTAATTCAATGGTTCATTCAATCACAAGCTTTCCCTTCGTACATGACGAGTAATGTCAAAGGTATCCTTCTAAAACAAAAGATGGTGATGGTTCCACATAATCATTAAAATGAGCAGTCATTATCTCTCAAAAGAAAAGCCTGCTAAGTCAAACCCGATGAAGGAGACTTAAGAAAAAAGATTGGGGCATCCCGCTGACTGTAATCACAAAAGAAACAGTTTAGGAAAAAGGTAAGGATAATAAAATCAAAAAAGAGGTCTCTACGAATCCTCAACAAAAAATATTACAAAAAAATGATGACTTCCTTCTCAAATAAACTTTCAGTATCCGAACCATCATCGGAATATCAGGGAAAAGATTCCAGATTCAATTGGGATCTAAACGCACAATTAATTGAGTATAGGAATGAAGAACATTACGAAGAACGAGTTAGATACAAATAAAGTTTGAGCCCTTATCCTTTGTTTCTTAAACCGTGAACTAGGCCATACTACAACCCTTAAAAGTACTAGTTGAAGCGTGGGTTAGTTCGAAAGCATATTGTTACAAAAGGTATCCTGACTCCTGTAAGGTTTACTATAAATCATGAGTTGAATTCATATTCTTACAAAATTTTGTTTGTTTACTAAAAATTCATTTTTAAAACTTCAAGACATACATAAGCTTTGCATTGTTTAAATGCCATTGTTTGCATATGACTAATCGTTCGACAGCAGAGAAATTCGCACGACAAAAATTGAATGAACGGAAATCCTTTCAATGGACAGAATCACCTCAGCTGGAAAGACATTTCCAACAACAGGCCTTTCATAATCAAGGGGCATGACATGGTATCTAATTGATCTGGGGGAAGTCGAGTCAAGTTTCAAGGAATCTCTCAAAAGGGCAGAACAGCCAGGGGAAGACCTACATCGAATCACAAGGGGCATGACATGGTGTCTTACTGATCTGGGGGCAGTCGAGTCAAGATTCCAGGAATCTCTCAAAAGTGATGAATAGCTAGGGGAAGATCTCCATCTGAATCACTTGAGGCATTGAACATGAATTCTAGCAAAGGATCACGTACGATCGAGCAAACATTTTTCTCGAAGTGCTACAACACTTACTGCTATGGACAGTGATAATTCTCCGCACCCTGTGAACACAGACATAGTAGAAAAATACTACGTATGAAAAAAGACCCACTAGGTTGACTGGCCTAGGAAAAAATAAGGGCATCCCGGCGAACCAAAAGAGTTCGGGCAAAAATTAGAGATATACAAATAAATTATACACCCGGCAAGTCAAAAACTGAAAAGGCGGCTTGGGAAAAAAAGGATATCCCGGTGGACTTAAAATCTGAAAGGACAGTCCAGGAAAAGTTAGGGATTAAAGCATACGACTATATCCCGTCATCTCGTTACTTGTCCATCAGTAGAAGACTTATCGCCCTGATCAGAATTCACCAAGGGCTCTAGAAGTTGAGGTATGTTCAAGTCTCCAAGGACCCCCACAGAGCCAATTCCATGAGATTATCTCCACAAAGTAATCTTCACAAAGTCATACATTCCCCGTAATTTCCTCGACAAATCGCTCTGGCGGATATAGGAGTATGATCTTCTTCTTGGAAATATCACCAACCTACGGAGTTTCAATCAGTACAATTCATGGAGTTTCTCTTCCCTGGCTGAGCTTGTTCCTCCAAGGTTGTAAAACCCCCTTCAGACTTCTTCTCTCCAGCAAAGTTCATTTCCTTAACAAGGGTGTTTCCTCAGCAAGAGTACTTCTCCATCAATAGGGTTTATTTCCCCAAACAGTTTATTATCTTCTAGATACAGTTCAGATACAATCAAGACACAGATTAATTCTGGCACTCATTCCATATTTCTCTTCTAGATACAGTACAGATACAATCAAGACACAGATTCATTTTGGCACTCATTCGAGATTTCTCTTCCAGATACAGTTCATATATGATTCAGATATGGATGTCATTCTGATACTCATTCAGTACATCTTTTAGATATGGTTCAGATACAGTCCAAATATAGATATTATTCTGATACCCATTCAATACATCTTCAGATACAATCAAGGCATGGATTTATTCTGACACTCCCCAACTTAAGTGCGCTTCTACTACAAATCACTGGCAAATCCCTCTCTCCAGTGAAGTCGTCACTATCCCTAGAGAGTTGCTATGCGTTGTACCCCAAAATTTTCCCTCTCATTCCTCAAGGGCTCTCTCACGAGATCTTCTACAACGCCAAGTTTGCAGCACTGACACATCAATTTAGGCTTGGATTTGGCACAAGGGCAAAATGGTCAATTACATATTAGAAAGTTAAACTTTGACTTTTTGGTCAAAATTACATTCCAAAGATCAAATTTCATCAAGACATGCAAGAATATCAAGCTTGATCATCAATAAAGTCAAGAAAGTCAAAAGTCAACTTAAAAAGTCAAGATTTCCAAGACAGAAATTTTCTAAGTGTTTTTATACATGATAATTTCATCACTTCATTCCATTCTTTCATCATGATGCAAGTTGATTCAAAAGAAACTTTCAACATGAAAGTTGTAGATTTCCATGATATATACAACATTGCTTTACACAACTTCTCCTAAATATGTTGGGATCTCAAGTTACAAATTCATGAAGTCATGACATTTTCATTTAACACTTAGAGAAATTTTCAACAGATTTTGTTCAGGATTTTATCCTGACTTCTTGGCATTTTTTCACATAGTTCCAAGATGATTTTGTCAAAATGGCCAACATGAAAGTTATAGAGGTTGTTTCAAGCTTTCCAAAACATCCAAGAGCATGAATTTATCATATTTGAGCTAGGAGATTGAAGGGCATGAAGTTGAGCATCCATCCTTGAATTGCAAGTCATTCTATTGAAGAACACATAACAAAACCCTTATGTTATGCTTCATAATCTTATGTTGCGGACCTTCTTGCTTGAAAATCTCTACATAATATAATGTTTACACAAGAGCTTGAGCTATTACCCAAGTGTTTAAACCATTGTCCAAAAGATCTTTCCATTTATGGCATAAAGGCACCATTTCTATTATTGAAAAGCAAGCTTTTTGTACAAAGTTTGTCTTGAGCCCATACCTTGCTTGTTGTTGATTATACTCCACCATAAATCATGGTAAGTAGCTCCTCTATACCAACAACTTTGGTACTTCACCTTGGGACTATGGAGTACTTGACATAGTTTGATTGTTGTAATCCAACCAAACCATAATATGTTGTCTTATAAACCTAATCAGATCATATGCACAACCATTTGCCTATAAATAGAAGAAGCATTTGCAAGAGAAAGGGGTTGAAAAAGGTTAGAAAAATAGAGAGAAAAGCTAGAAGTCTTGTTGTAAACTAGCTATCAAAAAACCATAACAGTCCACAAAACTTCCACTCTTGATTTTCAAAGTCCATACCTTTGAACCTCTCATACCTTGCAAATTCAGTCAAACCATTTAAACACCTCACATACATCACCTAGAAATTGTCCAAACTCAAGAATAAGCTTCTGCAACACCTCTGCTTTCTCTTCCAAAGTTCGAGAGCAGTCAGAACAATAACTCAAACTCAGAACATAAGATCTAGCTCCAAGGTAAGTTTCTTAACTTTAGTTCTTCATTTCAAGCATCATTAGTAATTCATTTTTTGAAGACAAAGTGTAGTAACCATTGTCCTTGAAGCTAACCTTTCGTTTATCTTCCACTCTTTTCATTATGTGTTGAAAACTAACCCATGTATGCAGCAAAACAATGTTGAAGTAGAAAAATGACAGCATGAGTCGACACATAGCCTTATGAGTCAATACATACTGCTTTACAGGCCCAAAACAGAAGAAAAAACAGTGTATGAGTCGATCCAAAGCACGTATGAGTCGACACATGCAGTGTATGAGTCGACACGTAGCCTTATAAGTCGATACATACTGCTTTACAGGCCTAAAACAGAAGAAAATAATAGTGTATGAGTCGACGTAAAGCACGTATGAGTCGACACATGCAGTGTATGAGTCGACACATACCATTATGTATTGACTCATACTGAGCTGACTTGGTAATACAGGGGCAAGGAAAGTTATGTTTCAATGCATGTGAGCTTGTGTCGACACATAATAGTTCAAGATGCATTTTTTCCTTCTTTTTACACTGTTTTTATGTTTCTTTCATGTTTATTCGATATGGTTGTAATATTTAAGTTCCTACTTCATCCCCATTTGTAAATTGTACCCTCATCCCCCAAACGATGTAATAGCGTGGGACTTTATTTTCTGTAATTTAATGCTTTCAAATACAAATGTTAGTAACTAGGGTGTGTATGGCAAGATAAAATCAACAAGTATATAACCCTAATCAAAAATTAAATGCATGCAAATCAAACACACTATTCACACATGCACCCTTAGGGTTAACTCCACTTGTTGCCTAAAAAATGGCCATGTTACGCATGTGGGATGTCTTAGCACAAACAAAATATAAGATCATAGTCCCTCAATAGCGCTATCAAAGTTGCCTTTCAAAATGATCTTAGTCCCTAAAGAAAAAATGCTAAGTCATCTCACAAAATTGCTATCATGGTCATACGATGACCTAACGCCCGTCCCTTCACATCCAACGATGGGGCTTCTTATCAAATCAATGGTAAGATAGCAACATCTAAAGGAGGAGTAAAATCACATCTAAGACCTTTTGAGTAGGTAGGTTCGCTCTTAGTTACTCGCTTGCTCACAACAAAAACATTTTATGCACCAACACTTCCATTTGAAACATTTTCAAAAGATAACACTTTGTACGCGTTCTTATAGAAACGAGAACCATTACAAAGGAAACCCTTTTCAAAATCACTTTCAAAAAACACATTTCACAAACACCCCTTTGAACTATTTTCCAAACAAACACTTTGTACGCGTTCTTATAGAGACGAGAACCGTTACAAAGACGTTTTCAAGATACTTTCAAAAACACACACCATAAGCACATTCAAACAAAAGCAAGTGATCTAGCAAGTAACTAAGAGCCCATGGAAAACCATGGATCAAAAGGGTGCTAATACCTTCCCTTTTCATAATCTACCCCCCGAACTCAAGAAAACGTCTTGAAAGGTCTTTCCTGTGCTTTTTCACCTTTCATTATTGGATAAAAGAAAAGTAGGTGGCGACTCTTGCTAAACCGCAACATTTGCGATCAAACACAAAACACCTCAAGTCAGTTCTCCCACCGTATCACAGAACTGGCGACTCTGCTGGGGACTCGTATTGAAAAGTGGGGTGACCTTAGGGTTAGATCACATTTATTTGCTCTCTTTGTTTGACTTGTATGCTTTACATTTTTGGTTCTTTGTTTGGGTTTGAATCCTCCACCCGGATTTGGGATACCTTATAGGTAAGTAGCAATACATTGTGGAAACTGTGCGGGGTATACCGACACGGTCTAAGCAATAGCTACGTTAGTGTGACATATTTGCGGGTACCGGTAGCCCTTGAGTAGTCAAGGAGAATACGGGGCCGCTGAGTGATGTCATGAAGCACTAACCGACTTTTAGAACCTTTACTTTACCAACTTGGCCATTAGGATGTAGTTAGATGACCGACTTTGGTGCAGTCCGAAGTTGGTAGATACTCGATACTACACTCATTGAGGTTTGGTTTTTTGGGATATTTCGGTCGCCATTAAAGAGGCTTGCGCTGAAATAATGCCCAAGAAAACAAACCAGTGATATTGAGCTCCTTAGAACCCGGTTAATATTACTAGGACAGGTTTGAGCCAACTAAACTTTAAGAGGGTACTTACCTATAAACTCCATGCAAGCCTAAACCTAAGGATTTGTCTGCTTTGTATACATATAAACTTGCTTACTTTGCATATTTGTACATAAACATGATGAACATCATAAGCATTCTCACTAACCATTTCAAGTATTTTTGGAATTCATCTTTGTTCTGTTTTGCAGGACATGGCTTCCGCTCGTAGGAACACTATCCAAGTCAGTCTCGTGAGAATACCTCCACAACTCAAGGATTTAGTATCAAGGGTCCCTGAAGATTCTCCATTCACCAAAATACATGGTCGACTCCTTAGTTTGGTTACCTCAAGAATTTAAGAAGATATGGTAAAGTTGCTTGTCCAATTCTTCGACCCCTTGCATCATTGATTCATTTTTCCCAATTACTAACTTGTGCCCACTTTGGAAGAATTTTCTCAACTCATGGGGACCCCTATTCTTAATCAGTTACCTTTCAATGGTATTTAAAGAGACCCTAAACCTGAGGAAATTGCTCGAGCTCTACATTTGCAACCATCTGACATAGTAGCAAATCGGGTAACAAGGAGTGGTGTCAAAGGGTTCCTAGAAAAGTTTGAAGGGGTGAAAAACACAAGAAGGGGGGGTTGAATTGTAAAACTGGAATCTTAAAGCAATTGACAAGATATTTTTATCCTGGTTCGTTTGATCTCAAACTACTCCAGTCCACCCGTCAAGGTGATTTCGCCTCTCTCCAACGAGGTCTTAATTCACTATATTCAACTGAATACAAATCTGCTTTAACAACTGCTAAAGCCTTCTTGATTCAAACCACAATCCGGTTTGTCAAGGCAACACTTTCTTACAAAGGTATAAAACAAATGTGTGTGAATGTTTTCTACAAAACTATATCACAACTGTGATGTATACACAAATTAAGCTTAGAAACTTAGATTGCTAAACACTAATGGAGTATCAGAGTTTGTTGGTTTAGCAAAACTGGTAGATGAAGATTATTGTTCAGCTTTGTGCGTGTAGAGAATTTGGAAGCATTAGCCATTATAATCTTCGAAGCCTTGTTTATATAGCACTTGAGAAGATGAACGTTGAATGCAAATATTCTTGATTCAATGCTAATAACAAGCTTTCCTTTTTGAGCAGATCTTGTCTAGAATGATGCCGTTGGAATTAATTAGCGTTCAATGCACAGTACCGTTGCTTCTTCAATGCACGTTCTGGCTTGGCTCATTCTGATTCTGCTTCGCTGCTGATGAACTATTTGATTCTGTATCAGAGTGTTTTATGCGCAGTTCTGTTCATCAAGCTTCAGCATGTACGTGAGTTGATCATCTGATCTTCACGTTCTGATTCAGCAACTTCTGATGCTGGAGTATCAAATCAAGTTCTGATGCTGAAGGAGTGATCTTGCTTATTTTAATCAATGTATCTGCAAGTCAGAGCATGGTAATTTTAGGCAGCATATAGTTCAAACATGAAACATATAAATACTATATCTTTTCACTTTGTTATCATCAAAACTTAAATATAGGGTACTAGATTCAAACATTGTTCTAACAATCTCCCCCTTTTTGATGATGACAAAAACTAGATATTTTAAATGAAAAAATAACGTGAAAAGGTATCTGGGAAATGTTTCAGAGTTAAGAAGTAAAGAGAAATCAGAGTTTAAGAGATACTCCCCCTGAGTTTGTTACTTCCCTTTGATATGCGTGTTCTTCAGGATCAGATCTTTTTCTATCTTTGAGCATCAGATTATAAGTCTTTGACTTATCAGAGAGCAGAGCTTCAGAGCTTTCCCTGTCAGAGCTTTGCTTCGGATCAGAGTGTTAGGTCGATCAGAACTTTATATTTGATCAGAGCAACATGAGCTTCTACATTTTGATCAGAGCTTCTAGCTTCTAGTCTTCATAGGTTCAGGAGCTTCCTTGTGCCTGTAGACTTAAAAACAAAACAGAAAAACATTTCAAGTAATAGAGTTAGAATGTTTGAGAATTTCTGTCTAGTTAGCCGTTATTGATTTTAAATATCATTCTTGTTCTCCCTCTTTTTGTCAGCAATCAAAAAGTGTTGGTGATGTGTTAAAACACTTAAGATCAGAAAAACAAATTATATTAAAATAGTTCAGAGCAAAGGAACATTACACAAACATAGTCAAAACAGTACATCAGAAAATGAAGAAAACATAGAGAATGTCATGCATGAAAAAAATTTTAAGGTTGTGGGGGCATGCGTGAGAACAGGCTTTCCAGCATTGCTTGAATCTTTTCAGAAGTTTCATTCTGCTTCTGAACCATGGTGACAACAGTGTCAATTTTGCTGTCCTGTACATCCATTCTTGCTTTCATTTTCTGATCATTCTCTTCCATCCGCTGCTGTAGACGCAAGTCATTCAGCCTTAATTCTTCCAGAGCCTGCCTGTCCAAGGCAGCTTGAGAACTTTCAGAAGGAGGAAGCTTCTCAGAACTTTCAGCTACATCTTCTGCTGGATTTTCTTCCTGAAGGGTCTTGTCTTCTTCTGATGGTTGCACCTGTGCAGCTTGCTCTTTCTCAGACCAAGATTCACTGTCCAGAGGGAGTACAACTTCTTGAGGCAGCTGACTCTCAACTTCCTTCAGCAGCTTGCTAAAGTTCTGTTGAGCCTGCTCGTAGTTGACGTCCTGCAGCTTGAGGGCTTCAGCACGTACCCATAGTCTGAACTGTGACCAGAGCTGATCAGAAGCAGCTGGGTCGATCATCCCCGGACAGACTTGCTTCAAAGAAGCAATCCATTGCAGCATACCTGTTTCAAAATTCAAAATACCAGAGCCAACATCTGGTTGCTTTGGTTTGGGTATGGCAATTTTGTGTCTTAAGTCAGCAAGACGTTCAAGACTTGTTAAGTCAATGAATGTTCTGCTGAGGTTTTCAGCGGATTGGTTTTCAGAGGTTGTTTGTTTTGGAGGAGGGTTATCAGAGTCAGAGGAAGATATTTCTATTGGAGTGGTTGGAGTTTTTGGAGGTGTTGATTCCTCTGAAGATGGCAACTGGGGCCTGACAATAGTGGTTCCACATGGCAACTGGATTGCCAGCGGTGAAGGTTGAGGTGAGTGGGGGTCAGAATGATGAGGAGAAGGGGTTTCATAGCGGTGAAACTCTGTTTGTGGTGCAGGTGGATTATTTTCTGGTTGAGGAGGTGGAATCTCTGATTGCTCAGGGATCAGAGGTTCTTTTGTGAGTGGTTGTTGTTGTTGTGGTTCTGATTCTGGTTCTGGTTGTATTTCTGGTTCAGGTTGTATTTCTGGTTGTGGAGGAGGAATATTTGGTGGTTCAGAAATTGGTTGAGCAGAAGCATGTTCACGCTCAATATCAGCTAGCACTCTATCAAGTGCTGGTGTTGTTGAAACAGTTGGTTGTTTGGGAATTTTAATTCTGGTTCTTCTGAGTAGTAAGGCTTCAGAAGGGTCTTCTGGTATGGTTTCATCAATGGTAGGGATTGGGATTGATATTCTGTGAGAGGTTTGAGAAGGGGCAACAGATGTTGGAATAGTAGATGAAATTGAAATAGGGGCAGCAGATGAAATACCTCTTTTCTTTGGAGTCTGATGAGATGATCCTTCTGTTTTCCTCTTCTTTGTCTTCTTCTGAGTCACTTCAGGTTGGACTTGACTCAGATCTTTGATCTTCAGCTTTGAACCTGTATCTTCTTCCTTGTATGAATCTGGATACTTGAGAAACATATCAGGTTGGGATTCCATTTCAGAAAATTTTGGGAAATTACTCAGAGGCACTCTTCTGCTGGAGATGTCAGCAGTTGAAGTAGTTCTGGGTTCCTTCCTAATATTTTCTATCAGCTTCATCTTTTTCAGGTTCTTAGCGTTCAGCGGTTTTCCAACAGTTGGTTCCATAGTGCCCAGCACTTGAGCTTCGCTCAGATAATCTATCAGCTTATTCTCTGTCAGAATATCTGATATGAGCCTTCCAAACGGTATCCAGTCCCTTTTGGTCCTTTCTTCTTCTCTTGTCTCTTTGACGCTGGTCTTGAGATGGTTGAACAGGAAGTGTGCCAGATTGATCTTCACCCTCTGATCAATAAAGTAGATCAGAAATTGCTGATCCACGTTTATATAATCAGGAGAGCTTGTTGGTTTCCTGTGATTGAAGCAGCCCAGAACAATCTTGGCCCATACTCTGCAGTGATCCTTCAGATCCTTAATTTTGCTGCTGGGAAAACCAAGAGTGAAAATGCAGTTGGCTACCACACCTATATCAGGGCATCTATCAGCCATGTCCACACAACGGACTCCACCACCACTTTGACCAATTAACCTAGCAATGAGGTCTTCAGAAATTACTATCTTCTTTCCCATGACAGAAGAGATGACTAGATGTTTATGAATCTTGGCATGAATCCAAAATTCCTTGACAAGCTCTGGGAATGTTGGTCCAACCAACCTATCGAAATACCTCTCCCACTTTTGAGCCCTAATTTCCTCAGTTAGGTCAAATCCATTATCCTTCAAACTTTCAAAGTCGACGATTAACTCAGAGAGAACCTCAAGATTCTTTACCGGTGTGAGAAGAGTTCTGGTAGGCACCTGATATTGTTCAGAGGTTTCTTTCTTCTGATTCCCTGCAGAAATGCTGGAGGATGCCATTGTTCTCACACAACAAAGCTTTGAGAATGATTTGAGAGAAAAAGGTTTGAAGGAGATAAACTCAGAAATATGCAGAAAGAGTTTCAGAGATTATGAGAAAGCGTAAAGAATAAACATGAAGGATTAATGTGCTTAAATAGAGTTTTCAAAAATTATTTTGAAAAATTAAACGTTTTTAAGAGAGAGAAAAAAAATAATGATTGCCATTAACAAGTGTGATTACTTTTCATTAAATGCTTGCTGATTTTGGGGGATTTGAGAAAGATACTTAAAAACGGTTACCAGACATGTGTCTCAATGCACCCAATCAGCGCTTTCCTTTCTCAGAAGCGTGCACGCGTTCTGCTTCAGGGATTTGCTGATGATTGGATGACACTTGTTTGATGTAGTGATCAGCACGTCTGTTTTTGAGATTAGACTCTCAGATCTTTAGACTTGCATCTGATACAATCTGCATGTTCTATCTTTCTGAAAGAAGATTGATCAGAAGTTCACAGTAATATAATTACATTCTGAAGATAAATACATGGAATTAAAACATTTTCATTCTGGGCATACTTTCATGCTGAGATGTTTCAGAATGAAATTAAACCTATCTTCTGAAAGGGGTTTAGTAAAGATATCAGCCCATTGATGGTCTGTATCTATAAATTTCAAGTTTAAAATACCTTTCTGAATATAGTCCCTAATGAAATGATGTTTTATTTCTATATGCTTAGCTCTAGAATGTAAAATAGGATTCTTACTTAAGCAAATAGCAGAAGTGTTATCACAAAGAATAGGAATGTTACTCTCAAAAATCTGGAAGTCTTCAAGCTGACTTTTCATCCAGAGCATTTGTGTGCTACATCCAGCTGCTGCTATGTACTCAGCTTCTGCTGTTGACAGAGCAATTGTTGATTGCCTTTTGCTGGACCACGAGATCAGATTTTCTCCCAGAAACTGGCAGCTTCCAGAAGTACTTTTACGTTCCACTCTATCTCCAGCAAAATCAGCATCACAGTAGCCTACTAAGCTGTAATCACTAGATTTTCTATAAAACAAACCCAGATTAGTAGTACCTTTCAGATACTTGAAAATTCGCTTAACAGCTGTTAAGTGAGATTCTCTAGGATCTGATTGGAATCTAGCACAAATACATACGCTGAATAAGATATCAGGTCTTGAAGCAGTCAGATAAAGGAGAGAACCAATCATACCTCTGTAGACCTTCTGTTCTACACTTTTGCTTACCTCTTCTCTTTCCAGAATGCACGTGGGATGCATTGGAATCTTTGATGGCTTACATTCTGAGAGGTCAAATTTCTTCAGAAGATCTCTGATGTATTTGCTCTGATGAATGTAAGTTCCCTCTGGAGTTTGATTGATCTGAATTCCTAGAAAGAATTTCAGTTCCCCCATGAGGCTCATCTCAAATTCTGCCTGCATACACTTAGCAAATTTTCTTCCAAGAGAAGGATTAGTAGAACCAAAAATAATATCATCAACATAAATTTGACAGACTAAAATGTCACTCTTAACTGTTTTACAGAATAGAGTAGTGTCCACTTTCCCTCTGGTGAATTCATTTTCAAGCAGAAAGTTACTTAGCCTTTCATACCAAGCTCTGGGAGCTTGTTTCAGACCATACAGTGACTTTTTCAGTTTAAAAACATGTTCTGGATGTTTTGTATTTTCAAAACCTGGGGGTTGGTGAACATAAACTTCTTCTTCTATATAACCATTTAAGAATGCACTTTTGACATCCATCTGATACAGAGTGATGCCTCTATTAACAGCAAATGAAATTAAAAGTCTGATAGATTCTAACCTGGCGACTGGGGCAAAGGTTTCTGTATAGTCTATCCCCTCTTGCTGACTATAACCTTGTGCAACCAGTCGTGCCTTGTTTCTGACGACTTCACCTTGTTCATTAAGCTTGTTTCTGAACACCCATCTTGTTCCAATGACGTTGAATCCTTTTGGTCTAGGAACGAGATCCCATACGTCGTTTCTGGTGAATTGATTCAGCTCTTCTTGCATTGCCAGAATCCAGTCGTTATCCAGAAGTGCTTCATCAATAGAAGAAGGTTCAATCAGAGACACAAGTCCCATAAGAGTTTCTTCAGAGTTTCTGAAGCTTGCTCTTGTTCTGATTGGATCTTCCTTTCTTCCTAGGATAGTCTCTTCTGGGTGATCCAAACTGCTTCTGGGTAATCTCTTCTGAGGTTGATCAGCAGCAGTTGTAGGATTTCTAGCATTGCTTCTTTCAGACGTTGAAGGAGTGTCTGTGTTGAGAGCTTCTGATGACTTGTCTTCAGAACCTGCAAATTCAATTTCTATACCTGCAAAGGTTTCATTCTGCTTTGACTTTTCAGAGTCAAGCTTGTCATCAAAACGAACACTGATTGATTCTTCCACAATCTGTGTTTCTGTATTGTATACTCTGTACCCTCTTGAGCGTTCAGAGTATCCTAACATAATACACTTATGTGCCTTAGAATCAAACTTGTTCAAATAATTCTTAGTATTCAATATAAAGCACGTACATCCAAATGGATGAAAATACGAAATGTTGGGCTTTCTGTTCTTCCACAATTCATATGGAGTCTTTTCCAGAATATGTCTTATTGAGATTCTATTCTGAATGTAGCACGCTGTGTTTATTGCCTCTGCCCAGAAAGTCTTAGCAACGTTTGTCTCGTTGATCATGGTTCTGGCCATTTCTTGCAATGTTCTGTTCTTTCGTTCTACAACTCCATTTTGTTGGGGAGTTCTAGGACAAGAGAAATCATGCAGAATGCCTTTGTCATTAAAGAATGACTTAAAATCTTTATTTTCAAATTCTCCACCATGATCACTTCTGACTTTAACGATTCTAAGATCTTTTTCATTCTGAACTTGGTTACAGAAGGTAACAAACACAGAGTGTGACTCGTCCTTGTGTCTTAAGAACTTTACCCATGTCCATCTGCTATAGTCATCTACGATTACTAACCCATACTTCTTGCCACTGACTGAAGCAGTTTTAACTGGTCCAAATAAGTCAATGTGCAGAAGTTCTAATGGCTTAGAGGTAGAAACAACATTTTTGGATTTAAAAGAAGGTTTTGCAAATTTGCCTTTCTGACATGCTTCACACAGAGCATCTGAATTGAACTTCAAATTTGGAAGTCCTCTGACCAGATTGAGTTTGTTAATCTGAGACATTCTTCTCATACTAACATGCCCCAATCTTCTGTGCCAGATCCACTGCTCGTTGTTAACAGACAGAAGACATTTTACGTTCTGACTCTTTAGTTCAGAAAGTTTGATTTTGTAAATGTTGTTTTTCCTCTTTCCATTAAATAGGATAGTCCCATCTTTCTGACTAACAGCTTTACATGATTTTTGATTAAAGATTATATCATAATCGTTATCACTTAATTGACTTATGGATAACAGGTTATGCATCAATCCATCAACTAGCAGAACATTATTAATAGAGGGAAGATTTCCGTTACCTACAGTTCCAGAGCCAATTATCTTTCCCCTCTGATTGCCTCCAAAGCCAACGTGGCCTCCAGGCTTAAGTTCCAGGCTTTGGAACATATGCCTTCTTCCCGTCATGTGTCGTGAGCAGCCAGAGTCCAGGTACCATGACTGGTGTTTCTGACTTGCTGCTAAAGATATCTGCAACATGTATTATTTTATCCTTAGGTACCCAGATCTTCTTGGGTCCTGATTTGTTAGTTTTACCAAAACTCTGGTTGAATTTTGGTTTCACAGAGTGCTTACTACTAGTATATTTGATGTCATGTGTGTGACCATACACAAAGTGTGAATTTAGAGGAGTGTGTTTAATGGTTAAATCCATGACATTCTTATGTGTAGGAACCTTACCTAGGTATCCTATTCCTTTCCTGCCGTTTCTGCTAACTCCATAGATCATTGAAGCCATTCTGCTTCTATCTATGCTTTTAGCAAGAAACTTCTGGAAACTATGATCATACTCCTTGATGATCTCATCAGCGTTGCTGGGAGTTTTAGAAATTGGTTCCTTCTGAGAGTTTTGTAAAGAGTTTTCTAATTTTGAAATTTTATCTCTCAGCTCAGAGTTTTCCAATTTGAGACTCTCAGACTTATTAGAGTCAGATTCAAGAGTCCTTTTCAGGTCTCTGAATTTAGCTCTAATGTGCTGATAACGTTCCAGAATTTCATTGAGGCTTTCAGCAAGTTCAGCCTTTGTAAAATTAACAGCGAAGTTAGGGAATACCTCTTCTGTGTCTGATTCTGAGTCTGATTCAGAAGCTTCACTGTCATCTGGAATGTTAGCCATGAGCGCTATGTTTGCCCTTTCATCATCTGATTCTGAGTCAGCTTCAGACGAGTCAGAGTCATCCCATGTGGCCATGATACTTTTCTTCTTCTCTCTTCCAAACTTCTTTTTGGGCTTTTCCCTCTGAAGCTTTGGGCAGTCACTCTTGTAGTGTCCTTGCTCATTGCACTCGTAGCAGATGATGTCTTTTGTGTTTGGCTTCTTGCTACCGGAGGAGCCTTCAGATCTTCTGTATCCAGAGGAAGAGTCTGTCCTTCTGTATCTGGAAGAAGACTCGTTCTGATCAGATCTTCTGGGATTCCTGAACTTCCTTTGTCTTTGCTTCCACAGTTGATTTACTCTTCTGGAGAGAAGGGAAAGTTCGTCTTCTTCTGATGAGGATCCATCAGATGTTTCTTTAACTGCCTGCAAAACTTTAGATTCAGATTTTCTGTTAGATTTTAAAGCTAAAGGCTTACCTTGCTTCTGAGGCTCGTCAGCTTCTAGCTCTATCTCATGACTTCTGAGGGAGCTTATAAGTTCCTCCAGAGTGATTTTGTTGAGATCCTTCGCTAGCTTCAGAGCAGTAACCATAGGCCTCCACTGCTTGGGTAAACTTCTGATTATCTTCTTGACATGGTCAGCAGTAGAGTATCCTTTGTCCAGAACTTTGAGACCAGCTACCAGAATCTGGAATCTAGAGAACATAGTTTCAATGGATTCAGATTCTTCCATTTTAAACGCCTCATACTTCTGAATGAGCGCCAGAGCTTTTGTTTCTTTGACTTGAACGTTGCCCTCATGCGTCATTCTGAGAGAATCAAAGATGTTCTTAGCTGTGTCTCTGTTGGAGATCTTTTCATACTCAGTATAGGAGATGGCACTGAGGAGGATGGTTCTGGCCTTATGGTGATTCTTGAAATCACGCTTTTGTTGATCAGTCATTGATTTTCTTTCAATCTTCTGACCAGTTGCATTCACAGGGTGCGTGTATCCATCTGTCACCATATCCCACAGATCAGCATCATGTGCTAGAAAGAAGCTTTCAATTCTGTCTTTCCAGTAATCAAAGTTTTCTCCATCAAAAACTGGAGGTTTGCCGTTGAATCTGTCTCTATCCTCATTGTTGTCATTGCTGAAATGAGAGTTGTTTCCTGCCATTGTGTTTTTCTGACGCTGGATCTTGTACTGACACGGTTAGGTGTTTTAGCTCAGAACCAGGCGCTCTGATGCCAATTGAAGGGGTGAAAAACACAAGAAGGGGGGGTTGAATTGTAAAACTGGAATCTTAAAGCAATTGACAAGATATTTTTATCCTAGTTCGTTTGATCTCAAACTACTCCAGTCCACCCGTCAAGGTGATTTCGCCTCTCTCCAACGAGGTCTTAATTCACTATATTCAACTGAATACAAATCTGCTTTAACAACTGCTAAAGCCTTCTTGATTCAAACCACAATCCGGTTTGTCAAGGCAACACTTTCTTACAAAGGTATAAAACAAATGTGTGTGAATGTTTTCTACAAAACTATATCACAATTGTGATGTATACACAAATTAAGCTTAGAAACTTAGATTGCTAAACACTAATGGAGTATCAGAGTTTGTTGGTTTAGCAAAACTGGTAGATGAAGATTATTGTTCAGCTTTGTGCGTGTAGAGAATTTGGAAGCATTAGCCATTATAATCTTCGAAGCCTTGTTTATATAGCACTTGAGAAGATGAACGTTGAATGCAAATATTCTTGATTCAATGCTAATAACAAGCTTTCCTTTTTGAGCAGATCTTGTCTAGAATGATGCCGTTGGAATTAATTAGCGTTCAATGCACAGTACCGTTGCTTCTTCAATGCACGTTCTGGCTTGGCTCATTCTGATTCTGCTTCGCTGCTGATGAACTATTTGATTCTGTATCAGAGTGTTTTATGCGCAGTTCTGTTCATCAAGCTTCAGCATGTACGTGAGTTGATCATCTGATCTTCACGTTCTGATTCAGCAACTTCTGATGCTGGAGTATCAAATCAAGTTCTGATGCTGAAGGAGTGATCTTGCTTATTTTAATCAACGTATCTGCAAGTCAGAGCATGGTAATTTTAGGCAGCATATAGTTCAAACATGAAACATATAAATACTATATCTTTTCACTTTGTTATCATCAAAACTTAAATATAGGGTACTAGATTCAAACATTGTTCTAACAAAGTTTTTGTTGGAGAAGGCTCAAGAGTCTTGGAAAACTTTTGATCTATAAGCCTTTAAGGAAATTTTGGCTCTTATCGTCTATGGGTTGGTACTATTTCCCAATCCTGACCAACTTATAGATATAAATGCGATCAAAGTTTTCATATCTCATAATCTGGTGCCTACATTGCTTGGAGACATATTACATTCTCTTCACTCTCGCACTTCGAAGAAAAGAGGGACTTTGATGTGTTGCACTTCTCTTTTGGCTAGGTGGTTTATTTCGCACCTACCTCGATCCATGGTGAAAAATGAACAAGGTATGAGGTAGTCTAAAAGATTGATGTCACTTTCACATGCTGATATCCGTTGGTATTATCGCTCTTTGGAAGACATTACCAACATTGATCACTATAGGGAATTCCCTAATGTCCCTCTACTTGGCATTAGGGGAGGCATTACTTACAACCCTTGTTTAGCTTTGCGACAATTTGGATACGCTAGGAGAGATGGACCTCATAAGGTACTCATCCAAGGAATTGTGTTTGAATACGAAAGCGATACCCAAGGTTACCGTCAAATATTTATACGAGCTTGGGGTATGGTTAACAAAGTTGATAGCAAGACGTTGGGGCGTAAGAATTCCATTCCTTTGGAACCTTATCTTAAATGGGTGCAGGCTCATGCTCAAAATCTTAAGATGCCTTATGAAGCCGTCTTACCTGTTATCATGGAGCCAGTAGTTGAGGGAGACGTTCCACATACTATCCTCTATCCTGATATGCCTACTTCTCTTGAAGATTTGCAAAACGCTTGCATTCAGTTAAGAGGAGAGCGAGACACCTTTGAAGCTAAGTTCTATGAGGGCGAGAAGAAGATATTAGAGCTTACAAGGGAGCTTCATGAAGAAAGGATTTTAAACACTTACATTGTGCCAAGGAGGATGCGCACAACTTTTCTGTCTTAGGAGTTTACCTTATGCTTATTTCTATTGTTGTAAGCCCAACAGGCGTGTTTGTATTCAAATCAGAATTCTTTAATGCAAGTTAACGTTTGTTCACTCTTTGTCTATACAAATTTAAATTCTTTAAATCCTTGAAATCATTTGCATATACATATTCATGCATCATATCATAATCAAGCTTTTCACAACAGGTTTCCTCATCTTTCTACTGTTTATTTCAGTAAGGATGGATCTCGAACAAACAGTGAAGGACTTGCAAGCTCAGAACATTCAGTTCCAAGTCACCTTGATGACCTCGGCCAAAGGTCAGAAAGAGCTAATGACAACATTGACAACCAAAAAGAAGAAAAAGAAGGCCCTCATCAACATGGGGAAGAGATTCAAAGAACCAATTCGCCAAGTGCAAGTAATCGAAGACTCATCTGAGGAGGATGAGAACCAAGAAGAAGAGGCAAGAAGCACCCATGCTGAGGGTGTGAATGATCAAGCTTCTGAAGATGAGGATCACTTTGATGAACAATACCCACCTGCTGGTGAGGAAAAGTACAAAGAATTGGAGGATAGGCTAAAGGCAGTTGAAATTCAAGCTGTGCCTGGCTTGGATTTTAGTGATTTGGGCCTAGTTCCTGGGGTCGTCATTCCTTATAAGGTCAAGACACCAGTCTTCGCCAAGTATGATAGGGCCTCCTGTCCCAAACTACATCTAAGATATTATGTGCACAAAATACAACCACACACTGCTGACAGAAAATTGTGGATTCACTTTTTCCAAGAGAGTCTAGTTGGAACTCAGTTAGAGTGGTTTTATCAATTAGAAGGTTCTCGCGTCCATATGTGGGAGGATTTGGCCACTTCCTTCTATCACCAGTATCAATACAACATCGACTTGGCACCAACGAGAGTTCAGCTTCAGAATATGACCATGGGAAGTGACGAAGGATTTAAAGTATATGCTCAAAAGTGGAGGGACCTTGCCAGTAGGGTCCAGCCACCTTTGACTGAAATAGAGCTAGTTGATATGTTTATGGGTACGTTAACTGGTCCATTCTTCAACCTGTTAATTGGAAGTTCTTCATCTGAATTTACCAAGTTGATTTTAACTGGTGAAAGGATTGAAAGCAGTATTAGAAGCGGAAAAATTCCTATGACATCTGGTTCCACATACAACTCCGTCAAAAGGCCCTTCACTGGAAAAAAGGAAACAAATGATGTGTATGGGGCAAGAGCCCATACCAAGAAGGATAATCATTCATCTGTAAACACTGTATTAATTTCCAACCCTCAACCTACTCAAAGGCAACCCTCCAACAATCGGAGACCTGAAGTTCCTCGACGACAATTTACAAGAATAAGCATGTCATTATCACAAGCCTTACAACATCTGCTAAAGGCCAATTTGGTGACTCTGCGTAATCCATCATCCAACCCTGATGTTTACTCACCTAATTACAACCCGAATGAGAAATGCGCATACCATTCTAACAGCCCCGGCCATGAGACCGGTCAGTGCTGGGCATTGAAGAACAAAATTCAAGATTTGATATAAAACAAGACAATTGAGTTTGATCCACCCGCTACTCCAAACGTGATAACCGCGCCAATGCCAAAACATGGCAAAGGGGTTAATGCCATTGATGATGTTACTTTTATCGCCTCTGTAGAATATTTAACAACTCCCTTGACCATTGTGAAAGCTAATTTGCTAAAAGTCAGTGTGTTTCCTGGATGTTCCACAAAGTGTGCCTGTTGTGATCAACGAGAAAATGGATGCGAGCTACTGAAGAAAGGTGTGCAACGCCTGATAAATAGTCACAAGATTCTATTCGAAAAGATTCCCACCATAAAAAATTCAATCGACAAAGCTGAATATTTGGCTATCATAATAATTTCAAACAAACCTCTTAGGATCTCATCCAAAGGTCCTATCAGGATTTCGAACGAACTGATCATTTCTCCTCTTATAATCACTGCTGTCGGACCTGTTCCATACACCTCTGATAAAGCGGTACCATGTAATTACGGTGCCGAGGTTTATTACCATGGGATACAACAAGATTCTTGGATTGATGATAATGAAGCTGGTGTTACTAATATTACTGGTTCCAGTAAAGTCACAAGAACAAGAAGGGTCTTTTCCCATGTTATCTCACCACCAATCACTACCACAGTTCCAGTCTGCATAACCAATGGCAATTCTGGTGCCAGTACTAAAGGGAAAGGGAAAGAAGGTGAGCCTGCTAGGGAAGAGGCACCTGCTAAAAAGTTTGTTATGGAAGAACCATCCACTCAAGAGATGGAGGAGATTCTGAAGATCATCAAGAAAAGCGACTTCAAAATAGTAGAGCAGTTGGGGAAAACCCCTTATAAAATATCAATGTTGTCCTTATTGCTATGTTCGAACGCCCATGCACAAGCTTTGATTAAGTTTTTGAAAAAGGCTCATGTGCCTCAAGAAACCACAGCCGATTAATTTGAGAACTGCGTAGCAAGTCTGACAACTGACAATGGTCTGGGGTTCTCTGATGCAGATTTAACTCCCATGGGAAAGAATCACAATAAAGCCTTGCATGTTTCTGTTGAATGTAAGGGGACCACTCTGGAACATGTTTTGGTTGACACGGGCTCATCTTTAAATGTGTTACCTAAAGGCGCTTTAGATCGGCTAGACTGTGAAGGTTTGGTTTTGAAGCCAAGTGATATTGTTGTGAGGGCATTTGATGGGTCGAGCAGGATGGTTCATGGAGAGGTGGATCTCCCAATTAAGGTTGGTTCACAAATTTTCAACTCCACATTTTATATAATGGACATACGGCCTGCGTATTCTTGCTTGCTTGGGCGCCCATGGATCCATGGGGAAGGTGCGGTCACTTCTACTCTCCACCAGAAGTTAAAATATCTGGTTCAAGGGAAGGTTATCACTGTTTGCAGCGAGGAAGAATTTATGGTAAGCCATCTCAATTCTTTCATATACGTAGAAATGGATGGCGAATTCATAGAAACTCCTTGCCAGACGTTTGAATTTGTAGCCGCCACCAAAATCTCCTCCGAAACTCCAAGACCTGATAAAGTTATTCCCAAGATGGTTTCTCTTAAGGATGCCCGTGTTGTGGTAGAAGAAGGAAACAATGTGATGTGGGGTCAACTCCTCGACATCCCATTTAAGGCAGACAAGTTTGGGTTAGGTTTCACCTCTCAAGTTCAGAAAGAAGTTAGAAGTGCTCATGCTGGAAAGCCGCCTCTCCACCTCAAAAATCATGAAGTGAACGCTATAGAAGACTCCGATGATGAGTGTGCTTTTGAAGACTGGATCTACCCAACAACCGAAGGGAAGCTCAACAATTGGCATACAAAGGATTTCACTCATGTTTCTTTCATTGAGGAGTAATTATTGTTTACTTTTTCTATCAATTCAAGAACTCTATGTCTGTAATATTATTTCCAAACAACGACTTCTAAGCCATGTGCCTTGCCCAGGGAACTTTGGTCCATTTGTTAAGGGTTTTTCTCATGTTTCATCTATCATATGATCATTTAATATAAACCATTGGACCTCTTTGCATTCAAATTTTATGTTCATTGTCTTTCATTTCCTTTATTACTTTTTTCAATAGCCATGTATATTACATGCGCACACACACACACACACACATTTGCAGATCATCATCCGCTCTGGATCTTATTATCAATAACTCTACTATTGCCAAGTATGATTTCGAACATCCAATTCACCAAGCCGAAGACGAAGGCGGGGAAGATTGTGAAATACCAGGGGAACTAGCCAGACTTTTAATACAAGAAGAGAAAGCTATCCAACCTTATGAAGAGCCAATTGAAGTCATTAACTTAGGTACTGAGACAGACAGGAGAGAGATCAAGATAGGCACCAACCTAGAAGACAGTGTCAAAAGAAGATTGGTTTAGATGCTACATGACTACGTGGAAGTATTTGCTTAGTCATATGAAGATATGCCAGGGTTGGATACTGATATTGTGGTTCATCGTCTGCCTACGAAGGAAGACTGCCCTCCTGTTAAACAAAAGGTTCATTGGATGCGGTCGGATATGTCTGAGAAGATAAAGGCTGAGGTAATGAAGCAGTTCGATGCAGGTTTTCTGGATGTCACCTCTTATCCTCAATGGGTTGTAAATTTGGTTCCTGTGCCAAAGAAATATGGAAATTTTTGCATGTGTGTAGATTATAGGGATCTGAATAGGGCAAGCCCCAAGGATGACTTCCCTCTACCTCATATTGATGTTTTGGTTGATAATACCGCTCAACACAAGGTCTTCTCCTTTATGGATGGATTTTCTGGCTATAACCAAATAAAGATGGCTCCCGAAGACATGGAGAAGACAACTTTTGTTATCCAATGGGGCACCTTTTGCTACAAAGTCATGTCGTTTAGATTGAAGAATGCAGGGGAAACATATCAAAGAGCTATGGTAGCTTTGTTTCATGATATGATCCATTATGAAATAGAGGTCTATGTGGATGATATGATTTCAAGGTCTCAAACTGAAGAAAAACATCTCGATCACTTGCAAAAGCTTTTTGAGAGGTTGAAGAAATACAAGTTGAGATTGAACCCTAATAAGTGTACATTCGGAGTAAGATCTGGGAGGCTCCTAGGTTTTATCGTCAGTGATAAAGGCATCGAAGTTGATCCTTCCAAAGTAAAAGTCATTTAAGAAATGCCTGTTCCTCGTTCTGAAAAGGAGGTTAGAGGATTCCTGGGTCGCCTTAACTACATCGCCCGTTTCATATCCCACTTGACCGCTACTTGTGAACCGATCTTTAAACTCTTGAAGAAAGACCAAGTAATCAAGTGGAATGACGATTGTCAAGTTTCCTTCGATAAAATCAAAGCGTATTTGCAAGAACCTCCTATTTTGATGCCTCCAGTGGAAGGAATACCATTGATCATGTATTTGACGGTACTAGAGAACTCTATGGGGTGTGTATTGGGTTAGCATGATGAGTCTAGCCGAAAAGAGCACGCAATTTACTACCTAAGCAAAAAATTTACCGACTGTGAAACCAGATATTCACTGCTCGAGAAAACTTGTTGTGCTTTAGCGTGGGCTGCTCGCCGGCTAGGCAGTATATGCTGACTCACACTATTCTGTTGATTTCTAAGATGGACCCTATCAAATACATCTTTGAGAAACCAGCCCTATCTGGAAGAATAGCTAAGTGGCAAATGATTCTGACCGAATACGGTATTCAATACACAATACAAAAGGCCATCAAAGGAAGCATATTGGCAGATCATTTGGCTCACCAGGGTGTTGATGATTATCAATCTATGACTTTCGACTTCCCGGATGAAGACATTATGTTGGTGACCGACTATGCAAAACCTGGACCGTATGACGAACCTAAACCAGGATCCCGATGGACCATGGCTTTTGATGGGGCTTCCAACGCTCTGGGAAATGGAATAGGTGCTGTAATTATCTCTCCTGAGGGTTTCCATACTCCCTTCACAGCCATATTATGCTTTGATTGTATGAATAACATGGCAGAATACGAAGCATGCATCCTGGGATTGAAAGCTGCCATTGATTTGAGAATCAAGCACTTGATTATTTTTGGAGACTCTGCTTTAGTAATTAGCCAAGTAAAGGGGGAATTGGACACTAAGCATCCTAACCTCATTCCTTACAAGGAGCTTGTGTTGACTCTGATACCATACTTCGAAGAGATCAATTTTGAGCATTTTCCTAGAGAAGAGAATCAATTGGCTGATGCTTTGGCCACTATGTCTTCTATGTTCAAAGTCAGGTGGGACAATGAAGCTCCCATGATTATGATTGAGATATTTGATGAACCTGCACATTGAAATGAGCTCGACACCGACAAAGAAAAACCATGGTATCATGAGGTGAGGAGGTATCTTGAGGTACAAGAATATCCCCAGGGGGCTTCCGTCAATGATAAAAAGTTCTTGCAAAGATTTTTGGCTAAATTATTTCTAAGCAACGGAATTCTATACAAATGCAACCACGATTCTACTCTACTCCGATGTGTGGACAAGAAGGAGTCAGAGGAAATTATGGAAGATATGCATAATGGCCTCTTTGGGACCCATTCCAGTGGACATACTATGGCCAAGAAAATCCTAAGAGCTGATTATTATTGGTCTACCTTGGAAACCGATTGCCATCAACACTCTAAGACTTTCCACAAGTGCCAAATCTACGCTGACAAGGTCCATGTACCTCCTATTCCTCTCAATGTCATGACTGCTCCGTGGCCATTCGCAATGTGGGGCATTGATATGATCGGGGAAATTAAACCAACCGCTTCCAACGGACACCATTTCATCCTTGTTGCCATAGACTATTTTACCAAATGGGTCGAAGCTGCCTCCTATGCCTCGGTAACAAAGAATGTGGTAGTCAGGTTTATCAAACATAACCTCATCTGCCGTTATGATATTCCTGAAAGGATCGTTACAGACAATGGGACTAACCTCAACAATGCTATGATTACTGAGCTTTGCACTCTGTTCAAAATCAAGCATCACAATTCTTCTCCGTATAGACCCAAGATGAACGGTGCAGTGGAAGCTTCCAACAAAAATATCAAGAAGATTGTGCAAAAGATGGTGGTAACATACAAAGACTGGCATGAGATCTTACCGTTTTCCCTCCTCGGCTACCGCACTTCGGCTCGAACATCAACTGGGGCAACTCCTTTCTCTCTGGTTTATAGCATGGAAGTTGTCTTAACCATAGAGGTTCAGATTCCTTCCCTAAGGATCATAAAAGAAGCTGACTTGGGTGAAGATGAGTGGATTCAAATGAGGTTGGATCAGTTGAATTTGATTGACGAGAAAAGACTGACTGCTATCTGTCATGGTCAAGCGTATCAAAAACGTATGATCAAGGCATTCAACAAAAAGATTAAGCCTATGGTATACCAAATTGGGGACCTGGTGATAAAGCGCATCATTTTACCGTAAGGCGATCCTAGGGGAAAGTGGACTCCTACTTACGAAGGACCATTTGTCATAAAGAAAGTTTTCTCTGGTGGAGCCATGATGCTGACTACCATGGATGGCGAATATTTCCCGTAAACACGGACATAGTCAAAAAATACTACGCATAAAGTGACCCTCTAGGTTGACATACCTAGGCAAAATAAGGGCATCCCGGCGAACCAAAAGGTTCGGGCAAAAATTAGGGATATATGAAAAAGATTGTACACCCAGCAAGTCGAAAACCCGAAAGGGAAGCTTGGACAAAAAAGGGTATCCTGGTGGGCTGAAAACCCGAAAGGGCGGTCCAGGCAAAAATTAAGGATTAAAAGCGTATAACTATGTCCCGTCGAATCTTTACAAATCAACTTTGTCACCAAAGTTCAAATTCGTTTGATCCAAGATCAGTCTAATCAACTTCTATCAACGGAAAGGGATGATATTTGAAGACATAGGGGCGATAGTAGGGTTAGAGTTTAATAAAATCACTTCCACATAGCTATCATCTTTGTCTTCACTTTGTATTATTTCCATTCTTTTGGAAATTTCCTCTTACTAGGATCCCTGTCTCTTTGTATAAAATCCTATTCATGGGCAAAATATCAATGCAAATATCTTTTAAAGTGAAAACTTTTGTTTTCCCTGTTTTAAATGCAAAATGGTCCAATGACTAAAATTGAATGAACATATGCATATAAACATGATTAAATTTTCAACGAATGTGACGGACATTTGAAATATCCTCACAAAGTTACTTCTCCAAGTTACTGAAGCCTGGACCCGACCAGATACTAGTTCAACCTCTCAAGATTACTGAAACCTGGACTCGACCGGATAACAGTTAATCTCATCTTTAAGTTACTAAATCCTGGACCCGACCATATATTAGTTTAACTTCTTCAAAATCGCTTAAACTTGGACCCGACCAGTAGACAACCCAAGTTACTGAAACTTGGACCCGACCGGATAACAGTTACTCTCATCTTTAAGTTACTAAAGCCTGGACCCGACCAGATGTTAGTTTAACTTCTTCGCATGGCTGAAACCTGGACCCGACCAGATGTTAGTTTAACTTCTTCGCATGGCTGAAACCTGGACCCGACCAGATAACAGTTTCTGAAGCCTGGACCCGACCAATAAACAGTTTGAGATACTGAAGCCTGGACCCGATCGGATAATAGTTTGATCTCTTCAATTACTGAAACCTGGACCCGACCAGACAACAGTAAACCTCAATTTCAAGTGATTAGAGCTTGGACCCGACCAGATAATAATTTAAACACTAGTAAAACTCCTCTTCCCCAGTAGAATTTTCTACAATCCCCAGTAAGTTACTGCAAAGCCTGGAACCCAACCAGATAATAATTAACTTCCTTATCCCCAGCAAGTTGGTGTGAAACTTGGAATCCGACCAGACAACAACTAACTTTTAAAGATAATTTCCCAATAGAGCAACGGACAACTAAAATTCCTAAACTCTTCCCCCCAAGCAGAGATCAACTCTCACCATAGAGTTTTCTTCTCAAGCAAAATCAACATTCCCCAGCGAAATTCTCCTCAAAATCAATATTCCCCAGCGAAAGCATTCTGTTAACAAAACTTGAAGGCATGCATATTCTTCATCTCCAACCACAACCCGGGATTCAGCTTCCCAAAGAACTTCTCAGCCGTAGTCAGGGATTGGTTTTCCCGGATAAACATGCATCCCACATTCATATATCATAACATACATACGAGATACATTTAGCATGATTTCATTCATCTTGAAACATCATGCATACATTTGCATTTTAACTAACCCCTTCTCCCACAGGTAAAACACCAGGTTTTAGTATAAATCGACCGAATATTTATAATGATATTTTTCCAGTGTTTACCATCATCCCTCCAAATGGCATCTAAAAGCCCATTCCCATTTCATCTTCAAGTGCAACTTTCTGGGCACTCTAGTGTTCAATCATCTTCTACCTTCAGGTCACAAATGGCGGATCCGCCAATCTAACTCTTCAGGTTTAAGAAGATTGAACAGGGGCAGCTGTTGTACCCCAAAATTTACCCTCTCATTCCTCAAGGGTTCTCTCACAAGATCTTCTACAACGCCAAGTTTGCAGCACTGATACATCAATTTAGGCTTGAATTTGGCACAAGGGCAAAATGGTCAATTGCATATTAGAAAATCAAACTTTGACTTTTTGGTCAACATTACATTCTAAAGATCAGATTTAATCAAGACATGCAAGAATATCAAGCTTGATCATCAAGAAAGTTAAGAAAGTCAAAAGTCAACTTGAAAAGTCAAGATTTCCAAGACTTAGAAATTTTCTAAGTATTTTTATACATGATAATTTCATCACTTCATGCCATTCTTTCATCATGATGCAAGTTGATTCAAAAGAAACTTTCAACATGAAAGTTGTAGATTTCCATGATATCTACAACATTTCTTTACACAACTTCTCCTAAATATGATTAGATCTCAAGTTACAAATTCATGAAGTCATGACATTTTCATTTAACACTTAGAGAATTTTCAACAGATTTTGTTCAGGATTTTATCCCGACTTCTTGGCATTTTTTTCACATAGTTCTAAGATGATTTTGACAAAATGGCCAACATGAAAGTTATAGAGGTTGTTTCAAGCTTTCCAAAACATCCAAGAGCATGAATTTATCATATTTGAGCTAGGAGATTGAAGGAAATGAAGTTGAGCATCCATCCTTGAATTGCAAGTCATTCTATTGAAGAACACATAATAAAACCCTTATGCTATGCTGCATAATATTATGTTGCAGACCTTCTTGCTTGCAAATCTCTACATAATTTAATGTTTACACAAGAGCTTGAGCTATTACCCAAGTTTTTAAACCATTGTCCAAAAGATCTTTCCATTTATGGCATAAAGGCACCATTGCTATTCTTGAAAAGCAAGCTTTTTGTACAAAGTTTGTCTTGAGCCCATACCTTGCTTGTTGCTGATTATACTCCACCATAAATCATGGGAAGTAGCTCCACTATACCAGCAACTTTGGTACTTCACCTTGGGACTATGGAGTACTTGACATAGTTTGATTGTTGTAATCCAACCAAAGCATAACATGCTGTCTTATAAACCTAATCAGATCATATGCACAAACCCTTTGCCTATAAATAGAAGAAGCATTTGCAAGAGAAAGGGGTTGAAAAAGGTTAGAAAAATAGATAGAAAAGCCAGAAGTATTGTTGTAAACTAGCTATCAAAAAACCATAACAGTCCACAAAACTTCCACTCTTGAGTTTTAAAGTCCAAACCTTTGAACCTCTCATACCTTGCAAATTCAGTCCAACCATTTAAACACCTCACATACATCACCTAGAAATTTTCTAAACTCAAGAACAAGCTTCTGCAACACCTCTGATTTCTCTTCCAAAGTTCGAGAACAGTCAGAACAACAACTCAAACTCAGAACATAAGATCTAGCTCCAAGGTAAGTTTCTTAACTTTAGTTCTTCATTTCAAGCATCATTAGTAATTCATTTTTTGAAACAAAGTGTAGTAACCATTGTCCTTGAAGCTAACCTTTTGTTTATATTCCACTCTTTTCATTATGTGTTGAAAACTAACCCAGGTATGCAGCAAAACAAAGTTGAAGTAGAAAAATGACAGCATGAGTCGACACATATCCTTATGAGTCAATACATACTGCTTTACAGGACCAAAACAGAAGAAAAAACAATGTATGAGTCGACACAAAGCATGTATGAGTCGACACATGCAGTGTATGAGTCGACACATGGCCTTATGAGTCGATACATACTGCTTTACAGGCCTAAAACAGAAGAAACAATAGTGTATGAGTCGATGCAAAGCACATATGAGTCAAGACATGCAGTGTATGAGTCGACACATACCATTATGTATCGACTCATACTGAGTTGACTTGGCAATACATGGGCAAGGAAAGTTATGTGTCGATGCATGTGAGCTTGTGTCAACACATAATAGTTCAAGATGCATTTTTCCTTCTTTTTACACTGTTTTTATGTTTCCTTCATGGTTATTCGATATGGTTGTAATATTTAAGTTCCTACTTCATTCCCATTTGTAAATTGTACCCTCATCCCCCAAACGATGTAATAGTGTGGGACCTTATTTTCCGTAATTTAACGCTTTCAAATACAAATGTTAGTAACTAGGGTGTGTATGGCAAGATAAAATCAACAAGTAGATAGCCCTAATCAAAGATTAAATGCATGCAAATCAAACACATTATTCACACATGCACCCTTAGGGTTAACTCCACTTGTTGCCTAAAAAATGGCCATGTTACGCATGTGGGATGTTTTAGCACAAACAAAATATAAGATCATAGTCCCTCAATGACGCTATCAAAGTTGCCTTTCGAAATGATCTTAGTCCCTAAAGAAAAAATGCTAAGTCATCTCACAACATTGCTATCATGGTCATACGATGACCCAACGCCCGTCCCTTCACATCCAACGATGGGGCTTCTTATCAAATCAATGGTAAGATAGCAACATCTAAAGCAGGAGGAAAAGCATATCTAAGACATTTTGAGTAGGTAGGTTCTCTCTTAGTTACTCGCTTGCTCACAACAAAAACATTTTATGCACCAACACTTCCATTTGAAACATTTTCAAAAGATAACACTTTGTACGCGTTCTTATAGAAACGAGAACCATTAAAAAGGAAACCCTTTTGAAAATCACTTCCAAAAAACACATTTGACAAACACCCCTTTGAACTATTTTCCAAACAAACACTTTGTACGCATTCTTATAGAGACGAGAACCGTTACAAAGACATTTTCAATATACTTTCAAAAACACACACCACAAGCACATTCAAACAAAAGCAAGTGATCTAGCTAGTAACTAATAGCCCATGGAAAACCATGGATGAAAAGTTTGCTAATATCTTCCCTTTTCATAATCTACCCCCCGGACTCAAGAAAACATCTCGAAAGGTCTTTCCTGTGTTTTTTCACCTTTCCTTATTGGATAAAAGAAAAGTCGGTGGTGACTCTTGCTAAACCACAACATTTACGATCAAACGCAAAACACCTCAGGTCAGTTCTCCCACTGTATCACACTATGGAACCAGGAAATCAGACCAGATGTTAGTCAACTTTATCCTCCCCAGACGAGTCAGAAGGTTATCCATCTCTTATATTCCCAGTCAGGGTATAAACTGCCTAGTAGAACAATGAACATCCAATGTTCTTAAACTCTTCTCCCCAAGAAAGAATTAACACGATCCAACAGAGTTTCCTCAAGCAAAGAGAAAAAATCGATGTTCCCCGGTGGAGTTTCCTCGAACAAGAAAGCAGGGATCCCTAGTGGAAACAATTCTTAGAAGATCGAATATACACATACTCTTCATCCCCAACAACAGTCAGGGATTTATTTTCCCCAGACAAAGACGCTCGGGTTTATAAATTCACCTTAATAACATTTCACATTCATACATCGTTTACAAACGACATAGCATATGCATACAAAACACATATAGCACAATCTCGTTTATTTGGAGAGCATCATTATGCAATACAATACCTACATCATGCCATTGCATAAAACTAACTTTGTCTTTTCAGGTTAGTTCCCGAACAGATAGAGATTGTCAACAGTTTATCATCTTCCAGATACGGTTTAAATACGCTCTAGATACGAATGTCATTCTGATACTCATTCTAGATCATCTTTCAGATACAGTTCAAATACGCTCCAAATACGGATGTCATTCTGATACTCATTCAGTACATCTTTCAAATACGGTTCAGATACGGTCCAAATATGGATGTCATTCTGATACTCATTCAGTACATCTTTCATATACAGTTCATATACACTCCAAATACGGATTTCATTCTGATACTCATTCAGTATATCTTTCAAATACGGTTCAAATATGATCTAGATATGGATGTCATTATGATACTCATTCAGTACGTCTTTCATATACAGTTCAGATACACTCCATATACGGATGTTGTTCTGATACTCATTCAGTACATCTTTCAGATACAGTTCAGATATGCTCCAAATACGGATGCCATTCTGATACTCATTTAGTGCATCTTTCAGATACAGTTCAGATACGCTCCAAATACGGATGTCATTCTGATACTCATTCATTACATCTTTCAGATACAGTTCATATACGCTCCAAATACGGATGTCATTCTGATACTCATTCAGTACATCTTTCAAATACAGTTCAGATACGCTCCAAATATGGATGTCATTCTAATACTCATTCAATACATCTTTCAGTTCAGATACAATCAAGATATAGATTCATTCTGATACTCATACTCAATATATCTCCAGATACAATCACGACATAGATTCATTATGGCACTCCCTAACACATTTGCTAGATACAATCAGACACAAACTCATTCTAGTATACTTCTCATACGAAGTCAGATATAGAGACCTCTTCTGGCTTAGATAAAATAAACCGTAGATTTATTCTGATACTTTTTCCAGTTTGGAGTCAAAATTTACTTTGGATGGAATCTATAAACCCATCTCTGACGAATATCAGTCATCTTCTCCAAATGGCATCTATAACCCCATTCCTGATATCATCAACTAACAACATTACTTCATGCACAGGCGAGTGCAAATTTCTGGGCACTCTAGTGTTCAATCATCTTCCACCTTCAAATTACGAATGGAAGACAGGACAATCTAACTCTTCAGGTTTAAGAAGATTTAACAGGGGAATCTATTGTACCCAAAAATTTCCCCTCTCATTTTATTCAAGACATACTCATAGAGGTCCCCAAATGCTCAAGGTTGACTAAGAATTGACCAGAAAAATTCTCCTCCTAAACAATAGATCTCCAACTAGGGTTTCATTTTTCATAAATAAGTTTGGGTTTCAAAGGCCTAAAGTTATTTCCATGGTCCCTAATATGTCCCCAAGAATTCTCATGCCAATTTTCATGCCTTGCATTACAAGTTTGCTCATTCAATTAGTCAGATGACTGGAAATCAACTGTATTTGGTCAAAAGTCAACTATGGCCAATATACAATCAAACTTCAAGATTTTTGGTAAACATAAACATTTTGAAGTAATATTCATCATTTGATCAATGGTTGATCATGATTCCTCAAGGAATGGTCTTAAATCATCAAGAATCAAAAATTGCTAAATTAGGGTTTCTATAGTTGAAGTCAACTGAACTTTGATTAGGAATAACTTTCACATGCTTCATAAACTTTTCCCCAAACAAATCCCATTTTGGATAAAATTCAATTCCATACAACTTTTCTTTTATTATCAAGTCCAAAAGATGCATCATTTGAAAGATATGATCTCATACATTACAAGTCATTTTTTCAGAAAGTCAACAAAAGACACTTTTTATCAAGGCAACTTACTTCAAGATAATATCTCCAAATGCAAATATTATTAAAATAGAAAGTGTAGGGTACATCTTGGGCTTTCCAAAAAGTCCAAGATCATCTTAAAAAGATGAAATTTGAGCAAGTTATGAAGTGCATAAGTTGGGTAATTTTCAAGAAAATGCATGAAATCTCAATTGAGCAAATATGTGATTTTAAGTTATTGGGCCTAACATTTTGGAGTTCAAAAATACTCATGATATGTCCAAGGAACTCTAAATCTATCCATGCATTATTTCGATTTTTATTTTTATTTATTTGAATTTTTATTCATTTAAATATGAATTAAATTAAATTAAATAAAAAAACTAATGGGTTAGTGCATATGGGTTTGGCTTGATCCATCATAAAGCCCAATAATTCGTTCAAGATAGATAGAAAGTGTTTAGGTTCATGCAAAATTTGAAAAGGGCAAGAATCAAACAAAAATGACAAGGGATCATGAAGTTTGAAAACTTTTTCAAATTTTAATTTTTTGTTTTAAGACCATGATTAATGGATTGATTCTTACCATGATGGTTTACACTCCTCTCTTCCCTCTATAAATACATGACATTGCAAGCAAGAAAGGACACACCAAACTGCCTAGAGAAGTTGTCAATATTTTCACAAAATTCTCAAGAATTGCAAAATTCAAAACTTAAACTTCTCGCCCATATTCATCAAAACCAAGCCTCGCATCGTGTTTCTGAAGCTCCAAGGATCTCATTTATATCCTTCTTATAGATTGAAGCATATTAGAATACGCCTACGAGGTTTCTCTGGTTGGGTAAGTTTCTCAATCTCAAAATTTTTAATTCTCACGTTATAAATTGTTTTTAAACACTCATACATGTTCACACTGACGCTTGGATTGTGTTAGAACCATTGCCTTTGAGTTTTGATGCAGGAATCCAGTTCTACCATTGTTAGGGCTCATGAACTTTTGAGTTTCAGATCCAACACTACGAGCCATTTCAGACCAAACCAGTACCATGGTTGGATTCGTAGCATATGTCTCATTTATTATTATTTTTAGCTTTATTTCATTTTCATTTGTCTCTTTTATTTCAATAATTTTTTTCCTATTAATAAATCATAAAAGACATCATAAAATCAAACAAACCAAAAATAATTAGACTTAGATTTTCATTAATTAAATTAATTTTAATTAGTTATTTTAATCACCTTTCTTTTTTTAATTAATTAATCAATTAGAATTAGGATTAATTTAATTTTAAATCTTTTTTTTAATAATAATAAAAAAATAAAAAAATATTAGATTGTCTTATATAGTTAATTTTTAATCAATGTTCATTTTCTTCTATTAATTTAAATTAGATTTAGCTTTTTAATTTTCAATTTAAATATTTTCTTAAAAAATAAACAAAACAAAAACAACAAAAATTGTCTTAATTTGCTTAGAACTTTTTTGAGTTTTTAGACGTTCTTTCTTAATCTTTGTGCGTTCTTTATTTTCCACATTATTACTTTTGAAATATTGTATCTGCCCATGGTTTGTAATAGTTTAAAATTAGGATTTCTTTACTGCTCTTACCCCCAGTTTTGGACTTATAATTTCCCCCTCCCCGAAGCCATGTAATAGTTAGTTTAAATTCCGCACTTTAAATTTTCTGCACTTGTATATATATTGAATTGTTAGATGTATGACTAATAGGATTGCATGACAAGAATTAAAAGTAAACGTTAGCAAACTTAAACATCAAAGAGAAATAACTAAAACACAACACACCCGTACATATGCATCTCTAGGTTACTCCCACTTCGGTTTCCTTCGGAATAAAACAGTCACGATTCTCGAACGTAAGAGATTTTAGTGGTGATCCTTTGGTTTAAAGATCATAAGTCCCTCGATGACCCTTTCTATGTTGCCTCACTATATGATCTTAAAATATTAGGGTAGTTACTAAAGTATCCTTTTAATTTGCTTTCGTGACCGCATCGCCCGTCCCTAAAAAATTCAACGATAGGGCTACCTACTCACTAATAGTAGGATAGCACTACCTAAAGGAAAAGAGGAAAAGAACATACCTTTCGAGTAAGTAGATAGCTCTTGGTTGCTTGCTCAAACAAAAAACAAATTTTTCACACATACACAAACTCTTTTCTAAATATTTTCAAAGACAAAAAACACTTTGTATACGTTCTCGCCGAAATGAGAAACATTACAAAGTTCACCGCACTAAGGCATATTTTTAAAATATCTTCAAATACACTTACACCAAAAAGCATTTTTCAAAATGAACTAGCAACAAAGAGCCCGTGGATAACTACAGATGAAAAGGGTGCCAACACCTTCCCTTTCCATAATCTACCCCCCTTACTCAGAAATAATCTCAAAAGTTCTTTTTATTTTCTTTTCACCTTTTCCTTTGTTGGATAAAAGAAAAGTCGGTGGCGACTCTTGCTTGCCATAACATTTGCGAATACAAACGCAAAACTAGTATAACAGTCAGTTCTCCCATCGTATTACACCCCCAAATCCCAGAAGTAAAGTGGTTCCTCCCTCCAATAAGAGAAAGGTTAGACCTGATAACTCCTCAGATGATGATGAGGATGATATCAAGAACATCTCTCCAATGAAGAGATCTAAAAGTAAGAAGAAAGTTGCATTAGTTAAAGAAGTTGACTATGATTATGATGTCGAGCAAGATGTCCATGACATCTCTCCTATTAAAAATTCTGCAAGCAAGAAGCTTTCTGTTAGGGTACCTGATGCTCCTCTTGACAACATTTCCTTCCATTCTGTTGGGAATGCTGAAAAGTGGAAATATGTGTTTCAAAGAAGAATTTCCCTTGAAAGAGAATTGGGAGCTGGTGCACTGGAGTGCAAAGAAATTATGGAGCTGGTATCTTCTGCTGGATTGATGAAAATTGTTACCAGGTTTGCAAAATTCTATGAGACTCTTGTTAAGGAATTTATTGTTAATATTCCTAATGACCGTGCTGATCATAAAAGCAAGGATTATAGAAAGGTGTTTGTTAGAGGTAGGTGTGTAGAATTTTCCCCTGCTATCATCAATAGATTTCTAGATAGGTCTGAAGATAATTATTGTGAGCTGGAAGTAACTGATAATCAAGTGTGCAAAGCCCTCACTGCTAACCAAGTGAGTGAGTGGCCCATGAAGAATAAACTTCATGTTAGCAAGCTAAGTGTGAAATATGCTATCTTGAATAGATTGGTAATGTTAACTGGGTTCCTACCAATCATACCTCAACCATTACAATTGGCTTAGGAAAGTTTATTTATGCTATTGGAAACAAGAAACTGTTTGATTATGGTTCTTACATTTTTGATCGGACTATTAAGCATGCAGGAACATGTGCCATCAAGATGCCTATTTCCTTTCCATCCCTTACTTGTGGAATTATTCTTAATCATCATCCTGGAATTTTGTATGGTAATGATGTAGTTTGCAAGAGGGAGTCTGCTTTGACCCTTCACTTCAACATGTTTTCAGGAAAACATGTCGCAGACATTGTTTTGACATCTGCATCTTCTGAAAACAAGACCTCAACCAAGGATGATATGATTACGGAATTAAGGGAAGCCTGAAAAGAACTTGATGATGTGATCAGAGTTAGCTCAGCAAGAAAGCTAACTTTTGAAAAGATGATCAAGGAGCTGCAGAAGGACAATAGTTTTGATGATGGAGCGAGCACTGAAGGAGGAGAATCTGATGAGAAAGGAAGTTATGGCTCTGCCAAGTCTACTGGTCCTTGTTGTACCCCAAAATTTTCCCTATCATCTTACTCAACACATGCTCATTGAGATCCTCAACTTGCTCAAGGATGCCCAAGAGTTGACCAGACAAACTCTCTCCTAAAGCAATGAACCTCCAACTAGGTTTTCCATTTTCATCAAGATGGGTGAGATCCAAAGGCCTCATATGCTCTCCATAGTCCTAATATGTTCTCAAGACCATCCATGTCAAGTTTCATGCCTTGCACAAGAATTTTGCTCAGTCAACTGCTCAGATGCTTGAAAATCAACTTTATTAGGTCAAAAGTCAATTGTGGCCCACATACAGTCAAACTTCAAGAATTTTGGTCAACATCAACATTTTGAAGTGATATCCATCATTTTATCAAGGGTTGATCATGATTCCCCAAGGAATGCTCCTAATTCATCAAAACTCAAAAGTTGCTAAATTAGGTTTCTTAGGAAAAGTCAACCAAACTTTGACCAAGCATAACTTTTTCATACTTTATCATAAATTTCTCATCCAAGGATAATTTTGAAGAGACTCAAATTCCATACAACTAATATTCATCCCTCAAGTTCAAGAAATTCACTCATGAAAAGATATAAGTTCAGACATTATAGGTCCTTTTCAAAAGTCAACAAAAACACCTTTTGGGTGAAAGCTTCTTACATGAACATGGAAGATCCAATTTATATGAAACCAAATAGGTTGTTAGGGGACATCTTAAGCTTTCTAAAAAGTCCAAGAACACCCTCATAGGGTTAAAATTAAGAGAGATATGCATTGTCAAAGTTGGCCAATTTTTGAAAAAAAATGCATGAAGCAAATATTGACCAAACTTGGATTTTTTTTTCAAATGGGCCTATCTTTTCAAGTTTGAAACGCATTCCTAACATGGTCCACGGCCTCTAAGCCCACCCATACATTTTTCTACTATTTATGCTATTTATTTTTATATTTTATTCATTAAAATTCAGAATTAAATAAATAAATAATAGAAATAATGTAAATTTTGATGTGAATCCATTTTGGGCAAGTTTTATGCTGGTTTATGTCAATTGATTTCGTGAAATAACCCTTCAAATATGTCCAGGTTCATCCACATGTGAAAATGGCATAAAATCATCAAATATGACATTTTTTTCAAATCTTGATCATGGTCTTAAAACACAACATTATGAGGGAGATTATTTCCATGATTTATTGTCTCCTCATTATCCTCTATAAATATAGAGCCATACAAGCTTGAAACACACAAAATTCCTCTCTAAAAAGCTCTTAAAAAGCTCTTTAAAAAGCTCTGCAAAAGCTCTGCAAAAATCAAAGAATTGGTGCAATTCATATCTCGAGGTTCCGATCTCTCTCGATTGACATCAAGCCTCAAACCATCCTCTTGAAGTCCTCAGGGGTCTTACAAGGCCCAAGAGCAATTCATCACACGCCTAGCACGCCCCTATTTGACAACACTGATTTGGTAAAATTTTAAACTTCAAATCTCTAATTTTAATCACATTTCATGGCATGCTAACGTCTGTTTGAGTTTATATAAAACAATTATGGATGGTTGAATCAGAGGTTCCACACAAGAATCTGAAAACACCATGGTTAGGGCATGAAGCTTTCGAAGATCCGGGCCTAGGGATTTCTGATGATTGCACCCCGTGTTTAATTTTTCTACTAGGCCCATCTTTATTTTTTTGTTTTATTCATTTCATTTATTTCTTTTAATCCCTTTTTTTAATCAATAAACAAATATAAAAATCACATAAAAATAGATTTAGGATTTTCTTAATTAAATTTTAATTTTGGTAAATTAATTACCTAATCACTTTAACTTTTTTTTTAGATTAAAATTAATAGAAGTTAGGTTTAATTTCATTTTAATACATTTTCTTTTTCGTAACAAAAATACCAAAAAAAACATAGAATTAATTTCTTTTATTTAAATTTCATGTTTCTTTAATAATTAACTTTTTTTAAATATAGATCTAGATCAATTATTTTTTAACTTAAACTATTTTCATAAATTAAAACAAAAAACAACAAAAAGATTTTTTTTATATCTTAGGATTTTTAGACGTCTTTTCAAATTTGCGTGTTATTATTCTTTCGCACTTTCTTTTATTACTGTAACTGTATATTGGGATGTAATAGATGATTAGTAGGACCTTTACCGCTTTTATTTATTTTTCCCCTAGTTTTGGATATGTACTTAATCCCCCTCCCCGAAGCCTTGTAATAGCTAGGTTTTATATTTATGCACTTTTAAATTACTGCAATTATTAACTGCTAGATGTATGACTAATAGGATTGTATGGAAAGAATAATCAAACATTAGCAAACTTAACACAAGACTAAAATAATTGAACATAACACACCTTGCACATATGCACCCTTAGGGTATACCTCACTTGGTTGCCTCGGAAAATAATAGTCATGTCCCTCGAGCGTAGGGATGTCTTAGCAAAGACCCTTAATTCTAAAGTCATCATAAAGATCATGGTCCCTAACGCCCCTCGAGTTTCCTATGAAAAATAATCTTGTCCCTCGATGTTTCCTATATGATGACAGTCCATTCGAATGCTAAGATATATTTACATGTTGCCTTCGATGACCATAGCATCCCTTTCGATAGTCCCTTAACATCCAACGATAGGGATACCTACTCACTAATAGTAGGATAGTGCTGTCTAAAGGAAACGAGAAAATGAGCAATGTTTTTCGAGTAGGTAGAAACTCTTAAGTACTTGCTCAAAACAATAAAAACTTTTTTTCACAAACACTTTCAAAACAGTTTTCAAAAACAACTTCGTCACACTCTTGAGGACATATACAAGGGTTATCACGAAGTTAAACAAAAACTTTTCAAAACACACACAAGCAATTTCAAAATGAGCAAGTACCTAAGAGGCCGTGGAAAACCACTGATAGAAAGGGTGTTAACACCTTCCCTTTCTATAATCTACCCCCCGTACTCAAAAACATCTTAAAAATGGTTTTTTCTGTTCTTTTTCCTTTTCCTTTGTTGGATGAAATAAAAGTCGATGGCGACTCTTGCTTACCGCAACATTTGCGAATAAAAAATGCAAACCAGTATTAACAGTCAGTTCTGCCACCGTATCACTGTCCTGAAGATAGTTAAACTATTTGTTGTTTATTTGTTTGACCCCTTTGTTTATTTTTGGTACTTGTATGTGCTTGACTTTTGGATTCTATGGTTTGTACCTATATTACTGGTACTCTCTGGAATGCATCCTTTTATTTGGCATATTATGACTAAAAAGGGGGAGAGAAACTGACTGACCTCTGGCTGATTGACCATTAACTGAGGGGGAGCTTAATACTTGAGGGGGAGCCTCATGTCTCAGAAGATGTTTTAACATCTTCCTATGCTAACAGCTAACTGCTAACTGAGTTTTTATTTTGCTTATGTTTCTACTTTGATAATGTTCTGATAATGTGCTCAAATAATGCTTTAGCCAAAATTTTCCAAAGGGGAAGTTTGTAAGTGTTTATTGGCTGCAATTTTGATAAAATAATGACTTGATAATGTTTTGCTAAACGTATTGACATTTGAAGAAAACTATTTTGAATGATGCCAAAGCATATGTCTTGACATCTTCCCCATGAGCTGAATGAAACTTCATATCTGGTTTAAGTTTTTTGTTTCCTGTTTTTATGCGTGCCATCATTCAGGATTTGGGACTCATAGCTTGCGAAAAATATGGAGGAATATTTTTCGATATGCTTTATCTTTATGAATTATATCTTGGCCTATTTTTATGGAAATATTCAAAAGATTGGGATATTTCTTTTTCAGCCCAAGCCCACGGATGCGCCTTTATAAGGACCTACATCCTTATTCATTTGACATCAACTTTTGAAGAAGAAAACATTCTTTCTGTTTTAGAAGTCTAAGTCTTTTAATTGTCATACACTCTAGTATTAGTTTAATACTTGAGTTGTTATTTGAGTTGTTAATTATGGATTATTCATAAGCTTTTAAGTATTGAATAATTGAAGTCTTTAAAACTTAATATTTCTGTTGTTCTTCACTGTTAGTGATTGAAGGGATTTGAGGAGGGACTCATACCTAGGTGAGTCTTAGGTAGAAGTATAGCACGGGTAGTGATTAAGTAATTAGATTGTAAACTGGTTGTTTACTGAGGGTCTATGAATTGACACTATTTAGTGAACTTGTCCCTGGCTTGGTAACCCTCAGAGTAGGTGTTGTTGTACACTGAACTGGGTTAACAATCCTTTGTGATTTTACTGCTTTTATTATTGTTGCACTTTACATTGTCCTCAGATAATTATGTCGTGACATCTCCTTCGATATCACATATTTGATACTAGAATTTCATGTTTTTTAATTTCTTTAACTTTCTATATATTAATCACACAAATAAAAGGTGTTTAGAAGTGTACCTTAATCCCCTTAAACATTTTAAAGATTTCTCTCGATCCTTGCCTCTCTAAATTTTTCATTACTAGAATTGTCACCTCTTCCCTTTGTCTTAAACTGTACAGCTATAAAGATTGTGTAGACCATAATGACAATGATACATATTTAAATCAGATATAATCCAACTCATACTTCACAGGCCCAAAACACAACTAATTAATAAACTGATCCACAAACGAATATAATTAAGTCTGATGCACTGGAATTGCCTAGACCATATCAAATATTTGACAAACAGAATCACTCTTGGAACCGACTTGTTCCACCGACTACAGTCGGAGTTATAAACCTTCATTACCACCCTTACAGCTCTGGAAAACCACCTACTTGCAGTTTTGATGCCTTCTATAAACCTTCTGGCTTTGTTTTCTTCGGTTTTCTTATTTATGCAATCTCGAAATGAATTTCTTTTATCTTCATCACTTAAGGTCTGACATACTTCAACAATATCAATTTTGACTTGAAGTATTTGTGATGTCAATTTACCTATTAACCACCTTGCATCTCTTTGCCAATTTAACATTTATTAAACACTTTTTTATCAATTTCAAGTATTGCTTAAGCCTTTATCTTGCCACTTACATCCACTTTCTACCAACCACCTTTTTATGCTTTATTACTCTTACAAGTCCACAATTATGGTTCTTCAACAATCGTTGACTCCACCTTCTTTTAAATGCCTCCTAGAAGCTCCTTGTTTCTGAGTTTTACAACCCTTCATTCACTTTTAAAACCTAACACCTAAGGTTAGAATAACTATCCCTTTGAGATGCTAAAATCTTACTCCTTACCTTATCATGAGTAAAATGGTAATCAAAGGTATCTATAATTTTTTCCCAAATATTACTAGTATTCAAAGTGGGAAACTCCATCTTAAACTAATTCTTCTCTGCCATTGTTTCTAAAAGCTTCATCTCATGTCTTTACTCTTCTTCCCCTGACAGGACTCATTAAAAGTGTTACATCTATGATCGATGAACTTCAATCCTTCAGATTTCACTCCTAACAGCTCATAACCCTTCCTACCTCTTGGATGGCCATTGAAGACACCATCCACAACTTTACCACCAAGCTAAATTGACTTGATTTGATCAATAAGTAAAGTTTTGACAACCTTCAAAATATAGTAGGTTACATTTTTCCTACTCCAAACCTATGTTGGGTTGAATATGGGTGTATAATGGTTTAGAAGGTGTGTTGAATATACCAATCCCCAAAAAAATTGGTTTCAAAAATATTTTCAAAATCAGAATTTTATAAAATGGTTTGGCAGCTAAAATCATACAACAAATGCAAATTGTGATTGGGACGATTACAGTTATTAACAAGATTATCATAAAATAGAATGAAATGAAGAATAATGAATCGACTAAACAATTTACACGTTAATTTTGAATAACTCAATGAGATATAGTAAATCCTAAGCATGCAACTCTATGCATAAATTAAATGAGATATGGAAAAAGATTGTGCACTGTATTTATGTTGGTTTGGTGCGTCATCATTGCTAGTGCTTAAACCAGTCACCAAAGGCAAGTCATTTAAAATTTGTAGGCCTTCTACTATTGAATTTTATTTACAACTTCTTTTAATAAAACCAAATGATTCCTTCAAAGTCATCTCTTGACCTTGATTTCACCTTCCAGATTCAAGAATTCTTCTCCAAACCTCTGTTTAGCAACAACCTTTACTCACTCCTACTGGTCCCTTGTATGAATTGTGATATGTTCAAAATAACAAGAAACTCATATTCGTCCCTAACACCCTTGACTCAGGCCTTACAAAAATTTCTTGGAGAAAAGAACACCTTATTTTTTTGATGGATTTTTAACCCTATCCATACAACCACAACTTGGGTTGATAATCGTGGAATCTCAAACTTCATAATAATATATGTCTGATCTTAAGGAAACTCTTCTCGACAGATGTCACACTCCTAGAGTTGATAAGTTAATCACACAAACATGGTGAACGTTAGAGGTTAAGATAAACCTTATTTTAGATGCAATATGAAAACAAGATCACAAAACAATTGTAGAGAGTTGAAAGAAAAGTGTTATGTGTGTGAGTTGTGTTGTGTTAATCAAATTCTATGAACAGTTTTAGAGAGATTGAAAAATGTGATTTATATATGTGCTAGAAAAATGTACTGAAAAATAAGAGAAAATAACCATTTGGCTCGAGACAAAAGCAAAGGGTGTGATTCAATTCGAATAAGAGAATGATTTTAACCAAGAACTTAAAATCTAGATTCTACATCTTTGATTAGAGTCATACTACCAGAATCAGAAACCAAAAAAATTATTTTCGTGATTCAAATCAAGCTTTTATATGATTCAAATCAAGGTACCTTTGATTCTAGTCAAGTCAAATTGTAATTTTGAATCACACTAAATGAACCAAAATCTGGTTTTCTCATTCATATATTGGTTTTAATCATGCATGTCTCTGATTTGAATCATACTTTGAAAAAATTGAATTTTTGAGAAAAATGTAGTGTTCATTTGAATTGAGAGATAATATGATTAAAATTATGCATTCATGACTTTGTTGATTCATATTTTTGTCTGATTGACTTGAACCATATTGCATCGAATTTACGCAAATGGTTTTTAATTATGGATGTGAAAATAATTTAACGCTCAACCTTAGAATGTGTCATGATCTAATCAAGAGGAGACTCAATTACTAAAATGGTAAAATAATAGATAATAAAAAGAGAAGAAACAAAAACTAAAAACCTAGAAGGGAAGAGCGAATTCAACCTTTGTAAGTGTTTGGAAGTATATTCTTGTAAATTAATACATGCTGATTAGGTAAACATCTTTGGCAATATCCTTACCTTGGAAACTCCATGAAAACCTAGCGGTAAAATACGTTTTCATATTTTGTCTTATGAAAAGGTCATTAAAGTTCTTTAAAAAAACCTTCAGGAATCCACCATGCCTTGACCTCAAATCCAATAGCTTCTTGTTTTCATGAAATTTTTCACTAAAAGATGATGATTTAACAAAAACATTGGAAACTTCTAAAATATATAAGCCACATATTTTAGACTCTTTAGCTATTATCACTTCACCATGTGAAATCTTCAACACCCATGTCCAATTCTAGACTAATAGCCTAGATCATCAAGCATGCTTATAGATAACAAATTTCGCCTACTTTAGAACATACCTCACACTGTGAAGAAGAAACTCATGATCATCGAACATTTTATGTATGATCGTACTAATATCATGAACCTTACTAGACTTTTTGTCACCAAGGTGAACTACTCCATTTCCTTCAAACATTAAAGTCTTAAAGTACTCTTTTCTTGGAAACATGTGATAAGATAAACTTGAGTCCTTGACCCAACCTTCTTCAATATCCAAACTCGATACCACTAATGCACTGCCACTCACATGACTATCCTCATTAGAGGTAGAAATAATTTCAACACAATCTTCATTATCCTTCCTCTCTAAATAATCCCTCTTGAAGTGACCGAGTTTTTGACAAATAAATAATTTAAACCTTTACTTATCAAGCCAATTTGATTTCAACATTCCCCTTTGTTCAGTTCTTCCTCTTGAGACACTCAAGCCTTCACCAATATTATCAACCTTCAAATAATTCCTCTTGTCTGGACTTTATCCAAATTAATAGTACCATACTTACCATAAAGAAGAGAACTTTATATGAATACAGTTATTGTTTTAGACAAAACATGTGAGTCAAATACTTGGTCATATACAATGATTCAAATTTTTCCCACATCAAAGCTGGAACCTTCTTCCTAGTGACTTCCCTCAAAACTTTATCACCGAGGAACGAGATAATGGAATTTTTGGCTTTATCCACCATCTCAATCTATGATTTAGCACCCAAGGTGCTCACTTTTAAACAAAATATTTTTGTCCCATGATAGATGGCACTTGTTATGAAATTGAAAGGTTCAATCACCCCAATAAATTTTATGTGTGACGACAAATATTAATGGAAACCAAAATAAATGGCCTTTAAAAAATAACTCTCTTTGCAATATGACAACAATTTAACTTGGCAAAAGAATATAAAAGACAAGAAACACAAAATGTGTTTACTCAGTTCGATCAAACTATCTACTTTAAAGACAAGGAAGTTATATGATTAACTATACTTTCAAAAGTTGTTATAAAATACTACAAATGAGTTACAATAAAATAGTTTCTCAAGTTATCAAAAACAAACCATATTTTCTATCCAAGTGTTTCCCAATATCTCCAATTCTCTATATATGAATCTCTTAGTCGATTTATGAGCTTAGGATGCTATTAAAAGCTCTAAGTAGGTTCTGGAGGTCTTTGTAGTTAAAACTCCATTGTCGGTTGGTAGTTTAGCCATTGTAAAACTCTAATACTTATATAAGGGGGCTCAAGGGAAAAGTCTGTTAAAAACTCCCATCATAGTGAAAACTCTCAAGAAGGAATTATTGGAGAGAAGAGTAGATCAATTAATTAGAACAAGCCTCTATAAATATTTGGTATTTATCTCTCACCCGTTAACTCTTTGCTTTTCAGTTATGTATTTCCACTACATTTTCATTTTTATATTTTCACAGCTTTTATAATGTTTGTTTTGCAAAAGAGTTTTAAACTTTCTAAGTCTCACCCGAATGACTCAATCATCTAAGTCTTGTCTAATGGAGTTAAGTATATATTTCTCGCATGAGAGACTCACCTTTACAAAGTCTTCCTTCAGGGACTCAACTATCTAAATCTTCCCTGAGGTACTTTCCCCAACCTCTATTTGGATGACTCGTCATAAATAATGAATCAAAGAGTTTCTCTAGAGCCCTATCATAGATGCTAAGAACTATAAAGCACTTGAGTTAATCATTTTTCCCTTTCCAAGATATCGTGCTTGAGGGACTGTGTATTGGGATAGTTTTACTGGAACCTGAAAGAGATAGTTCATAAATAAACAAACCAAGGCAACTGCATCAATGTTGGACGAGCGCACAACAATGGGCCATCGGCCACCCGAAACAAGACAGTAGGTCACCCATTGTGTTTGGCCTCTGAAAAAAATTTATGTGATATGCATGGGTTTGCGAACCATGATCTTCTTAACATAACATTTGTGGCTTATTATGTGTATGATGAGTTACAATTTATGGGAAATAGTCAACGAGGAAATTACCTCCCCATGATTCAAGGGAAAAGCAGTCTCCTTTGTCTCACATATTTGGTGATGGGCAAGGGAAATCGTGTGGAACCATGTGCTTGCAGGAAGTAATCAAAGATGATAAAGCTCGTTGATGCAAAGAATCAAGGAGAAAATTCTTAGACTTGATGATGTCACGGTTTTGATGATGACAATGCTTTAAGTGGTTTCTGATGTTAACAATGCATGAAGTTAAACAATTACTAAATCTAGCTCAAGTAGTCAAAGATGCATAAGATGGATGATCAGGATAAAGAATTAGGATTTATGATCATCAGTGACATCTTTACAACTCTATGATTGTGGTGACTAACTTGAAGATATTTTTAGCCTCGTCAAATAGAAGAATTAAGTGAAGTGCTTATATGACTGGTATATCTAGCAAAGAGACTTGAAGCTTCAGAGTATGAAAGAGAAGAAGTATTAAAGCTCACTCGATTGTATCCCTATGAGTGATAGATGTATTGTAAATACACAAGGGCGTATATAGAAGTAGTATGTCTAAATCACACACAAAAAAACTATTTTTGAAGCCTCACTGTTCTAATTAAAATCATAAAAAAAAAAAAAATTTGGAGCCTAGCCAATTGATCACGAAATTGTTAAATTGACAAGACTTCTTATAATTGTCTAATTGATTAGATACTTATCCTAATCCATTATATAAAATATATTTGAGTCGATACTTGATTATGAAAGTTTATTAATGAATGGTAATGGATCTCTATCTTTGTAAACTTACCAATAGTAGTATTTTCTTTTGAGTAAATCATTCTTCCTTAGGAAGTAATTATTTTGATTTGGAACTAAACTCATGTAAAATCTCTTTTGGGGATTAATGTAAGTCTTCATTTTGTTCAGAAGATTCACCATTGAAGAAAAGTTCTCTTTTTGGTTCTTGAAGAATAACCAGTGAAAAATATTCACAACAGCTCTTTAGCTCAACAGTGTTAAATTTTCACTTGGTTCTATATCAGCCTGTGTAAAATTTCACCTGGTTCTTGAGATCAGCCCATGTAAAAGCTCAATAGGTTCAAGATTAACCTAGTAAAAATATTGGTTCAGTTTATGTTCAGCCCACGTAAAACCCCGGCTCAGCTTGAAGGATAGCCAACATAAAACTCTGTATTGGTTCGAGATTAGCATGTGCATATTCTTAGTTTGGTGCAAAGACTAACCACTTTAAAAACTAGTTTTAAAAATTTAAGCAAAAACTATGGCAAGCGGAAGTCGTATCCTAGATCATAAGTCGTCCAAACCGAATTGGTAATCGGAGGCTCGAATATGCACAATATATCAAAATAAATTGAATTATGATAATAAGATTTTAATACAATAAACTCTCAAGTAATTGTTTTAAAATTACAAGGCCAACCAATATCCAATGAAACAATTGATAAAACTAAGTGAAATAATTTATCGAACCTTTGGTGTGCACTTAATTTTTAAGATTTTCCTTTGAACTTTATTGATATAAAATACCCCTTAAATCTAATAGAGTGTAAGATAATCAACAAATAAATTTAACAATCAAAGGATTTATCTATACGAATTAATTGCATAATCAAAGAGTTTAACAAATTTCTAGTAAAATGCAAATGATATATATATATATATATATATATATATATATATATATATATATATATATATAAGAGAGAGAGAGAGAGAGAGAGAGAGAGAGAGAGAGAGAGAGAGAGAGAGAGAGAGAGAGAGAGAGAGAGAGAGAGAGAGAGAGAGAGAGAGAATGACACAAGTATTTGTTTAGAAAGTTCACCAATCCTCATTGCTATTGCTACGTCTGTCCCTAATTTCGTTTGAAATTGAGATAAGAATTCTTACTATGCAAAAAGTTGTTTACAAGAGAAATGTAGCAATCCAACCAAACAAACCCTATGTTTGATGTTGATCCTAGCAATATATATATATATATATATATATATATATATATATATATATATATATATATATATATATATATATATATATATATATATATATATATATATATATATATATATATATATATATATATATATATATATATATATATATATATATATATATATATAAAGAGAGAGAGAGAGAGAGAGAGAGAGAGAGAGAGAGAGAGAGAGAGAGAGAGAATGACACAAGGATTTGTTTAGAAAGTTCACCAATCCTCATTGCTATGGCTATGTCTGCCCCTAATTTTGTTTGAAATTGAGATAATAATTCTTACTATGCAAAAAGTTATTTACAAGAGAAATGTAGCAATCCAACCAAACAAACCCTATGTTTGATGTTGATCCTAGCAATTTCTCTTCCCTTGATCTGAGTTTGATCAAGTCACCAAACAATACCAATTTGAACCATAACCACACACTACTCCTTTGCAAGAAACCATCGTTCACCAAATAATACATGCTTTATTATTAGACCACATGTATCGACATGTAGAAGGGATGTGTCGACACATTCAACTAATTTTTATGCAAAAATTGATTTTTAGTGCATGGTACCAAATGACAATTTTTTCAAACCTTTTTCAAATATGTTCTAGATACATTCTAAGATCCCTAATGAAAGAGTGCACACAATGACTCAGAGTATTGTTCAATATATAGAAAAACTAAATCTATCCTAGCTTTGACATCATGAAAAACTTTATCTAAGAGGAAAATGCATTCACATACTCCCAATTTTTTATGATGGAAAAACTTAAAAACTTGTGATGATGCTTTTCGTGTCTTCATGAAGGCTCCCCCTGAATATGTGCATCCTAACTTCATCTTTGTATATTCTTATCCCCTTTTGACAACATCAAAAAGAGAAAAATCAAGCCATGAGAAGTATCATATATCACACAAATACTAATATACCACACAAACATTTTGCAAAAGTAAGAACGTGCACTCATATTTACCCATATATATATAGTGACACAAAATAATAAACATAAATAGCATGACAATGACAAACAACATTAAAGAAAACTTGTTGGGTATTGTCATAAGAAAATTTAAACATAGAACGTTGTTTGCACTTCAAAGAAGTGACATAGTTGCAAAAGCATAATAATAAACAAACCAACAAACGAAGAAAGTGACATAAAATGAAAGAAACAAAACGTATGACCAGAAATGCATGAACCAACATGAACCAGAAGCACCACACTCTAACGACCCTTATGACCTCCATAAAATCGTCTTCCACCACGATCCATAGAACTATGCATGTCTTGATAGAATTCCAAGCTCTATTCATGATTCTAAATGCCAAGAATCATCATCCTATTAATTCTGGTTTGAATAATAGCATTGTTGGAACTTATGTCATTGTGGATGACAGAAAACTACATAGTAGCATGGGAGGAAAAAGCATCAAAATTTGAATCTTGTGAGGCCAAGTGTTCCTGAACAAGTTTAAACCTTGCATCTTGAGCAGCCTCAACATTTTTCCTCCAAAGTACTTCTTCCTCATATCACTCATCTTGCTTGAGCTGCATATTTTGAAGCATAGCCATTAAGGTTGACTCGTTGCTTGATGCAGTCCCAAACTCATTTTCTTGAGAGCCAGATTCCTGCCCTTGGTAACCACCATCATACTCCCTATATCCATCACCTTTTTACGGCCATATATCTTATGGCCATTGCCTCCATTCTTGATCAGTAGCAACATTCATCCAAGATTCCTCTTGCTCGTAATCAACTCAACCATTTTTACATCCTCCTCATTAATTTCACCAATGGGTTGCTCATCAAACACGAGAGCAGTTGTGTTAACCTCAAATTTAGTAGGATCATCAAAATTAAAGATCTTTTTGTGAGTACCCGTCATACGAAGTAAATACGTATTTGAGACCTTATCCCAAAAGTACCCCATGTGTGTCAAGGTACTTTGATTAAATTGTTGAGATGGTTCCGGAGAGGTGAAAAGAAGATTTGTAACTTCAAGATTTAAGGAGTTGAGAATATTGGCAATCGTGGAAGCATAACAAAAAAAGATCCTTTATAACATTTCTATATGGAAAACATACGAGTGCCAAAGTAATTTGCCCAATTGATCTTGATTTTATGAAGAAGTAAGTAAATAATGTGAACCTTCACTTAGTCAACCCTTGAATGTCTATCATTATTTAGACATAAGATATGAGATACAACACAATGCAAGATGTGAGAGAGCTGTTTCAGTTGGCCAATTATAACACCCTCATAATTTTTATCAGCCCGAGGAGCTTTTAACAATTCATTTAAGTGAATTCTACAACGAAAAATCTTCATGAATATTTATGTCCATTATATTAGGCCACTCGAGTCCATCATCATTAATCATCATAATACCAAACAATAATGTCCACATGTCAATGATAAAATGATAATCATTACCTCTCATTCTGAAAATAAACTCACTTCCACGACGCTTGTGCAACCCAGCATAGAAAACCCAAATGAGATCCTCATTGTAATCTTGCGACAATTGTAGAAAGTAGTTGATTCTTTGATGCTTAATATAATCTACCATTTCAAGAATATTAAGTTCCTCAACCACACTTGGGTTGTACACATGTTGTTTTACAACAAGCCTATTTTTGCATTTATCATCAAAGAAGGTGACATCCTTATCATCAAACAAAGCAAATGCATTTTCAGGCTCATGTAATGAAGAAGGAGCCTTACCATTCTCCTTGATATTTTCTTTGTTCCTTGTAACCTTTGGAGGCATGGTGAAATTTGCAAACTTAACTTGCACAAAAGGTGTTTGATGAAAGTTCTGAATGAACTAACTTATTGTTTGAGAGATATTTTATTACCCACAAACCCCAAATGCTATATAATGATGCAAAAACACACAAAAATGATGATGCAACACCAGATGAGTGCAAATTCATGAATAGGATATGGGTATGTTTGATAAAGTGAAGAGGTTTTTATAGAAGATGGATTTTGGTGGAGTTTTAATGATTTGTTGGTAAAGGAGAAGTCAAATGATTTGTAGTGGGAAATTATAGAGGTCTAGTGGAGGATTAAATGTGTGGGTTAAATTGTATCAAGACACAATTTGAATTTGGAAAAGTTTTAAGATGAGTGCATGAATGAGAGACAAAGAATAATATGAAGAGATAAACCAAAATATGAAAAGTTGCTCAATTAAGGCGCATGTCTCGACCTATGTAGACTCATTTGTCGGCGCATACGACCCATGTGTCGATGCATACTGAACCAAATTTGATGGAATTGAAATTTTAATTGATGCGTCGACACAATTGATTTTTGTGTCGACACATATTGAATTGAAAAATAAATAATTTGAATTTATGAAATATGTTTTGACGTATACATATCATGTGTAGACACATGAGACACAAAAGAAAAGTTATGTTGAGAAACAAGATTTTGGGTTTGTTTTGAGTGACACACTTTGGGCTCGTGCACGAATGGTTATGAGATGTGCATGTAATTGATCATTTTTCGTTGTTTGATTGCAATAAACAACATATAAACATATGTAAACAAGGATATTAAGATATACATGTGATGGAATTAGAATGAGGTCACTATAAACATGTAAATTGAAAACATACAATGATCGTCAATTATAAATTTTTGGAAATGAACACTCGTAGCATATGTCACACATCAAGTATATCTCATATCTTTGAAAAATAAACAGGTAAAAGAAAATACTTAATTACAAAGTGAAAATTGAAACGATACTACCTCAACGTTCAATATGATAGAGGATGCACTTTGTATTTCACAAGGAACTTTCGAACGAAAGTTAAAACATATGCAACAACGTGCCACAAAAGCTTTAGACACCAACCTTCTTACCACTTTTAACTTTGACAAAGTACCCAAAAGTATGAATTGTAATGAATCCAAGAAGGATATTATTTGACGATTATTCATTTTGATTGAACTTCCATATTTGTCCATTTCATGATAGTTATCTTGCTTCTCCGCATGTTTCTCCGATTATGGTTGATCAATTCCTTCTTCAGCATCATTAAGTATGTCTTTTTAAATATACACCTACAACATGAAACAAAATACATTTTTCGATATTTCTCCGGTGATATTCATTAAAATTAACTTACATAGCTTTTACCAATATTAGGGATACTTGTTGATGCTTTCTAGGTCACAAACTCCTTTTTCATTGCCACAAAGTCAATGGTAGTTGGAGATGTCACCTATCATATGCCTTGAGCTACCATAAATCAGAATCTAAATTCTCTTCATAGAGCCAAGACATTTTTCATGAACAATCAACAAGAAAACTAGGTACCCAATCTTCATTGGGTCCTTAAGGATAAGTAAAACTTTGGTTGCATTTATACAACTGTTAATAAATGCCTTTAGGAACTAAAAACTTCCTAAGTTTGCATTTATCAATGGTTTGACCTTTCACACAATAATAGTGACAAGTCAAATTAAGATGAGATGAGCTTTTGTCCTTTGATTGTTTTTCAAAAAATGTATACCTCCTATAAGGATTATGAGAAGGAAATTTGTATTTTGAGGTATCAATGGAAAAAATTACCTTTGATTCTAGAGCCTCTTTTAATTTTACCTTTAGAGATCTAACTTCTTTTTTTTCCAAATGAGACAAGTATCACAACCAAAGTCAAACCACGAGGGTCTTTCATTTTCATCTTTTACTTTTTGAACTTCTACCATAGAATGTTTTAGAGCTTACATTTGATTTTTGATTTTAACAACCTTAGCTTTCAAATATGAAAAGATCTTTTTGTTTGAAGCTAGATTTTTGAAAGATTTTATTGCTTCTCTATGTATAATTTGAAAAGCATCTAGTAATTCAGAATGAGACAATTTATCAATAAGTCCATGTATAGTATGACTTACATTTTTTTATTCATTTCATGATAATGAGCCGAGAGACAAACCACCTCATGTTTTGATGGTTTAACATCCTTTTTCTTTTTTCTGGATAATGAGGGGAGAGACAAACTTCATCATATTTTAATAATTTGACATCCTTTTTCTTCTTTTTATCATAATAATCTAAGAGACAAACGACTTTCGATTCTTCATTATCACTTTGGTCTTCATCACTTGAGGAATCACCATCGCTTCCCCATGCTACATAAATTCTTCTAAACTTGCTAGATTTCTTGTGTTGACCCTTCTCATTATATTTATGAAAGAGTGGATTCCGGATTGTAATGGTCAGATTTGCTACAATTATAACAAGAACGTCTTGATCTTAATTTCTTGTTGCCATCTTCCTTTGAGGATGTAGATTGTCTTCTAGACTTAGGGAGGTTTTTTTCGTAATTCCTTACACAATTTCTTTTGATATAGCTATTGTATCTTTTCACAAAGAGTGTCATATCTTCATCATCTGACTTCTCATTGTCACTAATTTCATAATCACTTTGCTCATTTTTTGAGAACCTTGAATTAGAAGCCTTTAGAGAAATGGACTTCTTTTCTACCTCCTTATCCTTGCATTTATCCTTATTTAGCTTCTTCTCATCATTTTTCTCACGTTTCTCTAAGTAAGTGAGCTCTTGATCATGTTCTTAGAGCTTACCAAACAATGTAGTGATATCAAGTCTAGTGAGATCATTAGCTTCCTTGATCGCGGTGATTTTTGATTGTCAATTCCTAGTAAGACATCTTAAAATTTTATTAGTAGCAATTTCATGGGACACAGGTTTTCCAAGTGCAATCAAACGATTAGTGATATAAGTGAACCTCTTTTGTATTTCGGCAATGGTTTCACCATGTTTCATGTGAAAGAGTTTAAACTCATGATTTAGTATAATAAGTATAGCTTGTTTGACTTCATTGGTTTCCTCATGGGCAACTTGCAATACGTCCCACATAGCTTTAGCGGTTTCACAATCGTAAACATGATAAAATTCATAAACACCAAGAGATAATATGAGAATATTTTGTGCTTTCCAATTGTGACCCCACTTATCATTATCATCATCACTCCATTGTACTTCTAGTTTGGGTATGGTGACACCATCTACGGTTACGGTAACTTTCGTTGGACCGTTGACAATAGCATCCCACACACCCTTATCATAAGAATTGATATGAATACGCATACAAGCTTTCCAATAACTATAGTTTTCACCAGTATAAATATGTGCTTTATCGTACGCCTCTTTAGGTTCGGTAGCCATTTTCTAATAAGCATTTTTGAAGCACACGAAATAAACTGGTCTCTTGATGCCACTTGTTAGACGACGACAAATTATCTAGAGAGGGGGTGAATAGATCCCCAAATATTCTTTTTCACTTAAAAACTTGTTTTCAAAATTTAAGCAAAAACTATGGCAAACGAAAGTCGTACCCTAGATCACAAGTCGTCTAAAATGAACCGGTTATCAGAGGCTCGAATATGCGCAATATATCAAACTCAATTGAATGATGATAATAATATATTAATACAATAAAATGTCAAGTAATTGTTCTATAATTACAGGACCAACCAATATCTAATAAAACAATTGATAAAACTAAGTGAGATAATTTATCAAACACTTGGTGTGCACTTAATTTTTAAGATTTTCCTTTGAACTTTATTGATATAAAATAACTCTTACAATCTAATATAATGTAATAACAACCATTGGATTTATATTTAATGGTTGAGATTAAAAGATATTTTTAAAATTTGATTAATGATTTCTCTTTTCTATTAGTGACACATCATTTAGTTGAAAATCACAATTTAATCTCAATATTTCCTTTTTAAATCTGATGGTTCTTATTCATTCTCATATTTTTATATAACTTACTCATTCTGTTTAGGTAGTTCACCAATCTTCTTTGCTATAGCTACGTTTGCCTCCAATTTTGTTAGGAATTGAGATAATAATTCTTACTATGTAAAAAGTTGTTTACAAGAGAAATATAGCAATTCAACTCTACAAATCCTATGTTTGATGTTGATCCTAGCAATTTCTCATCTATTGATCTGAGTTTGATCAAGTCACTCAACAATACCAATTTGATCCACCGTCTCACGCTACTCCTTTGCAAGAAACCACCGCTCTTCAAAACTATTCAATTTGCTGAATCCAAAATGCAAAATTATTGTCACCCAAGATTTCCAAACGATTCATCGTCTTACGCTACTCCTTTACAAGAACCTCTCGTTCTTCAAAGCCTTTTACTCGAACGAATCCAATATTTTTAAACATTCAAGTTGAAAATGATGCATGTAAGAAGTATATATAGGTGTGCGAGTTGAAGGCAAAAGAGAAACTTAGAAGCTTGAAAAGGAAAACAATTTTTGAGAAATTCTAACACATGCGTCGACACATGTAATGACATGTGTCAACCTAAATGAAGTCATTGTGTCGACACGAAATTACATAAACTTTCAAGCTTTAAAACAACAACACATGTGTCGACACGAAAAACGTATGTATCGACACATCCAAGGTTTCATAATGACATGTGTCGACCTAAAATGAACAATGTGTCATCATATATTTACAGAGCCTATATGCTTTATTATTGGACCACGTGTGTCGACACGTAGAAGGGGTGTGTAGACACATGCAACTAATTTTTATGCAAAAACTGATTTTTAGTGCATGATATCTATTGACAACCTTTTTCAAAAATGTTCTAGATGCATTCTAAGATTCCTTATGCAAAGGTGCACACAGTGACTCAGAGGTAATGTTCAATATACAGAAAAGCTAAATTTATCCTAGTTTTGATACCCTGTAAAACATCTATCTAAGAGGTAAATACATTCACAACTGCTTCATTCCTCAGTTCGTTGTTTGGTTAGAAGTTAGCCTGAAACTTCATTTCCTTGTATAAGGGGGTTCATGAATTTAACCTTCTAAAAGCTCTTAAGCAATATTGGATACTTTTATGATCGACTCTCGAGGAGAGTGGCAAGTCACCTTTTTAAGACTTAACCTCTAAATTTTTGGTGTCACTTTTTTCAATTAGTGTAGGAATAATCATTCTCTATTCCTTTGAACATGTTAGTAAGATTAATTTAGGAAAAGTGTATAACTTTTCAACAATTTTATAGTATTTCTTAATTTATGTACAAAATTTTAAACAACACTCATTTTAAAGAAATTATATCTCAACTACACTAAAACATCAATCTTTGTAGAAATACAATTGAGATTTTTCTGTTAGAATTAAATATGAAAGTCATTCTCCTAAGTATTTCAAAATTTGATTTTAATCTCTAAAAAAATTTTCTTTAAAATAATCATTTTTCTAATATTTTTCATCTACATTTTTGAATTCTCATATTAACACCCGTTAGAGTTAAATATCAAAGTTGTTTTCCTAAATATATCATCATTTGATTTTAATCTCTAAATTTTTTTTCTTCAAAACAATCATTCTTCTAATATTTTTCATCTACATTTTTAATTTCTTATATTAACACCAATTAGTTAACCGAAAACTAGCTCGTCAAACCACGTAGAAGATTTTTTATGACTACAAAATTAAAGACAAGACATTATCAATTTCATATATAGAAAACAGAAGACCATGGTGTGAAATAATCAACTTGAAAAAACAAAACAACGTTATCTAAAAAAAAATAAAAGAACAACAACATATATTCGAAAAGAAAGCTTCCGAGAATGTTGCAATTCAAATGTATTTGTTCTATTTTGGAAAGTATTGTCGCTTTATTCGCTCATGACAACGTGGATAAACCCAAAATCACTCATCATTTTCTCTTTCTCTTTCTCTCCCATTCACCGTCCATGCACAATAATGCTGTCGTTAACTAACAAAACCGAAACCTATTTCCCATAATATTCAATTCATATCCTCTCTCTCTTTCCTTTAACACAAATCTACTACTCTCAAGCGATTTCTTTGCCATCATAATACAAACATCTATTGTTTTGTGGTCGCCGACGCCACCATTCACCGTCGGTATCTGACCCATCGTTCATCTTCGTCTTCGCCTCATGGGGCAACCAACTCGCCGTGAAACGTATTCCGGTCCGTTGTTGTCGACGACCGCGTTTCATAAGGATCGACATTATAATCATCACAAACAGTATCGTCATAGTTTCTCTCATGACCAACGTCTATTCGAGTTTGCTGATAAAGACAAAGACGAGACTAATAATCTAGTCTCGCCTTTTGGCAAACTCGAACGCTTGAGTCTAGATGATATTAGGGAAACGGCCTATGAAATATTTTTCACGGCATGTCGATCGACTCCCGGGTTTGGTGGACGAAATGCTCATTCATTCCATTCGAATAATAACCAGAATGAGTCCAAGCCGAGCCAGGTGGTGATGTCGCCGACGAGTAGGGTGAAGAAGGCTTTAGGCTTGAAGATGATAAAAAGGTCACCGTCGAGGAGAATGACGTCTGGTGGAAATAGTGGAGGACCGTCCTCGCCAATTGGCGGAGGCAGCCCTTATCATCACTCCATGTTGTCCAGGCCACGGAGGCCGATGACATCTGCAGAGATCATGAGACAACAGATGAAGGTGACAGAGCACAATGATAATCGCTTGAGAAAGATCGTAGTGAGGACCCTTGTTGGCCAAGTAAGTATACACAAAATTAGAGACGAATATTTTTTTTTTCGTCTCAAATATTTCTTGGTGACATTTGATTTTGTTACCGTAGCTATAACATGTAAAGCACTTGCGATCTTGCATGGTATTGTTCTAACTGCATAAAATGTTTGAGTTGCAGGCAGGAAGAAAAGCAGAAACAATAATTCTCCCATTAGAACTTTTACGTCATCTAAAACCAACAGAATTCAATGATTCTTATGAACACCATATGTGGCAGAAGAGACAGCTCAAAGTCCTTGAACTAGGCCTTCTTATACACCCTGTAATCACCGTCGAGAAAAACAACGCATTCGCCTCGCGCCTAAGAGACATCATACGTAGTTGCGAGATGAAGCCATTAGACATTGGCAAAAACTCAGACACAATGAGAACACTTTGTAACTCAGTTGTTTCATTAGCATGGAGAGGTCCAAATGGAACACCATCTGATTTTTGTCATTGGGCTGATGGTTTTCCTGTCAACATTCATTTCTACAATTCGCTTCTTCAAGCTGTTTTTGATATTCGAGATGAGACATTAGTCCTTGACGAAGTTGATGAATTACTTGAGTTGATTAAGAAGACATGGTCCATTTTGGGAATAACTAAGTCAATTCATAATGTGTGTTTCTCTTGGGTTTTGTTTCAACAATATGTTGCAACTGGTCAAGTTGAACCTGATCTTCTTTGTGCTTCCCATGTTATGTTGTGTGAAGTTGCTAATGATGCTAAGAAAGAAAAAGAATCTCTTTATCTTAAGTTGTTGACTTCGGTTTTGACTTCAATGCAAAGTTGGGGTGAGAAGAGGTTGCTTGATTATCATGAGTTCTTCCCTAGAGGAACTATTTTTCAAATTGAAAGTCTACTTCCTTTGGTTTTGTTGGTTTCGAAGATTTTGGGTGAAGACCTGGTGATATCCGATAAGGAAGGAAGAGAGAAAGGAGATGTTACCATTGTCGATTCGTCCGGTGATAGAATTGATTTATATATTAGATCTTCCATGAAAAATTCATTTGACAAGGTTTGTATATTTTTTTCATTTTCCTTCCTTCCTTTCTTATAATGTTCTTAGAAGCCTCTCTGATATCAACACCTCTGAAAAAAAGATATGTTTGTGTTCGTGTTTGTGCTTCATAGATTAGAGATCATTTACAGAAAATATTTGATTGCAGGTGATTGAGGCAGTGAATGTAAAGTATGCTGAAATGCAAATAAAAGGAGAACTAAGTGCAGTTCTTCTTCACCTAGCTCAAGAAACCGAAGATTTGGCGATAAAAGAAAGACAAAGTTTTAGTCCAATATTAAAGAAATATCACCCTGCAGCAGCATCAGTTGCAGCCTTGATGTTGCACAGTTGCTATGGCCATGTGCTAAGGCAATATCTAAGTGATGTGACTTCACTCACTTCTGAGGTAGTTGAGGTACTTCAAAGAGCTGGAAAATTAGAAAAAGTTTTTGTTCAAATGGTGGTTGAAGATTCTCCAGAGGGTGATGATAATGGAAAAACAGTTGTTAAAGATATGGTTCCTTATGAAGTTGATTCAGTTATATTGAACCTTTTGAGAAAATGGATAGATGAATCATTGTATAAAGTAAGGGAGTGTTTCCAAAGAGCAAAAGAAACTGAAGTAAGTTTTGACTTATATGATAAGCACTTTATTAAGTTATTTATTATTGTTAAGAATCTTTACATAGGGATAATATATGACCTGAACATGTGCTTATAATTGGAGGCAATCTTCACTCTACAAGCCGGTTTTGTATGGTTGAGTTAGGCCTAAACACAATTCATAAGAATCTGATAAATACCTAAATGCGAGATGATGCGAATAAAAAAATATGTTTTGAAAAATTTCAATGTGATTTTTAATTGTTTTTTTCCCTCACTTTTACTACAGACATGGAATCCAAGGTCTAAATCAGAGCTATATGCGCAATCAGCAGCAGAGTTGATGAAATTGGCCAAGACAACTGTGGATGAATTCTTTCAAATTCCAATAGGAATAACTGATGAGTTAGTCCAAGAACTTGGTGAGGGATTGGAAAGTCTGATCCAAGAATACATGATGTTTGTTGCAGCATGTGGTAAGTATTGTAAATCGAAAGAGGCCTATTTGGACGGGCTTATTTGAAATTTCCAACTGATATAAGTACTTCTAGGAGTGTTTGGAAGAGCTTATTTGAAATTTAAACTATGCTTTTTTCAGGTTCAAAACAAAGCTACATTCCTGCACTTCCTCCATTAACAAGATGCAGCCGCGATTCGAAGATCTTCAAGCTGTGGAAGAAAGCTTCCCCTTGTGGTACAAACTTAACAGAGCTAGATCATATAACCGGAATGAATGAAGGAAACAATCCAAGACCATCAACTAGCCGAGGCACGCAACGTTTATACATTCGTCTCAACACTTTACACTACCTCATTGCTCACGTCCATTCTCTCGAAAAATCGCTATTGCAAAACCCTGGCCTAGTCCCTTCAACAAGAAATTGCTTCACAAACAACCTTAAGTCACAAAGCAGCAAAAGCGGTACATATTTCGAAATACTAAACTCCGCGATTCCAGCAGCACTTCAACACGTTTCAGAAGTCGCTGCATACCGTCTCATTTTCCTCGACTCAAACTCAGTCTTCTACGATAGCCTCTACGTTGAAGATGTTGCCAACGCGCGAATTAGGCCAGCTTTGAGAATCTTAAAACAAAATCTCACACTCATGACAACACTGTTGATAGATAAAGCTCAACCAATGGCTATGAAAGAAGTAATGAGAGCTTCTTTCGACGCATTCCTAATGGTTTTGCTTGCTGGTGGAAATTCAAGAGTGTTTAACCGGACTGATCATTTTATGATCCGAGAGGATTTCGAGAGCTTGAACAAAGTTTTCTGCACTTGTGGTGAAGGATTGGTGTCAGAAAATGTTGTGGAGAGAGAGGCTGCAGTTGTGGAAGGTGTAATAGGATTGATGGGACAATATACTGAACAATTGACGGAAGATTTCAGCATTGCAGCATGTGAAACAAGTGGGATTGGAGTTATGAGTGCTAATGGACAGAAACTTCCTATGCCTCCTACAACTGGAAGGTGGCATAGATCAGATCCTAACACAATATTGAGGGTTTTGTGCCATAGAAATGATAGAAATGCAAATTATTTCCTAAAGAGGAGTTTCCAATTACCAAAGAGGAGATGAGATGCATCTCGACAGGGCCGTCTCTGAGACCATGCAAAGAAGATTATCGCACACCACCCAAGATTTGGCACAGTAAACCGTGATTAAATAGGGTCTACTTATTATGTCATGGTTAAACTATGATTAATCTACACAAGACCTTAAAAAATTAAAACAGTTCTGCCGAGGTAAAAATATTCTTATACTGTCAACCGATTATAAATACTGAATCAATAAAAAAGTAATAAATATTAATATATCTATCTTAAAAATTATACAAACACAATTGAGATTGATTGGTTGACAGTGTAAAAATATTTATGTGCATAAAAAAATTTGTAGTGACAGAATCTGTGCTGAATTGTATATTTTACACACAGATATTCGTTAATTTTTTTTTGGGAGAAAAAATAGAGATAAAATGGTGTTTTTCTATTAGTGTATAGTTTGTTGATATTGCATATAGTCTATGAGTAGCATGTATAGCTGGAATATGTTACCAAGCTGCTATTAGTCTAAACTGCTAGACAAAAACGTTTCACCTCTTATAAATAAATATTTTTCTTTTAAATTTTTGTTTATTATGAACCATAGTCACCATATCTTTCCCATTACATGTTTAAAATATTATTTTTGAATTAAAAACTTTTTACAATGCATTAGAAAAACAATATTTCACGTTTTAAAAGACAAAATCTTATGTTGTAGCTAAACCCAACTCTTAAATCGCTTGTTTGATTGTCGCTTTAAGTTAGGTCATTTATTGAATTCATTTGGTTGTATAACATTACAACTTGAAAATTTCAAATCATCATTATTATGATAGACATTTTCTTTAATTTGTGAATGATGTTCTATTATTTTCTTTTTCATGTCATTTACACTACCATCGCTGTTTTTATGAATTTAAAAATAATTTATCTAAATTGTCGTGTTCTAGATAATATTGAATCTCTTTTGACATTTTTTCTCCTAAAATCATACACAATACTACAACGGACTTCTCTTACCCACCTTCTTAAAATATACTTTTTAAAAATGACTTTAACATCATTTGATTCAAGAACTTTTAATGTATGTGAGCATAGAAGGTTGAATGTGTCAAATTTTCTACAACTAAAAGTAATAAAGGTTGAAGCACGGTCAAATAAACTCTCCAACACTTTTTAAATTTGTCCTTAATAATGACATATTCACACAAAAAGTTAGACTTGTACCTCTCTAATATTGATAAAACAAAAAATAAATTAAATTTATTTTGAAACACCTCAAATACAATGCCTGTGTATTAATATTAGTGACAATTCATATATTAACTTTGAAAGCTTATGTGAAGACTTATAGTCATAACTCAACTCCTTTCCTCTCTTCTCCTTAACAACTTTTTCAAAATGCTTGAAAAATTGTATGAAATCTTCATTCGATTTCATACAAGATTTGAAGTGAGCATTCAAACTCTCACTAACATGGGTATGCTAAGTGTTAATGTTTCCTTCATATAACATGAAGCCCCATTTTTTAATAGCATAAACCAATCTGATTAAGTTATTATCATGAACGTTATCCTTATTGATCAAGTCATTCTAAGTTGTTTCAAAATCTTTTTCAATGTCAATCATTTATGCACTTTTTGAAAACTCTTAAAAAATAACTTCCCCCCTTCATAAAGTTTTCATGGTGTTTAATCTCATTTTTTTGAAAAGTTCTAAGTTCGTAAACAATGGCGAGTCTCAAGCATCACTTCAACAAGTGCCTTAGTCATTGCATGGTCTTGGTTAGTGAAAACTGTCATTGGTTTTTGGTTGTTGTGTGCTTGTAAGAATCTATCAAACACCCACTTAAATAAATCAGTTGTCTCATCATAAAATAGCATTGAACAAAAAATAATTTGAATCCTTATAATGGATGAAACTGGAAAATAGAGAAATTTGAAGGGGTGAAAAACACAAGAAGGGGGGGTTGAATTGTAAAAACTGAAATCTTAAAGCAATAGACAAGATATTTTTATCCTGGTTCGTTTGATCTCAAACTACTCCAGTCCACCCGTCAAGGTGATTTCGCCTCTCTCCAACGAGGTCTTAATTCACTATATTCAACTGAATATTACAGACTGCTTTAACAACTGCTAAAGCCTTCTTGATTCAAACCACAATTTGGTTTGTCAAGGCAACACTTTCTTACAAAGGTATAAAACAATGTGTGTGAATGTTTTCTACAAAACTTTATCACAACTGTGATGTATACACAAAATGAAGCTTAGAAACTAGATTGCTAAACACTAATGAAGTATCAGAGTTTGTGGTTTAGCAAAACTGGTAGATGAAGATTATTGTTCAGCTTTGTGCGTGTAGAGATTTTGAGAGCATTAGCCATTATAATCTTCGAAGCCTTGTTTATATAGCACTTGAGAAGATGAACGTTGAATGCAATATTCTTGATTCAATGCTAATAACAAGCTTTCCTTTTTGAGCAGATCTTGTCTAGAATGAGGCCGTTGGGATTAATTAGCTTTCAATGCACAGTACCGTTGCTTCTTCAATGCACGTTCTGGCTTGGCTCATTCTGATTCTGCTTCGCTGCTGATGAACTATTATGTTTCTGTATCAGAGTGTTTACGCGCAGTTCTGTTCATCAAGCTTCAGCATGTGCGTGAGTTGATCATCTGATCTTGACGTTCTGATTCAGCAACTTCTGATGCTGGTGTATGAAATCAAATTCTGATGCTGAAGAAGTGATCTTGCTTATTTTAATCAGCGTATCTGCAAGTCAGAGCATAGTAATTTTAGGCAGCATATAGTTCAAACATGAAACATATAAATACTATATCTTTTCACTTTGTTATCATCAAAACTCAAATATAGGGTAGTAGATTCAAACATTGTTCTAACAATCTCCCCCTTTTTGATGATGACAAAAACTAGATATTTTAAATGAAAAAATAACGTGAAAAGGTGTCTGGATATGTATCAGAATAAGAAGTACGGAGAAGTCAGAGTTAAGAGATACTCCCCCTGAGTTTGTTACTTCCCTTTGATATACGTGTTCTTCAGGATCAGATCTTTTTCTTTCTTTGAACATCAGATTATAAGAGTCTTTGACTTATCAGAGAGCAGAGCTTCAGAGCTTTTCCTGTCAGAGCTTTGCTTTGGATCAGAGTGTTAGGTCGATCAGAACTTCATATTTGATCAGAGCAACATTGATCAGAGCTTCTACATTTTGATCAGAGCTTCTAGTCTTCATAGTGTTCAGGGGCTTCCTTGTGCCTGTAGACTTTAAACAAAACAGAAAAAACATTTCAAGTAATAGAGTTAGAATGTTTGAGAATTTCTGTCTAGTTAGCCGTTATTGATTTTAAATATCATTCTTGTTCTCCCCCTTTTTGTCAGCAATCAAAAAGTGTTGGTGATGTGCTAAAACAATTTAGATCAGAAAAACAAATTATATTAAAATAGTTCAGAATCAGAGCAAAAGAACATTACAAAAACATAGTCAAAACAGGACATCAGAACATAGTTAAAATGATTATGCATGAAAAAGATTTAAGGTTGAGGGGGCATGCGTGAGAACAGGCTCTCCAGCATCGCTTGAATCTTTTCAGAAGTTTCATTCTGCTTCTGAACCATGTTGACAACAGTGTCAATTTTGCTGTCCTGTACATCCATTCTTGCCTTCATCTTCTGATCATTGTCGTCCATCCGCTGCTGTAGACGCAAGTCATTCAGCCTTAGTTCTTCCAGAGCCTGCCTGTCCAAGGCAGCTTGAGAAGCATCAGAAGGAGGAGGCTTCTCAGAACTTTCAGCGACATCTTCTGCTTGACTTTCAGCCTGAATGGTCTTGTCTTCTTCTGATGGTTGCACCTGTGCAGCTTGCTGTTTCTCAGACCAAGATTCACTGTCCAGAGGGAGCACAACTTCTTGAGGCAGCTGACTTTCAACTTCCTTCAGCAGCTTGCTGAAGTTCTGTTGAGCCTGCTCATAGTTGACATCCTGCAACTTGAGGGCTTCAGCACGTACCCATAATCTGAACTGTGACCAGAGCTGATCAGAAGCAGCTGGGTCAATCATCCCAGGACAGACTTGCTTCAAAGAAGCAATCCATTGCAGCACACCTGTTTCAAAATTCAAAATACCAGAGCCAACATCTGGTTGCTTTGGTTTGGGAATGGCAATTTTGTGTCTTAAATCAGCAAGACGTTCAAGACTTGTTAAGTCAATGAAAGTTCTGCTGGGGTTTTCAGATGTTTGCTGAGAGGCTGTTTGTTTTGGAGGAAGGGTATCAGAATCAGAGTCAGATATTTCGATTGAAGTGGATGGTGGTTTGGGAGTATTTGGAGGTGTTGATTCCTCTGAAGATGGTAACTGGGGCATGACAATAGTGGTTCCACATGGCAACTGGATTGCCAGCGGTGAAGGTTGAGGTGAGTGAGGGTCAGATTTATGAGGAGAAGGGGTTTTGGAATGGTGAAACTCTGTTTGTGGTGAAGGTGGATTATTTTCTAGTTGAGGAGGTGGAATCTCTGATTGCTCAGGGATCAGAGGTTCTTCTGTGAGAGGTTGTTGTTGTTCTGGTTCAGGTTGTTGTTCAGGTTGTGGAGGAGGAATATTTGGTGGTTCAGAATTTGGTTGAGCAGAAACATGTTCACGCTCAATATCAGCTAGCACTCGATCAAGTGCTGGTGTTGTTGAAACAGTTGGTTGTTTGGGAATCTTAGTTCTGGTTCTTCTGAGTTGTAAGGCCTCAGAAGGGTCTTCTGGTATGGTTTCATCAATGGTAGGGATTGGGATTGATATTCTGTGGGAGGTTTGAGAAGGGGCAGCAGATGTTGGAATAGTAGATGAAATTGAAATAGGGGCAGCAGATGAAATACCTCTTTTCTTTGGAGTCTGATGAGATGATCCTTCTGCTGGCGCTTTCCTCTTCTTTGTCTTCTTCTGAGTCACTTCTGGTTGGGTTTGACTCAGATCTTTGATCTTCAGCTTTGAACCTGTATCTTCTTCCTTGTATGAATCTGGATACCTGAGAAACAACTCTGGTTTGGATTCCATTTCAGAAAATACCGGAAAATCACTCAGAGGCACTCTTCTGCTGGAGATATCAGCAGTTGAAGTAGCTCTGGGTTCCTTCTGGATATTTTCTATCAGCTTCATCTTTTTCAGGTTCTTAGCGTTCAGCGGTTTTCCAACAGTTGGTTCAATAGTGCTCAGCACTTGAGCTTCGCTCAGATACTCTATCAGCTTATTCTCTGTCAGAATATCTGATATGAGCCTTCCAAACGGTATCCAGTCCCTTTTGGTCCTTTCTTCTTCTCTTGTTTCTTTGACACTGGTCTTGAGATGGTTGAACAGGAAGTGTGCCAGATTGATCTTTACCCTCTGATCAATAAAGTAGATCAGAAATTGCTGATCCACGTTTATATAATCAGGAGAACTTGTTGGTTTCCTGTGGTTGAAGCATCCCAGAACAATCTTGGCCCATACTCTGCAGTGATCCTTCAGATCCTTAATTTTGCTGCTGGGCATTCCAAGAGTGAAAATTCTGTTGGCTACCACACCTATATCAGGGCATCTTTCAGCCATGTCCACACAACGGACTCCACCACCACTTTGACCGATTAGCCTTCCAATGAGATCTTCAGAAATCACTATCTTCTTTCCCATGACAGAAGAGATGACTAGATGTTTAGAAACCTTGGCGTGAATCCAAAATTCCTTGACTAGCGCTGGGAATGTTGGTCCAACCAACCTATCGAAATACCTCTCCCACTTTTGAGCCCTAATTTCTTTAGTTAGGTCAAATCCATTTTCCTTCAAACTTTCAAAGTCGATGATTAACTCAGAGAGAACTTCAAGGTTCTTTACCGGTGTGAGAAGAGTTCTGAGGGGCACCTGATATTGTTCAGAGGTTTCTTTCTTCTGATTGCCTGCAGAAATGCTGGAGGATGCCATTGTTCTCACAAAAAAAGCTTTGAGAATGATTTGAGAGAAAAAGGTTTGTAGGAGATAAGCTCAGAAATATGCAGAAAATGCTTGAATGATTATGAGAAAGCGTAAAGAATAAGAATGAAGGATTAATGTGCTTAAATAGAGTTTTTCAAAATTATTTTTGAAAAATTAAACGTTTTTAAGAGAGAGAAAAAAAATCATGATTACCATTTAAACGCATGATTACTTTTCATTAAATGCTTGCTGATTTTGGGGGATTTGAGAAAGATACTTAAAAACGGTTACCAGACATGTGTCTCAATGCACCCAATCAGCGCTTTGCCTTCTCAGAAGCGTGCACGCGTTCTGCTTCAGAGATTTGCTGATGATTGGATGACACTTGTTTGATGTAGTGATCAGCACGTCTGTATTTGAGATTAGACTCTCAGATCTTTAGACTTGCATCTGATACAATCTGCATGTTCTATCTTTCTGAAAGAAGATTGATCAGAAGTTCACAGTAATATAATTACATTCTGAAGATAAATATATGAAATTAAAACATTTTCATTCTGGGCATACTTTCATGCTGAGATGTTTCAGAATGAAATTAAACCTATCTTCTGAAAGGGGTTTAGTAAAGATATCAGCCCATTGATGGTCTGTATCTATAAATTTCAAGTTCAAAATACCTTTCTGAATATAGTCCCTAATGAAATGATGCTTAATTTCTATATGCTTAGCTCTAGAATGTAAAATAGGATTCTTACTTAAGCAAATAGCAGAAGTATTATCACAAAGTATAGGAATGTTACTCTCAAAAATCTGGAAGTCTTCAAGCTGACTTTTCATCCAGAGCATTTGTGTGCTACATCCTGCTGCTGCTATGTACTCAGCTTCTGCTGTTGACAGAGCAATTGTTGATTGCCTTTTGCTGGACCAAGAGATCAGATTTTCTCCCAGAAACTGGCAGCTTCCAGAAGTACTTTTACGTTCCACTCTGTCTCCAGCAAAATCAGCATCACAGTAGCCTACTAAGCTGTAATCACTAGATTTTCTATAAAACAAACCCAGATTAGTAGTACCTTTCAGATACTTGAAAATTCGCTTAACAGCTGTTAAGTGAGATTCTCTAGGATCTGATTGGAATCTAGCACAAATACATACGCTGAATAAGATATCAGGTCTTGAAGCAGTCAGATAGAGGAGAGAACCAATCATACCTCTGTAGACTTTCTGTTCTACACTTTTGCTTACCTCTTCTCTTTCCAGAATGCACGTGGGATGCATTGGAATCTTTGATGGCTTACATTCTGAGAGGTCAAATTTCTTCAGAAGATCTCTGATGTATTTGCTCTGATGAATGTAAGTTCCTTCTGGAGTTTGATTGATCTGAATTCCTAGAAAGAATTTCAGTTCCCTCATGAGGCTCATCTCAAATTCTGCCTGCATACACTTAGCAAATTTTCTTCCAAGAGAAGGATTAGTAGAACCAAAAATTATATCATCAACATAAATTTGACAGACTAAAATGTCACTCTTAACTGTTTTACAGAATAGAGTAGTGTCCACTTTCCCTCTGGTGAATTCATTTTCAAGCAGAAAGTTACTTAGCCTTTCATACCAAGCTCTGGGAGCTTGTTTCAGACCATACAGTGACTTCTTTAGTTTGAAAACATGTTCTGGATGTTTTGTATTTTCAAAACCTGGGGGTTGGTGAACATAAACTTCTTCTTCTATATAACCATTTAAGAAGGCACTTTTGACATCCATCTGATACAGAGTGATGCCTCTATTAACAGCAAATGAAATTAAAAGTCTGATAGATTCTAACCTGGCGACTGGGGCAAAGGTTTCTGTATAGTCTATCCCCTCTTGCTGACTATAACCTTGTGCAACCAGCCGTGCTTTGTTTCTGATGACTTCACCTTGTTCATTTAGCTTGTTTCTGAACACCCATCTTGTTCCAATGACGTTGAATCCTTTTGGTCTGGGAACGAGATCCCATACGTCGTTTCTGGTGAATTGATTCAGCTCTTCTTGCATTGCCAGAATCCAGTCATTATCCAGAAGTGCTTCATCAATAGAAGAAGGTTCAATCAGAGACACAAGTCCCATAAGAGTTTCTTCAGAGTTTCTGAAGCTTTCTCTTGTTCTGATTGGATCTTCCTTTCTTCCTAGGATAGTCTCTTCTGGGTGATCCAAACTGCTTCTGGGCAATCTCTTCCGAGGTTGATCAGCAGCAGTTGTAGGATTTCTAGCATTGCTTCTTTCAGACGTTGAAGGAATGTCTGTGTTGAGAGCTTCTGATGACTTGTCTTCAGAACCTGCAAATTCAATTTCTATACCTGCAAAAGTTTCATTCTGCTTTGACTTTTCAGAGTCAAGCTTGTCATCAAAACGAACACTGATTGATTCTTCCACAATCTGTGTTTCTGTATTGTATACTCTGTACCCTCTTGAGCGTTCAGAGTATCCTAACATAATACACTTCTGTGCCTTAGAATCAAACTTGTTCAAATAATTCTTTGTATTCAATATAAAGCAAGTACATCCAAATGGATGAAAATATGAAATGTTGGGCTTTCTGTTCTTCCACAATTCATATGGAGTCTTTTCCAGAATAGGTCTTATTGAGATTCTATTCTGAATGTAGCACGCTGTGTTTATTGCCTCTGCCCAGAAAGTCTTAGCAACGTTTGTCTCATTGATCATGGTTCTGGCCATTTCTTGCAATGTTCTGTTCTTTCGTTCTACAACTCCATTTTGTTGGGGAGTTCTAGGATAAGAGAAATCATGCAGAATGCCTTTGTCATTAAAGAATGACTCAAAATCTTTATTTTCAAATTCTCCACCATGATCACTTCTGACTTTAACGATTCTAAGATCTTTTTCATTCTGAACTTGGTTACAGAAGGTAACAAACACAGAGTGTGACTCGTCCTTGTGTCTTAAGAACTTTACCCATGTCCATCTGCTATAGTCATCTACGATTACTAACCCATACTTCTTACCACTGACTGAAGCAGTTTTAACTGGTCCAAATAGGTCAATGTGCAGAAGTTCTAATGGCTTAGAGGTGGAAACAACATTTTTGGATTTAAAAGAAGGTTTTGCAAATTTGCCTTTCTGACATGCTTCACACAGAGCATCTGAATTGAACTTCAAATTTGGAAGTCCTCTGACCAGATTGAGTTTGTTAATCTGAGATATTCTTCTCATACTAACATGCCCCAATCTTCTGTGCCAGATCCACTGCTCATTGTTAACAGACAGAAGACATTTTACGTTCTGACTCTTTAGTTCAGAAAGTTTGATTTTGTAAATGTTGTTTTTCCTCTTACCATTAAACAGGATAGTCCCATCTTTCTGACTAACAGCTTTACATGATTTTTGATTAAAGATTATATCATAACCGTTATCACTTAATTGACTTATGGATAACAGATTATGCATCAATCCATCAACTAGCAGAACATTATTAATAGAGGGAAGATTTCCATTACCTACAGTTCCAGAGCCAATAATCTTTCCCCTCTGATTGCCTCCAAAGCTAACGTGGCCTCCAGGCTTAAGTTCCAGGCTTTGGAACATATGCCTTCTTCCCGTCATGTGTCGTGAGCAGCCAGAGTCCAGGTACCATGACTGGTGTTTCTGACTTGCTGCTAAAGATATCTGCAACATGTATTATTTTATCCTTAGGTACCCAGATTTTCTTGGGTCCTGACTTGTTAGTTTTACCAAAACTCTAGTTGAATTTTGGTTTCACAGAGTGCTTACTGCTAGTATATTTGATGTCGTGTGTGTGACCATACACAAAGTGTGAATTTAGAGGAGTGTGTTTAATGGTTAAATCCATGACATTTTTAGGTGTAGGAACCTTACCTTGGTATCCTATTCCTTTCATGCCGTTTCTGCTAACTCCATAGATCATTGAAGCCATTCTGCTTCTATCTATGCTTTTAGCTAAGAACTTCTGGAAACTATGATCATACTCCTTGATGATCTCATCAGCGTTGCTGGGAGTTTCAGAAATTGGTTCCTTCTGAGAGTTTTGTAAAGAGTTTTCTAATTTTGAAATTTTATCTCTCAGCTCAGAGTTTTCCAATTTGAGACTCTCAGACTTATTAGAGTCAGATTCAAGATTCCTTTTCAGGTCTCTGAATTTAGCTCTAATCTGCTGATAACGTTCCAGAATTTCATTGAGGCTTTCAGCAAGTTCAGCCTTTGTAAAATTAACAGCAAAGTTAGGGAATACCTCTTCTGTGTCTGATTCTGAGTCTGATTCAGAAGCTTCACTATCATCTGGAATGCTAGCCATGAGCGCTATGTTTGCCCTTTCATCATCTGATTCTGAGTCAGCTTCAGACGAGTCAGAGTCATCCCATGTGGCCATGAGACTTTTCTTCTTCTCTCTTCCAAACTTCTTTTTGGGCTTTTCCCTCTGAAGCTTTGGGCAGTCACTCTTGTAGTGTCCTTGCTCATTGCACTCGTAGCAGATGATGTCTTTTGTGTTTGGCTTCTTGCTACTGGAGGAGCCTTCAGATCTTCTGTATCCAGAGGAAGAATCTGTCCTTCTGTATCTGGAAGAAGACTCGTTCTGATCAGATCTTCTGGGATTCCTGAACTTCCTTTGTCTTTGCTTCCACAGTTGATTTACTCTTCTGGAGAGAAGGGAAAGTTCGTCTTCTTCTGATGAGGATCCATCAGATGTTTCTTCAACTGCCTGCAAAACTTTAGACTCAGATTTTCTGTTAGATTTTAAAGCTAAAGGCTTACCTTGCTTCTGAGGCTCGTCAGCTTCTAGCTCTATCTCATGACTTCTGAGGGAGCTTATAAGTTCCTCCAGAGTGATTTTGTTGAGATCTTTCGCTAGCTTCAGAGCAGTAACCATAGGCCTCCACTGCTTGGGTAAACTTCTGATTATCTTCTTGACATGGTCAGCAGTAGAGTATCCTTTGTCCAGAACTTTGAGACCAGCTACCAGAATCTGGAATCTAGAGAACATAGTTTCAATGGATTCAGATTCTTCCATTTTGAACGCCTCATACTTCTGAATGAGCGCCAGAGCTTTTGTTTCTTTGACTTGAACGTTGCCCTCATGCGTCATTCTGAGAGAATCAAAGATGTTCTTAGCTGTGTCTCTGTTGGAGATCTTTTCATACTCAGTATAGGAGATGGCACTGAGGAGGATGGTTCTGGCCTTATGGTGATTCTTGAAGTCACGCTTTTGTTGATCAGTCATTGATTTTCTATCAATCTTCTGACCAGTTGCATTCACAGGGTGCGTGTATCCATCTGTCACCATATCCCACAGATCAGCATCATGTGCTAGAAAGAAGCTTTCAATTCTGTCTTTCCAGTAATCAAAGTTTTCTCCATCAAAGACTGGAGGTTTGCCACTGAATCTGTCTCTGTCCTCGTTATTGTCATTGCTGAAGTGAGAATTGTTTCCTGCCATTGTGTTTTTCTGACGCTGGATCTTGTACTGACACGGTTAAGTGTTTTAGCTCAGAACCAGGCGCTCTGATGCCAATTGAAGGGGTGAAAAACACAAGAAGGGGGGGTTGAATTGTAAAAACTGAAATCTTAAAGCAATAGACAAGATATTTTTATCCTGGTTCGTTTGATCTCAAACTACTCCAGTCCACCCGTCAAGGTGATTTCGCCTCTCTCCAACGAGGTCTTAATTCACTATATTCAACTGAATATTACAGACTGCTTTAACAACTGCTAAAGCCTTCTTGATTCAAACCATAATCCGGTTTGTCAAGGCAACACTTTCTTACAAAGGTATAAAACAATGTGTGTGAATGTTTTCTACAAAACTTTATCACAACTGTGATGTATACACAAAATGAAGCTTAGAAACTAGATTGCTAAACACTAATGAAGTATCAGAGTTTGTGGTTTAGCAAAACTGGTAGATGAAGATTATTGTTCAGCTTTGTGCGTGTAGAGATTTTGAGAGCATTAGCCATTATAATCTTTGAAGCCTTGTTTATATAGCACTTGAGAAGATGAACGTTGAATGCAATATTCTTGATTCAATGCTAATAACAAGCTTTCCTTTTTGAGCAGATCTTGTCTAGAATGAGGCCGTTGGGATTAATTAGCTTTCAATGCACAGTACCGTTGCTTCTTCAATGCACGTTCTGGCTTGGCTCATTCTGATTCTGCTTCGCTGCTGATGAACTATTATGTTTCTGTATCAGAGTGTTTACGCGCAGTTCTGTTCATCAAGCTTCAGCATGTGCGTGAGTTGATCATCTGATCTTGACGTTCTGATTCAGCAACTTCTGATGCTGGTGTATGAAATCAAATTCTGATGCTGAAGAAGTGATCTTGCTTATTTTAATCAGCGTATCTGCAAGTCAGAGCATAGTAATTTTAGGCAGCATATAGTTCAAACATGAAACATATAAATACTATATCTTTTCACTTTGTTATCATCAAAACTCAAATATAGGGTAGTAGATTCAAACATTGTTCTAACAAAATTGACCTATTCAAATGGTTGGTAGAATACGTAACGTCAAATGACACAATGTCTCCAAAATAACTTTAATCCAAAATCATACTTGCATTACACTAAAATACATTTGTGATTTATTCTTCTATATCCATATGATATGCATGAAAGTAAAAAATATTCTCCAATAATTAGCGTTGAAAATATTATGAAAGACAATCAGCCTTGTCGTACACCATTCTTCTTTTCCTTTTTGTATTGAAATAATTTTTTACATCCACTCATTTAAATCCAGCATTAGGACTATTATTCCCTACATGTGTACTCATAAGTTAAAACATTGACTTCTACCTTAATCCTGAATCATCAGTCAAATCAATCTCGCAAGCTTATACTTCAATTTTCTTTCTATATGATGCAAGAATATGCGTTGTCTCTAGAGATTGTAGAGAATGGTTGTGGTCCTTTACTATATCATTAATGTCAAACTTTTTATTATGACATTCAAGTGAAATTTTTTCTTTGTAACATATTTTAGTCTTGACTCTCTAAATGCTAACAAATGAACTTCTTTGGTTTATCTTTCGTAGCTCTTCCTTAGAATAAACAAACCTACATGATGATATAGTGATGGGAAATTAAGACAAAATGACAGAAGAACAATACGCAGCAGATATAGAATTTCCCACACCTGTATAACTTTGAGGATCAACAACAAATATAAGACAGAAAGTCAAACAAATAAAGGCACAAAAGAACACCGGTATTTTTAACGTTGAAAACCCCTCAATATAAGAGTAAAAACCACGAGTCGTCCAGACCAAAGAAATACCTCCACTATAATCAATTGAGACTGCAAGAGAGTCTTAAAGTGATTCACAAAATTGTGATAACAACCACAAATCACAAAGCAAACTAGCTTACAAACAAGAATCCAAAAAGATGAAAAATTACTTAAATTTGCAGCTTCAGTGCGAAACAATTATCTCTCAGCTTATACTTCGTTTTGAAGATCCCAACAATCAAAAGTTAGATATTGGTGTTGAAAATCTACCCTCCAAATTTGAGCTCGATCTGATGGCTAACAAATTGGGGATCGTCGATTTAGTGATACTAGTGAAGAAAAATGGGAATGGGTTTCTCTCTTCTTTTCTCACTTTTGAATCCTTATTTTCTATCTATTTCTCTTAATCCTAAATTGATACTCTCCACTTAAATAATTGAGACAAATGGGATATTCATATTTGGGTCTTTCTTCACATATGAAGGGAGCCCAAGCCCAGCAAATCTCCCCCTCACAACTATGTGGAGGAAATCACCAAACCGATGATATCACAATAAACTTCAAATTTCCATCTTGATAATGCTTTAGTCATCATATCAAAACCATTATCATTTGTATGAACTTTAGCTAACTCCAATAACTTAGCATCTAAAACATCATGTATCCAATGATATGCCACATCAATGTGTTTGGACCTATTATGAAAAGTCAGATTCTTACCAAGATGAATAACACTTTGACTATCAACAAATAACACATATTTTTCTTGATCAAAAAAATAACAAGTGTACTATTTTTCCTTTTTTAGAAATGATAGGGAAATTCCCCGAATGTCGATCTCAAGGAATGCATATGGTTATCGAGTTCAATGCATGGTTCAATTAAACAAAAACTATAGTGGGGTTTGTTTTGAGATTGTAATTAACAATGAGTAAAAATAAGCAGAATATTAAATTGGCTTTTTGTGACAGATATGAGGAACATGTTAGGGTAAAGTGTAGATTTGCCCTGTAACAACCTTGAATCTCGATTTCTTCAACAAGTTTAAAATACTCAATTACTAGATCCTTAGTTTATTTTTCTTTAAATCCTTAGTGGGAAAACCTTTTATTGTTCATCCTAAATTCTAAGTCCTTAGTGAATTATGATGAAATCAAGTCTTTATTTATCAAGATTTAACTAGTTACTATAGGGTATCCCTAGTCCTAGGTGATATCTATTATAGTTTAATCACACAAAAACCTTAACAACGGCGGTCCAGCCTAATTATTAACCGTAATTCAATCTATATTGGTCCGACAGAGAAAGCATTAAAACCTTGTACGATCAAATTGAATATGAAAAATAAACATATTACTGAAATTGGAAATCAAAGTTGTTTACAACATCAAATTAGAGACACCCCCTAGCATTGGGGGGTTTAGCTACTCATATTATTCAAAGTAATTTCACTAACATAAAATTTAGACATTATAAATTAGTGATGAACTTTGATCTTTAACTCCTTCCGCTCATGAAAAGTCTTCGTTCTCCAATAATCTCATATGCTTCAATATTCAATCGTGAAATTATTCGCTCGCAAAAAGGTCCCTTCATTCATCGTAGAAACTTTCTTAAATAGTGAAAAGACTTCAAGCCCAAGTGACTCATTCAGCTTAATTGGAAAATATCCAAAGTACCCTCACAGGTTGCATTTAGTGAAAAATCATAAAAACAAAGAGAATCAGCGCCTGAGCCAGCACGGACCGTGTCAGCTGAAACGGGTGGCCGTGTTGCCCCCCTGACCTTTCCAATTCCCTTCTCAAGTTCCAGACATGCTGACACGACCCGTGTCAGGTGACACAGGTTACCGTGTTGGCCCCTTGGTTTTTTCCACTTCTTTGAATTCTTGCCAAATCTTTCATCCTGGCACGGCCCGTGTCAGGCCTCTTGTAACATGGCCAATTCTTCCTCGAAACATCAAATTCTTTTAATTTATCACATCGAGTCCTTTGGATATTTTACCTAAACTTAAAGACAATCACAAACAGTCAACTAAAGCATAAAATGTGGAATACTTGAAATAAAGCTTAAAATAATAGAATGCAGAAATAACTTAAGGAAAATGAAATTGACTCAAACAGTAACAAAATAAAATACAAAGTGTTATGGATTACCTGGATTATCATCGGACAAGTGACAAAAATATATTAAAAATGGTGATCGATCACAACCCCAAACTTAGCTCATTGTTTGTCCTCAAGCAATATTAAGGACAACAAAACAGGTCACCCCCCAAAATACATCAACATTCAACTTACCACAATACTGTTGAGATATTTTGCAACCTTCTTTCGCTTTTCCTTCAAAGTTTCATGCTTTCGTGAATCGAATGTCCCACCACACTTCCATATCAAAACACTATTTCATCTGTCAGCTTATGCCACACTCTCGCCAAGTATCTCAGGGTTAAAGTATTTTCACTCACATTTCAAAGTATGCAATATCAACTCATAAACTTGAATAAATTCTCTTTTCATTTCACACACACATAACACACACTTTTTGAGGTCTTGTAGGTTGTAACGGGGCTTAGGTTACGGTGGGATAAACAAAAAAAGGGAAAAAAATGGTTTTAGGATCAGAATCAGTGTTGTAATTCTCTTCACTGTATTAATTTTTACACAATTCAACAAATGGTAGTTTTCAGACACCTTTTGTAGCTTGACTCCTTGTCACAAATTCAAGACAAACAACACTTAACTGAGTAGGGTAGGAAGTGTTTGTCTATGGGTTATGAAATGCGGTGATAAAACACAAAAACAAGATACAGGTTCAACGGGGTTAACGAGGGATAATAATTAAAATGGGATGGCTAGAAAGGCACAGGGGTAAAAGAAACAATGTGCCTCAGAGTGTGTTATTATGCCGTGATAATCCAATAGAACATATGCAAACTCGGAGTGATAAAGACATACTTGAATTATCTCTTATGATGATGAATACGTGTTTGGATTTTTATGCTCTCACCATGTCGGGTAAAGCTGATAGCTTCTAGAGTGCCTATAGTTTGGTGCAGCTTTCCACTCAGCTTGGGATGCACAATATTGGACGTATCAGAACAGGGGTTATGAATTCCTGAGGCTTTAGCACCTTTCACAATGTAATTTATATTACATGTAATAGTTATCGAGAAGTGTTGTAGAACAAACTCATCTGACACAACTTTGGGGCCGACAAGTGGGAGCCAGAGGATGCCTGTCAACTCCTCAACATATAACATATGATCTTGATTGAAAAGGTGGAATGTGAGATTACTATAGCATTCTCTCATAGTACTCCTCCACCTTTTCTCTAATTATAACTCAATAGTACTAAAAACCTCAAGCGTGATACGCTCATATGTCAGCGCCTCAAGATGCATAAATTTAAGCAACCCTAACACATGAAACATATGATTAACCTCAAATTTTAAACCTAAATCAGTAAGAGTTTGGTCACAGATGTATCTAGTAGGAGTAAGCTTACGCTTTACATGAACGGAGTACCTTCACTCGTGCTCCGGTGTATCGAAGACAATGTTATGCAGGTTCGATGTACGACTACTCCTCTTCTGTGGCCTTGAGGTCTCAGCCACTTGTTGCTTACCCTTGACAAGCCTCTTCTTGGGCATTTTCGTACCTGGAAAAATTGAGAAATTTTTGAAATGTGAAATTAGAAAAAACGGACTCTGGAATATGGAAGAGAATGGAGAATGGTAAAGATTTCGTGAAGGTGGTTTTTGATTTGAATTGGTTTAGAGGTGAAAGATGAGATCTTTAGAGAGGGTTTTTTAATGGAGGCTAGGTTTTATGTGGTAGAGAAAGAGGTAAGAGATGAATAGAAAAATAAACAAATCTGATTTTGATTTTTTTAATGGGGTGTGATGGAGTTTGAGTGAGTAGTAAGTGATGTGGGGCCCATGAGATTGGGACATAAATCAATTTTTTCAAAAGTTCGCCTACATAACACGGACCGTGTTAAGCAACACGATCGATCGTGTCAGGCTTTTGGTTGTTTTAAAATCCAAGTGATCGCTTAGGCTTCTTGACACGGGCCGTGTCATAGGACACAAGCAGTCGTGTCATGCATATGTTTTTTCTTTAATTTTTTGTGTTCTTGCTTCAGTCCTCCTGAAACGGGTCGTGTTAGCTAATTGATCCTTCTTCAACATTTTTGTCCTTTTTCCAATTTTTTCCATTTCTCCCGGGACAACTTCCTTCACTGATGCTTGTTCAAATTTCTCATGCACTTGAGTGCCTCCTCTTTCTTGTGTAGGGTACTGTGCATACCTAAACAAAATCTAAAACACACAACAAAAACAACAAAAAAATAGTTAGAAATAAAATGTGTGAATTGCCTCCCACGAAGAACTTCATTTAACATTGCATGGCTTAACGGTCGTCCATCTTATCTTATAAGACGAACATCATCTATCAGACCACTCTCTTGTCCTTGATAGTATGATTTTAATTGTTGTCCATTCACCTTAAAGGTGTCCCCGTTCTCTTGATTTTTAAGCTCGATCGCTCCATGCGGGAGCACGTTGTAAACCAAAAATGGTCTGAACCATCTTGACTTCAGCTTTCCAGGGAAAAGCTTTAACCTAGAAATAAAAAACAACCAATTGTCCTTCCCAAAATTCCTTCTTTTGGGTCTTTTGATCATGCCATTTTTTTGTTTGTTTCTTATAGATTTTAGCATTCTCATTAGCCTGATTCCTTAATTCTTTCAACTCATGGAGTTGGAGAATTCGAGATTCACCAGCTTTCAAAAGATCACAGTTTAGGAATTTAGAAGCCTAAAATGCCTTGTGCTCTAGCTCGAGTGGAAAATTACATGCTTTACCATATACCAACTGATAAGGGAACATACCTATTGGGGTTTTGAATGTTGTTATGTACCCCCATTGTAACACCCTTCTAAACCCCGAAAAATATTTGCAAATAATTCATATAATTAATCAGAGTATTTCATAAAAGTATGTCACACCTTCATATAAAACTTCATAATAAAACATCATGCTCCATAACACGAATTATCAATATCATTTAAGACAAATATGTCCTTATTAACATCAATTCAATACTTCAAAACTTCACAGCGGAATCATTAGTTTAAAATACCTTATTATAAATACTTCATAAAATCTCATCGTACTTCATGATTCACAAAAAAAATTCAAAATAACTCGGTACCATGGAAGGTAACCCAACATCTTAGAAACAAAACAAAGGAAATAATATTCATGATTCAAACAATCCCAACTGTGATCGGTGGATCTGGAACTGACTGTTTAACGCTGGTTCGCGAAATGTCACGGAAGCAAGAGTCGCCACCGTCTTTTATTTTCTCCAAATGGAAAGGACAAAAGCACAGAAAAATTCCTTATAGAGATTGCTCTCGGTTCGGGAGGTAGATTATAGAAAGGGAAGGTGTTAGCACCCTTTCTATCCATGGTTATCCATGGGCTCTTAGATACTTGCTCACTTGTGTTTTAAAAAATGGTTTGTTTGCTTTTCAACTGTGGGTTTTAAAAAAGTTTCTTTGAAAATTTCAGTTCGACTCTTGTATCGGTCCTCAAGAGTGTTTGAAAAATTGCTTTCGAAAGCTTTTTGAAAATGTGTCGGTGTGAAAAGTATTTTTTGAATTTGTTTTGAATTTAGAGCAAGTATCTAGAGTCGTCTATCTACCCTAAGGAATTCGTCTGTGTAAATATCCTTTAAAGTAGTGCCATCCCACCATTGAGAGGTAGGTAGCACCACCGTTGGAGGTGTTCGGGTCAATTCGAGGTTCGGGACATGGTGATCACCAGAGCAATGGGAAGACACCTTAGAAGCTACCCTCATGCCAGGTTCCTGGATCATGAGGACTTACTAAGACATCCTCTACTCGACGATCACCTTTCGAGGCAAGGCAACAGTGAGGCGTACCCTAGGGGTGGTGTGTGATTTGTGTGTCGTTTTCATTTATTTTTGTCTTTTGTCAAAGTGATCTATGCGTTTGTTTTTATTTTATCATTCATTCTTGCATGTCATTATTAATAGTTAAAAATTGCGAGAAATATAAAGTTCCTAAACTATTACAAAGGCGCGGGTCCACATCGCCAAATTAAACCAGGACCCGATTTGACATAAAATAAAGAAATAAAATGCGGGAAATATAAAATGTCCGAGTTACATGGCTTGAGCAATTACATAATATTTGAAAGAAAATAAATGTGCGAAAGAAATAAAAATAGAACGTTCGAGGGCGTTGGACCCTTTAAAGAAATTAAATGAAATTAAAAAGCTAATTAATTATTTAATAAAAGGAAAGAAATGTTTTTTAGTTTTTTTGTATTTATGAAATAAAGAAAATTAAAATTAAAAGAAACTCTAATTCTAAGTTTTTTTAATTATTAATGAAAATGTTAAAGTTTAACCTAATTTACTAAATATTTAATGTACATGTTTATTTACAAAAATATTTAATAATTAATAACAATAATAATAAGAAAAAATTATTTATTAAAAAGATGATGAAAAGTTAAAAACCCTAATTTCTACATATTTTAATTTGTTAAGAAAAAGACTTAAGTTTTAAAACCTAATTTAACTAAATTAATTATTTAACATTTATTTACAAAAATATTTAATAAGTAAATTAATTAACATATTCTTAGTTTTTGATTTTCTGGTTTTATATTATAAAAATTAATTCATGAATTTAAAGAAAACAATTAAAACAATTAAAAGAATGAAAAGGAAAATCAAATAAAAAATAAAAATGATGCAAACCATGGGGTGTCTGGCCCTTTTTGGAGGTGAATTGGAGTGGTTTGACCATTTGTGTTCTGGCTGTTGGCCATTTGTGTTCTGGCCTCATCATGCATAAGTTGTTCTACTTTGGCCATTTGGCTTTTGCCTTTTGGCCATTTGTGTTTTGACCTCAACGTTCCTTAATGAACCTGCATGGGATCTTGTCTAAATCTGCAGTGTTGAATCTCATGAACACATTAAATAAAATCATAAAATGAAAATAAAGCCAATATATGAAGAAATTTAATGTTTAGGCACAATATGGCATGTATGAATGATTATACCCTTTTGATCATGGAGATCAAATCAATCTTACTCTTACTGGAAAATTAGTGACCTGAATGCTTTTATGCCTTACTGGAAAATTAGGATCATGGAGATCAAGCCAGCCTTATCCTTACTAAAGAAGTAGTGAGGTATTGGTTTGTAACTGTGATGGCTTGTTTGTAGTGAGAGAGGGATTTGTAATAAGGATTTCAAGGTTTTAGGATTCTTGAAAGAGTTTGATATTCTAACAGTGTTGTGGCAAGGTTTTTTTTCTCTCTTCTTTTCTCCTCTTCTCTGGTTTGTGTGAAAAGAAGGTGATTATATAATGGAAATTAGGGTAAAGCAAATGGGCTTTGAATGTGCAATTGGGCCTCCAATATTCACTTGAATTCGTCACTTTCCAGGCTAAATCGCAGGGACTTAAGTGCATTTTTTGAAGTTGAAATGTGAAAACAAAATGTAGCTGATATCGATAACTAACTCCTGTCCGAAAATAGGCTCAATCGGATAAATGGTGAATTAGTTATGAATTTTTGAAGTTTCAGCTCAGACAAACTTATTTTAGGCTCCAGTGTCGACTCTGACACGTTCTTCAATAAAAAACTGGTATTGATCGGAGCATAATCCGGTCTCGACTTTTGAAGCAAAGTTGTAGATCTATGAGTCAGTGACCTTGTGTAAAAATATGAGCCCAATCCGATAAAAATTGACCGAGTTATGAATTTTCGAAGTTTCGGCCCAGATGAAATAATATTCAGCATTCAGGATTTTCAGCGTGTCACGCACTCTGAGCAAAAAACGAAGGCCTTTTGAATACCGTTTGAACTCAATACCTTATGTGAAAATGTAACCAACTCAATTTGTGAAATTTTGGCGCCAGAACCAGCTCGATACGATGAAAATCGACCAAGTTATGATTTTTTGAACATGACGCAAATAAACTTCTGTCACAAATTTTCTGCACGAAAATACTTGATAAATCCACATTTTTGAAGACCTTCTGATCGAAATTGGCTTCCAGCCGTGAGAGATGAAAACGTAGATAATGTCAAGACGGAATTTTGGCCACCGGAACGGGTTCAAAACGAGTCACGATCTTCAAGTTATGAATTTTTTAGCGCGTAAAAAACTGCACTTTCAGCACACTTTTTCACTATATTTCTTCAAGAAAACTCACACATTCGGATACCTTCTTTAAAAAATTGACTCTTGAGCCGAACCTGAATTTGAGAATATGTTATCAGAGATATCTTGGCGAAAGAACACCTGAATACAACGCGTCGGGTTGGACTTGTGAATTTTCTTGAAATGTTTTGAGAAATATGGGAGGGCAAATTTTGGGGTACAACAGTTGCCCCTGTTCAATCTTCTTAGACCTGAGGATGCAGATTGGCTGACGTGTCTTTCGTAATCAGAAGGTGGAAGATGATTGAACACTAGAGTGCCCAGAAATTTGCGCTCACATAGTAGTGTGACGGAGGAATGGGCTTATAGATGTCATTTAGAGATTGATGGATAGGATGATGGGCTTATAGATGCCATGCTAAGAGATGATGGGTAGGTGGATGGGCTTATAGATGCCATCTGGGTGTCGATCGCGTAAGAGATTCCTTAGCGAGAACTTGCGTACCTGAAAAAGAAAATGATTACCTGGCCTGTTTACAGGAGCTGGTCTTCAAACTCTTTGTATAGATGCGCCCTGACTGGTTACAGGAATCGAATCTGGAGCTTCAAACAGCGATGAATGAACCAGGGATGGTTACTACCTCAACAGGAACGGTGAGAGAACCTTGGACGATTACTACCTCAACAGGAACGCTGAGAGAATCTTGGACGATTACTACCTCAACAGGAACGCTGAGAGAATCTTGGGCGACTTCAACCTCAACAGTAATCATTGAGCGAATCTTGGGCGACTTCAACCTCAACAGTAATCATTGAGAGAATCTTGGGCGACTTCAACCTCAACAGTAATTATTGAGAAAGTCTTGGGCGACTTCAACCTCAACAGTAATCATTGAGAGAATCTTGGGCGACTTCAACCTCAACAGTAATCATTGAGAGAATCTTGGGCGACTTCAACCTCAACAGTAATCATTGAGAGAATCTTGGGCGACTTCAACCTCAACAGTAATCATTGAGAGAATCTTGGGCGACTTCAACCTCAACAGTAATCATTGAGAGAATCTTGGGCGACTTCAACCTCAACAGTAATCATTGAGAGAATCTTGGATAACTTCTACTTCAACAGTAACGCTGAGAGAATCTTGGGGCGATTACTACCTCCACAGTAACGGGGAGAGAACCACAGGCGACTACAACCTCAACAGTAATCATTGAGAGAATCTTGGATAACTTCTACTGAGTCTTTATCAGGAAAATCTGTTAGGAGTCGATTTAACTGGACTAGAGAAGGCCTTGGACTGGATAAGAAACAGAGAATCTTAGGGTCGATTAACTGAACTGGTCTAGGTCTTGAAATGTCTTCAACTGGATAAGAAACAGGGAGATCTTAGGGTCGATCTGACTGAACCAGAGAAGGCCTTTGACTGGATAAGAAACAGAAAAGTCCTAGGAGCGATTTAACTGAACCGGTCTAGGTCTTGAGATATAGCTGAGAACTTAACTGAATCTTTCCTGAAAGGTAAAGGTCAGTCATATGCAATGCGTGATATGGATCAAGCAATGGTGTTCTCAGCATAAATGAGATTGTAAGATGTGATGCGTATATGCATGCTATAATGTATAAAGATATGATGTTTATGAATGTATATTTTCGTCTAGGAAAAGTAAATCCTTGACGGGTGCCGAGAATTCACTCCTGGGCTGATGTTGGCAAGTAGATCTTTGCTTCCGCTGGGGATGATAGTTGCAAGAATACCGGTAGGAGAAGATAACTCCGTTGGGGAATAAACTTGGCGAATGATTACTCTGCGGGGAGAAAAGTACTCTCGCGATCTTGCTGGGGAGCAATACTCTGTGGGGAAAGAGATACTTTGCTGAGTCGTTGATAATAACTTGCTGGGGATACCACTGTTCTTTTGGAAGTGTTAATAGACTTCGCTGGGGATAAGGAGACTTTGTCGGGGACGATCTTTTCGTGGCTTTTGGCTGAGGATAACCCAGTTATATCCTGGTAAGGAAATAACTCTTTGAATAAAGCCGGGAGACGCGTTCGTGCTCTGCGAGGATAAGCTTCCAGAATCTACTGGGGATAAGCTTACTGCTTGGGGAGATGAATTCCAAATTTCCTGGGGAACTAGATTGGACTCTCTGGGGGGAAGTTTTAAGATGTATTGGAAGTAACTCCACTGAATGTTTGGTATACCGCCGGGGAACAATCTTTAGACCAAGACTGCCGGGGATGCCTGTTAAGAGTGCATATATGCTGCTGGGGAATGTTGAGATCTGCTGGAGGATACCCAACTTCCTTAAGGTTTGATTGTATAGCTTTATTTGGAGAGAGTATTGCTGACTTGCTGGCTCACTCTCTGAGGAATTGAGATATCTGGTTATGTTCTCCAGCTGAACCTACCTTGGTACCTTGGAGGATAGAACAATTAGATTTCTTGGGCAACTCATTATTGCCCCTGTTTCTGAGGTGGGAGAGGAAGACCTGTGAGGTGCTGATAGTTGTTGATGGACAAACTCTTCTTCTGATAGGCCAGTGACAAGATTCCGGGACATAGTCGTACGCTTTTGATCCCTAACTTTTGCCTGGACCGCCCTTTCGGGTTTTCAGTCCACCGGGATACCCATTTTTGCCCAAGCCGCCTTTTCAGGTTTTCGACTTGCCGGGTGTACAGATTTTTTCATTTCATCCCTTCATTTTGCCCGAACCCTTTTGGTTCGCCGGGAAGCCCTTATTTTTGCCTAGGTGTGTCAACCTAGCGGGTCTTTGATTATGCGTATTTTTTTTTCCGACCATGTCCGTGCTTTCAGGATGCAGGGAGTTGTCACTGTTAGGAGTGTTTTATTGTCATACCACCCGAAGATCTTCGTTTGATCGTCCAATGTCCCAAGTGACTCAGGCGGAGATTTGCCCCAGGCTATTAGGCGTTTTGAGAGATTCTCTGAATTGACTTAACTGCCCCAGATGATGGACAATGATCATGTCGTGCCCCTTGATTGGAAGTGCTTATGTTCACTAGGCTTTCATCGTGCGAATTTCCCTGCTGTTCAAACAAATAGTCATATGTAAACAATGTTATATCAAAAATGCAAAGCTTATGTCTGTCTTGAAGATTTTGAAAATGCATTCTTTTTCATAAAACAAGTGAATGTTTTTAAAACGTGATGTCAACTCCGTATTTACCGTAGGCCTTAAGGAGTCAGGATACCTTTTGTAACAATATGCTTTCGAACTAACCCATGCTTCAGCTAAGACTTTTAAGGGTTATAACGTGGCCTGGTTCATGGTTCAAGAAACAAAGGATAAAGGCTCAAATTATTTGTACCCACCCGCTCTTCGTGATGTTCTCCAAACCTAAACTCAGTTGATCATACGTTAGACCTTGTTTGAGTCTTTGCTCTGATTTTTCGGTGATGATTCGGATATTGATAACTTATTTTGAATAGGCAGTCCTTCCTTTTTTGTTGAGGGTTTGTAAGACCTCTTTCTTTTTGATTTTTCTATCCCTGAATTTTGCCTGAACTGTTTCTTTTGTGATTACAGTCAGCGGGATGCCCCCGTTTTGTAAGTCTCCTTCATAGGTTTTGACTTAATGGGCTTTTTTATTTTGAGAGATATAATGACTGCCTGTCCTTCTTGATTATTCGGAACCATCACCGTCTTTCTTTGTTTTGTAAGGACCTCTTTGGTGCCATTCGTTATGCACCTGGATCAACTGAGAGACTACCCTGCCCCAGGTTATGATTAAGGGTTTTAAATTTCGAAAAGAAAAACTCCTACTTCTTTGGCTCAGAGGGGTTGATGAGGGATTATCTTCCTTATAACTCCAGTGTTTAGGGATTTGAAACAATGCCTGTACTTCATCAGCGAGGTCTGTTCAAAAGCATACTGTAAAGATAGCGGTATCGTTTTCGTCATCCTCCCTCAAGAGGCTTAGAATTATTAATTGAGAGTTGATCATCAGAAAAAATATGAAAATAATTTGCGTATAGTGAATACGAATATATTGCTTCAAAACGGACATATGCAATGCATTAATGAAATAACAATGTTTAACAATGAACAAATGTTTGAACAATCAAAAAGAATTACAACTTGAACATTCGAATGAACAAAAGTTTCCTAGTCTCAAGGCTTGTCATTTCAAATGGTGAGTCTTGGAGGGATGATAGAAAAATTCAGCCTGACCATCTTGGGTGAACTCCAATGCCCCTTCATCAATCAGGTCCTGGATCTTGTTCTTCAGAGCCCAACACTCATTTGTATCATGTCCAGGACTGGCAGAGTGGTAGGCACACCTTTTATTGGGATCATAAGTAGGATGTGATGTGTTGGGATTCTGGGGATGAGCCCTTAATGTGATCAAATTCAATCTCAGCAGGCGTTGTAAAGCTTGAAACAGCGACATGTTGAGCGGGGTGAATTGCCTCCTGGACTTGTCTAGCTGAAGCCGGTGAGGTTGATGCTGAATTTGTGACACTGGAGCCCTTTGAGGAGCTCTCCCCTTACCTCCTTGTTTCAAAGGTGGTTGAACAATGACTGGCTCTTTACCCTTAGACGCTTTCCCCAGTTGGTTACTCTGAAGCAGTTGGTTGATGAGAACACCGAGCTCTTCTTGTCTTTGAGCTAAACCTTGAATAGCAGTCCCCTGCCCCAGCATTTGGGCTTTCATTGCATCCATCTCAGCTTGCAGGTGTTTCAGTCATTCATCCTCAGCGCTGTTCCTGACCAAAGTCTCCATGAGAAGTGTCCTTAGCTCCTCCTGCCCCTTGGATAGATTCAGGAGGATTTCCCCGAACCGAGTTTCTTGAGTAAGAAGGTCCTGGTTATCTTGTTGGGAAGCCATTGCTGAAATAAACAGCGAGAGAGGTAAGTGACCTGCAACAAGGATACCTGTTATGATGTGTATGTATGCATGCAATGTTTTCCAGGACCTCGCGGGATAAACAAGAAGACTGTTAGCATTTGAATTTGTTAGCTTGATTGGAGGAGCCCTATGTTGCTGAGAATCCTTCTTCAAGGGTCAAAAGCTCACCATTCCAGTGGGTCATAGCCCCTGACAACCTTGGCTAGGGCAACCTTCTTCAAGTGTCAAAGCTCACCATATCAAGTGGGTCATAGCCCCTGACTACCTTGGCTAGAGGAAAATAAATCCTCTTTGCCCCTTGCTGGGATAGTTGATTCACCATGACCTGCATCACAAGCCCTTGAGATCCTTGAAATGGGTTAGGATGTGTGCAATGGTATGATGTTATGGTATGCATGGGGTAATGTGAGTAGCCCTGTTATGAGTCCCAATTAAGGACTGCAAACCAAAACCTGCAAGAAACTTAGTAAACCCTGTCATGAGTCCCAATTAAGGACTATAAACGAAACCTGCAAGAAACTCGGTAGACCTTGTTATGAGTCCTAATTAAGGACTACAAACAAAACCTGCAAGAAGCTCAAGTGTCAGACAACAAGCATGCAAATAGTCAAGTACGAAGGCACACAAGTCACACAAGAGAAACCCTTAGAGTTTAGGCCAGCATGGGGTCTGGGTATTACCCTATTGAAGTTGGTGGGCTCAACCTGTCCTATTAGAAGTAACCGGGTTCTAAGGGTCCCAATATCACTGGATTGCTTTCATTGTTCATCGTTTCGATTTAGCCACTGAACTGGCGACCGAAATATTCCAGGAAAGCAACCCTCAATTGAGTGTAGTATCGAGTATCAACCAACCTCGGACTGCACCAAAGTCAGTTATCTCACTACCCTAAAGAGGCCAAGATAGTTAAATTAAGGTTCCTAAGGTCTGTTGATGCTTCACGACACCACGCGGAGGCCCCGTACTCTTCTTGACTGAACTCAAGGGTTACCGGTACACACCAAAGTGCCACATCAACGTAGCAGACTGTTTCAACCATGTCGGTATACCCCGCACAGTTCCCTCACAGCCTTGTTGCTACTTTCTAAGAAGGTATCCCCAGATCCGGGTTAGGATCTATAGAACTCCCAAGACAGTCCCACAATTTAAAGCAAACAAGGAAAGCAATTGAAAACACAGTTATGAACTAACCCTAAGGTACACCTCACTTTAAGTTAAGTTCCCAGCAGAGTCGCCAGTTCTGTGATCGGTGGATCTGGAACTGACTGTTTAACGCTGGTTCGCGAAATGTCGCGGAAGCAAGAGTCGCCACCGTCTTTTATTTTCTCAAAATGGAAAGGACAAAAGCGCAGAAAAATTCCTTATAGAGATTGCTCTCGGTTCGGGAGGTAGATTATAGAAAGGGAAGGTGTTAGCACCCTTTCTATCCATGGTTATCCATGGGCTCTTAGATACTTGCTCACTTGTGTTTTCAAAAATGGTTTGTTTGCTTTTCAACTGTGGGTTTTAAAAAAGTTTCTTTGAAAATTTCAGTTCGACTCTTGTATCGGTCCTCAAGAGTGTTTGAAAAATTGCTTTCGAAAGCTTTTTGAAAATGTGTCGGTGTGAAAAGTATTTTTTGAATTTGTTTTGAATTTAGAGCAAGTATCTAGAGTCGTCTACCTACCCTAAGGAATTCGTCTGTGTAAATGTCCTTTAAAGTAGTGCCATCCCACCATTGAGAGGTAGGTAGCACCACCGTTGGAGGTGTTCGGGTCAATTCGAGGTTCGGGACATGGTGATCACCAGAGCAATGGGAAGACACCTTAGAAGCTACCCTCATGCCAGGTTCCCGGATCATGAGGACTTACTAAGACATCCTCTACTCGACGATCACCTTTCGAGGCAAGGCAACAGTGAGGCGTACCCTAGGGGTGGTGTGTGATTTGTGTGTCGTTTTCATTTATTTTTGTCTTTTGTCAAAGTGATCTATGCGTTTGTTTTTATTTTATCATTCATTCTTGCATGTCATTATTAATAGTTAAAAATTGCGAGAAATATAAAGTTCCTAAACTATTACAAAGGCGCGGGTCCACATCGCCAAATTAAACTAGGACCCGATTTGACATAAAATAAAGAAATAAAATGCGGGAAATATAAAATGTCCGAGTTACATGGCTTGAGCAATTACATAATATTTGAAAGAAAATAAATGTGCGAAAGAAATAAAAATAGAACGTTCGAGGGCGTTGGACCCTTTAAAGAAATTAAATGAAATTAAAAAGCTAATTAATTATTTAATAAAAGGAAAGAAATGTTTTTTAGTTTTTTTGTATTTATGAAATAAAGAAAATTAAAATTAAAAGAAACTCTAATTCTAAGTTTTTTTAATTATTAATGAAAATGTTAAAGTTTAACCTAATTTACTAAATATTTAATGTACATGTTTATTTACAAAAATATTTAATAATTAATAACAATAATAATAAGAAAAAATTATTTATTAAAAAGATGATGAAAAGTTAAAAACCCTAATTTCTACGTATTTTAATTTGTTAAGAAAAAGACTTAAGTTTTAAAACCTAATTTAACTAAATTAATTATTTAACATTTATTTACAAAAATATTTAATAAGTAAATTAATTAACATATTCTTAGTTTTTGATTTTCTGGTTTTATATTATAAAAATTAATTCATGAATTTAAAGAAAACAATTAAAACAATTAAAAGAATGAAAAGGAAAATCAAATAAAAAATAAAAATGATGCAAACCATGGGGGGTGTCTGGCCCTTTTTGGAGGTGAATTGGAGTGGTTTGACCATTTGTGTTCTGGTTGTTGGCCATTTGTGTTCTGGCCTCATCATGCATAAGTTGTTCTACTTTGGCCATTTGGCTTTTGGCTTTTGGCCATTTGTGTTTTGGCCTCAACGTTCCTTAATGAACCTGCATGGGATCTTGTCTAAATCTGCAGTGTTGAATCTCATGAACACATTAAATAAAATCATAAAATGAAAATAAAGCCAATATATGAAGAAATTTAATGTTTATGCACAATATGACATGTATGAATGATTATACCCTTTTGATCATGGAGATCAAATCAATCTTACCCTTACTGGAAAATTAGTGACCTGAATGCTTTTATGCCTTACTGGAAAATTAGGATCATGGAGATCAAGCCAGCCTTATCCTTACTAAAGAAGTAGTGAGGTATTGGTTTGTAACTGTGATGGCTTGTTTGTAGTGAGAGAGGGATTTGTAATAAGGATTTCAAGGTTTTAGGGTTCTTGAAAGAGTTTGATATTCTAACAGTGTTGTGGCAAGGTTTTTTTTCTCTCTTCTTTTCTCCTCTTCTTTTTTCCTCTTCTCTGGTTTGTGTGAAAAGAAGGTGATTATATAATGGAAATTAGGGTAAAGCAAATGGGCTTTGAATGTGCAATTGGGCCTCCAATATTCACTTGAATTCGTCACTTTCCAGGCTAAATCGCAGGGACTTAAGTGCATTTTTTGAAGTTGAAATGTGAAAACAAAATGTAGCTGACATCGATAACTAACTCCTGTCCGAAAATCGGCTCAATCGGATAAACGGTGAATTAGTTATGAATTTTTGAAGTTTCAGCTCAGACAAACTTATTTTGGGCTCCAGTGTCGACTCTGACACGTTCTTCAATAAAAAACTGGTATTGATCGGAGCATAATCCGATCTCGACTTTTGAAGCAAAGTTGTAGATCTATGAGTCAGTGACCTTGTGTAAAAATATGAGCCCAATCCGATAAAAATTGACCGAGTTATGAATTTTCGAAGTTTCGGCCCAGATGAAATAATATTCAGCATTCAGGATTTTCAGCGTGTCACGCACTCTGAGCAAAAAACGAAGGCCTTTTGAATACCGTTTGAACTCAATACCTTATGTGAAAATGTAACCAACTCAATTTGTGAAATTTTGGCGCCAGAACCAGCTCGATACGATGAAAATCGACCAAGTTATGATTTTTGAACATGACGCAGATAAACTTCTGTCACAAATTTTCTGCACGAAAATACTTGATAAATCCACATTTTTGAAGACCTTCTGATCGAAATTGGCTTCCATCCGTGAGAGATGAAAACATATATAATGTCAAGACGGAATTTTGGCCACCGGAACGGGTTCAAAACGAGTCACGATCTTTAAGTTATGAATTTTTTAGCGCGTAAAAAACTGCACTTTCAGCACACTTTTTCACTATATTTCTTCAAGAAAACTCACACATTCAGATACCTTCTTTAAAGAATTGACTCTTGAGTCGAACCTGAATTTGAGAATATGTTATCAGAGATATCTTGGCGAAAGAACACCTGAATATAACGCGCCGGGTTGGACTTGTGAATTTTCTTGAAATGTTTTGAGAAATATGGGAGGGCAAATTTTGGGGTACAACACCAACCCTGGTGTTACTCAGAGAAAGACCCACTTTATTCTATGAAAAGAAAATAGACACACTCTGAAGCTGTCCTCTAATGCTTCAAAGGCTACTCCTGATCACCTACGCATAACCCACATGGAGGCAACATTCAAGAAGAAAGGGTGAGTAAATCATAATCATTATAAAAGACACAAGGAATAAACATAGTAGATATGCACATAGGTAAGGTATCACACATCATCAGAACCTCATGTTATACTCACACCTTTAACTCCATCAAAGTACAACAACATATCCTTACACGCTAATTATCACCAAGTATCATCAAATCAAATCATTATGCAATGTCATCTAGAATGTAATGGAACATTATAGACTCGTGCATGTGGTACCAAAACTTCGTTGATGACTCAGTCATCATTATCTCCAAAGATCCCCACCAATATGATCGATTCTCACTTGGAACCGGAGTACTTCACAACTTTGCATCAATCTACACTATATGATTGATGCCTTCACTGGATTATTGTCCTACCATCATCACTGGACAAGAGTCCTAATCACCATCACTGGACCGAAGTCCTAAACTATGTCATGAATGCATGATGTAAAACACATAATAAACATGACCAAGGCTAGTCAAAACACATCATCATTCATAATTTTATCACAACATCTTTATATCATCATAATAAACCACACATCATCATAACATCATCATGTAAACAAAACATCATCATAAGTAAAGCATTATAATAATCTGACATGGGGAACCTAAATTTACTCTAACTTAGGTATTGGGAATATACTCCTTATTTCTCATTTTATTCCATCAAACTAAAGTTCATTACGTCTGCTATCCAACACTTCGAACGACACCTCAAATCGAGTTCTAAAACTCAAGTTATGGCTCATTCAAGAAAATCTAAAATAGCCAATCAATTCTGCCATCTGTCATCCGCCGACCCACCTCCATCGCATGACGATGCACCCTTTGCGTCTCGCCTCGACCGTAACGCTTGGAGTGACTTACTCCAGTAGCTTCCATCTTTTCACCATCCCATCGCTTCTGGGCTCGCCTGATGGCGGCCTCGCGATGCACCTTTTCCCGACAACACATCCTCATCGCCTGGAGACGCTGCACGAACATGGTTTTTCTACTGCAATTTCCTACGTAAACCAATCCCAAAATTCTTACCATTTTACCATATTACAGGTCTACAAATATCAATACTTCACATATTTTCACCATATAACAACATCCCTAAATACTATACCTCATATGCATCAATTGTTGGAAATTAAACATCACAATTCCATTAATTCATAATAAAACACCACATAATCATTGTTGTACCCCAAATTTTCCCTCCCTTTTTCTTCAAGATATTCTCCTAGGGTTCTTAAATGCTTAAGGTGGCTCAAGAATTGATCAGACAAATTCTCCTCCTAAGCAATGGACTTACAACTAGGGTGTCATTTTTATCAAGGAAGTTTGGTTTTCTAAGGCCTCAAATGAAATTCATGGGTTCTTATATATCATGCGTCATGCCTTGCATCACAATTTTGCTTAGTCAATTGCTCAGATGATTGAAAATCAACTGTATTGGGTAAAAAGTCAATTGTGGTCAACATACAGTCAACCTTCAATATTTTTGGTCAACATCATGTTTTTAAAGTGATATTCATAATTTGATCAAGGGTTAATCATTATTCATCAAGAAAAACTCTCAAATCATCAAAAGTCAAAAGCTGCCAAATTAGGGTTTTCTTAAGGAGGAGTCAACTGAACTTTGACCAGACATAACTTTCACATGCTTCATCAGATTTTCCTTAACCAAAGCTCATTTTAAAGAAAATTAAATTCTCTACAATTGGGTCTCATTACGCTAAAGTCCAAAAAATGCTTCATTTGAGAGATATGGGCCAAAACATTATAGGTCATTTTAAAAGTCAACAAAAAGACACTTTTTGTCAAGGCAACTTACATCAAGATAAAGTCTTCAAATGCAAAGATGATAAAAAGAGATATTATAGAGGACATCTTGAGATTTCCAAAAAGTTAAAGATCACCTTCAAAATATGAAAGTTGAGAGAGTTATGACTAGTGAAAGTTGGGAAATTTTGAGGAAATGCATGGATTCCAAATTAAGCAAATTTGTAGCTTTGGGTTATTGGGCCTAAATTTTCAAGTCCAAACGTGTTTCATGACACACTAGGGAACCTCTAAGCCTATCCATATTTTTTTAATTTTATTTATTTTATTATGATTTTATTCTATTTAAAAATCAAAATAAATTAAATAAGATGTCCCTTAAACTATGAGGTCCAAGCCCACAAATTCCGTAACCTAATACATTCTATATATGCTTGGTAGCTTCATGCACTCAAGGACACGTATATCATCTCCAAACACAAACCCTAAAATCCTTAAAATTTTGAAGAAACTAGGGCAAAAGAAAACCCTACTCTCCAGCAGATTTCAACTAGTTTTGAGCCTCCCGTTAGCTTTCTGGAGGTCTCTGGATTCCATCCCAACCCTTACTCAGGTCCACAACACGCCAGAATCATTAAGCTCACTGTTTCCATTTTGTTTGTGTTCTTCGATCTCAAACTATTAAACCATGCCATTTAAATGAGTCTTGTGTATATATATTTTTTTCACTATCATGTTTAGAATCGTTTAGCATCACATGCTGCAAGTTTTAGTGCAGGAATAGAAATTCACCATGACTAGGGAACAGAGATTGTGTTCTTTCGAAACCCTAGCTAAGATGGTTTTTAGGCCAAACAAACGTGACCTGTGAATTCGCAGGGGTCCAATTACCTAACCCGAGTCATTAGTTTTTGTTTTTCAATCGGTTTGGATAGGTTTTCAAAAGAGCATCATCAGAGAAGATGACATCCTCCTCCGTGTATGGTGGCCGGAGAATCCCTGGGCTGCGTGGCGTCCATCCATTCGTCTATTCAAATATTATTAGGTCCCCTTGCGCGTGCGTATTTGCTGATTAATTTTTTAATTGCTTGTTTATAATATATTGCATGGTGTTGATTAAATCAACGTGTAACACAATTGGCGTGATGGCAAGGGGCGTGAATGACATAGGGGCGTGAATATACAGATGAATTCCCAATCATAGACAAAGCATGTAATTAGAATAACCTGTACACAAAGAAAACAAACAACCCAATGTCTTGGGGTAAACCCCAAGAACTCCAGACAATATTGCAATAGAAGTCACAACGTCTCAAGGTAGGTCAAAGTCTCTAATCTTAAGCCCAAGAAGCCCATAACTCCAAAATGCCAAGAATAGTAACCAAATAGTCCAAGTAACATTAAAGTTTTTATGGTTCAAGTTGATTATTAGGTATCTTCATAAAGAAATGAAAAGCTCAAGTGAGCAAGATAAAAAAATGACATAAAGATAAATGCTCAAATGAGCAAAGATGAAAGTAGCATGAAATGAAAATGCTAAAATAAATGTGCTCAAAATAAAAAGCATAAAGTAAAAGCATAAAATAAAGTCAATTGTTAGGAATAAGAGGTTAGTTGAATGACCATCTTGAAACTTGCATTTTGAAAACTCATTAGAAGATTGATAAAATCAAAGCCTCTCAACAAAAAGTTTTATTTGCTTTTTGTCAAGTATATCATTCATTTCAAAGTTTCAAGGCAACAATAAATGATCAACGATTTTTAAATGATTTACTTAGACCAAATCTTATGAAAGTTCATTAGAGGATTGATAAGACCAAAGCCTCCTAACAATGAACCTAAAGGTTATTGGATCAAAGATTTCAAATTAAATATACTTGGGGTTGCAAACATAGGTTTGGGCCACGAATGATCATTTATCGAATTGGGACAAAATTTAGCGTTATGTTAAGCAATCATAAGTGGACTTATATAGAAGCCGCACCTATTTTGGGGTCGGTCAATATCAATCTATGTGCCATATGTTTGGAGTGATGAGATGTAGATCATTCTCTAACAACATGTAACACAAAAAAGAAGAGGATGAGATGAAGAGGGAAGGGGAATATTTGAATCAAATTTTTTTTGATCAAACTATCATTAAAATCATCCATCCATTTTGGTGGAGTTAAACTCAACACCCAAGATCCAATAATGTTAATGAAGTTTTTTGATCAACAATCACATAGTAAGAATATATTAAAAAATAAATTGTATTTAATGAATAAAATAAAAAAGAAAAATGACTTTTAAATTGTTTTTAAAATGAAAATAAGAGGTAAAATAGAAAACTATATTCAAAGTATCAAAGAAAATTTTAAAATGACCATAGAAATATCAGAAATGACCTCAAATATTTTTATCAAATTTTTGGTAATTTTTTAAAACAGAAAAGTATTTTAAAACTAATTAAAATCACTCAAATAAGTAAAGAAAAGATCAAAAATAGTAGAAGTCAAATAAAATTTTATAAAAATTTTAGAAGATCATAAATAAGAAAAATGATTTTTATAAAAAATTTTAGAATTTTAAAAATGCCAAGAAGTAATTTTAAAATAATTAAAATAAAGAAAACAAAACAAAAATTATGAAAAAATATCAAACATTAAAATAAAAATATGAAAAAATATTCACAAAATCAGAAATAATTCAAATTATTTTTGTACATTTTTTTTTATAATTTTTGGATAAAAAATAAGAGTTATGAATTTTTAAAATTAAAATTAATTTAAAACAAATTTTATAAAAATAAATAAATCGGAAATAATGTGAGGTGTTGGATCTAATTCATTGAAACATGTTGGCGCATCAGATGACTAAAAAATGATGATGTATGGTGATCCACGATCAACAAGTGCACACTGCAGTCACGAAAGTCAGACCAATCACAATATTTCAATTGTCTTGCTCTTATTAGTTGAAGAGGCCACATAGGTCATGTTCAACCTCCAGCTACCCTGCAACTAGGGAAAACCATGATCCTTAAATCTTTAAATTTAGACGCTCATAGTGGTATCATTAGACGCGTCTCTTCAAGACGATCACAACCATATCCTCGCGCCAAATTTATATAAAACACAACATACTTGATTTGGAAAAAATCAGAGAAGTTTTGAAAATTTTGAAATCAAAAACAGAAGTATCAAACGCAATGATTCACCAAAATTGAGTTTACAGCAAGCATCAGTGAACATCATAGACCATTATAGTAATTTGAGTTAGAAGATTTGGTGCCTTAAACTACCTGAACAAAGTCAGATGAACTTGCTCTGTAAATGGACTTGGATAGCACGGTTCAAGGCACCTTAAGGCTTGATTCTTCTTCTTTTAGCTTCAGTGAAGTTCAAGGGTGAAGGATCAATGAAGAAATTGGATTGAAAAGTGGTAAAAAGAAGAATTCGAAATCTCAGAAAAGGGTGTTATGGAGAGAGTTTGACAGAGTGATTTTGGTTGTTCAAACTTGAGAAAATGAGTGAGATATAACCCTCTATTTATAGGGAATCAAATGGAATGCTCAAGCGTGTGGAATGATGAAGTTTGGAGGGAAATAGTGTGAAGTTGCAAGCATGAAAATTGTGACTTCTATTTTGCTCAAAACTCAACCAAAGCTTGCGTTTCAAAGTGTTAATCACTTCTAGAAGATTTTTAAACATGATTAGAAGTAAAAACACGCAGAAATTTAGTGATTAGAAGCTGAATTGTGCATTTCAAATTCTGACTTGGAGGAAAAAGTCAGTTTCAAGGTACCAACTTTGAATCAATGGCATTCATAGCTCAAGGGGTCTTAGGGCGTGATTCTTAAAGCATTTGAAAGATAAGGTTACAATATTTACAATATACAGAGAATGGAATCAAATGGATGCTTGAGCTAAAAGTTGTGATGATTCAAAGTTGAGAAAAAGATGTTGACCTTTTGTACTTAGAAAAATTCCAAGTTTTTCTTCAAAAATGATCTATAATGTCTTGCATCTAAACATGGCCTTCCACTCAAAATTTGCTTTTGACCAAAAAATATGGCATGAGTTAGATCTCTTAAATGACATTTTGATATTTTAACCACTTAAAAAATCCAAGAATTGAGAAAGTTATGACTTTGTGAAGTTGGTAAAAATTCATGAGATGACCTATAATATTTTGCATTCTTATGGCATCCTCCATCCATTTTCAAGCTTTTCACATAAAAGAAAAGTTGAATTTCACATCCTTAAGATCATTTTGGAAAAATAATGGGCTCAAGGAGATAAAAATTTACCAAGTTATGATCTTTTGATGTCACATAAGGGAATTTGATGGCCTATTTAGAGGACTTGTAATCTTTCTTCATCATTAGGCATATTCCACATAAAATCTTCTTGAAACTTTTGAATTGATTAGTTTATAACCCTTTAAAGAGAAGCATGTATTTTGAATTACCAAAAAATCTCAAAAGATGAACAAGACATAACCTTTAGAAGTTCAAAACCCTAGCTCTTAGAGCAACAAAATGCTTGGGGAACCCCTTTTAATTTTGACAAACTTTCTTGAACAAATACTTTTGTAATGTGAATAGAAGTTGTTGTGGATGATATTAATAATCCATAGCAACAAAAAAACCACCTCTAAATATTTAGAATTGAGAGAGTTATGCACTTGTAACCAAGAAATCATGAACTTTTCCAATTAGGTCAAACTTCTTCAATTAACTCTTGCATATTTTGATTTTCTTTGACAAATTGAGGCATGATAAATCATAGTTGACCTTGTCGTGATATTACTTTAAATTATCTTCAATAATGAATCTTGAATCTCAATGAAGCTTTTTTTAAGAAGGCATGGAAATAAACTCATGAAACTATGGATCAACTTGAGGAAATGTGTTGTGCCCTCACCTATAGGATCATTAATTAGAGAAAACATTTATTGTATTTATTAGTTAAAATTTAATTAATGCAAAGCATATATGATCACAATATACAAATCAAGGTGCTTGGTGATTCCTCAAGAGCAAACCTAAAGATAAGGAGAAGAACCAAACCCTAGTGTGATCTTGTTGTGATTGATTTTGATATGAGATGATAGAGGAATCTTAGGGGCAAAAATTGGGGTACAACAAGTTCGAGTCCCACTCCCTGTATTTTTCTTTTTTTGTTTACTAACCCTAATTTTGTCCTATTATTTTTAAATTAATCACTCATAAACCCTAATTTTTTCTAAAGAAAAATAACCAATTAGAGTTAGGGTTTTGATCAATTAAACTAGACTTTAGGTTTTTTTATTATTATTATTAAAAAATAAATTAGACATTAGGGTTTTTATTAACTTAATTTCTTAAAATCGATTATAATTAGGTTTAATCATTTATTAACATTCAGTTCCTTTTCTACACAAAAACACGCAGCGTTTTTTTTAATACTTAGAATATTTAGAGTAGTTACTATTTTTCTTTAATATCTTTTGTGTTTTATTTTGCCTTTAAATTTGTAGAACAAATTGTATAGGTCGCATGTTTGGTTTGTAAAAAGTAATTAGGGTTTTATTTCCCCCCACATTTTTATTACTTGTACCCCCCATTTCCGAAGCCATGTAATTGCGTAGGAACATTTACTTTTCGTACTTTATTGCTTTATTATTTTCACTATTATTGTTAGTAATTAGGATTGTATTCCAAGATGAAAATAAAATGGTAGAAAACCCTAATGCAAGATACAATAACTGAATCACAATACACTTTGCACACGCGTACCTCTAGGGTAACCTCCTTTGCTGCCTTTCGGAAAAACCGTCATGTCCCTCGAACGTGGGGATGCTTTAGCAATGTCCTTCGAAATCCAAGAATGTAGTCCCTCAATGACCCTTTCGATGTTTCCTTCAGTAAACAATCTAGTCCCTTACAAAATGTCTAAAGCGCCCCTACAAGCTTCCTTCTATGACTGTACGATGACCCGTGCTCGTCCCTTCACATCCAATGGATAGGGCTTCCTACTAACTAATGGTAGGATAACACTATCTAAAGGAGGAGGAAAAGAATAATAAAGACTTTGAGTAGGTAGATCGCTCGTAATCGCTTGCTCACAAACCTTTTCAAAACAAAAACATCTTTTCACAAACACTCTTCAAAAATATTTTCAAACAAAACACTTTGTATGCATTCTCGAGGACGGATACGAGGATCATTATAAAGGTTGCCTTACTATTGACATTTTCATAATATTTTCAAACACACATTCACGAAGCGATTATTAAAACAAAGTGAGCTAGCGATTAAGAGCCCGTAGATAACTACTGATGAAAATGGTGCTAACACCTCCTCTTTTCATAACCTATCCCCCGAACTCAAAATCAAAAAAGGTCTTTCATGTTCTTTTCACCCTTTACTTATTGGATAAAATAAAAGTCGATGGTGACTTTTGCTATCCGCAAACATTTGTGATAAAACTAAAAAACAAGTCAGTTCTCCCACGTATTACAGAACTGGCGACTCTGTTTGGGATGAACTAAAAAGAGGGGTTACCTTTAGAGTTAGATCACTTTTAAATGTTTTTATTGTTTTCTTTGTATGCTTTACATTTGAGGGTTGCTCGAGTTTAATTTTCTTGCAAAGATCCTACACCCGGATCTGGGGGAATTTTAGGTAAGTAGAAATAGATCATGGAAATTATACGGTGTATACCGATATGGTAAAGTGATGGCTACGTTAGTGCGACACATTGGTTTGTACTGGTATCTCTCGATTCAGTCGGGGAGAATACTAGGCTGCCGCGTGGTGTCATAAGCACTAACTGACCTTTAAAACCTTAATTGACCCAACTTAGCCATTATAAGGTAGTGAGATAGCCGGCTTTTGTGAAATCCGAAGTTGTTTGATACTCGATGCTACGCTCATTGAGATTCTACTCTTGGGATTTTGTTTGGTGGCAAGTCAATTACCATGCTAAACAAAACCTGCGGGAAGAATAAGTGATATTGAGATCTCTAGAACTCGGTTACTTCTTTAGGACAGGTTGAGCCAACTAAAATTCAAGAGGGTACTTACCTATGAACCCCATGCAAGACTTAAACCTAAGGATCTTGTGTGCTTCATTTGTGTTTGTTATCTGTTTAAACATGACATCATAACATCATAACATCATATCATGACTAACCATTTTAAGGATCTAGGGGATTTATCTTTGTTCTGTGCTGTAGGGTCATGGCTTCCAGTCACAGCAATACTATTTGAATCAAATTTCTAAAGGTACCTTCCAAGCTTGAGGAATTAGTCTCAAAAGTTCCTGACAATTCTCAATTCACCAAGAGACATGGTCATCTACTTAGTTTGGTTACTACCGGTTTCAAAGAAGACATGATGAGTGTTCTGTTCCAATTCTTTGATCCTAAACATCCATGTTTTACCTTCCCGGATTATCATTTGGTGCCCACAATGGAAGAATTCTCTAAATTACTCTGAATGACTATTCTTGATCAAATATCTTTCACCGGTCTAGAGCAAGTTCCAAAACCTGAAGACATTATAGTCGCCTTACATTTGAAATGATCGGACATTGTATCTAATTAGGAAACAAGGAATAGAGTCAGGGGTTTTCCTCCTAAATTTCTGATAGAGAAGGCTCAATGGTTTCTAGATGCCATGAGTTTTCGTGCTTTTGAGGATACTTTGGCTTTGCTGATTTATGGTTTGGTAATATTCCCTAATCTGGACCAATTCATATATGTGAATGCCATCAAAATATTTTTCACTCATAATTCGGTGCCTACTTTGCTTGGAGATATCATGCATTCCATTCACACTCGTACTATGAGGAAGCGAGGAACTCTTATATGTTACATACCTCTACTATCCAGGTGGTTTATTTCGCACCTGCCCCAATCAATGATGAAGAATGAACAAAGTTTGAGGTGGTCTCAAAGGTTGATGTAACTCGCTCATTCAAATATCCATTGGTGTTCTCGGTCTCAGGAATATGTTACCATTATTGACCATTATGGGGAATCACCTAATGTACCACTCCTTGGTATAAGAGGGGGAATCACTTACAACCTTCTCTAGCTCTGCGTCAGTTTGGTTATGCTCGAAGGGACGGTCCTCATGATATGCTCATCCAGGGTATTGTGTTCGACTATGAGAACGATCCTCAAAATTACCATCAAAGGTTTATACGTGCTTGGGGCATGGTCAACAAGATTGATAGCGAGACTTTAGGACACAAGAATTCCATTTCTCTAGAGCCTTACCTCAGATGGGTGCGGTCTCATGCTCAAAATCTTAAAATTCCATATCATGTTATCCTACCAGTGATAGTAGAGCCTGTTGTTGAAGGGGATGTTCCTCATACCATTCTTCATCCCAATATACCTACTGGCTTTGAAGAACTACAAAAGTCCTGGATTCAACTAAAGGAAGAAAGGGATACCTTTTAAACTCAGCTTTGTGCTAGTGAGAAGAAAATACTGGAACTGACGAAGTGACTCCATGAAGAACAAAGCCTTAATGCACATGTCAAACAAAAAGGAAGCTCCCATGGGAGACTTGAGTTCATATTTTGTTTCTTTGTAACTGTTCTTGTTATCATTATAAGCCTAGAAGGCAATTATAATTCGAGCTTTTTACTAAAATCTCTTTTGTTTCCTTTTGTTTAAACAAATTTAAATCCCGTAAAGGTCCTTGAAAACGTTGCACTTTCATTTACATATCATGCACATAATCACATAACAGGTACTTTCTAGACAGGTTTTCTCATCTTCTTGCTGTTTATTTCAGTAAAAGATGGCACTCGAACAAACTGTGAAGGAACTTCAAGCTCAAAATGCTCAGTTTCAAAAAATGTTCTTGGACTTAGCTAAGGGATAAGACGAGTTGAAGACCCTCATCACAAAAGGGAATAAGAAGAAGATTAAAAAGCTAGCAGTCTATCTTAATATGGGTAGAAGATTCAAGGGTCCGGTTGTTGCACCCCAAAATTTGCCCTCTTCATTTTAGTAACATGGCTTATGCTTCATCATACATATTCATACATTTTCATGGTAAGGATTAGGGTATCTTGGTTCCTAAGTTCTTCTACAAGCTATAAAAGATGTTTGGTTGGTCAAATCAGTGCAAAAGAGGATCTCATATCTTCAATATTTAAATTTTCTTAAGCTAAAAAGGTTTCTTGTATTTCAAGACATTTCATTTGTCCCATATGATCATTAGAAGTTGGAAGTTTGCAAAGTTTGGAGAAGAATTACATTTCCACAGTTCATCTCTCAAGATTAGGGTTTTGATCAGTTGAAGAGTTTGAGGCTTGTAAAAGACAAATGTGTGAAGTATTACCTTCTCATCATCATATAATACATATTTGTTCAAATAATTTCTCAGTTTGTCCAGGAGAATGAGGGTTTTGAAGGTTGGTCATTATCTCCTAACACAGAGGGTTAAAATTAGGGTTTTGATTTTAATCAGGAAATCTCTGACTTTTTAGGCAAGACTTAATTCCATGCCTCTTTATATGTTGATAAGAATCTATGATTTAAATATTGGATGCCAATTTTGAGTAAAAGAAGTTCAATTGATCAAAAGAGGCAAAATAGTTATTTTAACCAAAAGTCAACCAAAGTCAAAGTTGACCAAGTGGAATTTTGGTCAACCATCAATTCAAGTATCCTATTTTCGTATTTCAGGATCACTGATGTCATAAAATCAAGAGAAAAGGTCAAAATAGAGATAACTTGCTCAAGAAGTTATTTGTAGAAAAATTTCTAAGTCCTAAAGTCTCCATAGTACTGAACTTTGGACATCTATAACTTTCTCATTATTTATCCAATGAAGACAAACTCTACATTCTTGGAAAGCTTGAGAAAAACCCTACAAGCTTGTTAACGTTTGTTCAAGTCCAAAAAATGAAGTATTTATGAGTTATTGAAGTTAGAAGTTCTATCCATAAAGAGATGTCAAGTTGCCTTCTCCTTGGCAAGCCATGTGCGTATTTTGATCGAACACGTGGTGTGCCAGATGTATGAGCTTATTTTTTCCAATCTAAGCATCAATTGGAAAATCTAAAAAAAACATCTTATAATTTGTCATGGGAGCTGATCATTAAACTTTGGATCACTCAAAATGGCCTAAGGTTAAGTGAGATATGGGTTCTTAAAGTTGGTACCATGAATTGGTCAAACGTGCCCCCGTGCAGGCCCATGCACGCGCGTACAAATTGCCTTGCCTAGTATCACTTTTTCTCAACTTCTATCCATTATATATCCATCATTTCAACTCCAAATTGAGAAATTCAAAGCACCATGATGATCTACATGGAAAGAAATTTTTAAAGGCCCCTTAAGCAAAGAAATGGCACGAGTCAATTGGAGGATTTTTCAAGTGGAAACTGAGCTGGTCATGAACAAAATGTGAAACATCTCAGTTTTTTCTATTTTTGCACATACTCTTAAGACACATGTTGTGCACGCCTCACACTCTCTTTCTTCTCCTTATAAGTGTCCAAAACGACTGCAAACTTGAGGATTGAAAGCTCAAAACGCAACAATTCATGAGTTACCTCCAACAGCTCTAAAACTACAAAAGACTGTGTTGTACCCCAAAATTTTCCCTCTCATTTTATCAAGATTTTCCTCACAAGACTCTTTGGACTCCAGACCAGATTAGGGTTTGCTCAGCTCAAGACATCTCCTTACACTGATAACCTGAAATTAGGGTTTGAGTTTGCACTGGGATTTTTGGACTTCCAATGCCTCATGTGACTTTCATACTTCATGTTGGACTCCTAAGATAGCTTATACCAAGTTTCAAGCCTTGAATCACATTTTGGACCAGTCAATTGGACAGTTGACCTAAAAATCAGCTGTATTAGGGAAAAAGTCAACTGTGGCCACTTTACAGTCAAACCTCATAATTTTTTATCCACGTCGACATTATAGACTCATATGAACCATTTGATCAAGTTTGGACCACAACTCCTCAAGAAATTTGATCAGATCATCAAAAGGGTCAAAATGGTCAAAATTAGGGTTTTGACTGAAGAAGGGCAATTTCTGATTTTCACCTAGCCAATGGCCAATTGGGTTCAAGCATGGTTTCAAGGACTCAATTGCACCATCTTGACCTAATCACAAGGTTCAAAAGATCTCAAATGCATTGGATTGACAAATAAATTTTCCAGTCAACTGATCAAAAATCAATTGTACACTAAAAAGTCAAACTTTGACTTTTTGGTCAAAATCAAGTGCCAAGGGTCATATTTCATCAAGATTTGTCAAAACATTAAACTTGTTCACCAAGAAACCTAATTTTGAAAATTAGGGTTTAAGTTTGAAATTTTTCATAACTTAGAAATTTTCTAAGTTATGAAAATTTCTTATTTTCCCCCAACTTTTCCCAACTTTTTCACCATGATGCAATTGGATTCAAAGAAAACTTCCAACATGAAATTTGTAGTCCTCTACAAAATATACAACTTTAATTCACAAAGTTTTCCCAAAAGATGCTTGGATCTCAAGTTATGATTTTGTGAATAAGGGTCCATAAACTTTTTAACTTAGTGAAATTTTGCCCTAGTTTAGGCAGATTTTTGACCTAACTTCATGGTAACTTTTCACCTAGTTCCAATAGGAATCTAAAAATGCATTTCAAAAATGGATTGTAGAGCATGTTACAAGCTTTCCAAAATGTCCAAGAACTCTCCAAGATCATTTATGGTTAGGGAGAATCGAAGGAATGAAAATGGCATTTTATCACATTTGTCCAAGGCATTTTTCACAATGGTTCAAGTTGCAAATCTGTCCTAAGCATGCTTGTACTTGGTTTTACAGGTTTTAATCCCTTATACACTCCAATATTGAATGCAAATACATTGGACAATGGCTTTGTTCTGAGCTATGAAGCATTGCACAAGGAATTATTCCAAAAATGGCATAAAGGTTACAATGTTACTTTGATAAAGTTTGCTTTTAGAAACTTTATTTATCTTGAGCCATAGACCTAACCTGTTGCTGCAAACAAAGTCCAAAAATATCAGACAAAGTTCACCAACTATGTGCAGTCCCTAAGCTAGCCTGTACAGGCCTTTGGCTTTGTCATTTCACATTTTCTTCAAAAGCAAGTAAACTTGCAAAAGTCCACACAACTCTTCCATATGATAAAAACAAGTCTTTGAATTATTTCAAACAATCTCAGAACTTTGTTGCAAGCCTAAACACGAGTTGCTCACATTCAAAACACCCTAAAATACCAAAAACACCAACTTCTGCCCAAATAGGGCATCATCTGCAAAACCTTGGCCATTTCCATTTTCCCTCGTGAGTTTTGCTTGGAATCACTTCAAACACATTCCATACAACACACCTGAACTATCTAGGCCCCTGTCCAGTAACTCTGAGCCCTGTTTCGAGCTTCACCATTTCCACTTTTTAAACTTGCAGGTTGACTTCTATAGGAAGATTCAGGCAACTTCAAGGCAAGCTGAGCATTGGGAGAGGTTGAGGGAACTTCAAGCAAGCTCATACGACCTTCAGGCCTCACTCAAAGTCCCTACATTGCAATATTCAAACTAAACTGAACAAGGTATTTGTCAAGTTTCTATCTCTCTATTTAGGCATCATTAAGCTTAGGTTTGTGAAGCAAAAATGTAGTCCTTAAGTTGCTTGAGTTGTACATATGCTTAGATTCCATTTATATTAACTGAGATAAGAGTATTTGGATGTTGAACATGCTAAAAAATTTAGGTCTGGATTTAGGAGTGATAAAATTCTCCTTGGTCTTTGAGAGTTAGGTCATGTTTTTTATATCATTAGAGTCGTGAGTTAACATGCTACAAGTTTCATGTTGCAAGATTTCATTTTTATGCACGTATGCAAGAGATACAGGTTGAGGAAGAAACGCACGCAGGAAGTGTTTAAAGGTCAGGGATGAAGTGGAGTCTGGGCTTGGCGCTTGGGCCTGCTTCTTTTGGCACCCCCTTTTACTTTTTGCACCCCCTTGATCATTTTCTTTTATTTCTTATATTTTTTTGTACAATTTATATTTTCTGACTTTATTTATTTTTTCTAAATATTTAAAATCACAAAAAATATTTTCTTAATTTTTCACGTTTTATTTTATTATTATTTTATTTTCTTGGCATAAAAATAGTTTATTAAATAACAATATACTTTATTTTCTTAAATAAAATTGTAAATAATATTAAAATACTTAAATATTTTATTTTATTATATTATACATATAAAATATTATTTTCTCACATATTCAAAAATAATCATTATATTTTTCTTATTTTTTAAGACATTAAATAAATTCATTTTTACATACATAAAACAAATACAAAAAAACATTTTTGCATATTTATAATTTATTCCATATTTAAATACTTGTTTATTTATTTATTATTGTATAAATTCAATTGGGTTGTAATAGTAAATTAGGGTTTTATTTTGAGCAATATCCCCCTATTCAAAACTTGTATCCCCCTCCCCATAATATTGTTGTAATAGTCTAGATTTACTTTACGCATTTTATTGCTTTCATATACCATGATAGGAAACTATGGTTTTGTATGCAAAGACCAAAAATCAAAACAAATAGCATGACTAAACATAAGACAAAAATGCATGAAAAATGACAACACCTTGCACACAAGCACCCCTAGGGTTTCATCCACTTTGTTGCCTTAAAATGGCCATGGTATGCATGCTAGGTATCTTGGCAAAACAAAATAAAACAAAAAGATCATAGTCCCTCGATGACGCTATCTTGGTTGCCTAAACAAAAATGATCTAGTCCCTCAAAAAACTTGCTAAGATACTTGGCACCATTGCTATCATGGTCATATGATGACCCACGCCCGTCCCGTTTAACATCCAAAGATAGGGTTGTTTACCAAATGCAATGGTAAAACAACAATGTCAAAGGAATAAAAATGTGTAGGAAAGACTTTTGAGTAGGGTAGATAACTCCTAGTTACTTGATCTCTTTCAAACCATCCTTGCTATTTTCAAAAACACATACACAATTTCAAAACAATTTCTAAACAACTTTCAAACATTGAAACATTTTTCAAAAGACAAACACCTTTGTATACATTCAAACAAGAATCATTACAAAGGTTGCCTAAACAAAGGCCTCTTTTCAAAATACTTTCAAAACCACACACAAAAGCACCATTTCAAACAATTAGAAAAGCAAAGCAAGTGATCTAAAACAAGTAACTAAGAGCCCATGGAAAACCATGGATGAAAAAGGTGCTAGCACCTTCCCTTTTCATAATCTACCCCCCGAACCCAAAAACAATCTCAAAGGTCTTTCCTGTGCTTTTTTACCTTTCCTTTTGGATAAAATAAAAGTTGGTGGTGACTCTTGCTAAACCGAAACATTTGCAAACACAAACACAAAACCTCAAGTCAGTTCTCCCACCGCATCACAGAACTGGCGACTCTGCTGGGGAACAAAATTTAAAAGTGGGGTTACCTTAGGGTTTTAGATCACCTTTACATGCTTATCTTGCTTGACTTGTATGCTTTACACTTTGGTTCTATTGTTTGGGTTTGAATCCTCTACCCGGATTTGGGAAACATTCATAGGTAAATAGAAATACGTTGTGGAAACTGTGCGGGGTATACCGACATGGTCTAAGCAATAGCTATATTAGTGCGACATATTTGTGGGTATCGGTAGCCTTTGAGTCAATCAAAGAGAATACGGGGCCGCTGAGTGATGTCATGAAGCACTAATGGACTTTTAGAACCTTTACTTGACCAACTTGGCCTTTTAGGATGTAGTGAGATGACCGACTTTGGTGCAGTCCGAAGTTGGTAGATACTCGATACTACACTCATTGAGGGTTGTTTTCTTGGAATATTTTGGTCGCCAGTAAAGTGGCTAAACTGAAACAATGAACACATAAAACAATCCAGTGATATTGAGCTCCTTAGGACCCGATTACTATTTATAGGACAGGTTGAGCCAATTAAACTTCAAGAGGGTACTTACCTATGAAACCCCATGCAAGCCTGAAACTAGGAACTTGTTTGATTTGTTTGTACATATATACTTGTGCATAACATCATGGACATCATGAAGTATCATATGCATCCACTAACCATTTCAAGGATTTTGGATCTTCATCTTTGTTCCTGTTTTGTAGGTAATGGATTCACTTCGCAGGAAAACTATCCAAGTCAACCTTGTAAGAATTCATCCACAACTCAAGGAGCTAGCTTCAAGGATTCCTGAGAATTATCCATTCACCGAGAGGCATGGTCGTCTTCTCAACTTAGTCAACACCAACACTGAGGAGGATATGCTGAAAGTTCTCTTCCAGTTCTTTGACCCTTTGCATCATTGCTTTACATTTCCTGATTACCAGTTGGTGCCTACTTTGGAGGAATTTTCTCAACTCTTGAGGATTCCTATTCTCCATCAACTACCTTTTAACAGTACGGAAAGATATCCAAAGCCTGAAGATGTTGCTCAAGCCCTAAACTTGCAACCATCTGATGTCACAACACATTGGGAAACTAGAAGTGGTGTCAAAGGCTTCTTGTCAAAGTTTCTATTTGAGAAGGCCCAAAGCTGCTGGAATTCTCTAGACCTGCAAGCTTTTGAGGAGATTTTAGCTCTTCTCATCTATGGGTTGGTCTTGTTCCCAAACCCTGACCAACTTATAGATATAAGTGCTATCAAAATCTTCATGGCTCGCAACCAGGTGCCTACATTACTTGGGGATATCCTCAACTCTTTTCACACTCGAACAATGAGGAAAAAAGGTGTTCTCATGTGTTGCACTCCTCTATTGGCAAGATGGTTTATTTCTCATCTTCCCCAATCAGTTTTGAAGAATGAGCAAGGTCTGAGGTGGTCACAATGGTTGATGACCCTTACACATTCAGATATTCATTGGTGTTCTCGATCAAAAGAGAATGTTATCATCATTGACCATTGTGGGGAATTCCCTAATGTCCCTCTACTAGGCATTAGGGGAGGCATCACCTACAACCCTTGCTTGGCTCTGAGACAGTTTGGGTATGCCCGAAAGGATGGCCAACATGACATGCTGATTCCATACTTGGTTTTTGACTTCGACAACAACGATCAAGGACTTCGACAAAGGTTTATCCGAGCTTGGAGGATGCCCAACAACGTAGACAGTAAGACCTTGGGACACAAGAATTCCATCCCCCTTGAGCCTTACCTCAAGTGGGTACGAACCCGCGCCCAAAGTCTTATGATGCCTTACCCCTACATGCTTCCTGTGATTATAGAGCCTGTTATGGAAGGAGAGGTTCCATACACCCTCCTACATCCTGACATGCCAACATCACTCGAAGATCTGCAAAGGAGTTGGATACAGCTCAAGGGAGAGCGCGATACTTTTGAAACTCAATTCTACGCCAGCGAGAAGAAGGTTTTAGAACTCACTTGTCAACTTCATGAAGAGCAGACTCTCAACACCTACATTGCACCAAAGAGGATGTGCAACATCTTTTTACCTTAGAATTTTGTATTATTTTGCCCTTGGGGCATTGATGTACTAAAAATTCTATCTTATTAATATGACGTGTGTTCCTTTTTTGTTTAAAACAAATTTGAATTTCTGAATCCTTGAATGCATTACATGAATACATCTCATTCATCATATGCATAAACAGGTCTTCACACCAAGTTTCCTCATCTCTCTGCTGTTTATTTCAGCAAGATGGATATTAAACAAACGGTCAAAGACTTGCAAGCGCAGAATTCACAGTTTCAACATCTACTTCTGACATTGGCAAAGGGGCAGGAGGAGCTCAATACCTTGCTAGAGAAGGAAAAAGAGAAAAAGAAAAAGAAGAGAGTTGGTGTGGCTACCTTGGGCAGAAGATTTAAGGGTCAAGCCAGAAGGGTCCTAGATTTCCCCTCAACATCTGATGAAGGGGTAAGAAAGGGAAAAGAAATTGTAGTGCCGTCTGATTCTGAGGAAGAAGAAGAAGAAGAGGATGAAGACTATTCTGAACAACAATACCCTCCTGCAGATGACAAATATAAGAACTTGGAAGAGCGTCTAGCTGCCATGGAGATACAGAGAGTGCCTGGGCTGGACTTTGAAGAGTTAGGATTGGTATCTGGAATTGTAATCCCTCCCAAGTTCAAAGTACCTCTGTTTTCTAAGCACGATGGGTTGTATTGTCCCAAGATGCACCTGCGATCTTATGTCAGGAAAATTCAACCACATTATTCTGACAAAGACCTGTGGGTCCATTACTTCCAGGACAGTTTGTCGGGGACGCAGCTGGATTGGTTTTACCAGTTGGAGAGGTCTGATGTGCATAATTGGGAAGATTTGGCAGCCGCCTTCTACAAACAGTATCAATATAATACGGACTTAGCACCAACCCGTACTCAATTGCAGTGTACGGGCATGGTCTCAAATGAAGGTTTCAAAGAGTATGCTCAGAAATGGAGGGATTTGGCGGGACGAGTACAACCACCTCTATCTGAGAGAGAGCTAGTTGATATGTTCTTGGGGACTCTGTCAGGTCCTTTCTTCAATCACCTGATTGGAAGTTCGTCTGCGGGATTCACTGAATTGATTCTAACTGGTGAGAGAGTTGAAGTCGGCATAAAAAGCGGGAAAATTCAAAAGGATGCATCTGCTTCCGCTGCCATCAAAAAGACTTTTCCAGCAAAGAAGGAAGTATCAGCTGTCTACTCCCAAAGAGGTCAAGGAAGAGTTGAGCACCGACCAGCGGTGGGGGCCGTAATGATTCAGAAGTCTGCAGCTGATCAGCCCAGAAACAATCAACCAAGAACCAACCAAGCAAGGGTGGAAAGGCCTGTACGGCAATTCACCCAAATTAACATGACTCCTGCTCAGGTTCTATCCCATCTCTTGAAGTTAAACCTTTCCAGTCTGAAAGAGGCCCCGAAGAATTCGAATACAGCTTATACTTACTACCATTCAAACGCCAAGTGTGCTTATCATTCGAGGAGTATATGGCACGACACCAACAATTGTTGGGCCCTCAAGAATAAGATTCAGGATTTGATAGACGCTAAAGAAGTTGAATTCGACGCCCCTGAAAAGCCGAATGTAATCTTTGCTCCAATGCCAAAGCATGGCCACAATGCCCATGTTGTTGAAGAAGATCTTTTTGTTGCTACTGCTGATGATTTGTTAACTCCGCTACCGATAATCAAGTTGAATTTGCTGAAGTCTGGAATTTTCCCAGGTTGTGAAGAAGATTGTTGTCTTTGTTCATCCTTACCAACCGACTGTCCATTGTTGAAGTTAGGCATCCAACGCCTAATGGATAACCAAGAAATCCTTTTTGAAAAGACTCATGTTACACCGACTCCTGTTAATGATGTTTCAATAATAACCATATCCTACAATCTTTCCAAGGTCTCCAAAAGACTTGTTAAGATTACATCCGCTCCAAAGACTGCACCTTTGAAGATAACCATGCCCGGGCCCGTCCCGTACAAGTCCGACAAATCAATACCGTGGAACTATGGTGGAGAAATCTACTACCACGGTATTAAACAAATTGAATCAACTGAAGAGAGTTCTGATGAAGAGACTTCTGACATTGGAAACATTGTTGGAACAAGCAAAATCACCCGCAGTGGAAGAATTTTCTCTCCAGAGATTGCCCCTCCAAAGGCAATCTTTGGACCCTCAGCTGCTCCTAAGGTTACCCCTGCACGGTAAACATATATGCGAGAACTCTAATTATTGAAGAAGTTGTAACTCCTGTGGTTTTCCCCTCTGCTGTTGCTGATGATAGAGGGAAAGGGATCCAAGAAGAGCCTGTCAGGACGAGGGCTCAGCCATTGGTCATCCTTGAAACCTCTCAAAAAGAAATGGAAGAGATTTTGAAAATAATCAAGAAAAGCGATTATGATGTTGTGGAACAACTGGGGCAAACCTTCTCAAAGATATCCATGTTGGCCCTGCTGTTTTGTTCAGAAGCTCATGCTAAAGCTCTGATCAGATTTTTGAAGACGGCCCACGTGCCACAGGAAACCTCCGCGGATCAGTTACAGGAATGTGTAGCTAGCCTAACAGCTGACAATGGTCTAGGGTTCTCCGATGCCGATTTAACATCTAAAGGGAGAAAACATAATGACGCTTTGCATGTCTCGATGGAATACAGAGGGACTACTCTAGCACACGTACTGGTAGACACTGGTTCTTCGTTGAACGTCTTGCCAAAAAAAGCCTTGGATAGACTGGATTGTGAAGGCTTAACCCTGAAACCTAGTAACATCATTGTCAGAGCCTTTGATGGTTCTAAGAGGATGGTCCACGGGGAGGTGGACATCCCGATTAAAGTGGGAATTGAAACCTTCAACTCCACATTCTACGTGATGGACATCCGTCCTTCCTATTCTTGCTTGTTGGGAAGACCCTGGATTCACAATGTTGGGGCTGTCACCTCCATTCTGCATCAAATGCTCAAGTACCCTGTCCAGGGGAAAATTATAATTGTTCATGGCGAAGAGGAATACATGATAAGCCATCTAAATTCTTTCCTCTATGTAGAATTGGATGGCGAATTCATCGAAACCCCGTTTCAGCATTTTGAAGAGGTAGCTTAGGAGATTACGGCAACCAAGACAGTGTCTTCTGCACCCAGGATTACCAGACCTCCGCCTCAGATGTCGTCTCTCAAATATGCAAAGGTTGTGATTAAAGAAGGAGAAAGCACAATCTGGGGGAAGCTCCCAGACTTTCCTTTCAAATCAGATAAATTCAGCTTGGGGTTCACTTCTTCTGCTCAAAAGGCTGTACGCCGCGCCCGTGCTGGAGGGCCACCAGTGAAGATCACCCATCATGGAGTCAATGCTTTGGAGGATAGTGAAGAGGAGAGAAACTTGGAAGACTGGATTTTCACTACTGTTGACGGAGGATTGTGCAACTGGGAAGCAAAAGACTTTGTTCCGATTACTTTCATATCGCAATAATTTATCTTTCAAACATTTCTGTTGATTTGTAATAATTCTCAAACAATTCGTACACTTTTAACCTTGTGCCTTACCCGAGGCACATAGGTCCATTTGTAAGGGTTTGATTTTTCATCTTCATATGCCATTTTAATGAATCATGGACGTTTTCACATTTAAACTTTTGTGTTCATTGTCTTTCTTTTTACATTTTATTTGTTTAAAGGTGGCTATCCCTTACACACACCCACACTCACAAATGCAGGTACCCTTCCATTCCGGATTCCATGGGTAACAATTCTGCTATGGCCTTTAGTGACTCTAAAGATCTGGTCTACCATGTCGAATACGAAGGTGAGGAAGATTGTGAGGTGCCTGGAGAATTGGCTAGACTGCTACAGCAGGAAGAAAGGGTTATTCTACCTCATGAGGAGCTGTTAGAGACAATCAACTTGGGTACTGAGGAAGACAAAAAAGAAGTCAGAGTGGGTGCCAACCTAGAGCCAAGTGTCAAAGAACGCCTATTTCAGATGTTACATGAATATGTTGAGATCTTCGCCTGGTCTTACAAAGACACGCCGGGACTCGATACAAATATTGTGGTTCACCGTCTACCCACAAGAGAAGGATGTCCACCAGTTAAATAGAAAGTCCTCTGAATGAGGCCCGACATGTCAGAAAAGATCAAAGCAGAAGTTATGAAGCAGTTCAATGCTGGGTTTCTTGTCGTTACTTCCTATCCACAATGGGTTGCTAACATTGTGCCCGTGCCCAAGAAGGATGGCAAAGTGAGAATGTGTATGGATTACAGAGATTTAAACCGGGCCATCCCTAAAGACGACTTTCCACTATCGCACATTGACATCTTGGTTGACAATACAGCTCAGCACAAGGTATTTTCTTTCATGGACGGATTTTCAGGTTACAACCAGATCAAAATGGCACCTGAAGACATGGAGAAAACTACTTTTGTTACACAATGGGGTACGTTATGCTACAAAGTGATGCCATTTGGACTGAAGAATGTCGGGGCAACTTATCAACGCGCCATGGTAGCTTTGTTTCATGATATGATACATCATGAGATAGAGGTCTACGTAGATGACATGATAGCCCGATCACAAACTGAAGAAGAACACCTCGACCACTTGCAAAAGCTGTTTGTTAGGTTGAAGGAGTACAAGCTCAGACTGAATCCAAACAAGTTCACTTTCGGAGTCAGGTCCGGTAAACTCCTGGGTTTCATTGTCAGCAACAAAGGCATCGAGGTTGATCCTGCCAAAGTCAAAGCTATACAAGAAATGCCCGCTCCTCACACTGAGAAGGAGGTTAGAGGTTTCTTGGGACGCCTAAACTACATTGCAAGGTTCATTTCTCACCTAACATCTACCTGTGAACCAATCTTCAAGCTGTTGAAGAAAGATCAGGAGTTAAATGGAATGATGACTGTCAAGTTGCTTTCGATAAAATCAAGGAGTATTTGTTAGAACCTCCTATCTTGATGCCACCCGTCGAAGGAAGACCGCTAATCATGTATCAGACTGTCCTAGAGAATTCAATGGGGTGCGTACTGGGCCAACATGACGAGTCTGGCCGAAAAGAGCATGCCATTTATTACCTTAGCAAAAAGTTTACCGACTGTGAGACCTGATACTCACTGCTCGAGAAAACTTACTTCGCTTTGGTATGGGCTGCTCGCTGGCTAAGGAAGTATATGTTGACTCATACCACTTTGCTGATATCTAAGATGGATCCGATAAAGTACATCTTTGAGAAGCCTGCTCTATCTGGAAGAATAGCTAGATGGCAGATGATCCTAACCGAGTATGATATACAGTACACGACCCAAAAAGCTATAAATGGGAGTGTGTTAGCTGACCATCTGGCTCATCAAGCTGTCGAAGATTACCAATCCATGAAGTTTGACTTCCCTGACGAAGACATTATGACATTGGACAACATTGAAGATTTCAGACCATATGACGGACCTGAACAAGGATCCCGATGGACCCTGTACTTTGATGGGGCCTCTAATGCACTTGGAAACAGTATCGGCACGGTACTCATATCCCCATAAGGTTTCCATACACCTTTCACTGCTAGACTTTGCTTCAGCTGTACTAACAACATGGTCGAGTATGAAGCTTGTATCTTTGGTCTCAAGGCCGCCATTGACTTGGGAATCAAATCTTTGATTGTGTTTGGGGACTCAGCTTTGGTCATCAGTCAGATCAAAGGAGAGTGGGATACTAAGCATCCCAATCTCATCCCTTACAAAGAACATGTCTTGACATTGTTACCACATTTCGAGCAGATTACCTTCGAGCACTTCCCGCGAGAAGAAAATCAACTAGAAGATGCTCTAGCTACAATGTCATCCATGTTTAAACTTAACTGGGATAATGAGGCTCCGCAGATCACCATTGAATGGATGGACGAACCTGCACATTGTCACGAGATTAATACCGAAGAAGTAGTGGACCGACCTTGGTTTCATGAAGTCAAAAGGTATCTCGAGGCCCAAGAATATCCTGAAGGAGCTTCAGTCAACGACAAAAAGTTTTTAAGGAGATTCTCTGCCAAGTTCTTCCTGAGCAATGGTATCCTTTACAAGCGCAATCATGATTGCATTCTGCTCCGTTGTGTGGACAAGATTGAAGCTGAGCAGATCATGGATGAACTGCACAATGGTACCTTTGGCACTCACTCTAGCGGGCATACAATGGCTAAGAAGATCCTACGGGAAGGCTATTACTGGTCTACCATGGAAGCTGAATGCTATCAACATTCCAGGACTTGTCACAAATGTCAAATCTATGTAAACAAGGTACATATACCTCTAGTTCCTCTCAATGTCTTAACATCTCCTTGGCCATTCCCTATGTGGGGAATCAGCATGATTGGAGAGATCAAGCCTAAAACATCCAATGGACACCGCTTCATTCTGGTGGCCATTGACTATTTCACCAAGTGGGTCGAAGCAGCTTCCCTCGCATCCGTTACTAAGAATATGGTTTCCCACTTCATTAAGCAGAACCTTATTTGCCGGTACGGCATCCCCGAAAGGATCATCACTGACAACGGTACAAACCTTAACAACACTATGATCACCGCTTTGTGCAAACAGTTCCAGATTCAACATCACAATTCATATCCCTATCGTCCAAAGATGAACGGTGATGTCGAAGCCGCGAATGAAAATATCAAGAAGATCATACAAAAGATGACAGACACCTACAAGGACAGGCATGAAATGTTACAGTTTGATCTTCACGGGTACCGTACCACGGCACGCACATCAACTGGGGCAACACCCTATTCCTTAGTTTACGACATGGAAGCTGTTTTACCTATCGAGGTTCAGATTCCCTCCTTGAGAATCATGAAAGATGTTGGTTTAAGTGAAGACGATTGGATTCAGACCCGACTTGATCAACTTAACTTGATTGATGAGAAGCGACTTACTGCTGTTTGCCACGGTCAGACGTATCAGAAACGGATGATCAAGGCTTTCAACAAGAAAGTCAGACGCCAGACATATCAAGTCTGGGATCTTGTAATCAAGCGGATTATCTTGCCGCAAAGTGATCCCATGGGAAAATGGACTCCTACTTACGAAGGACCATTTGTAATCAAAAACATCTTTTCTGGTGGGGCAATGATCTTAACCACCATGGACGGCGATGACCTGCCGCACCCTGCGAACGCAGACATAATCAAAAGATACTACGCATAAATGACCCGCTAGGTTGACACACCTAGGGAAAAAAAGGGCATCCCGGTGAATCGAAAACCTGAAAGGGAGGTTCAAGAAAAAGTTAGGGATAAATAAAAAAATCTGTACACCCGACAAGTTGAAAACCTGAAAGGGCGACTTGGGCAAAAAAGGGTTTCCCGATGGACTGAAAACCCGAAAGGGTGGTCCAGGCAAAAGTTAGGAAATTAAAGCGTATGACTATGTCTCGTCGGATCACTTTAAGGACAAACTCTTCACAGACAAGCTCCGGGCTTTTGATCAACTCAATCATCTTCGGACGAAGCAACGAATGGACAAGATATTCAGAGTTACGAAGGCTATAGCAGAATGGGAACCCCATGGAATTTTTACACATAGCCATCTTTCTTTGTATAAATTTTTCTCATTTTTATGACAACGTTGTCTTACTAGGATGCCTGTCTCCTTTGTACAAAATACTTACACAAAGTTAATACAAAGATACTTCGAAGTGCAGAAAACTATTTGTCTTTTCTTCTTTTTTACACTTGTGTTTTATTTGAAAACGTACAATGATTTATTAATGAGCATATGCATTTGAATATAATCATTGTTAATAAATAAATAAAATTGGAAAGAATAATTACTGACAGGTCGAAAGTATAGGAAAACGTCTTCAGGCTATTCCAAGAGAAATCCCCTGCAGTACAATATCTAGGTCCCCAGCGGAGCTAAAACCTTGAAGTATATATCCCCAACGGAATAATAATTTCAAACCCTTAATTCTCATCAGAGTTAAGTTTTCAAACTCCCAATCCACATCAGAGCAAAAACTTTGAACTACAGACCCTCAGCAAAGATGAAACCTTCTTCCCTAGTCAAGTCAAATTTCCAACTATCAATCCCCAGCGGGAACCATTCAGTTTTCCCCAATTTCCCCAGCAAGTTGTCTTAAAGTTTGAGAATCAACCAGATAACAGTTAACTTTTATCCCCAACCTAGGATAAATCTCTAGTAGAGTGGCATACAACCCAAACTCCTGAACTTTTTCCAAACAGGAATAGGCTTTTTCCCCCAGAGTCCTGAACTTGCTCTCCAGCAGTAAGCCTTCTTCCCCACAGAGTTTTTACTCCCCAATAAAATGAAGATTCTCATTCTTGATTCCCCAGTGAAGTTTCCAGAGTCTTTGTTACTCCCCAGCATGAATTTGTCAGAATTTTTAATCCCCTACAGATCGAAGATTCTCATTCTTGACTCCCCAGCATGAAGTCCCCAAGGATTCAAATTCCCCAGGAGATTGAAGATTCTCATTCTTAGTTCCCCGCAGAAATCATCAGAGTTTTCCCTATTCCCCAGTCGAGTAAGGATTCCCATTATTTAACCCCCAGTAGAAGTCTTCAAAGTTCTCTGGATTTCCCAAGCAGATTTCTCAAGAAGTTTGACATTACTCTTACAACAAATTTTGCCAATACTCCAACTTCGAGGCATGAAGGATTCTCACATCCCCATAGAGGTTGTCAGGAATTTTCTATCCCCAACAGTCACCATGGATTTTTCATCCTCAGCAATCAAAGATTTTTTGAATCTCCAACAGCGGTCAAGGATTTATTTTCCCCGGCAGCAGTCAAGGGTTTTATTATCTCCAGACGTCAAGGGTTTATTTTCCTCAGCAATACAACAAATCAGCTTACATGTGCATACATTACATTCATATATCATAAACATTGATAAAACACATTTTATTGCATCATACATTTCATGCAACATAACTTTGTGTTTCAGCTAACATTTTACCCTTTTCAGGATAAGATTAACAACTATCTTTAAACATATATTCAAATATTTCAGATACAGTACGGATACACTCCAGACACGGAAGTCATTCTGTTACTCATTCATATCTCTTATTCAGATACAGTACGAATACACTCCAGACACATAAGTCATTATGTTACTCATTCATATCTCTTATTCAGATACAGTACGAACACACTCCAGACACGGAAGTCATTCTGTTACTCATTCAGATCTCTTATTCAGATACAGTACGGATACACTCCAGAAACGGAAGTCATTCTATTACTCATTCAGAATTCAAAGTCAAGATACAGTACGGATACACTCCAGACACATAAGTCATTCTGTTACTCATTCAGACCTCAACTTCATATACAGTCCAAATACGCTCCAGACACGGTTGCCATTCTGTCACTCATTCTGATTTTCCCCAGCTCAGATACACTCCAAACATGGAAGTCATTATGTCACCTATTCAAGATACAGTCCAGATACGCTCCAGACACGGAATCCATTCTGTCACTCATTCAGATTCAAATCTACAGATACGACTCAGATACGTTCCAGATACGGATACCATTCTGATGTTCATTCTCCTGATTTACAACAAACAGTCTTGGATGGAATCTTTAAGCCCATCTCCAACAAAATTCTATCACATCTCCAAATGGAATCTTTAAGCCCATTTCCTCAACTACACCTTGATGAGTGCAAATTTACGGGCACTCTAGTGTCCAATCATCTTTTACCTTCGAGTCACGAACGACAAAACTCGCCAATCTAACTCTTCAGGTTCAAGAAGATGGAACAGGGGAAGCTGTTGTACCCCAAAATTTTCCCTCTCATTTTATCAAGATTTTCCTCACAAGACTCTTTGGATTCCAGACCAGATTAGGGTTTGCTCAGCTCAAGACATCTCCTTACATTGATAACCTGAAATTAGGGTTTGAGTTTGCACATGGATTTTTGGACTTCCAATGCCTCATGTGACTTTCATACTTCATTTTGGACTCCTAAGATAGCTCATACCAAGTTTCAAGCCTTGAATCACATTTTGGACCATTCAATTGGACATTTGACCTAAAAATTAGTTGTGTTGGGGAAAAAGTCAACTGTGGCCAATTTACAGTCAAACCTCATAATTTTTTATCCACATCAACATTATAGACTAATATGAACCATTTGATCAAGTTTGGACCACAACTCCTCAAAAAATTTGATCAGATCATCAAAAGGGGCAAAATAGTCAAAATTAGGGTTTTGACTGAAGAAGGGCAATTTCTGATTTTTCACCTAGACAATGGCCAATTGGATTCAAACATGGTTTCAAGGACTAAATGGCACCATCTTGACCTAATCACAAGGTTCAAAAGATCTCAAATGCATTGGATTGACAGATGAATTTTCCAGTCAACTGATCAAAAATCAACTATACACTGAAAAGTCAAACTTTGACTTTTTGGTCAAAATCAAGTGCCAAGGGTCATATTTCATCAAGATGTGTCAAAACACAAAACTTGTTCACCAAGAAACCTAATTTTGAAAATTAGGGTTTAAGTTTGAAATTTTTCATAACTTAGAAATTTTCTAAGTTATGAAAATTTCTTATTTTTTCCCAACTTTTTCACCATGATGCAATTGGATTCAAAGAAAACTTCCAACATTAAAGTTGTAGTCCTCCACAAAATCTACAACTTTTATTCACAAAGTTTTCCCAAAATATGCTTGGATATCAAGTTATGATTTTGTGAATAAGGGTCCATAAACTTTTTAACTTAGTGAAATTTTGCCCTAGTTTAGGCAGATTTTTGACCTAACTTCATGGAAACTTTTCACCTAGTTCCAAGATTAATATAAAAATGCATTTCAAAAATGGATTGTAGAGCGTGTTACAAGCTTTCCAAAATGTCCCAGAACTATCCAAGATCATTTATGGTTAGGGAGAATCGAAGGAATGAAAATGGCATTTTATCACTTTTGTCCAAGGCATTTTTCACAATGGTTCAAGTTGCAAATTTGTCCTAAGCATGCTTGTACTTGGTTTTACAGGTTCTAATCCCTTATACACTCCAAAATTGAATGCAAATACATTGGACAATGGCTTTGTTCTGGGCTATGAAGCATTGCACAAGGAATTATTCCAAAAATGGCATAAAGGTTACAATGCTACTTTGATAAAGTTTACTTTTAGCAACTTTGTTTATCTTGAGCCATGGACCTAACCTATTGATGCAAACAAAGTCCACAAATATTAGGCAAAGTTCATAAAATATCTGCAGTCCCTAAGCTAGCCTATACAGGCCTTTGGCTTTGTCATTTCACATTTTCTTCAAAAGCAAGTAAACTTGCAAAAGTCCACACAACTCTTCCATCTGATAAAAACAAGTCTTGGCATTATTTTAAACAACCTCAGAACTTTGTTGCAAGCCTAAACACGAGTTGCTCACATTCAAAACACCCTAAAACACCAACTTCTGCCCAAACAGGGCATCATCTGCAGAACCTTGGCCATTTCCATTTTCCCTCGTGTGTTTTGCTTGGAATCACTTCAAACACATTCCATACAACACACCTGAACTATCCAGGCCCCTGTCCAGCAACTGTGAGCCCTGTTTCGAGCTTCACCATTTCCACTTTTTGAACTTGCAGGTTGACTTCTATAGGAAGATTCAGGCAACTTCAAGGCAAGCTGAGCATTGGGAGAGGTTGAGGGAACTTCAAGCAAGCTCATACGACCTTCAGGCCTCACTCAAAGTCCCTACATTGCAATATTCAAACTCAACTGAACAAGGTATTTGTCAAGTTTCTATCTCTCTATTTAGGCATCATTAAGCTTAGGTTTGTGAAGCAAAAATGTAGTCCTTAAGTTGCTTGAGCTGTACATATGCTTAGATTCCATTTATATTAACTGAGCTAAGAGTATTTGGATATTGAACATGCTGGAAATTTTAGGTCTGGATTTAGGAGTGATAAAATTCTCCTTGGTCTTTGAGAGTTAGGTCATGTTTTATATATCATTAGAATCGTGAGTTAACATGATACATGTTTCATGTTGCAAGATTTCATTTTTATGCACATATGCAAGAGATACAGGTTGAGGAAGAAACGCGCGCAGGAAGTGTACAAAGGTCAGGGATGAAGTGGAGTCTGGGCCTGGCGCTTGGGCCTGCTTCTTTTGGCACCCCCCTTTTACTTTTTGCACCCCCTTGATCATTTTCTTTTATTTCTTATATTTTTTTGTACAATTTATATTTTCTGACTTTATTTATTTTTTCTAAATATTTAAAATCACAAAAATATTTTCTTAATTTTTCACGTTTTATTTTATTATTTTTATTATTTTCTTGGCATAAAAATAGTTTATTAAATAACAATATACTTTATTTTCTTAAATAAAATTGTAAATAATATTAAAATACTTAAATATTTCATTTTATTATATTATACATATAAAAAATTATTTTCTCACATATTTTAATTTTTAACATTTTTGTACATATTATTATTATTTTTCTTGAATAAAAAATAAATAATATAAAGCATATTTTCTTTAAAACAAAATTATGGTTTTCACTCTTTCAAAAATAATCATTATATTTTTATTATTTTTTAAGATATTAAATAAATTCATTTTTACATACATAAAACAAATACAAAAAAACATTTTTGCATATTTATAATTTATTCCATATTTAAATACTTGTTTATTTATTTATTGTTGTATAAATTCAATTGGGTTGTAATAGTAAATTAGGGTTTTATTTTGAGCAATATCCCCCTATTCAAAACTTTTATCCCCCTCCCCATAATATTGTTGTAATAGTCTAGATTTACTTTACGCGTTTTATTGCTTTCATATTCCATGATAGTAAACTAGGGTTTTGTATGCAAAGACCAAAAATCAAAATAAATAACATGACTAAACACAAGACAAAAATGCATGAAAAATGACAACACCTTGCACACAAGCACCCCTAGGGTTTCATCCACTTTGTTGCCTTAAAATGGCCATGGTATGCATGCTAGGTATCTTGGCAAAACAAAACAAAACAAAACAAAAAGATCATAGTCCCTCGATGACGCTATCTTGGTTGCCTAAACAAAAATGATCTAGTCCCTCAAAAAACATGCTAAGATGCTTGGCACCATTGCTATCATGGTCATACGATGACCCACGCCCGTCCCGTTTAACATCCAAAGATAGGGTTGTTTACCAAATGCAATGGTAAAACAACAATGTCAAAGGAATAAAAATGTGTAGGAAAGACTTTTGAGTATGGTAGATAACTCCTAGTTACTTGATCTCTTTCAAACCATCCTTGCTATTTTCAAAAACACATACACAATTTAAAAACAATTTCCAAACAACTTTCAAACATTGAAACATTTTTCAAAAGACAAACACCTTTGTATACATTCAAACAAGAATCATTACAAAGGTTGCCTAAACAAAGGCCTCTTTTCAAAATACTTTCAAAACCACACACAAAAGCACCATTTCAAACAATTGGAAAAGCAAAGCAAGTGATCTAAAACAAGTAACTAAGAGCCCATGGAAAACCATGGATGAAAAGGGTGCTAGCACCTTCCCTTTTCATAATCTACCCCCCGAACCCAAAAATAATCTCAAAGGTCTTTCCTGTGCTTTTTTACCTTTCCTTTTGGATAAAATAAAAGTTGGTGGTGACTCTTGCTAAACCGAAACATTTGCAAGCACAAACACAAAACCCCAAGTCAGTTCTCCCACCGCATCACAGACTGTAATGCCCATTTGCAAAACTTCTTCAAAAACACTTCATTGATCTATATAAGCTCCTCTTCATTCACATTTTAGAATATAAAAAAGGCTTTCAAAACACTCATACAAGAGCTCTTAAAATTCTCCTCGAAGTTCATTTCCTTTCCAAAAACAGATTTTGTCTTCTTCAAGTTTTCTCTCAAAAGCTTCGCTCGAAGCTCCAATTCCTGCATAGCTACATTACATTTGAAGTAAGAGAACAAGGTTCATCGGATCTTCTTGCAAGTTTAGAGGCCTAAAGTGAATTTATTTTTCACTCATTTAATATAAGTGATTCATGAACTTCAATCTGAATACGTACTTGCATTTCAAGATGTAGATTATGCATGATAGTGCAGCTGGCCAGATCTTAGATCTGATGAGTGTTTGCACCCATTTTGAAGCTTGAATCGTGCTCTGCAACTCTTGTTCAAACTGCTTGATACAATGATTTCATGATCAATTTTTGTTTTAATCTTGCAATAATTGAAGAAACTAATAGTATAATCTTGTTCCTTGCAATTTTCTGATAAACTTTGATGTTTGGATCTTTGAATTTGGTGGAGAAACAAGAGAGATCGATGGATCTGAAGTAGCTTGGTTCAATCCTGTTTTTACATGTTCATGATATTTTGATTTTAGTGACTTTCATGCGCGTGTTTCTCTTTGATTCGTACATCATTTTTTAAAATCTTTGATACTGCGTTGATCTACTCAATGAGATCTTTATTTTGATCACAATTTCGTGTGTTTTCATCAAGAATTGAAAGAGAAATCGTGATCTGAAATAAGCATGAAAAATTGGTTGGAATGTGTTAGGGCATGGCTCGAGCTTAAGGACGACTACATGGCGCACATCCCTTGAACATGATTTAATTATTTTTTACAGTGCATTTTAGTTTAAACAGGTGTAATTGATTTTAGTTTTTTTTTTTGAATTTTTAATCTATTTTTATTTGTTTTCTTATTTTTGTTTTAATATTTTTCTCTTATCCAAAAAATTTCCAAAAAATATATTAGGCTTCTTTTTTAGTATATTTTCATTTTCTGACTTTTATTTTCTTTTATCTTTTTTTCTTAGAATTAAATAATTTAAATAATTCAATTAGGGTTTTCTTCTTCCTTAAAGTTTTAAAATTTTATTTTTTAGCTATTTTTAATTCAAAAATATATACTAGGTTCCAATTTGAATATATTTCATAAAAATAATTTTTGTTTGATTTTACAAAAACTCATAATAATAAAATAAAACTAATCCTTGATAATATCTTTTTATTTACTTTTTTTGGACACATTGTGTAAATAGTTTTTGTTTGGTATTTTCCTATAGTACTAAAATTTCATTAAAAAATATCTTACTGATTTTTAGGCATTAATCTAATTTTCTATAATTTTTTATTGGATTTACAATCCAATTTCCTTTCCTTTCTAAATTTTAGAAATCAATTTTGGTTTTTTGACCTTTCTTCTTTCTTAGGTCTTAAGAAATGTTTTAAAACCTAATTTCTCTTGTAAAAATCAAAGAAATATGTTTAATTTCCTTGGGTGAATTAAAATAACAAAAATCATTTTTGTTAGATTTTAACTTTTAATTTTACATTTTTTTCAAATATTATACTAAAACTCCCTAGTTTGACCCTTTTATTAACTAGTCTTGGAAATTCTTAATCATTTCTAATCCCTTAAATTAATTCAAGGAATACTAATCATGTTTATGACTTTTACAAGCCTTTGGAAAGTTAGGTTTTAATTAGATCAATTTTATAAATTTTTCTTCTATTTTTAAGCTAATCTTGTTTAAGAAGCATATTAGGGTTTTACCTTTGGCCAAATACTTGTGTTTATGCACATAGTTTAGGATTTAATTCTACCTTTCTTCATTCTCATTCCTCTAACACCTTTCTTTCTCATTCAACCTTGAGTACTTCTTATCCACCTCTCTTGGTATGTTTAAGATTTCCATTCCATATTTTGTTTGATAGTGTTGATTGATCTTGAAGCTTGGTCATCTCTTTTCCATTTTAGAGTCACCTTTTGTATGCTCCCCATAGGATCTCCAAATCAATCTTTCCTAAAGTTTGATTTGGATCGACCTTAGGCTTATACCCATGTATGTCAATATTAGGTAGATATTTCCCCCTTTTATCCTCAATTATAAGATCAATATTTCATGACAACTCTAGGGTTATTTTGCTAGTCTCCCCATAGACTTTTCTTTTTGCATGTGCATTTGCATTAAAACAAAAACTTCTTCTGGAAAACTTCAAAACACTTAAAATTACCGATGAGAATCATACCTTTGTTGAACATGGAAAATGATAAGTGGATTTCTTCTCGATCTTATTTCTCTTCCATTCTAAGCTTTGGTGTGGTTCAAGTCTCAAAGACATATTTCATGAATAAGTGGAGAATGGCTAATATCTCTCTCTTGAGATCAACTAGCTGTCATCTTTAACAAAAACACCAACCAACACAAACTCCTTTTGCCTTCGGAATTTCCTTTCAAACTTTTTTTTTAAAAGAACATGTTAATTTACTTCTGTGCTGACGCGTAAGTCTCTAAAGGTCGAGTTGCGGCAAAAGGCAAAACTAATATTGTTCATTAAAAGATACAAAACAAACAAAACTTTTGAAGCCGAACTACGGCTACTCTGATTCCTTAAAAGGGATACGTAGGCATTGGGGTAGGGCCCGAATGAGCACAACTTTTATTTTTCCCTACATTATTTTCTCTTTTCTTTTGCATGCATTCCGCCTCTTATATCTTTTTTATATCTTAAGCTTTAGACCTAGAGCTACACACCCTTATATTAAAACAAACATAAGTGGATCATGTAGATTACCACAGACGTGAGGGGTGCTAATACCTTCCTCTCGCATAACCAACTTCCTTCCCCAATCTCTAAGGTCGCAAGACCGTGATTTCACCCCTTCAGGTTTTCTTGATGTTTACCTTTCCCTTCTCACGGGATAAAAGACGTTCAATGGAGACTTCATTGAATTTCATCTTTGATGATTTTAGTCGGTTATTTTAGTTGGCGACTTCATTGGCGACAGATTGACCAATTACTGGTCCATCCTTAGCAAGTCAGTCCTAGCTTGTGTATGTTTCCTTTCTTGGGTGTTTATGTGTTTATTGCTTTCCAGCTTCATTTATTTATTGATTATATGCTTTCATGCATTGCATTTTATTGTTTTCTATACTTTGGATACTACTGTTGTACTGTTCTGTGGGGTTGGGATGCTACTTCTTAAGGTAAAAGGCCCAGTACCCAGGCCACAGTTTTGAACTCATAAGAAACCTAGGAATAGAGTAGGGACATGACGGCTATAGGACGTGGTCCGATTAGTGCAGTCATGTTATATACCATACTCGGATGAGGTTCAAGTGAAGATACTTTCATCATGCACGTCTGTGTTGTGATGATTTTACTTTCAGGAAGACCCGTGATTTCTGAGTTACCCTTGCCTTACCCTAACCTATTCCTCTCTCGTGGGTGGGAGGGATGATTTCTTACAGGTAAAGTTGGTGACTTTGTTCATGTTGGTAACTCTGGTTCTGATGGTGACTCTTTTTCTGTTGGTAACTTCGGTTGGTGACTGTTGTACCCCAAAATTTTCCATTTTTTCTCAAGACATTTCACAAAGGACCTCCAATGCTCAAGGACTATCAAGGAATTGATCAGACAAAATCACCTCTGAAACACTTAGACCATAAACTAGTGTTTCGACTAAGAACGACTGATCATTGACTTTTGACCTAATACATGACTTAATGCTTTATAATCTCAAAGACTAAAATATAACATGTTGACCCAATTCCATTGTGTTGTACCCCAAAATTTTCCCTCTCATTTTACTCAATACATGTCCATTGAGATCTTCAATTTGCTCAAGGTTGCCCAAGAGTGGACCAGACAAACTCTCTCATAAGGCAGTATACCTCAAATTAGGGTTTCATTCTTCATCAAGATGGGTGAACAACAAAGGTCCCAAATTATTTCCAAGGTCCTAATAAGTCCCCAAGATCATCCATGCCAAGTTTCATGCCTTGCACAAGAAGTTTGCTCAGTCAACTGCTCAGATGCTTGAGAATCGACTGTACTAGGTCAAAAGTCAATTGTGGCCCACATACAGTCAAACTTCAAGATTTTTGGTCAACATTATCATTTTGAAGTGATATACATCGTTTGATCAAGGGTTGATCATGATTCCTCAAGGAATGCTCCAAATTCATCAAAACCCAAAAGTTGTTAAATTAGGGTTTTACAGGAAAAGTCAACCCAACTTTGACCAAGCATAACTTCTTCATACTTTATCATAAATTTTCCATCCAAGGCTCATTTTGAATATTATGCAATTCCCTAAAATTAATATTTAGCTCTCAAGTTCAAAATATGCACTCATAAAAAGATATGAATTTTGACATTATAGGTCCTTTTGAAAAGTCAACAAAAACACCTTTTGGGTCAAAGCTTCATACATGAACATGGAAGATCCAATTGAGATTAAACCAAAATATTTGTTTAGAGGACATCCTAAGTTTTCTAAAAAGTCCAAGAACACCCTCCTAGGATCAAAATTGAGAGAGTTGTGCATTGTCAACGTTGGAAATTTTTGGAAAATTGTCAAGAGTCAACATTGATCAAATTTGCATTTTTTCCAAAGGGGACCATGTTTTATTGTTTGAAACATGTTTCTAATAGGACCCACCACCCCTGAGCTTTTCCACCTATTACTTTATTATTTTTATCATTTATTTTGATTTTTTATTCATTAAAACCAAAATAAATCACATTAAATGGTAAAATAATAAAAGCAAATCAAATCTTGGGATTTTTGTGCACATTATGAGTCCATATACAGCTAGCATGGCATGTAATTCATGCAAGAATGATTTAGATTGAAAAAGTTATGATTGGAGCTATTTTAGAAAGAAATCATACAAGGTCAAAATCAAATCAAATCTTCATAATTCCTCAAGATACCATGAGATTTCTTCGATTATTTTTTACCTAAATTCCTCCTCTATATAAACACAACACCCTCATACACTAGGGAGCACGAAATTGGCTTCCCAAGAACACTCTCTAAAAAAACCTCAAATTTTGTCAAAACTAGTGTAAAGTCAAAACCGAAGATCCAACCACTTTCAGTCCAAGCCATCAATTACAAATTATTCCTGAGGTATCTAAAGATTCAGTACATCACCATTCCATGCGTCCATCATACGCTCACAAATCCTACCCTTTGGATCATCCCTTGGTCCAGATCCAGCGTCCAACCACAGCAGCCCATGATGCACTCTCTGAAGCTAATCCACATGGGATCACACGCAAGGAACACGGGCCAACCAATTTGGGCCTAACAATTTGGCAATGCACCCCCCAGTCTGCATTCTACCACACAGGCCCAATCTTTTCCTTTTTATTTTATTTCAATTCTTTTTATTGTTTTATTTTATTTATTTTCCAAAAATCATTTTTAATCAAAACATAGAAATCAGAAAATCACAAACAATATTAAGTTTAGTCTTTTTTTTCATAAAATATTTAATTGCATTAATTAGTTTAATTAGGTTAACTTAAATCTTTTTTTTCATAATTAAAATCAAATAGAAATTAGGTTTAATTCTTAATTTTAATTCCTTCTCAAAATAAAAACACAAAAATAGGTTAATTGTTTTTTTTCCCATTAATTTAATGATTTTTCATAATTAAAACTTAATTAGTGATTAGGATATTTTGCAATTTATTCTTTATTTCCTTAAATGAAAATGACAAAAAAATGATTTTTTTCTTTAATTAAATTCAATTTGGTTGTCAAGGGTCAAAACCCTAATTTCTCGCATTTACGTTTGTCGTACGTACTTTTCATTATATTTTTGTAATTGCTCCGAGGTTGTAATAGTCTTTTAAACTAGGGTTTTATTTACTGTTTAATTTCCCCCCAAGTTTTGGTTATGTAATCCCCATTCCCCGAAGCCTTGTAATAATTAGATTTACTTTTCCGCTTTTAATTTCCACAACTATCAAACTGCTAGATGTATGCCTAGGATTGTATGTGAAAGACAATTTGCATGAAAAATTAAAACAGTTAGAAAATCCTAATGTGCAAAGATAACATTAACTGAAAAAGCACACTTGCACATGCTCACTCTTAGGGTATACTCTCACTCCGGTTGCCTTCGGTAAACGGTCATGAAGCATAGGATGTTTTAGTAGTTATCCTCTATGTCCCAAAAGATCAAAAAATGACCCTTTCGACTGTTGCCTCGGAAAAGATCTTTAGGACTCTAGGATGGTTACTAAGGTGTCCTAACATTGCTTTTGTGACCGTACGTCCCTTTCGAATGTCCCTTACAACTCCAACGATGGTGCTACCTACTCCTTAATGGTAGGATAGCGTTGTCTAAAGGAAACAAAATGAACAATCTTTTTTCGAGTAGGTAGAATCTTAAGTACTTGCTCCATGAAAACTTTTCACACAAACACTTTTCAAAACAAATTTTCAAAACAACTTCGTCATATCCTTGAGGACCGATACAAGGGTTATCACGAAGTAAAACATTTTCAATACAAACACACACAAGCAATTTGAAAAATGAGCAAGTACCTAAGAGCCCGTAGATAACTACTGATAGAAAGGGTGCTAACACCTTCCCTTTCTATAATCTACCCCCCGTACTCAGAATATCTCGAAAAAAGGTTTTTTCTATTCTTTTTCCTTTTCCATGATTGGGTGAAATAAAATTCGGTGGCGACTCTTGCTTACCGCGACATTTTGCAAACACAAAACACAAAATGCAAACCAGTAAAAACAGTCGGTTCTGCCACCGTATCACAAAGCTGGCGACTCTGCTGGGGATCAAAAAGTGAGGTATACCTTAGGATCTAGGTCATTAAAATTGCTTCTCTTGATTGTCTTGATTGCTTTACTTTTGAGGGTTTATTTGGGGTTACTATAGATCCTACACCTGGATCTGGGGGCACTCATTAGGTAAACAACAATAGATCATGGAGACTGTACGACATAGACCGATATGGTTTAAGTGATGGATGTGTTAGTGTGGCACTTTGGTTGGTACCAGTATCCTTCATGGGGAAACGAGGATAATACGGGGCCGCCGCGTGGTGTCGTGAAGCACTAACGGACCTTAGAACCTTAGTTGAACAAACTTGGCCATTAGAAAGTAGTAGGATAGCCGGCCTCGGTGTAGATCTCAGAACTGGTTGATACTGGATGCTACACTCATTGAGATCAGACTTTCGGAATATTTTGGCCGCAAGAAAAGATTGAGAGCTGAAACAATCCCCGATAAAGGATGGTCAGTGATATTGAGAATCTCTAGAACTCGATTACTTTTTAGGACAGGTTTGAACCAACTAAACTTCAAGAGGGTACTACCTTTAACCTCATGCAAGCCTTAAACCTAAGGGCTTGGTGTGACTTGATTGTGTTTGCTATACCTGTGGTTTATCATGACATCATGCATCATAACATGGCATCCATGCTTATTGCACTAACCATTTCAAAGACCAAGGGAATTTATCTTTGTTCTGCTTTACAGATCATGGCTTCCGTTCATAGAAACACTATCTAAATCAACTTTGCAAAGATACCTTCCCAACTCAAAGAGCTAGAATCAAGGGTTTCTAAAACTTCTACTTCACTAAGAGACATGGTCAACTTATCAACCTGGTTACTTCAAACTTTGATGAAAATATGATGAGTGTACTCTTTCAGTTCTTTGATCCCAAGCACCACTGCTTCACCTTTCCAGACTATCAGTTGGTGCCTACCTTGGAAGAATTCTCTCAGCTATTGGATATACCTATTCTTGAACAGGTACCCTTCACAGGTCTAGAAGAGGTTCCTAAGCCAGAAGTCATTGCCTCAGCTTTGCATCTGAAACGGACCTACGTGGTATACAATTGGGAAACTAGAAGCGGAGTCAAAGGTCTTCTAGCTAAGTTTCTGATAGACAAAGCCCAACTGTTTTGGGATAATATGGATTTTCAGGCTTTTGAGGAGGTCTTGGCTCTTCTTATCTATGGTTTAGTTATCTTTCCTAATCCAGAATCATTCATAGATGTGAATGCTATCATGATCTTTCTCTCTCGCAATCCGGTGCCTACTTTGCTCGGAGATATTTTACACACTCTCCATACTCGTACCATGAGGAGAAGAGGGATTCTCGTGCGCTGTATGCCATTGCTGTCGAGGTGGTTTATTTCTCACCTCCCTAAGTCCATACTAAAGAATGAAGAAGGTCTGGTTTGGTCACAGAGGATAATGTCACTCGCTCATACGGATATTCTTTGGTGTTCTCGATCTATGGAAAACATTACTATCATTGACCGCTGTGGGGAGTACCCTAATGTCCCACTGCTTGGTATCAGAGGGGGTATAACCTACAATCCTTGTTTAGCTCTGCGACAATTTGGTCACGCTCGAAGGGATGTTCCCCATGAGTTACTTATCAAGGGCATTGTATTCAACTATGAGGAGGATATTCAAGAGTATCGTCGGAGGTTCATACGGGCTTGGGGCATGGTAAACAGATCTGGCGTCAAGACTTTGGGGCCAAAAACTTCCATTCCTATGGAGCCTTATCTACAATGGGTACGATCTCGTGCTCAGAAGCTTATGATGCCCTATGTGGCTGTTTTTCCAGTGATTGCGGAACCCACTACTGAAGAAGGCATTCCTTACACGGTTCTCTATCCTTACATGCCCACTGATCTTGGGAAATTACAGAGGTCTTGGATTCAGATGATGAAGGAGCGGGATACTTACATGGATCAATTCCATGCTCAGGAGAGAAAGGTCTTAGAGCTCACAAAGCAACTGCATGAGGAAAAAGGACTAAATGATTATTTCGGCACAAAGAGGAAGCATCCATGGGAATTTTGATATCTTTTATAGTTTTAGATTTGTTTTTGTAATTGTAACGCCTAAAAGGCATTTGAACTTCAAATTCAGCTAATAAAGTTTTATTTATTTAGGTTTGCAAATTTAAATTTCCCGAAGTCTTTGAAATCATTGCATACACATACCATTATCATACACATCATTACAGGTACCATTACAGGTTTCTCACCTCCTTCGCTGTTTACATCATGCAAAAATGTCTTCCGAACAAAGCATTAAGGACCTGCAGGCACAAAACACCCAGTTCCAACAAATGTTCATCAGTCTGGCAAAGGGGAAGGAGGATCTGAAAGCCCTCATTCTGAAAGAGAAGAAGAAAAAGAAGAAGGTTTCCGGTATTCTGAATATGGGTAGAAGGTTTGGAGAGCAGTTAAAGCGACAAGTCGACCTGACCTCTTCATCTAAGAAAGGGGAGAACCAAGAAGAAGAGAAGGACCCTAGTCCTGTAGTCTCTGACAATGATACTGATTATAATGATGAGCAATATCCTATTGCTGAAGATAGATACAAACAATTGGACGACCTTCTGAGTGCCATGGAAGTTCAGAGGATACTTGGGCTAGATTTTGAGGATTTGGGATTGGTGTCGGGAGTGGTTATCCCGCAAAAGTTAAAAGCCCTAGTTTTTGCTAAGTATGATGGTGTGTCCTACCCAAAACTCCATCTTCACTCTTATGTCAGAAAGATCCAGCCCCACACCGCTGATAGAAATCTGTGGGTTCATTTCTTTCAAGATAGTGTGTCAGGGACTCAGCTTGAATGGTTCTACCAGCTAGAGGGAACAAATATCCGAAACTGGGAAGATCTGGCTGCTGCTTTCTACAAGCAGTATTAGTATAATGCCGACCTTGCTCCCACTTGTACTCAACTCCAGAGTATGTCCATGAGTACAGGTGAAGGTTTTAAAGATTATGCACAAAAATGGAGAGACTTGGCTGGGAGGATTCAACCCCCGTTGTCTGATAGGGAGTTGGTGGATATGTTCGTTGGTACGTTGTCTGGTCCTTTCTTCAATCACTTGATTGGTAGCTCCTCGGCTGGTTTCATCGAGCTGATTCTGAATAGAGAAAGAGTAGAAGTTGGGATCCAGAGTGGCAAGATCCATAAAAATACCTCTTCGAGTACAGAGAAAAAGTCATTTGGTGGAAAGAGGGAAGCTAATGCTGTGCACGGCCAGAAGGGGCGTAGCAAGGCAGACTACCACCAATCTGTGGGAGCAGTGTTGATCTCTAATTCGGCATGCACACAACAGTCACAACAACGAAACAATCAGCCAAGGGTGGAAAGACCTCAAAGGCAGTTCACTCAAATCAACATGCCATTGTCACAAGCATTGCAATATATGTTGAAGATGAATCTGATTACGGTGATAAACCCTCATTCGAACCCTAAGACTTCCTCTCCTGACTACAATCCGGAGGCAAGGTGTGCTTATCATTCTGACAGCCCGAGGCACGATACTAATGATTGTTGGGCACTGAAATACAAGATTCAGAATATGATTAATGCTAAGGATATCGAATTCGACCCTCCTGAGACTCCCAACGTGATCACTGCTCCCTTGCCAAAACATGGCTAGGATTGAAAGAATTTTTGTTCATTTAAATTCTGAAGTTGTATTTTCTTTGCTTATTCGAACAATTATTGTCATGACAAACTTTATTATTTCATTAATGCATTACACATGTTTGTCTTGAATTAATTTGTTTTCATTATGCTTAAATTGCTTTATATTTCCTTTTCGTGATATTCAACTCTCGACTAAAAAACTGTAAGCCTTTAGAGGGAGGATGACGAAAACAATACCACAATCTTTATAGTATGCTTTTGAACATACCTTGTTGACGATGTACATGCGTTGTTTCAAATCCTAAACAGTGGAGTTATAAGGAAGATAATCCCTAGTCAACCCCTTCGAGCCAAAGAAGTAGGAGTTTTTATTTTCACACATATTAAAACCCTTAATCATAACCTGGGGCAGGGTAGTTTTCTCAGTTAATTCAGAGGCGCATTCAGTCATAAGCTGTTGCTTCGTACACAATGAGTGGTGTTGTACCCCAAAATTTGCCCTCTCACTTATCAAGGCATCTCTCACAATGATTCTCAAAGTTCAAGCTTGAACAAGTGCATTTGGATTTTCCAATACCAAAATTAAAAGGAAACTGTCAAAAAGGGAGAAAACAGATAAAAATATTATTTTGACAAAAATGGGAGAAATACAAGTGTTCTTCGTTTCAGCTCTTTCGATTGGCCTTTTGGCCTCTTTCGACACAAGCTTGGCTTGCATCCTTCGATTAGCCTTTTGACCTCTTTCAACACAAGCTTGGCTTGCATCTTTCGATTGGCCTTTTGGCCTCTTTCGACACAAGCTTGGCTTGCATCCTTTGATTGGCCTTTTGGCCTCTTTCGACACAAGCTTGGCTTGCATCCTTCGATTGGCCTTTTGACCTCTTTCGACACAAGCTTGGCTTGCATCCTTCGACTGGGCATGGGCCTCTGACACAGTTTAGTCTGGATTCACAAGGAAAAGAGCCTCTTGTAATCTATTTCATTTCCAAGGCAAAAGGCTCTCTTTTAACATCCTTCAATTTGCACCTCTTGCTCCCTATTTGCCTCTTTCGAATCTGGACATTTTGCCTCATGTATGCCTCTTTCGAATCTGGACATTTTGCATCATGTATGCCTCTTTCGAACCTGGACATTTTGCCTCCTGCATGCCTCTTTCGAATCTGGACATTTTTCCTCATGTATGCCTCTTTCGAATCTGGACATTTTGCCTCATGTATGCCTCTTTCGAATCTGGACATTTTTGCCTCCTGCATGCCTCTTTCGAATCTGGACATTTTGCCTCCTGCATGCCTCTTTCGTTTGGGCATGTGGCTCCCTTCATGCAAGTCTTTATTTGAGCATTGACCTTTTGTGTGCTTGCTTGGAGTCACAAATTTTAGACCTCCTCCATGCAGGCTTCGACAAGACATTGACTATGTTTGTACTAGCTTCGACTGGACAACATTTCTCTTTAGTATGCTGCATTTCCATCCTTGACAAAATTCAACACATGGTTGATGGCCCCCTCAAAAGACATATAGTGGTGGACTTGAGGGGAATACATATGAGTCCCTGTCGAAGGGTACGCCTTACTAGTCCATTCGAAGCACACATTTGGCCCCCTTCAAATGATGCACAAAGATGATTCGTTCGAAGGACACTTGTTAGAGGAAAGTCAAACAATGTGTTGGAAGAAGAATCTGGTCGAAGGAGGGTCAAAATGAAAGGATAAAATATTCAAAGATGCTTGCTGCCAAGTTTAGACATGGTACATTGGCCAAAACTGCTGCATAGCAGTCCTGAAACACTGCCCCATTCTTGCACCAAAATAGCATACAAGCACTGTCCCTCGAAGGCTGCAAAGAGAAGTTTACCCAAATTGTTCAAATTATTTTGTTTTCCCTCCAAAAGCTTCAACCAACTTTGCCTATAAATAAGAGGCTCCAACACATGTTTAAGAGAGGATCTTTGGACCAGAGGAACGAATCCCCCAAATTTTCTCAAACACAATAAATCTCTCAAGTCCCTTCAACACTTGTGAGAAAAAACCCAGAATCACATACTTACTTCATTCGATTCTGAAGAACAAATACTCTTCAGTATCCTTCGAATCCAGTTTGGAAAGAAACATAAGACTTGTTTCTTTCCTTCCTTCGAATCCAGCATTCCAGGCGTAACTGTTGGCCCCCTCTTTCAAATCCAGAACCCTGGGCCTCCACTCAAGGTCCCACACCCATTCAAAGCCTCCAGCAAGGTAAGTCACTCTTACCCTTGAACCTTTCGTTTCATGGCATAGTATGTGAAAAATCTTCCCTTTCATTTCAAAACATGTACATAACACTTTTGTTCTTTTCGTTTCCACCTACTTAATATGTTTTCATAGCTAAACCCTTTCGTTTTTTCTTTTTGTTTACCTGAACTTGCTTTAACTATTAAACTGTTTACCAAACAAATACTAGCATGGCCTCAGGCCATGTTGCCATTTAATGCCTTAAATGAAAGAAACAGGAAACAGGAAATAGGAAACGAAGCTTTTGGCTTCTATCCTCTTTCTCCAGGTCGAACGAAAGAGACAACCAGGAGTATGAAACGAAGCCTTTGGTTTCCACACTGACTTCTAGGCCCATCCAGAAACACGCTCACATTGATTTCACTGACCCAATCGAAGAAGGCAACAAGGCAGAAAGGCCCAGCCAGAGGCACACTTGCATTAAGTCCAGGCTCAGACGAAAGGCACTCCCATGCTGGTGCCAGCCTCCAATCGAAGTACATGACCTGACTGGTGCCAAATCCTAATCGAAAGACGTGACTTTGCTGTTGCCAGCCCCAATCGAAGGAGGCCAGCAGAATGCAAATCGAAGGGTGCTACTGCCTGGGTCGAAAGACACTCATTTTTCTTACTTTTATCTTATTTTTTGATATTTTTTATGCCTTTCGATATGGTTGTAATAGCGTAGGATTTATTTTCTGCATTTTTATCACTTTCACACAAATGCTAGTAATTAGGATGTATGGCAAGATAAAACCAACAAGTAGACAACCTAAAAATCAAAGAAAAATGCATGCAATAAAACACACTTTGCACACATGCACCCTTAGGGTAATCTCATTTGTTGCCTCGGAAAATAGTCATGTCCCTCGAGCATGGGAGTTTTAGCAAAGACCCTCGATAAAAGATCGTAGTCCCTCGATGATCCTCGATGTTGCCTTCGGTAAACGATCTAGTCCCTAAAACGACATTGCTAAAACATCCCATATGTTGCCTTCTATGACTATACAAACGTCCCGCGCCCGTCCCGTTCAACATCCTAACACAAGGTTGTTCACCAAATACAATGGTGAAATAACACTGTTAAAAGGGTTAAAACATAAGAAAAATCTTTGAGTAAAATAGGGTAGACAACTCTTAGTTACTTGATCAAAAAACTTGCAAAACATCCTTGCAATTTTTCAAAACACACTCCACAACACAACTTCAAAAACAATTTCAAAACAAACTTTCAAAAACATTGAAACATCTTTTCAAAAAGACAAACACCTTTGTAAAACATTCAAACAAGAATTGTTACAAAGGTTGCCTAGACAAGGCATCTTTTTCAAAACATTTTCAAAACCACACACACAAAGCACCATTTCAAACAATTGAAAAGCAAAGGCAAGTGATCTAAAACAAGTAACTAAGAGCCCATGGATAACCATGGATGAAAAGGGTGCTAGCACCTTCCCTTTTCATAATCTACCCCCCGAACCCACGAAAACATCTCAAAGGTCTTTCCTGTGCTTTTTGACCTTTCCTTAGGATAAAATAAAAAGTCGGTGGCGACTATTGCTAAACCGAAACATTTGCAAACACAAACGCAAAATCCCAAGTCAGTTCTCCCACCGTATCACAGAACTGGTGACTCTGCTGGGGAAATTTTTAAAAGTGGGGTTACCTTAGGGTTTTAGATCACCTTTACATGCTTACTTTGATTGCTTTGATTTCTTTACTTTTTGGTTTCCTTGTTTGGGTTTGTTTAATCCTACACCCGAATTTGGGGGCACCTTTTTAGGTAAATAGCAATAAACTGTGAGGGAATTGTGCGGGGTATACCGACATGGTTGAAGCAGTAGCTATGTTAGTGTGACATATTTGTGGGTACCGGTAGCCCTTGAGTAGTCAAGGAGAATACGGGGCCGCTGAGTGATGTCATGAAGCACTAACGAACTCTTAGAACCTTACTTGACCATCTTGGCCTTTTTAAGGGTAGTGAGATGACCGACTTTGGTGCAGTCCGAAGTTGGTAGATACTCGATACTACACTCATTGAGGATTGTTTTCTTGGAATATTTTGGTCACCAGTTAAGTGGCTAAACCAAAACAATGAACATAGAAAATAATCCAGTGATATTGAGCTCCTTAGAACCCGGTTTCTATTTTAGGGCAGGTTGAGCCAACTAACTTCAAGAGGGTACTTACCTACAAACCCCATGCAAGCCTAAACCTAAGGACTTGTCTGCTTTGTATGAATATGATTGTCTGTATATACACTTTCTTACTTTTGCATACATGTACATAACATCATAACATCATACCATGGCATTCTCAATAACCATTTCAAGGATCTCGAGGGTCTTTTGATGCAGGGTCACGTTGAACCAGATATCTACCAAAGGGCAAGAGGGTTCCCCTCTAAACAAACGCCGTCAAAGATCAAGTGCAACAACTTGAATCAGGGGCTATGACCCACTTGATATGGTGAGCTTGATTCTCGTGGAAAGACATCTACCAATAAAAAGTTCTCCAGTCAAAGATGTTGATCAAAGTTCAACCTCTAACATTTTCTTGTGTTTACCCCGAAAGATCCTTGAAAACATGCATCCACATATCATGCATTGCATCATAACATGTTTTCCTTTTTCAGGTCTCCTTATCTTCCTACTGTTTATTTCAGTAGAGATGGCTCTAGAGCAGACTATCAAGGACATCCTGGCTCAAAACTCTCAACTTCAAGAGATGTTATTGAACCTACCCAAGGGACAAGAAGAGGTCAAGGCGCTCCTCACCAGGGGCATGATCGTGGGAAATCCTGGGGACGACAGAGATGACCAGTTGGAGTGGCTACAAACTGAGATAGCCATAATGAAGGTCCTCCACTTGAAATGACAAAGCTCGAACTGGGAGACTTTTGTTCCATTTGAATTTTCATGTTGTAATTTCTTTTGTATTCAAACAATTATCTATTAATGTCAAACTTTGTTTCATTAATGCATTGCATATGCTTGTCTTGAATTCATCCACACGTTTTCACTATTCTTATACTGTCTTTATGATATTCAACTCTTGCTAAAAGTTACAAGCCTTTAGAGGGAGGATGACGAAACAATGCCATAATCTCATACAATATGCTTTTGAACAGACCTTGCTGATGATGTACAGGCATTTCTTTCAAATCCTAAACACTTGAGTTATAAGGAAGATAATCCCTAGTCAACCCCTTCGAGCCAAAGAAGTAGGAGTTTTCTGTTTTAAAACAAAATTGAAACCTTTGATTTAAACCTGGGGCAGGGGAGTCTCTCAGTTAATTCAAAAAAAAAAGATGCGCATTGAAGTCGCAAACTCTCAGTTCGTAATACAACGAATGATATCAAAAACATTCCCTGGGAATCAAAAGACAGTGATGGTTCCTTATCTCATAGGCAGTCATTACCTCTCAAATAAAAAAAATAAAAAAGCCCACTAAGTCAAAACCTACAAAGGAGGCTTAAGAAAGCTGGGGCATCCCGCTGACTGTAATCTCGAAAATAGGAACAGTCAGGCAAAAGTTAGGGATAACAAATCAAAAGAACGAGGTCGCTACAAATCCTAAACAACATGAAAAATGTTGCAAAAAATGACTGCCTTCCAACAAATTCAACTTGTGTGAACCATCACCAAAAACGTCGTTCCAGACTCATTTGGAGTTCAAATGCACAATTAACTGAGTTTAGGATTGAAGAACATCACGAAGAGCGGGTGGGTACAAATATACTTTGAGCCTTTATCCTTTGTTTCTTAAACCGTGAACCAAGCCACGTTACAACCCTTCAAAAGTCCTAACTGAAGCATGGGTTAGTTCGAAAGCATACTGTTACAAAAGGTATCCTGACTCCTGTAAGGCTCTGCTCTAAATCCTGAGTTTGAATTTTCTTAGCAAAATTTCTTTACTCGCTAAAATGCATTTTCAAAAAAAACTTCAAGACAAACATAAACTTTGCATTAATTGAATATCATTGTTTGCATATGGCTATTTGTTTAACAGCGGAGAAATTCACACAATGAATATCCAGTGAACGAAAGCCCTCTCAGTGAACAAAATCACTTCAAAAAGGATGACACTTCCATTGACGAATCTCCTATCAACAGGGGGACTTGACATGTCACTATCCAGCACACCTGCGGCAGTCCAGTCAAGATTCCAGGAAATCTCTCAAAGAAGTGCAGAGTAACCAGGGGCAGGTCTCCATCTCCGTCACTTGGGGCATTGAACATCAATCTCAGTGAAGGGTTACGTACAATTAAACATTTTCTGGCAATGTCACAAACACTTGCTACTAGGGGCAATGACAAGTCTCCCCAAAGTCCTTCTCATAGGATGATTCCCCAGCAAGAGTATAATCTCTGACCCCCTTTCCCCAGCTGAATCAACCTCAAGAATCCTCGAGGACTTCCCCCAACGAAGATGTCACCTCTCTAGTGGACTGACGACAGGGTTTATTTCCCCGACAACACCAGGATTCCCCAGCTTGAGTTTGCCTCTCCGACTACTACAAATCAAAGGACCACAACTCCTCTTCCCCAGTAGACTACTCTACAATCCCCAGCAAGTTACTGCGAAATCTGGACCCGACCAGATATCAGTTCAACTTCGACTCCCCAGTAGAGCAACAGACGACTAAGACTCCTAAACTCTTTTCCCAAGGAGAAATAAACATACTCCCCATAGAGTTTTCAACTTCCCCCAGCGGAGTTCTCCTCAAACAACAAAACAGAAATCCATTGGAAATATTCTAAGCAAAGTTTGAAGACACACATACTCTTCAACAGCAGTCCAGGGTTTAACGACTCCCCAGCATTTGTCAAGGATTTATTTTCCCAGACAAAAGTACATTCATTAACATTTCGCATTTCATACATCCTATTTACATACATGATAAGTGCATACAACGCAATCTCATTTACTTTGAGAACATCATGACATCGTGCATTTCATACATCATGACATTGCATACAACTAACGTTTTACCTTTTTTAGAAAAAGGTCAATCAACAGATGGCTACCATCAACCTTTTCAAGTTCCAGATTAATACCTGAAACCAGACAGGACAATTATCTACTTGACCATCATGAAGCAACCCTACACCGGTTCCTTCTCAAATTCAGATGAAGTTTTACACGGACTCATCATCAGGAAACCCTACACCGGTTCCTTCTCAAATTCAGATGCAGTTTTACACAGACTCATCATCAGGCAACCCTACACCGGTTCCTTCTCATTTCCAAGATGAAGTTTTACACGGACTCATCATCAGGCAACCCTACACCGGTTCCTTCTCATTTCCAAGATGAAGTTTTACACGGACTCATCATCAGGCAACCCTACACCGGTTCCTTCTCTTTCCAATATGCAGTTTTACACGGACACATCATCAGGCAACCCTACACAGGTTCCTTCCTTCCAAGATGCGGTTTCACACGGACTCATCATCAGGCAACCCTACACCGGTTCCTTCTCTTTCCAAGATGCAGTTTTACACGGACTCATCATCAGGCAATCCTACACAGGTTCCTTCCTTCCAAGATACAGTTTCACACGGACTCATCATCAGGCAACCCTACACAGGTTCCTTCCTTCCAGGATGCAGTTTCACACAGATTCATCATCAGGAAATCCTACACAAGTTCCTTCCTTCCAAGATGCAGTTTCACACGGACTCATCATCAGGCCACCCTACACAGGTTCCTTCCTTCCAAGATGCAGTTTCACACGGACTCATCATCAGGCAATCCTACACAGGTTCCTTCCTCCCAAGATGCAGTTTCACACGGACTCATCATCAGGGAACCCTACACCGGTTCCTTCTCTTTCCAAGATGCAATTTTACACGGACTCATCATCAGGCAATCCTACACAGGTTCCTTCCTTCCAAGATGAAGTTTCACACGGACTCATCATCAGGCAACCCTACACAGGTTCCTTCCTTCCAGGATGCAGTTTCACACGGACTCATCATCAGGCAACCCTATACAGGTTCGTTCCTTCTAGGATGCAGTTTCACACGGACTCATCATCAGACAATCCTACACATGTTCCTTCCTTACAAGATGCAGTTTCACACGGACTCATCATCAGGCAACCCTACACAGGTTCCTTCCTTCCAAGATGCAGTTTCACACAGACTCATCATCAGGCAATCCTACACAGGTTCCTTCTCTTTCCAAGATGCAGTTTCACACAGATTCATCATCAGGCAACCCTACACCGGTTCCTTCCTTCCAAGATGCAGTTTCACACGGACTCATCATTAGGCAACCCTACACAGGTTCCTTCCTTCCAGGATGCAGTTTCACATGGACTCATCATCAGGTAATCCTACACAGGTTCCTTCCTTCCAAGATGCAGTTTCACACGGACTCATCATCAGGCAACCTGTGATTGGTGGAAATAGAATTGATTGTTTTTAAGCTGGTTCGCGAAATGTCGCAGTAAGCAAGAGTCGCCACTATTGTACCCCAAAATTTGCCCTCCCATATTTCTCAAAACATTTCAAGAAAATTCACAAGTCCAACCCGGCGCGTTATATTCAGGTGTTCTTTCGCCAAGATATCTTTGATAACATATTTTCAAATTCAGGTTCGGCTCAAGAGTCAATTCTTTAAAGAAGGTATCCGAATGTGTGAGTTTTCTTGAAGAAATATAGTGAAAAAGTGTGCTGAAAGTGCAGTTTTACGCGCTAAAAAATTCATAACTTGAAGATCGTGACTCGTTTTGAACCCGTTTCGGTGGCCAAAATTCCGTCTTGACATTACCTACGTTTTCATCTCTCACGGCTGGAAGCCAATTTCGATCAGAAGGTCTTCAAAAATGTGGATTTATCAAGTATTTTCGTGCAGAAAATTTGTGACAGAAGTTTATTTGCGTCATGTTCAAAAATCATAACTTGGTCGATTTTCATCGTATCGAGCTGGTTCTGGCGCCAAAATTTCACAAATTGAGTTGGCTACATTTTCACATAAGGTATTGAGTTCGAACGGTGTTCAAAAGGCCTTCGTTTTTTGCTCAGAGTGCGTGACACACCGAAAATCCTGAATGCTGAATATTATTTCATCTGGGCCGAAACTTCGAAAATTCATAACTCGGTCAATTTTTATCGGATTGGACTCATATTTTTACACAAGGTTACTGACTCATAGATCTACAACTTTGCTTCAAAAGTCGAGACCAAATTATGCACCGATCAATACCAGTTTTTTATTGAAGAACGTGTCAGAGTCGACACTGAAGCCCAAAATAAGTTTGTCTGAGCTGAAACTTCAAAAATTCATAACTAATTCACCGTTTATCCGATTGAGTCGATTTTCGGACATGAGTTAGTTGTCGATGTCAGCTACATTTTGTTTTCACATTTCAACTTCAAAAAATGCACTTAAGTCCCTGCGATTTAGCCTGGAAAGTGACGAATTCAAGTGAATATTGGAGGCCCAATTGCACATTCAAAGCCCATTTGCTTTACCCTAATTTTCATTATATAATCACCTTCTTTTCACACAAACCGGAGAGGAGGAAAAGAGAGAAAAAACCTTGCCACAACACTGTTAGAATATCAAACTCTTTCAAGAATCCTAAAACCTTGAAATCCTTATTACAAATCCCTCTCTCACTACAAACAAGCCATCACAGTTACAAACCAATACCTCACTACTTCTTCAGTAAGTATAAGGCTGACTTGATCTCCATGATCCTAATTTTCCAGTAAGGCATAAAAAGCATTCAGGTCACTAGTTTTCCAGTAAGGGTAAGATTGATTTGATCTCCATGATCAAAAGGGTATAATCATTCATACATGCCATATTGTGCCTAAACATTAAATTTCTTCATATGTTGGTTTTATTTGAATTTTTATGATTTTATTTAATGTATTCATGAGGTTGCAGATTTAGACAGGATCCCATGCAGGTTCATTAAGGAACATTGAGGCCAAGACACAAATGGCCAAAAGCCAAAAGCCAAATGGCCAAAACAGAACATTTTACACATGACACCAATACATGGCGATGCAGACATCTTGAGAAGGTTAAGGAACGTTGAGGCCAAAACACAAATGGCCAAAAGGCAAAAGCCAAAAGCCAAATGGCCAAAGTAGAAAAACTTATGCATGACACCAATACATGGCCAAACCACTCCAATTCACCTCCAAAAAGGGCCAGACACCCCCCATGGTTTGCATCATTTTTATTTTTTATTTGATTTTCCTTTTTCATTCTTTTAATTGTTTTAATTGTTTTCTTTAAATTCATGAATTAATTTTTATAATATAAAACCAGAAAATCAAAAACTAAGAATATGTTAATTAATTTACTTATTAAATATTTTTGTAAATAAATGTTAAATAATTAATTTAGTTAAATTAGGTTTTAAAACTTAAGTCTTTTTCTTAACAAATTAAAACATGTAGAAATTAGGGTTTTTAACTTTTCATCATCTTTTTAATAAATAATTTTTTCTTATTATTATTGTTATTAATTATTAAATATTTTTGTAAATAAACATGTACATTAAATATTTAGTAAATTAGGTTAAACTTTAACATTTTCATTAATAATTAAAAAAACTTAGAATTAGAGTTTCTTTTAATTTTAATTTTCTTTATTTCATAAATACAAAAAACTAAAAAACATTTCTTTTCTTTTAATTTAATAATAATAATTTAATTCCTTTAAAAAGGGTCCAACGCCCTCGCTTTCAATTTTAATTCCAATTCGCGCATTTTTATTCTATTTCTTATAATATGAATGTAACTCTCCCAAAGCCTTGTAAACTCGGACATTTATCTTTCGCACTTTACTTTATTTCTTTACTTTCTGTCAAATCGGGTCCTGGATTAACTTTGGCGATGTGGACCCGCGCCTTTGTAATAGTTTAGGAACTTTAATTTCCGCAACTTTTTTTAACTATAAACAAATGCATGCAAGAATGAATGACCTAAAATAAAAACAAAAGCGTAGATCACCAATAACATGAACAAGACAAAATATCTGAAAACGACACACAAATCACACACCACCCCTAGGGTACGCCTCACTGTTGCCTTGCCTCGAAAGGTGATCGTCGAGTAGAGGATGTCTTAGTAAGTCCTCATGATCCGGGAACCTGGCATGAGGGTAGCTTCTAAGGTGTCTTCCCATTGCTCTGGTGATCACCATGTCCCGAACCTCGAATTGACCCGAACACCTCCAACGGTGGTGCTACCTACCTCTCAATGGTGGGATGACACTACTTTAAAGGACATTTACACAGACGAATTCCTTAGGGTAGGTAGACGACTCGTGGATACTTGCTCTAATTCAAAACAAAACAAATCAAAAATACTTTTCACACCAACACATTTTCAAAAAGCTTTCGAAAGCATTTTTCAAACACTCTTGAGGACCGATACAAGAGTCGAACTGAAATTTTCAAAGAAACTTTTTAAAACCCACAGTTGAAAAGCAAACAAACCATTTTTGAAAACACAAGTGAGCAAGTATCTAAGAGCCCATGGATAACCATGGATAGAAAGGGTGCTAACACCTTCCCTTTCTATAATCTACCTCCCGAACCGAGAGCAATCTCTATAAGGAATTTTTCTGTGCTTTTGTCCTTTCCATTTGGAGAAAATAAAAGACGGTGGCGACTCTTGATTCCGCGACATTTCGCGAACCAACGTTAAACAGTCAGTTCCAGATCCACCGATCACAGAACTGGCGACTCTGCTGGGGATACTTATAAAGTGAGGTGTACCTTAGGACTAAGATCACTTGTGTTTTCAATTGTCTGAATTGTTTGCTTTATTATTTTGGGTACTGTTTCGGAGTTACATAGATCCTAACCCGGATCTGGGGATACCCTGTTTAGGTAGCATAAGCTGTGAGGGACCTGTCCGGCGTAGACCGACACGGGTGAAACAGTGGCTACGTTGGTGTGGCACCTTGGTCTGTACCGATATCCCTTGTGTTGCAACGAGGAGAATATGGGTCTTCTGAGGAGTCATTAAGCACCAACAACCTTAGAACCTTAAATGACACAACTTGGCCATTAGAACAGTAGCAGTATGCTACGCCCATTGAGGCTAAACTCTCGTGATGGTTCTGGCCGTAAGAAAAGATTGCGATGCTAGAGTTATGACCGATTGAGGGTAGTCAATGATATTGGGATCCTCTAAGAACCCGATTACTTTGATAGGACAAGTATGAACCAACAAACTGAAAGAGGGTAATACCTAGACCTCATGCTGGCCTAAACTCTAAGGGCTTCTCTTGTGTGACTTGCGTGCCTTCGTACTTGACTATTTGCATGCTTGTTATCTGACACTTGAGTTTCTTGCAGGTTTTGTTTATAGTCCTTAACCGGGACTCATAACAGGGTTTACTGAGTGTTTCGTAGGTTTTATTTGGTCCTTAATTGGGACTCATGACAGGGGTTACTAAGTTTCTTGCAGGTTTTGTTTATAGTCCTTAATGGGGACTCATAACAGGGTTTACTTACATCACTCCATGCATGCCATAACATCATACCATTGCATACATCCTAACCCATTTCAAGGATCTCAAGGGCTTGTGATGCACGTCTTGATGAATCAAACATCTAGCAAGGGGCAAAGAGGATTTATTTTCCTCTAGCCAAAGTTGTCAGAGGCTATGACCCACTTGGTATGGTGAGCTTTGACACTTGAAGAAGGTTCCTTTAGCCAAAGTTGCTTGGAGATCAAAACATGATAACTCGAGTTAGGGGCTATGACCCACTTGATATGGTGAGCCTTTGACCCTTGGAAGAAAAACTCTCAACAAATATGAAGTTCTTTCAATCAAGCTACCGGATCCAAATGCTAACAAATCTTCTTGTTTACCCCGCGAGGTCCTTGAAAACATTACATGCATGTCATACTCATCATTGCATTACAGGTACCCTTGTCGCAGGTCACTTACCCTTCTCCGCTGTTTATTTCAGTAATGGCTTCACAACAAGGTAACCAGGACCTTCACGCTCAAGAGACTCAGTTCAGGGAAATCTTCCTAGGTCTATCCAAGGGACATGAAGAGTTGAGGACACTCCTCATGGGGAATCTGATCAGAAAGAGTCCTGAAGATGACAAGGACGAACAGCTGAAACGTCTACAAGCTGAGGTAGACACATTGAAAACCCAGATGCTGGGGCAAAGGGCCCTCATTCAAGGTTTAGCTCAGGAGCAAGGAGAGCTGAGAGCCATGATCAGCCAACTTCCTCAAGGCATGAAGCAACCAACCCAAATCAGGGACCAGGTCATAGAACAACTTCCAAGAAGGCAAAGGTCGGGTCCAATGAATAGACCTCTCCGAGTTGCTACTACTTCTCAGGTCCAACAACGACCGCGCCAAGAACAGCGGGTTGATCAGAACGGGTCAGACGAGCCTAAGAGACAATTCACCTACATCAACATGTCATGGTCACGAGCTCTGCAGCACATGTTAAGGATGAACCTGATTGCGGTGATCAACCCTCCTACAAATCCAAAGACTTCCTCTCCAAATTACTACCCAGAAGCAAGGTGCGCTTACCATTCTGGTAGCCCGGGGCACGATACTGAGGACTGTTGGGCACTAAAGTACAAGATTCAAAATATGATCGATGCTAAAGAGATCGAGTTCGAGCCCGCCGAGACCCCCAATGTGATCATTGCTCCCTTGCCAAAACATGGCTAGGATTGAGAAATTTTTGTTCGTTAGAATCTTTCAAGTTGTAATTTTCTTTTGATTGTTCAAACATTCCATTCATATCAAACATTGTTATTTCATTAATGCATCGCATATGTCTGTTCTGAAACAATATATTCGTATTCACTAAATGCAAATTATTTTCATATTTTTTATGATGATCAACTCTTAATTAATAATTCTAAGCCTCTTGAGGGAGGATGACGAAAACGATACCGCGATCATTACAGTATGCTTTTGAACAGACCCCGCTGATGAGGTACATGCATTGTTTCAATCCCTAAACACTGGAGTTATAAGGATGATAATCCCTCGTCAAACCCTCTGAGCCAAAGAAGTAGGAGTTTTTCTTTTCGAAATTTAAAACCCTTAATCATAACCTGGGGCAGGGTAGTCTCTCAGTTGATCCAAGTGCATAACAAATGGCACCAAAGAAGTCCTTACAAAACGAAGAAAGACAGTGATGGTTCCGAATAATCAATAAAGAAAGGCAGTCATTATCTCAAAAAATAAAAAACCCATTAAGTCAAAACCCATGAAGGAGACTTACAAAACTGGGGCATCCCGCTGACTGTAATTCCAAAAAAGGAAATAGTTCAGGCAAAAAAGAAAGGGATAACAAAAATCAGAAAAGAAAGAGGTCTTATAAACCCTCGACAAAAAAAGGAATGACTGCCTATTCAAAATAAGTTATCAACATTCGAATCATCACCGGAAAATCAGAGCAAAGACTCAAACAAGGTCTAACGTATGATCAACTGAGTTTAGGTTTGGAGAACATCACGAAGAGTGGGTGGGTACAAATAAAATTTGAGCCTTTATCCTTTGTTTCTTAAACCGTGAACCAGGCCACGTTATAACCCTTAAAAGTCCTAGCTGAAGCATGGGTTAGTTCGAAAGCATACTGTTACGAAAGGTATCCTGACTCCTTAAGGCTTGCGATAAAATACGGAGTTGACATCACGTTTTACAAACATTCACTTGTTTTATGAAAAGAATGCATTTTTAAAATCTTCAAGACAGACATAGGCTTTGCATTTTTAACATAACTTTGTTTGCATATGACTTTTTGTTTGAACAGCAGGGAAATTCGCACAATGAAAGTCTAATGAACAAGAGTATCTCCAATCAAGGGGCATGGCATGACTATTGTCCATCATCTGGGGCAGTTAAGTCAAGATTCGGAGAATCTCTCAAAAAAGGCCAAATAGCCTGGGGCAAATCTCCGCCTGAGTCACTTGGGGCATTCCAGCAATGAATCTTGCCTGATCAAACATCTTCGGGTGGCATGACAAAACACTTCTAACAGGGGCAACTCCCTACATTCTGAGAGCATGGATATAGTCGAAAAAAATACTACGCACAATCAAAGACCTGCTAGGCTGGCATGCCTAGGCAAAAATAAGGGCTTCCCGACGAACCAAAAGGGTTCGGGCAAAAATAAGGGATGAAATGAAAAATCTGTACACCCGGCAAGTCGAAAACCTGAAAAGGCGGCTTGGGCAAAAATGGGTATCCCGATGGACTGAAAACCCAAAATGGCGGTCCAGGCAAAAGTTAGGGATTAAAGCGTACGACTATGTCCCGTCATCTTGTCACCTGCCTACCAGAAGTAGGTCTGTCCATCAACAAGCTATCAGCACCTCACATGTCCTCCTCTCCCACCTCAGAAACAGGGGCAATGATGAGCCGTCCAAGCGATCTAATTGCTCTGTCCACAAGGTATCAAGATAGGTTCAGATGAAGAACATAAACAGATATCTTAAATCCCCAGAGAGTGAGCCAGAAAGTCAGTGCACTCTCCCCAAGCAAAGCTATTATCAACCTTAAGAAAGTTGGGTATCCTCCAGCAGATCTCAACATTCCCCAGCAATGCACATATTCTTAACAAGCATCCCCGGCAGTCTTGACCTAAAGATTGTTCCCCGGCGGTATATCAAACATTCAGTGGAGTTACTTCCAATACCTCTCAAAACTTCCCCCCAGAGAGTCCAATCTAGTTCCCCAAGAAAATTGGAATCCACCCCCCTAGCAGTAAGCTTATCCCCAGTAGATTCTGGAAGCTTATCCTCGCAGAGCACGAACGCGTCTCCCGGCTTTATTCAAAGAAGTTATTTCCCTACTAGGATATAACTGGGTTATCCTCAGCCGAAAGCCACAGAAAGATCCTCCTCGGCGAAGTCTTCTTATTCCCAGCGAAGTCTATTAACACTTCCAACGCAACAATGGTATCCCCAGCGAAGTTACCATCAACACTCCAGCAAAGTATCTCTCTCCCCACAGAGTCTTGCTCCCCAGCAAGATCACTAGAGTACTTTTCTCCCCGCAGAGTTATCCATTCGCCAAGTTTATTCCCCAACGGAGTTATCTTCTCCTACCGGTATACTTGCAACTATCATCCAGCGGAAGCAAAATCTGTTCTCCAACATCAGCCCAGGATATGACTTCCCGGCACCCGTCAAGGATTTATTTTCCTAAGACAAAAACATACATTCATAAACATCACACTTCCATACATTATAGCATGCATATACGCATCGTATCTTACAAATTTCATTTATGTTGAGAACATCATTGCTTGACCCATATCATGCATTGCATATGACTGACCTTTACCTTTCAGGAAAGATCCAGTTAAGTTCTCAAGCTACATTCCAAGACCTTGTCTGGTTCAGTTAAATCGACTCCCAAAGATTTTCCTGGTTATTATCCAGTCAAAGGCCTTCTCTGGTCTAGTTAAACCGACTCCTAAAGGTTTTTCTTTTGAAGACTCAGTTGAAGACTCCAAGACCTTGTCTGGTTCAGTTAAATCGACTCCCAAAGATTTTCCTGGTTATTATCCAGTCAAAGGCCTTCTCTGGTCTGGTTAAACTGACTCCTAAAGGTTTTTCTTTTGAAGACTCAGTTGAAGACTCCAAGACCTTGTCTGGTTCAGTTAAATCGACTCCCAAAGATTTTTCTAGTTATTATCCAGTCAAAGGCTATCTCTGGTCTAGTTAAACCGACTCCTAAAGGTTTTTCTTTTGAAGACTCAGTAGAAGATATCCAAGATTCTCTCAATGATTGCTATTGAGGTTGTAGTCGCCTATGGTTCTCTCCCCGATACTGCGGAGGTGGTAATTCCAAGATTCTCTCAATGATTGCTATTGAGGTTGTAGTCGCCTATGGTTCTCTCCCCGATACTGTGGAGGTGGTAATCCCAAGATTCGCTCAACGATTGCTGTTGAAGTGAAGTTATCCAAGATTCTCTCAATGATTGCTGTTGAGGTTGTAGTCGCCTATGGTTCTCTCCCCGATACTGCGGAGGTGGTAATCCCAGATTTCGCTCAATGATTGCTGTTGAAGTGAAGTTATCCAAGATTCTCTCAATGATTGCTATTGAGGTTGTAGTCGCCTATGGTTCTCTCCCCGATACTGCGGAGGTGGTAATCCCAGATTTCGCTCAATGATTGCTGTTGAAGTGAAGTTATCCAAGATTCTCTCAATGATTGCTGTTGAGGTTGTAGTCGCCTATGGTTCTCTCCCCGATACTGCGGAGGTGGTAATCCCAGATTTCGCTCAATGATTGCTGTTGAAGTGAAGTTATCCAAGATTCTCTCAATGATTGCTATTGAGGTTGTAGTCGCCTATGGTTCTCTCCCCGATACTGCGGAGGTGGTAATCCCAGATTTCGCTCAATGATTGCTGTTGAGGTTGTAGTCGCCTATGGTTCTCTCCCCGATACTGCGGAGGTGGTAATCCCAGATTTCGCTCAACAATTGCTGTTGAAGTGAAGTTATCCAAGATTCTCTCAATGATTGCTATTGAGGTTGTAGTCGCCTATGGTTCTCTCCCCGATACTGCGGAGGTGGTAATCCCAAGATTCGCTCAACAATTGCTGTTGAAGTTGAAGTTATCCAAGATTCTCTCAATGATTGCTATTGAGGTTGTAGTCGCCTATGGTTCTCTCCCCGATCCTGCAGAGGTAGTAATCGTCCACAGATTCTCTCAGTGTTCCTATTGAGGTTGTAATCATCCAAGGTTCTCTCACCATTCCTGTTGAGGTAGTAACCATCCCTGGTTCATTCATCATCGTTTGAAGCTCAAGATTCAGCTCCTGTAACCAGTCAGGACACCTCTACACAAAGAATCTGAAGACCAGCTTCTGTAACAGGTCAGGTAATCATTTTTTCTTTTGCAGGTACGCAAGTTCTCGCTAAGGAATCTCTTACGCGATCGACACCCAGATGGCATCTATAAGCCCATCCACCTTCCATCATCTCTTAGCATGGCATCTATAAGCCCATCATCCTATCCATCAAATCTCCAAATGGCATCTATAAGCCCATTCCACCATCATACTGCTAACATGTGAGCGCAAATTTCTGGGCACTCTAGTGTTCAATCATCTTCCACCTTTGGATTACGAAAGGCACGTCGGCCAATCTGCATCCTCAGGTCTAAGAAGATTGAACAGGGGCAACTGTTGTACCCCAAAATTTGCCCTCCCATATTTCTCAAAACATTTCAAGAAAATTCACAAGTCCAACCCGGCGCGTTATATTCAGGTATTCTTTCGCCAAGATATCTCTGATAACATATTCTCAAATTCAGGTTCGGCTCAAGAGTCAATTCTTTAAAGAAGGTATCCGAATGTGTGAGTTTTCTTGAAGAAATATAGTGAAAATGTGTGCTGAAAGTGCAGTTTTACGCGCTAAAAAATTCATAACTTGAAGATCGTGACTCGTTTTGAACCCGTTCCGGTGGCCAAAATTCCGTCTTGACATTACCTACGTTTTCATCTCTCACGGCTGGAAGCCAATTTCAATCAGAAGGTCTTCAAAAATGTGGATTTATCAAGTATTTTCGTGCAGAAAATTTGTGACAGAAGTTTATTTGCGTCATGTTCAAAAAATCATAACTTGGTCGATTTTCATCGTATCGAGCTGGTTCTGGCGCCAAAATTTCACAAATTGAGTTGGCTACATTTTCACATAAGGTATTGAGTTCGAACGGTGTTCAAAAGGCCTTCTTTTTTTGCTCAGAGTGCGTGACACACCGAAAATCCTGAATGCTGAATATTATTTCATCTGGGCCGAAACTTCGAAAATTCATAACTCGGTCAATTTTTATCGGATTGGACTCATATTTTTACACAAGGTTACTGACTCATAGATCTACAAATTTGCTTCAAAAGTCGAGACCAAATTATGCACCGATCAATACCAGTTTTTTATTGAAGAACGTGTCAGAGTCGACACTGAAGCCCAAAATAAGTTTGTCTGAGCTGAAACTTCAAAAATTCATAACTAATTCACCGTTTATCCGATTGAGTCGATTTTCGGACATGAGTTAGTTCTCGATGTCGGATACATTTTGTTTTCACATTTCAACTTCAAAACATGCACTTAAGTCCCTGTTATTTAGCCTGGAAAGTGACGAATTCAAGTGAATATTGGAGGCCCAATTGCACATTCAAAGCCCATTTGCTTTACCCTAATTTTCATTATATAATCACATTCTTTTCACACAAACCGGAGAGGAGGAAAAGAGAGAAAAAAACTTGCCACAACACTGTTAGAATATCAAACTCTTTCAAGAATCCTAAAACCTTGAAATCCTTATTACAAATCCCTCTCTCACTACAAACAAGCCATCACAGTTACAAACCAATACCTCACTACTTCTTCAGTAAGGATAAGGCTAGCTTGATCTCCATGATCCTAATTTTCCAGTAAGGCATAAAAAGCATTCAGGTCACTAGTTTTCCAGTAAGGGTAAGATTGATTTGATCTCCATGATCAAAAGGGTATAATCATTCATACATGTCATATTGTGCCTAAACATTAAATTTCTTCATATGTTGGTTTTATTTGAATTTTTATGATTTTATTTAATGTGTTCATGAGGTTGCAGATTTAGACAGGATCCCATGCAGGTTCATTAAGGAACATTGAGGCCAAGACACAAATGGCCAAAAGCCAAAAGCCAAATGGCCAAAACAGAACATTTTACACATGACACCAATACATGGCGAGACAGACATCTTGAGAAGGTTAAGGAACGTTGAGGCCAAAACACAAATGGCCAAAAGCCAAAAGCCAAATGGCCAAAGTAGAAAAACTTATGCATGACACCAATACATGGCCAAACCACTCCAATTCACCTCCAAAAAGGGCCAGACACCCCCCATGGTTTGCATCATTTTTATTTTTTATTTGATTTTCCTTTTTCATTCTTTTAATTGTTTTAATTGTTTTCTTTAAATTCATGAATTAATTTTTATAATATAAAACCAGAAAATCAAAAACTAAGAATATGTTAATTAATTTACTTATTAAATATTTTTGTAAATAAATGTTAAATAATTAATTTAGTTAAATTAGGTTTTAAAACTTAAGTCTTTTTCTTAACAAATTAAAACATGTAGAAATGAGGGTTTTTAACTTTTCATCATCTTTTTAATAAATAATTTTTTCTTATTATTATTGTTATTAATTATTAAATATTTTTGTAAATAAACATGTACATTAAATATTTAGTAAATTAGGTTAAACTTTAACATTTTCATTAATAATTAAATAAACTTAGAATTAGAGTTTCTTTTAATTTTAATTTTCTTTATTTTATAAATACAAAAAACTAAAAAACATTTCTTTTCTTTTAATTTAATAATAATAATTTAATTCCTTTAAAAATGGTCCAACGCCCTCGCTTTCAATTTTAATTCCAATTCGCGCATTTTTATTCTATTTCTTATAATATGAATGTAACTCTCCCAAAGCCTTGTAAACTCGGACATTTATCTTTCGCACTTTACTTCATTTCTTTACTTTCTGTCAAATCGGATCCTGGATTAACTTTGGCGATGTGGACCCGCGCCTTTGTAATAGTTTAGGAACTTTAATTTCCGCAACTTTTTTTAACTATAAACAAATGCATGCAAGAATGAATGGCCTAAAATAAAAACAAAATCGTAGATCACCAATAACATGAACAAGACAAAATATCTGAAAACGACACATAAATCACACACCACCCCTAGGGTACGCCTCACTGTTGCCTTGCCTCGAAAGGTGATCGTCGAGTAGAGGATGTCTTAGTAAGTCCTCATGATCCGGGAACCTGGCATGAGGGTAGCTTCTAAGGTGTCTTCCCATTGCTCTGGTGATCACCATGTCCCGAACCTCGAATTGACCCGAACACCTCCAACGGTGGTGCTACCTACCTCTCAATGGTGGGATGACACTACTTTAAAGGACATTTACACAGACGAATTCCTTAGGGTAGGTAGACGACTCGTGGATACTTGCTCTAATTCAAAACAAAACAAATCAAAAATACTTTTCACACCAACACATTTTCAAAAAGCTTTCGAAAGCATTTTTCAAACACTCTTGAGGACCGATACAAGAGTCGAACTGAAATTTTCAAAGAAACTTTTTAAAACCCACAGTTGAAAAGCAAACAAACCATTTTTGAAAACACAAGTGAGCAAGTATCTAAGAGCCCATGGATAACCATGGATAGAAAGGGTGCTAACACCTTCCCTTTCTATAATCTACCTCCCGAACCGAGAGCAATCTCTATAAGGAATTTGTCTGTGCTTTTGTCCTTTCCATTTGGAGAAAATAAAAGACGGTGGCGACTCTTGCTTCCACGATATTTCACGAACCAGCGTTAAACAGTCAGTTCCAGATCCACCGATCACCGCCACCGTCTTTTATGTTCTCCAACTTGGAAAGGACAAAAGCACAACAAAATTCCTTCTTTGAGAATGTTTCTCGGTTCAGGAGGTAGATTTATAGAAAGGGAAGGTGTTAGCACCCTTTATATCCATGGTTATCCATGGGCTCTTAGGTACTTGCTCTTATGTTTTCAAAAGATGTTTGCTTTTCAAATGTGCGTGGGTTTTGAAAAAGTTTCGTTTGAAAAATTTCTAAGTAACTCTTGTATCTGTCCTCAAGAGTGTATGAAAAATTTGTTTGAAAACTTTTAGAAAGTGTGAGTGCGAAAAGATTGTTTTTTTTGTTTAAGAAGAGCAAGTACCCATGAGATCTACCTACTCTAAGGAATTAGGCTGTGTAAGAGTCCTTATGATAGTGCTATCCCACTATTGAGAAGTAGGTAGCACCGTCGTTGGAGGTGTTCGGGTCAATTCGGTTATAAGGGACAGTGTGGTCACCGAAGCAATAGTAGGACACCTTAGAAGTAACCCTAATGTCCTAGATCCCTTTTTTTATCCGAGGCAACCGTTTCGAGGCAACTGGATCTTAGACAGGAGGGCGACCTCTAAAACACCCTATACTTGACGACCACGTTCGAGGCAACCAGTGAGGCGTACCCTAGGAGTGGCATGTGCTTGTGTGTTCAATTCAGTTTATGTTTATCTTTGATCATGCATTTGTGAGCTACGGATTGATTTTATTTGGCATACAGTCTTTTATGCATTTTTAACAGTTAAGAGTGCGGAAAATAAAGTGCGGAAATACGAATCTACGCTATTACAAGGCGCAGGTCTATACATCGCCAAAAACAAAAACCCGTTTTGGAAAATAAATGCGGAAAGTAAAGAAAGCGGTAAACCTAATTAACTATTACATCCTCTGAGCAGATACATAAATAATCAAAATAAGAATAATGTGCGAAAAGAAATTTAATCAGGACGTCCTTAGGGTTTTTGACCCTTTTGAGAAAATATGAGTTTTGTCCTTTTTTGCAATTAATCAAATATTAAACCTAAACCTAATTAATTAATTAATTAAAAGAAAAGTTTTTTAATGAAAATAAAATAATAAAAAAAAGAAATTAAAAGTCAAAAGAAACCTTAATTCTAAATTGGTTTTATTTATTGTAAAAAGTAGCCAAAATTACCTAATTTACTAAATTAATTAATTTACATTTATTTACAAAAATAATAATATTTAATAAATAATAATAATAAGAAGAAGAAAATATGATTGAAAATTGCCAACCCTAATTCTACATGATTTTTATTTATTTATGAAAAAAAAAGATTAAAATTGACATAATTTAACTAATTTGATTAACTAGAATTTATTTACAAAATAAATTAATAAATAAAAATAGTAATAATTAATAAAAATATTCACATTTTTTATTCTCTGAATTTATTAAAAATATTAATTTTTTAATTAATTAAATAATATTAATAGTTATTAAAGAAAATAAAAGGAAAGAAAAAATAAAAAAATAGTAAAACCAGGGGGGGTGTGATGACCCAAATGGAGGTTTGTCTGGAAATTTCAGGCCCAATAGCACAAAGCCCTTCTGACTTTTGGAATTGCCTGGAGCGTGGGTTGACCAGGAGCATGGTGGTCATCCATCCCTGGCCTTTGGATCACTGCTTGAAGCCACTTGGCAAGCTTGGACATGAGGCATATGGTGGAATTCTTGATAAGCGCTGCATATGAATTTGTTAGAAAAAATAGAACAAATATTTTGGGTGGACCTGGGAATCGAACCCAGGTCCCAGTAGTTACCAAACACATCATCAACCACCAAGCCACTTTGCACGCTTTGTTCATATGATATGCAATAAATATAATATTCAAAACATAACAATTACGCTGGAAAAATAAAAAAGCACGCGTTCCATTTGAACTACCCAACCACCTGCTTCCACGTCCTTCGTCTTCATCCTGAAACCTGTAAAACAAAAGCAATTAGCGGGGGTTTTTAACCCCCACAACCTGCATCAAGAGAAAATAGCGAATAGAACTGTGCATTATATAAATAGGGCGTGATATGTCCATTGGCTTCGTCTTGATCTTCTGAGTCCAACCATGGGCATCATTAGTCCTAATTTTGCTTGGTCAAGAAAGCCCTAAAATCAAAGCTTCAAAACCCTAGGTTTCTTTAATGGCAGTTTTTGTTTCAGGGCACCATAATACAATTAATCTGTACCATTAGCTTCAGAATGATGTTAGCAATGCAAAGCAATAATCATAACATGTTAATGATGCATAAAACTTGAGTTTCGATTATGGAAAAGAGTGGGCAAACCGTACGACTGTTCTTGGGATTCTTTGAGTGTTAACACTTGATTTTGATTGCAAAAGGTTCCTTACACCTCCAGCAATGTATTGGAATCACTCTAAGGCTTTGAATTGATCTGAAATATGAAAAACAGTTTTTGGTTTTCTTTGAATTTTTTTAATATGGTAATGGTTCTTGCAGCAGCTTTTGCACGTCCAAGGCTTTAGGCTTTGCTTCAGTACATATAGTGGAATGAAATTAGGGTAAAACTTTGTCCAAGAATCCATGGAATAATGTTTTGCATCTTTGACTTCCAATCAAATATTTTTCAATCTTTTTGATTGAAAAACCTTGCCAAAATTGGATATTTTTGCCTCTTTGATGGATGCACGAAATTGCCAGCTTGCCCTGATCTTATTTGCTTCACAAAAGATTTGAAAACCATATCTTTTGAATTTTCCTACAATTAAATGAATTAAATGAATTAATATTAATAAAAATTCAATTAATTAATTAAAAATAATAAAATAAATCAATTTAAGTTCAATGGGTCGTGCATAGGCCTTGGACAAAGTTTCAATAAAGAATTTGAGGCCCATTAGCAAAAATGAAGTGTTTTGGGCAAAGTTGACTTTTGCAAATTCCCAAAAATTTTCCAACTTCTCCAATGCATATCTTGCTCAATTTTGATCCTATGATCATGTTCTTGGACATTTTGAAAAGGTCTTGAAGTCATCTAACCAATGCCTTTGGTCCCATGTCATTTTGATTTACCAATATCAAGTTATGGTCTTTGACTTAAAGTGCCTTTTTATTGACCTTTAAAAATGACATATAATGTAGAAATTGATAACTTTTTGTTAGAGAATTTCTTGGACTTGGAATGTGAAGATGAGTTGTAGGAAATGTCATCCCCTTCAAAATGAGCATTGGATGGGATTTTTCTGATGAACCATGAAAAAGATATGCCCTGGTCAAGTTATAGTTGACTTTTCAGTTGTCCAAAAATAGAAACTTTTGGCATCTTGATGATTTTTGAGCCATGCTTGTGGAATCATGATCAAGACTTGATCAAATGATGATTGTGGCTTCAAAGTAAGATGTTGACCAATTTTTTTGACTTTTGACTGCCAAATGACCATTTTGCCCCTGTAGTTGATTGTGAACCAAATGAAGCTTTTGACTGTGCAATTTGCCACTGTGAGCCTTGAAACTTGCCATGTAGATGCTTAAGGATATGTGTAGGCCTATGGGACTTGTTTGGACCATTGAAAAACTCAAATTCACTGAAGGAACCAAAACCCTAATTTGACTGGCTTAAGAGGATGTTTAGACTAGGCAACCCCTTGATCCATTTGAAGATTGATCTTGACAAATCTTAAAGAATATGGGAGGGCAAATTTTGGGGTACAACAGTTGCCCCTGTTCAATCTTCTTAAACCTGAGGATGTAGATTGGCTTGCGTGCCTTTCGTGATCCGAAGGTGGAAGATGATTGAACACTAGAGTGCCCAGAAATTTGCACTCACATAGTAGAATATCAGCAACGTGATGTCGGGAATGGGCTTACAGATGCCATTTGGAAAGGTGGTGGGTAGGAGGATGGGCTTATAGATGCCATATGGAAATGTGACAGAACCTTGTCGGGAATGGGCTTATAGATGCCATTTGGAAATGTGATGGATAGTTGTGGAGATGGGCTTATAGATGCCATCGGGGTGTCGATCGCGTAAGAGATTCCTTAGCGAGAACTTGCGTATTTGAGAAAGAAAGATGGTTTCCTGGCCTGTTACAGGTGTTGATCTTCAAACTCTTCATGCAGATATGCCCTGGCTAGATACAGGTATCGAATCTACAATCAATCGCTCACATATATGCCCTGGCTAGATACAGGTATCGAATCTTGAACTTCAAAAGGTTGCTTACAGACGTGCCCTAGCTATATACAGGTATCGAATCTCTAAACTCTTCATGCAGATATGCCCTGGCTAGATGCAGGTATCGAATCTATAATCAATTACTCACAGATATGCCCTGGCTAGATACAGGAATCGAATTTGGAATTAGTCGTCTACAGACATGCCCTGGCTGGATACAGGAATCGAATCTCTAAACTCTTCATGCAGATATGCCCTGGCTAGATGCAGGTATCGAATCTACAATCAATTACTCACAGATATGCCCTGGCTAGATACAGGAATCGAATCTGGAATTAGTCGTCTACAGATATGCCCTGGCTGGATACAGGTATCGAATCTCTAAACTCTTCATGCAGACATGCCCTGGCTGGATACAGGAATCGAATCTACAATCAGTTACTCACAGATATGCCCTGGCTAGATACAAGAATCGAATCTACAATCAATTGCTCACAGATGTGCCCTGGCTAGATACAAGAATCGAATCTGGAACTAGTCATCTACAGATATGCCCTGGCTGGATACAGGTATCGAATCTCTAAACTCTTCATGCAGACATGCCCTGGCTGGATACAGGAATCGAATCTACCATCAATTACTCACAGATATGCCCTGGATAGATACAGGAATCAAATCTGGAATTAGTCGTCTACAGATGTGCCCTGGCTGTATACAGGAATCGAATCTCTAAACTCTTCATGCAGACGTGCCCTGGCTGGATACAGGAATCGAATCTACAATCAGTTACTCACAGATATGCCCTGGCTAGATACAGGAATCGAATCTGGAATTAGTCGTCTACATATGTGCCCTGGCTAGATACAAGAATCGAATATGGAATTAGTCGTCTACAGATGTGCCCTGGCTGGATACAGGTATCGAATCTCTAAACTCTTCATGCAGACATGCCCTGGCTGGATACAGGAATCGAATCTATAATCAGTTACTCACAAATATGCCCTAGCTAGTTACAGGAATCGAATATGGAATTGCGACATTTGATAGTAATCATCTTTGGATTGACCTTTTTCCTGAAAAGGCAAAACATCAGTTGTATGCAATGTCATGATGCATGAACTGCATGATTTTAAGATGCTCTCAAAAACAAATGAGATTGTGTCGTATGATGCGTATGCATGCTATAATGTATGAAGATGTGATGTTTATGAATGTATTTTCGTCTAGGAAAATAAATCCTTGACGAGTGTCGGGAGCTTGTTGAATCCTGGGCTGATATTTGAAGAGTAGAGTTCTTCGTTTCCGCTGGGGACGATGAGTGCAAGAATAAACCGTTAGGAGAAGATGACTCCGTTGGGGAATAAACTTGGTGAAGAGATTACTCTGCGGGGAATTACTCTGTGGGAAGAGATACTTCACTGAGGTTTTGATGATAACTCCGCTGGGGATTCCGTTGATAAGTTGTGTTGGGGAATAACCTTTGAATATGATCGGGGAGAGACGTGTGCACTCTGCAAGGGATAAGCTTCCAGAATCTACTGGGGATAAGCTTCCAGAATCTACTGGGGAGATTGATTCAACTCTCCTGGGGAGACTTTTGAACTGTACTGGGGAAATGGCTCCACTGGGGTGTCTGGTATTCCGCCGGGGAGCAATCTTATACTAAGACTGTCGGGGATGCTTGCTTAGGAACATTTGTATACTCCGCTGGGGAATATTGATATTTTCTGGGGATATCCAACTTCCTTAAGGCTGACAGTAGACTAACTCTGCTTGGGGAGAGTGTTGCTGACTTGCTGGAGATACTGGGCCTTTTTTAGGACTGATGGGAGACCAACTCTGCTCGGGGGAGAGTATTGCTGAAACCTGTCTTACTCTGCGGGGAGTGAAGGTATCTTGGTTACATTCTTCAGCCGAACCCACCTTGGTACCTTGGTGGACAGAGCGACTAGATCGCTTAGATAACTCATTATTGCCCCTGTTTCTGATGTCACCTGTAATTAGTCCTTTGTTTCGCACGCAAATATTTATGAGTTAGCAATTAATGTCAAATGCATATATCAAAAATGAACATTGGACGTTCTTCGCAAGACAAAACAGAAAAAGGAAAAATAATTGGCAATTTGTTTGGGAAAGTGAATATATATTGATTTTGAAATTTGCCTGTAAATAGGCGTTTATGTACAAGAGGCTGACGTCCTAGTAAGAGAACGCCGCCGAACAAACAGATTTTATACAATTTTGTGAAAAGAAAATGAAACAGCTATGTGGAAAATAATCCCACTGGGTTTCAACTCTGCTATCGCCTTTATGTCTATAAGCGTCTCATCACTTTGCTGCGTAGTTGAAGATGAAGCTGACTGATCGATGCCGTCTGAGCCTGATAGTTGATACCGAATTCTGGATGCAAGGTGATCCAATGAGACATGGTATTACGCTTTAATCCCTAACTTTTGCCTGGACCGCCTTTTCGGGTTTTCGGTCCACCGGGATACCCATTTTTGCCCAAGCCGCCTTTTCAGGTTTTCGACTTGCCGGGTGTACAGATTTTTTTCATTTCATCCCTTACTTTTGCCCGAACCCTTTTGGTTCGCCGGGAAGCCCTTATTTTTACCTAGGTATGTCAACCTAGCGGGTCTTTAATTCATGCATAGTATCTTTTTACTATGTCTGCATTGGCGGGGTGAGGAAGGTCGTCACCATCCATGGTGGTTAGAATCATGGCTCCTCCTGAGAAGATATGTTTAACCACAAATGGCCCTTCGTACGTAGGGGTCCATTTGCCCCTGGGATCACTTTGAGGAAGAATGATGCGCTTGATTACCAGATCCCCAACTTGATACTCTTGGCGTCTGACTTTCTTGTTAAATGCCCTGATCATCCGTTTTTGGTACGTTTGACCATGACAAATAGCGGTGAGTCTCTTTTCGTCAATTAGATTTAGTTGATCAAGCCGAGTCTGGATCCAGTCATCTTTGCTCAAACCTGCATCCTTCATTATCCGGAGAGAGGGTATCTGGACTTCAATAGGCAAGACTGCCTCCATGCCATAGACCAAGGAAAAGGGAGTTTCCCCGGTTGACGTCCTTGCTGAGGTACGGTACCCATGAAGAGCAAACGGTAACATCTCGTGCCAATCTTTGTAAGTCACTGTCATCTTCTGCACAATCTTCTTGATATTCTTATTTGCCGCTTCGACAGCCCCATTCATCTTCGGCCGGTAGGGAGAAGAGTTATGGTGCTGTATCTTGAATTGCTCGCAGAGCTCAGTGATCATCTTATTGTTAAGATTGGTACCATTATCCGTAATGATCCTCTCAGGTATACCGTAGCGACAGATTAAGTTATGCCGAATGAACCGTGCCACGACGTTCTTGGTTACGGTAGCATAGGAAGCTGCTTCAACCCACTTTGTAAAGTAGTCGATCGCTACCAGGATGAAGCGATGCCCGTTGGATGCCGTCGGTCTGATCTCGCTGATCATATCAATGCCCCACATTGCAAAAGGCCATGGCGCCGTCAAGACGTTCAGAGGAACTAGAGGAATGTGCACCTTATCTGCATATATCTGGCATTTGTGGCATGTCCGAGAATGTTGGTAACAGTCGACTTCCATTGTGGACCAGAAATATCCTGCCCGAAGGATTTTCTTTGCCATGGTATGTCCACTGGAATGCATTCCGAAGGTACCTTCGTGTAGCTCTGCCATGATCCTTTCTGCTTCAGTCTTATCCATACAACGCAGTAAGGTTGAATCATGGTTTCGCTTGTATAGAAAGCCATTGCTGAGGAAGAACTTTGCCGCGAACCTTCTCAGAAACTTCTAGTCATTGACAGATGCACCCTCGGGATACTCTTGAGCTTCCAAGTACCTCTTCACTTCATGATACCAGGGTTTTTCAGTTACCTCTTCAGCCTCAAGATCACAGCAATATGCAGGTTCGTCCAATTTCCAGATAATGATCCGGGGAGCCTCGTTGTCCCATTTGACTTTGAACATAGAAGACATTGTAGCCAGCGCGTCCGCCAACTGATTCTCCTCTCTTGGGAAGTGTTCAAAAGTTATCTCCGTGAAATGGGGGATCAACGTCAACACACACTCTTTGTAAGGGATAAGATTTGGGTGTTTCGTATCCCACTCGCCTTTGATCTGACTGATCACGAGAGAGGAATCTTCGAAAACCCTCAGAAACTTGATCCTTAAGTCAATTGCGGCTTGAAGACCCATGATGCATGCCTCATACTCCGCCATGTTGTTGGTGCAGTTGAAACATAGCCGGGCAGTAAGTGGAGTATGAGTGCCTTTTGAGGATATGATCACAGCGCCAATACCATTACCCAAAGCGTTTGAGGCTCCGTCAAAGTGCATAGACCATCGGGATCCTTCCTCAGGTCCTTCATCCGGTCCAGGTACTTCACAATCAGTCACTACCATGATATTCTCGTCGGGAAATTCAAAGTTCATAGATTGGTAGTCGTCCACTGCCTGATGTGCCAAATGGTCTGCCAATACACTTCCTTTGATTGCTTTCTGAGTCGTGTACTGGATGTCGTATTCTATCAAGATCATCTGCCATCTTGCTATTCTTCCGGATAAGGCAGGCTTTTCGAAGATGTACTTGATTGGATCCATTTTTGAAATCAACAAGGTAGTGTGAGTCAACATATACTGTCTCAGCCGGCGAGCAGCCCATACCAAAGTGCAGCAAGTTTTCTCGAGCAGTGAGTATCGGGTCCCACAGTCGGTAAACTTTTTGCTAAGGTAATAAATGGCGTGCTCTTTTCGGCCAGACTCGTCATTCTGCCCCAGCACACACCCCATTGAGCTGTCAAGTACTGTCAGGTATAAGATTAGAGGTCTCCCTTCAACCGGTGGTATAAGAATGGGTGGCTCTTAGAGATACTCTTTGATTCTGTCGAAAGCGGCCTGACATTCATCGTTCCAACGTACCACTTGATCTTTCTTCAGCAACTTGAAGATTGGTTCACAGGTAGCAGTTAGATGTGAGATGAATCGGGCAATATAGTTCAGCCGTCCTAGAAAGCCTCTGACTTCTTTTTCAGTCTTGGGAACTGGCATCTCTTGTATGGATTTCACTTTGGCAGGATCCACTTGAATACCTTTGTCGCTCACGACGAAACCTAGTAATTTTCCAGATCTCACCCCAAAGGTGCACTTGTTTGGGTTCAACCTCAGCTTGTACAACTTCAGACGGTCAAACAGTTTCTGCAGATGGTCAAGGTGTTCCCCCTCAGTTTGGGACCTTGCAATCATATCATCGACATACACTTCGATCTCATGGTGGATCATATCATGAAATAAAGCAACCATGGCACGTTGGTAGGTTGCCCCGGAATTTTTCAACCCAAAAGGCATGACCTTGTAGCAAAAGGTGCCCCACTGAGTAACAAAAGTGGTCTTCTCCATGTCTTCAGGAGCCATCTTGATTTGATTATAACCTGAGAACCCATCCATGAAGGAGAATACCTTATGCTGAGCCGTGTTGTCCACTAGAACGTTGATATGAGGCAGAGGGAAGTCATCCTTAGGGCTCGCCCTGTTCAAATCCCTGTAGTCAACACACATTCGGACCTTATCATCCTTCTTCGGCACTGGAACCACGTTGGCAACCCACTGAGGGTAAGAAGTCACTTCTAGAAACCCGACATCAAATTGTTTCATAACCTCAGCCTTGATTTTCTCGGACATTTCTGGACGCATACGGCGGACCTTCTGTTTTACCGGAGGACAGTCTTCCTTGGTAGGCAGGTGATGAACCACAATGTCGGTATCCAACCCAGGCATGTCTTCATAAGACCAGGCAAAGATTTCCACATAATCATGCAACATCTGAATCAACCGTTGTTTCACACTGAGCTCTAGATTGGCACCAATCTTGACTTCCTTTCTGTCTGTCTCGGTACCCAGATTTACCGTTTCCACTGGCTCTTCATGTGGCTGAATGGCCCTCTCTTCCTGGAGTAGCAGTCTTGCAAGCTCACCAGGCACTTCACAATCATCTTCACCTTCGTCTTTGGCTAAGTTGATTGGATTTTCGAAGTCATAACTGGCAGTAGCAGAGTCGTTACCAGTGAGATCCAGAGTGGATTGGAACCTGTATAGGTGAGTGTGTGTAAATATAGTTGTTTTGCAATATATAAAGAAAGGAAAGGGAGCACAAGATTTGAAATGCGAAAAACGTCCAATGTTTTTATTCATGATATATGAAAATGACAAATAATAAGCCCTCACAAATGAAGCCACGGTGCCCCGGGTAAGACACCGGGCCATAAAGTTTCAAATTATTGTTCGTTACAAATTTAAAACAAAGGAGTTCATTACTGAGTGACAAAAGTAATAGGTATGTAGTCTTTGGCAGTCCAGTTTCTTGGTCCACTGTCGGTCGTTGGGTAGATCCAGCTGTCAAATTCAGATTCCTCCACATCGTCTTCAATAGCATTCACTCCCGGGTTGGTGATGAGCACATGAGGTCTTCCAATCCTCGCCTTATGAACAACCCTCTGAGCTTCTGCAGTGAAACCCAAGCCAAACTTGTCAGTCTTCAGAGTGAAATCAGGAAGTCGGCCCCAGTTTGCGCACTCACCCTTCTCAATCACAGCCCGGGCATCCTTTAAGGAAGCCATCTTCAAAGGAGAACCCTCTTCAGTCACAGTCTCTGCTGCTGCCAATGTCTGAGGCACCTCTTCAAAGTGTTGAAAGGGGGTTTCAATGAATTCCCCATCCATCTCTATGTACCGGAACGAGTTAAGGTGGCTGACCATATATTCTTCCTCCCCCTACACTGTAACAATCTTCCCTCTGACCGGGTACTTAAGCTTCTGATGTAATGTGGAGGTCACAACTCCAGCCTTATGGATCCAAGGACGACCCAGCAAACAAGAATAGGATGGTCGGATGTCCATCACATAGAAAGTAGAATAAAAAACTTGAGAACCAACCCTGATTGGAATGTCAAATTCACCATGCACCATCCATTTGGACCCGTCAAAGGCCCGGACAACAATGTTACTAGGCTTGAGCTCTAAACCCTCACAATCCAACCTGTCTAGGGCCTTCTTGGGTAATACATTCAACGAAGAACCAGTGTCAACCAGCACATGGGCAAGAGTAGTGCCCCTGCATTCAATGGAGACATGCAGGGCGTCGTTATGGTTCTTTCCCTTGGCAGTCAGATCGGCGTCAGAGAAACCCAACCCATTATCAGCAGTCAAGTTGGCCACACAATCAGTAAATTGATCAGCAGACGTTTCTTGTGGCACATGGGTCGTCTTTAGGAAGGAAATCAGGGCCTTGGCATGGGCCTCCGAACACAACAAAAGTGATAGCATAGAGATCTTAGAGGGGGTATGCCCCAGCTGCTCAACTACATTGAAATCACTCTTCTTAATGATCTTGAGAATCTCTTCCATCTCTTGCTGGGAAGCTTCAACATTGACAGTCTTCGGTGCCTTCGTCTAGGCAGGCACATCAGTAGCAATCCCTTTGCCCCGAGCGTCAGATGACTCGGCAGCAGGGGTAGAAACTTGATCAGGAGGGGAAACAGGCACACTAGCAGGTGTGATAACAAGAGGTCTCTGAATAGCTGGTGGTGCAATATCAGGCGAGAAGAGTCTACCACTGCGAGTAACCTTAGCAGGCTCGGTGATGTTGGTGATGCCGGTACTGGTATCAAACTCTTGTTTTACTCCGAGCACATAAACATCTGCCCCATAGTGCCACGGGACATCTTTGTCGGACTTATAGGGGAGGGGCCCCGGAACAGTGATAATGATAGGTGCAATCTTGGGAACAGGCATGATTTGGACAGGCTTCTTTGAGGGAGCCTTAAGAGAGTTGCTGAAAATAGTAACAATAGACACTTCTTCAGTAGGGACAGCAGGAACATCAATCTTCTTGAACAAGATCTCTTTGCTATCCATCAGGTTTTGGACGCCTGACTTCAGCAAGGGACAACCAGCAGGTGAAACAGAACATAGAAGGCAACCTTTACTACATCCCAGAAATAAACCGGCTAGCAACAGGTTCCTTTTGACAGTCAGCAACGGAGTAACAATGTCATCCACAGAGGCCACATACAGGTCTTCTTCCACAGCATTCACTCCATGCTGGGGCATGGGAGCAGTCACAACATTGGGCCTTTCGGGCGCCTCGAACTGTATTTCCTTAGCATCAATAAGGTCCTGAACCTTATTCCTCAGAGCCCAACAATCATCAGTAGAATGCCCCGGGCTATCAGAGTGATAAGCACAACGGGCGTTGGGGTTGTATTTTGGAGAGGTTGTGTTCACTACCTTTGGAGCTTCTTTGACAGTTACCAGATTGGTTGATAGCAGTTGCGGCAGGATCTGAGACAAGGTTATACTAAGCCGAGTGTACTCCCTTCTGGGTCTCTCACCCCTTGGTTGGTTATATTGCCGAGGAGCGGCAGCAGGCTTGGAAATTACCACCGCGTTGACATCTTGGCGGCGTTCCGGTTTATTCTATTTCCTCGAACCATAAACAGCACTAGCTTCCTTCTTGAAAGGCTTCTTTTCAGAACTTGAGGATGCACCTTTCTGTATCTTCCCTGACTTAATACCAGCTTCTATCCTCTCTCCAGTCAGAATGAGGTTTGTAAACCCTGCAGAAGAATTACCAATCAGGTGGTTAAAGAATGGACCAGACAGGGTCCCCAAGAACATGTCCACGAGTTCACGGTCAGTCAATGGTGGCTGCACCCTGCCAGCCAGGTCTCTCCACTTTTGCGCGTACTCCTTAAAACCTTCACCCGATCCTAGCGACATACCCTGGAGTTGGGTACGTGTAGGAGCGAGGTCGGCATTGTACTGATATTTCTTATAAAATGCAGTAGCCAAGTCCTCCCAGTTACGAATACTGGTTCCATCCAGCTGATAGAACCACTCGAGTTGAGCCCTTGAAAGGCTATCCTGGAAGAAATGGATCCATAAGTTCTTGTCTGCAGTATACGGTTGGATCTTCCTCACATAAGATCTGAGATGCAGCTTAGGGCAGGAAGCCCCGTCGTACTTCGCAAAAGAAGGTGCCTTGAACTTGTGTGGGATCACCACCCCAGAAGATAAACCTAGATCCCCAAAATCCAACCCAGGCACCTGTTGAATCTCCATGGCACTCAGACGATCCTCTAGTTGCTTGTACCTGTCTTCAGCGGGAGGGTACTGCTCATCATTGAAATCTGTCTCGTTGTCGGAGACCACAAGACTAGGAACCCTTCCCCCTTGGGGATTGTCTTTCCCTGCAGAGGAAGTAGCTTGATCAGCCTCATTCTACAGTGTATTCCCAAACCTCCGTCCAGTGTTGAACAACACAATCCTCTTCTTCTTCTTCTTCAAAAGCAGAGTCTTCAATTCCTGTTGTCCTTGGGCTAAGCTCATGACCAGCTCTTGAAACTGGGCGTTCTGGGCCTGGAGGGCCTTGATGGCTTGTTCATTGGATGATTCAGGATTCATGATGACTGCTGAAATACACAGCGAAGAAGATTAAGCAACCTGTAAAAAAGAGTACATGTTATGCACATGATGCATGATATGTTATTTATGCAATGCATTCAAGGGTTCGAAAGTTCAAATTTGTTGTAGACAAAAAAGGAACACACGTTATATTAAGAAATAATCTGTCCAGTACATCAATGCCTCATGGGAGAAATATTACAAAATACTTAATCCCAAAAGACACTGCGCATCCTCTTTGGAGCTATGTAAGTGTTGAGAGTCTTTTCCTCGTGCAGTAGACGGGTGAGCTCCAAGACCTTCTTCTCACTGGCATGTAGACTGGTTTCAAGAGAGTTCCGTTCTTCCTTGAGTTGGATCCAGCTTTTTTGCATTTCTTCCCAAGATGTTGGCATGTCAGGATATTGGATGGTGTAGGGCACCTCTCCTTCCAAAATTGGCTCTTTGATCACGGGGAGAACATGAGGATATGGCATCACAAGCTTCTGGGAGCGGGCTCGTACCCACTTGAGATAAGGTTCAAGGGGGATGGAGTTCTTGTGCCCCAGTGTCTGGCTATCTACCCTGTTGGGCATCCTCCAAGCTCTGATAAATCTCTGGCGAAGTCCTTGTGCATCGTTGTCGAAGTCAAAAACTATGTCAGGAATCAACATGTCATGAGGGCCATCCCTCCGAGCATATCCAAACTGTCTCAAAGCCAGGCATGGGTTGTAAGTAATTCCCCCTCTAATTCCAAGTAAAGGAACATTAGGAAACTCTCCGCAACGATCAATGATAGTGACATTTTCTCTGGACCGAGAACACCAATGTATATCAGCATGTGTAAGAGTCATTAATCGTTGTGACCATCTCAAACCCCGCTCGTTCTTCAAAACTGATTGTGGAAGGTGCGAAATAAACCACCTTGCCAGGAGAGGAGTGTAGCACATGAGAACACCTCTTTTTCTCATGGTTCGAGTGTAACATGAGTGGAGGATGTCCCCAAGCAACGTAGGTATAGGATTCCTGGACATGAAGATCTTGACAACATTGATATCTATAAGCTGATCCGGATTCGGGAACAACACCAACCCATAGACAAGGAGTGCCACAACTTCTTCAAAGGCTTGTAGGTCAAGGGAATTCCAACATTCTTGTGCTTTCTCAAACAAGAACTTTGCCAAGAATCCTTTGATACCACTTCTAACTTCCCAATGTCCCTTGATGTCAGATGGTTGTAGGCGTAATGCTTTAGCAACCTCTTCAGGTTTTGGTTCCCTTTCCGTACCGTTGTAGGGTAGTTGACTAAGGATAGGAACCTTCAGAAGCTGAGAAAACTCTTCCAAAGTAGGCACCAATTGATAATCCGGGAAAGTAAAACAGTGGTGCAAAGGGTCAAAGAACTGGAAGAGAACTTTTATCATATCTTCTTCAACATTGGTGTTGACCAAGCTGATGAGTCTACCATGTCTCTCACTGAAAGAAGAGTTCTCGGGAATCTTGGATGTAAGCTCCTTAAGCTGAGGAGGGATCCTTACAAGGTTGATCTGAATTGTCTTTCGGTGGATAGTTTCCATGTCCTACAAAACAAGAACAAAGATGAAGATTCGAACCCTTGAAGTGGTTAGCGGATGCATATGATGCTGTATGATGTTATGATGTTATGATAAAAACACACCACAAGTATTCACAAAAGGCAAACATGATAAGGCACACAAGTCATCCCTTAGAGTTTAGGCCAGCATGAAGTTTGGGGTACTACCCTCTTGAAGTTGGTGGGCTCAAAAACCTGTCCTATCCAAAGTAATCGGGTTCTAAGGATCTCAATATCATTGGGTTGTTTTCTATGTTCATTGTTTTGATTTAGCCACTGAACTGGCGATCAAAATATTCCAAGAAAACAACCCTCAATGAGTGTAGTATCGAGTATCTACCAACTTCGGACTGCACCAAAGTCGGTCATCTCACTACCCTAAAGAGGCCAAGATGGTCAAGTAAGGTTCCTAAGGTCAGTTGATGCTTCACGACACCACGCGGCGGCCCTGTACTCTCCTTGACTTGACTCAAGGGTTACCGGTACTCACCAAAGTGCCACATCAACGTAGCAACTGCTTCAACCGTGTCGGTATACCCCGCACAGTTCCCTCACAGTTTGTTGCTACCTAAAAGGTTTCCCCCAGATCCGGGTTAGGATCTATGAAACTCCCAAAATAGGCCCACAATATTAAAGCAATCAAAACAGGCAATTGAAAACATAAGAGTGGTTTAATCCTAAGGTACACCTCACTTTTATACACTCCCCAACAGAGTCGCCAGTTCTGTGATTGGTGGAAATAGAACTGACTGTTTTTAAGCTGGTTCGCAAAATGTCGCGGTAAGCAAGAGTCACCACCGTCTTTTATGTTCTCCAACTTGGAAAGGACAAAAGCACAGCAAAATTCCTTCTTTGAGAATGTTTCTCGGTTCGGGAGGTAGATTTATAGAAAGGGAAGGTGTTAGCACCCTTTCTATCCATGGTTATCCATGGGCTCTTAGGTACTTGCTCTTATGTTTTCAAAAGATGTTTGCTTTTCAAATGTGCGTGGGTTTTGAAAAAGTTTCGTTTGAAAAATTTCTAAGTAACTCTCGTATCTGTCCTCAAGAGTGTATGAAAAATTTGTTTGAAAACTTTTAGAAAGTGTGAGTGCGAAAAGATTGTTTTTTTGTTTAAGAAGAGCAAGTACCCATGAGATCTACCTACTCTAAGGAATTAGGCTGTGTAAGAGTCCTTATGATAGTGCTATCCCACTATTGAGAAGTAGGTAGCACCGTCGTTGGAGGTGTTCGGGTCAATTCGGTTATAAGGGACAATGTGGTCACCGAAGCAATAGTAGGACACCTTAGAAGTAACCCTAATGTCCTAGATCCCTTTTTTTTATCCGAGGCAACCGTTTCGAGGCAACTGGATCTTAGACAGGAGGTCGACCTCTAAAACACCCTATACTTGATGACCACGTTCGAGGCAACCAGTGAGGCGTACCCTAGGAGTGGCATGTGCTTGTGTGTTCAATTCAGTTTATGTTTATCTTTGATCATGCATTTGTGAGCTACGGATTGATTTTATTTGGCATACAGTCTTTCATGATTTTTAACAGTTAAGAGTGCGGAAAATAAAGTGCGGAAATATGAATCTACGCTATTACAAGGCGCGGGTCTATACATCGCCAAAAACAAAAACCCGTTTTGGAAAATAAATGCGGAAAGTAAAGAAAGCGGTAAACCTAATTAACTATTACATCCTCTGAGCAGATACATAAATAATTAAAATAAGAATAATGTGCGAAAAGAAATTTAATCAGGACGTCCTTAGGGTTTTTGACCCTTTTGAGAAAATATGAGTTTTGTCCTTTTTTGCAATTAATCAAATATTAAACCTAAACCTAATTAATTAATTAATTAAAAGAAAAGTTTTTTAATGAAAATAAAATAATAAAAAAAAGAAATTAAAAGTCAAAAGAAACCTTAATTCTAAATTGGTTTTATTTATTGTAAAAAGTAGCCAAAATTACCTAATTTACTAAATTAATTAATTTACATTTATTTACAAAAATAATAATATTTAATAAATAATAATAAGAAAATATGATTGAAAATTGCCAACCCTAATTCTACATTGAAATTCTGGCTGTAGATACTCAATGTCACAGTCAATGTTGTGACACCGTATCTGACTTTCTATAAGACAGTAAATACAAAAACAGTAAAGAACACAGTCAATTGTTTACCCAGTTCAGTGTGAAACAACACCTACTCTGGGGGCTACCAAGCCAGGGAGGAAATCCACTATAAGAGATATTAATTCAGGAATAAACCAACCAGTTTATCTCCTTCACTTAAGACCTACCCAATGCAACTTCAATCTAAGTTCTACTTAAATCTGAGTTCCTACTCACTCCCCCTCAATCACAGCAGTGATACTTAAAACAATTGACTAATGAATTAATGAAGACACTCTTCAAAACATACACTTGATTATGATTCACGGCTTTTTAATCAAGTAACACAAACACTCTTGCTTCACAGCTTTGAGTGATACATAAACCTAACTTGACTTTGCTTCAAAGCTTTAGTCAAGAGACACAAAACACTCTTGCTTAAAAGCTTTGAGTGGTACAAAAACCCTTACAAACAAAACCTATTCCAAGTCACTTATCACAATGATAATTGCTTGGATTACAGCAGTTAAAACTATACAGTTTCTGATTGATCTTCAGTCCAAAGAGTTATTTTCCAAACAGCAGACCTGTTGAATATATAGCAGTTGTTTCTTCAGTTAGGGTTTCCACAAAAAGCTAGGGTTAATTAGGTTTAACCATAAGACTTGGTCACAAGACTTTATCAACCAGTTTAGGGTTGAGCTAGGTTAACCCAAAGACAACGGGAGATTCTATTCTGGAAGGAATGAGCCAACTTCCTGAAAAATCTCAGAATTAACCAAACTGAACTACTGTTAGATCAGTACAGGATGTCTTAACATTTGTTATGACATCAGAATTCCTATTTACTGAGAAGACAATAAATGTGATCTTTTTGCAAAATGCTCAGATACACACTCATAAACAGCAGTACCTGTATGCCACTATTTTTCTGCAAAGGTACCTAATAAACCAGTACCTAATAAATCAGAATGTTATGACATTAGTCATGACATTCACACACCTGGTTTTACCAAAAATGCATGCCAATAACTAAACACCTACAAACTCCCCCTTTGGCAGATTTTTGGCTAAAGCCCCTAAGCTATCAGAGAATAGATAGCAGCAGAATAAATGTGACTGCAGAAAAATATAGTGTTATCAAGTAATTAACCACAGAATATCTCCCCCTCTTTAGCCACAAATGGGCCAAAGATACATGTACTTAAATGTTTATACAGTCATCCAGAAAAAGTAATAAAAACAACAACTAAAATCTGAACACACTTGCAAACTCCACCAGGAACCAGCATCAACTCCACCAACCTTTAAGCATTGTCCCCTTCAGAGGATCTACTTTCTTCAGTATTGAGTTGATCTTCAGCAGCACCCTCTTCCCTTCTGTTTCCTTCAGCCTCCTCCTGTTCTAACCTGGCAATTAGGTTTTCTAGAGTCTTTTTCCTAGTCTCCAGCTCTTTGCAGGTCTCTTTCAATATAGCTATAACATCAGATGTTTTGGACTGAGTTTTTACAGATGATGTCTCAGCTGATGTTATGACAATATTAGGAACATGAGATCCCTGAAAAAGCTTGTAGTGTAACCCAAGAGCAGGAGCTCTTTTGCAAGCAGTATCTCTTGCCACCAGAATATCAGGGTACTGTGCAAGGATAATTCCACAAAGGAGGGAGGGAAAGGCAATAGGGCCTTTGACAACAAAGCTACCAGCATGTTTTAAAGTTTGTTCAAAAATATACCTGCCATAGTCAAATTCAGTCTTGGTTCCCACAACATAAATGAATCTCCCCAATCCTGTGGAGATAGTTGATTTGTGGTTGGTAGGGACCTAGTTGGCTGCACCAATCTTGTGCAGGATGGCAAATTTCATGCTTAGTTTGCTGGCATTCAGCTTGCCTTTCAAGGGCCAGCACTTGACTTGTCTTGCTGTGATGGTTTGGCATACTTCATTGTCAGTGACTTCCAGTTCAGGGCAATCCTCATTTGATCTTCCAAGAAATTTGTTAATTTCTGATGGAGAGAAATTAACCCTTCTTCCTCTAACATAAACACATTCAAAGTCAGCTGACCTTCCATCAGCACATTCATCAGACAAGTTCACTATAAATTCCTTGACCAGATTTTCAAAGCACTTGGTAAATTTTACCACAATCTTCATTAGTCCAGCAGCTTTGATCAGGTCCATGATTTCCTTGCAATCCATGGCACCATTGTTTAGTTCTCTTTCTAAAGCTATTCTCTTTAAGCAAACATACTTCCATCTGTTGGCATTGTCAGGGTGGTGAAAAGAGATGTTGTCTGTTGGGACTTCAGGAACTCTAGCCATTTTGCTGGAAGGGAGTTTCCTTCTGATAGGAATGTCTTCAGCATTAATTTCAAACTCTGATTCCTCATCAGAATCAGAAGACTCAGGTTCTTTTCTCTTCTTTGTAATTGGTTGTCTAGCAGGTTTTGAGAGACTCCCAGTATGCACTTGGGCTTTCACCTTCCCTTTGGACATTCCAGTCTTCACAGTACCAGTCTTCCTTTCAGTCCTGGTTTTCTTATCAGCAGGTTTCTCTTTGTTCAGACCTTTTGCAGCATCTTGATTGCCCTTCCTGTTCATCATTCTCCTAGCTATGTTAGGGTTGATATTTGCAATCAGGTCATTGTCTGAGTATTCCTCATCCACGTCAATAACAGGTGGTTCAACATTCTTCTCTGAAGGGTTCTGAACGTCATCCAGGTTTTCAGATGGTTTTTGAATGTTGTCATCTGGTGTCTCAACATTCTCAGAGACATTTGGATTTGCTTCAACATTTAGGCTTGTTGATTCTTGATTTAATGGAACAGAAATCCCCGGTACAGAGTGGTTCTCACTCAGGATTCTTGTAACAAGCCTAGCTATTTCTTGGTGTACATGAGCTGATCCTTCCCTATTAGGTACAGAAGATGAAGGTTGAGAGGGATTACCGGAAGACGTCGCCTGAGACCTTCCTGCATGCCTTGTTCTCAGCTTTTTGACCTTGGAAGGGTTAGTTGCTATTTCTCTAAGAGGAGTAATCTCTAGGACTTCAGAATCCATGCATGAGGTGATTGCTCGAGAATCTTGATCAGATGATGAAGATGAAACGGTTGTCTTGGATGAGGATGAAGTTTGAGACATTTTGATTGACTTGGAAAACCAGTAGCAACTAGGGAGAAAACTTTGAAAGAGAGAAAAAGAGATGTTGCAAAGTCGAGAGTGGAAGGAGGCAAATGTGTGTCTATTCAACTTCTTAGTAATTTTGAAAGAGTTTGGGAAATATATGATTAACCCACTTAAAATAGACTTAACAAAAATAACTCCTTCAACCCTTGTTTTGAGCAAAATTAATTGCTATAATTTCTCATGTTGGCAAATACTCATCTTGCCCCTCAAGTTTTCAAGTTGATTTGCATCAAGAGCCTTGGTAAAAATGTCAGCCAGCTGTAGCTTAATGACACCATGTTCCAGTTTAATTGTCTTCTCCTCTACAAGGTCTCTGATAAAGTAATTTTTAAGGTCAATGTGCTTGGTCCTGCTATGCTGAATAGGGTTCTTGGAAATATTGATTGTATTCAGATTGTCACAATATAATGTCACAACATCTTGTGAGACATTATACTCAGTGAGCATCTGTTTTGTCCAGATAATTTGAGAACAGCTACTACCAGCTGCAACTATTTCAGCACAAAGTTGAAAAGGAATTCTTTTGACATGAATCATAGCTCTGGCAGATTCCTGTATGATCCTATTTTTCCTTCTGTCAACTCCATTTTGTTGAGGAGTTATGGGAGAAGAGAATTCATGACTAATTCCTTCTGAGAAACAGAACTTATTAAACTTGCTGTTTCCAAATTCCTTGTCATGATCACTTCTGATTCTGACAATATACCCTTCTTTTTGAGTTCTTGTGCACAGTTCTTTAACAACTTCAAAGTTATTCACCACATCATAGACATATCTCTTTTCACCAAGCCTTTCCACTTGATGTTCACCACAAACCCTCCCTTTATCAATTTGCAGTCCTGGAATCCTTCTGACTGCTTCCATAGAGATAGTCCTTTTCATTCTTCTTAGATGAAGATGGCCAAGTTTTTGGTGCCACAGTTTCACCTCTTTTTCTTCTTTGGCAATAGAACACATAGTGGAGTTATTAGTGTTCTCAGGCTGCCACAAGTAACAGTTGTCTTTAGATCTGATTCCTTTCATTACAACTTCTTGTTTTTCATTAATTACAAGACATTCAGATTTTGAGAAGATGACCTTGAATCCTAGATCACATAATTGACTAATACTAATGAGATTAGCATTCAGGCCTTTTACCAATAGTACTTCATTCAGATTTGGAACTCTAGGGCAGTCCAAATTACCAACTCCTTTGATTTCACCTCTAGCACCATCTCCAAAGGTCACATAACTAGTGGTGTGAGGTTTAACATTATTGAGAAAGTTCTTGATTCCAGTCATGTGCTTAGAACACCCACTGTCAAAGTACCAGTCTTCCTTTGCAGAGACTCCCAGGGAAGTGTGGGCTATCAGGGCAGTAGCCTTTTTCTTCCATTGGGGAGTATGTGGTACCCTTTTAGATTTAGGTTTAGCACCTGGGTTCTGATTAGGGTATCCATACAATCTGAAGCAGAAAGGCTTAATGTGACCATACCTCCCACAATGATGACATCTCCATCTTTGGTACTTTTTCTTCATATTTTTCTGTTCCCGATGTTGAGTGTTATGTTGTGACATCTGTTTTAACCTTTGTTTATCAGACCTGATCTTCTTGTCTGCACCAGGTTTCTTTGCTTCCACAAATCCTAGTCCAGACTTGTTTCCCATATTTTGTCCAACCTGAAGGATTTCTTCCAATTTATCAGTTCCATTTGTCAGCATCTTGACAGATTTGGTCATCTGGTTCAGTTTTGAGTTCAGCATTTGAACTTCCCCTTCTAGATGACTTATAGTTTCAAGGTCTGCCCTTTTTTCAGCCTCCAACTTTATGATGAGTTTTGTTTGTTTCTCATTCTGCACACAGACTTCAGCACTTCTGATACACAATTTCTTGTAAGTATCAGCCAATTCTTCAAATGTCACTTCCTCATCACTAGTGTCACTTTCAGAGGAACAAACACCAGTTAATGCAGTAACTAGTTTGGCAGATTCTTCTTCAGAATTACTTTCTGAATCACAGTAAGACCAGGTAACAGTCATTCCTTTCTTTTGTTTCTTAAGAAAGGTAGGACATTCAGCTCGAATATGCCCATATCCTTCACAACCATGGCATTGAATTCCTCTGCCTTGATTTCCCTTCTCTTCTGACCTTGGTCTTCTGCTGGAACTTTCAATGTCAGATGGGATGTTATGAACATTAGACCTTAACTTTGGATCTATTCTTTTGATGAGTTTGTTGAATTGTCTTCCAAGCATGGCTATAGCTTCTGAAATATTTTCTTCTTCATCCTCCTTGTTTTCATCTTCAGTGTTGGATACAAGTGCTATGCTCTTGTTCTTTTTGTCAACATTTTCAGTGATCCCCATCTCAAAAGTCTGAAGGGACCCAATGAGTTCATCCACTTTCAACTTGCTGATATCCTGGGCTTCCTCTATAGCAATTACCTTCATTGCAAATCTTTTAGGCAAGGATCTGAGAATCTTTCTCACCAGTTTTTCTTCTGACATCTTTTCTCCCAATGCTCCTGAGGTGTTGGCAATCTCCAAGATGTTCATGTGAAACTCATGAATGGTTTCATCTTCCATCATTTTTAGATTCTCAAACTTGGTAGTCAGCATCTGAAGCCTTGACATTTTTACTTTGGAAGTGCCCTCATGGGTAGTTTTGAGAGTGTCCCAAACTTCCTTGGCCAGTTCATATTGATGTACTAGTCTGAATATGTTTTTGTCAATTCCATTGAACAAGGCATTTAAAGCTTTGGAATTACCCAGGGCTAACTCATCTTCTTCTTTACTCCATTCTTCCTCAGGCTTCAGACTGATTGTCCCATCTTTCTCAGTTATGGTGGGATGGTTCCATCCTTTGTCAGCAGCTCTCCAAGCCTTTTTGTCCAGAGATTTTAAGAAGGCAATCATACGAGGTTTCCAGTAGTCATAATTTGTTCCATCCAGAATGGGTGGTCTATTTCCAAAAACTCCTTCTTTGTCCATAGTGCCAGAAAGTGATATCCCTAGATCTCACCCAGTAATACAGGCAGGGTGCCTGCTCTGATGCCAATTGAAATTCTGGTTGTAGATACTCAATGTCACAGTCAATGTTGTGACACCGTATCTGACTTTCTATAAGACAGTAAATATAAAAACAGTAAAGAACACAGTCAATTGTTTACCCAGTTCAGTGTGAAACAACACCTACTCTGGGGGCTACCAAGCCAAGGAGGAAATCCACTATAAGAGATATTAATTCAGGAATAAACCAACCAGTTTATCTCCTTCACTTAAGACCTACCCAATGCAACTTCAATCTAAGTTCTACTTAAATCTGAGTTCCTACTCACTCCCCATCAATCACAGCAGTGATACTTAAAACAATTGACTAATGAATTAATGAAGACACTCTTCAAAACATACACTTGATTATGCTTCACAGCTTTTTAATCAAGTAACACAAACACTCTTGCTTCACAGCTTTGAGTGATACATAAACCTAACTTGACTTTGCTTCAAAGCTTTAGTCAAGAGACACAAAACACTCTTGCTTCAAAGCTTTGAGTGGTACAAAAACCCTTACAAACAAAACCTATTCCAAGTCACTTATAACAATGATAATTGCTTGGATTACAGCAGTTAAAACTATACAGTTTCTAATTGATCTTCAGTCCAAAGAGTTATTTTCCAAACAGCAGACCTGTTGAATATATAGCAGCTGTTTCTTCAGTTAGGGTTTCCATAAAAAGCTAGGGTTAATTAGGTTTAACCATAAGACTTGGTCACAAGACTTTATCAACCAGTTTAGGGTTGAGCTAGGTTAACCCAAAGACAACGGGAGATTCTGTTCTGGAAGGAATGAGCCAACTTCCTGAAAAATCTCAGAATTAACCAAACTGCACTACTGTTAGATCAGTACAGGATGTCTTAACATTTGTTATGACATCAGAATTCCTGTTTACTGAGAAGACAATAAATGTGATCTTTTTGCAAAATGCTCAGATACACACTCATAAACAGCAGTACCTGTATGCCACTATTTTTCTGCAAAGGTACCTAATAAACCAGTACCTAATAAATCAGAATGTTATGACATTAGTCACGACATTCACACACCTAGTTTTACCAAAAATGCATGCCAATAACTAAACAGCTACATACATGATTTTTATTTATTTATGAAAAAAAAAGATTAAAATTGACCTAATTTAACTAATTTGATTAACTAGAATTTATTTACAAAATAAATTAATAAATAAAAATAGTAATAATTAATAAAAATATTCACATTTTTTATTCTCTGAATTTATTAAAAATATTAATTTGTTAATTAATTAAATAATATTAATAGTTATTAAAGAAAATAAAAGGAAAGAAAAAAATAAAAAAATAGTAAAACCAGGGGGGGTGTGATGACCCAAATGGAGGTTTGTCTGGAAATTTCAGGCCCAATAGCACAAAGCCCTTCTGACTTTTGGAATTTCCTGGAGCGTGGGTTGACCAGGAGCATGGTGGTCATCCATCCCTGGCCTTTGGATCACTGCTTGAAGCCACTTGGCAAGCTTGGACATGAGGCATATGGTGGAATTCTTGATAAGCGCTGCATATGAATTTGTTAGAAAAAATAGAACAAATATTTTGGGTAGACCTGGGAATCGAACCCAGGTCCCAGTAGTTACCAAACACATCATCAACCACCAAGCCACTTTGCACGCTTTGTTCATATGATATGCAATAAATATAATATTCAAAACATAACAATTACGCTGGAAAAATAAAAAGCGCGCGTTCCATTTGAACTACCCAACCACCTACTTCCACGTCCTTCGTCTTCATCTGAAACCTGTAAAACAAAAGCAATTAGCGGGGGTTTTTAACCCCCACAACCTGCATCAAGAGAAAATAGCGAATAGAACTGTGCATTATATAAATAGGGCGTGATATGTCCATTGGGTTCGTCTTGATCTTCTGAGTCCAACCATGGGCATCATTAGTCCTAATTTTTCTTGGTCAAGAAAGCCCTAAAATCAAAGCTTCAAAACCCTAGGTTTCTTTAATGGCAGTTTTTGTTTCAGGGCACCATAATACAACTAATCTGTACCATTAGCTTCAGAATGATGTTAGCAATGCAAAGCAATAATCATAACATGTTAATGATGCATAAACTTGAGTTTCGATTATGGAAAAGAGTGGGCAAACTGTACGACTGTTCTTGGGATTCTTTGAGTGTTAACACTTGATTTTGATTGCAAAAGGTTCCTTACACCTCCAGCAATGTATTGGAATCACTCTAAGGCTTTGAATTGATCTGAAATATGAAAAACAGTTTTTGGTTTTCTTTGAATTTTTTCAATATGGTAATGGTTCTTGCAGCAGCTTTTGCACGTCCAAGGCTTTAGGGTTTGCTTCAGTACATATAGTGGAATGAAATTAGGGTAAAACTTTGTCCAAGAATCCATGGAATAATGTTTTGCATCTTTGACTTCCAATCAAATATTTTTCAATCTTTTTGATTGAAAAACCTTGCCAAAATTGGATATTTTTGCCTCTTTGATGGATGCACGAAATTGCCAGCTTGCCCTGATCTTATTTGCTTCACAAAAGATTTGAAAACCATATCTTTTGAATTTTCCTACAATTAAATGAATTAAATGAATTAATATTAATAAAAATTCAATTAATTAATTAAAAATAAAAAAATAAATCAATTTAAGTTCAATGGGTCGTGCATAGGCCTTGGACAAAGTTTCAATAAATAATTTGAGGCCCATTAGCAAAAATGAAGTGTTTTGGGCAAAGTTGACTTTTGCAAATTCCCAAAAATTTTCCAACTTCTCCAATGCATATCTTGCTCAATTTTGATCCTATGATCATGTTCTTGGACATTTTGGAAAGGTCTTGAAGTCCTCTAAACAATGCCTTTGGTCCCATGTCATTTTGATTTACCAATCTCAAGTTATGGTCTTTGACTTAAAGTGCCTTTTTGTTGACCTTTAAAAATGACCTATAATGTAGAAATTGATAACTTTTTGTGAGAGCATTTCTTGGACTTGGAATGTGAAGATGAGTTGTAGGAAATGTCATCCCCTTCAAAATGAGCATTGGATGGGATTTTTATGATGAACCATGAAAAAGTTATGCCCTGGTCAAGTTACAGTTGACTTTTCAGCTGTCCAAAAATAGAAACTTTTAGCATCTTGATGATTTTTGTGCCATGCTTGTGGAATCATGATCAAGACTTGATCAAATGATGATTGTGGCTTCAAAGTAAGATGTTGACAAAAATTTTTGACTTTTGACTGCCAAATGACCATTTTGCCCCTGCAGTTGATTGTGAACCAAATGAAGCTTTTGATTGTGCAATTTGCCACTGTGAGCCTTGAAACTTGCCATGTAGATGCTTGAGGATATGTGTAGGCCTATGGGACTTGTTTGGACCATTGAAAACCTCAAATTCACTGAAGGAACCAAAACCCTAATTTGACTGCCTTAGGAGGATGTTTAGACTAGGCAACCCCTTGATCCATTTGAAGATTGATCTTGACAAATCTTAAAGAATATGGGAGGGCAAATTTTGGGGTACAACACAACCCTACACATGTTCCTTCCTTCCAAGATGCAGTTTCACACGGACTCATCATCAGGCAACCCTACACAGGTTCCTTCCTTCCAAGATGCAGTTTCACACAGACTCATCATCAGTCAACCCTACACAGGTTCCTTCCTTCCAAGATGCAGTTTCACACAGACTCATCATCAGTCAAACCTACACAGGTTCCTTCCTTCCAAGATGCAGTTTCACACGGACTCATCATCAGGCAACCCTACACAGGTTCCTTCCTTCCAGGATGCAGTTTCACACGGACTCATCATCAGGCAATCCTACACAGGTTCCTTCCTTCCAAGATGCAGTTTCACACGGACTCATCACCAGGCAACCCTACACAGGTTCCTTCCTTCCAAGATGCAGTTTCACACAGACTCATTATCAGGCAACCCTACACAGGTTCCTTCCTTCCAAGATGCAGTTTCACACGGACTCATCATCAGTCAACCCGACACAGGTTCCTTCCTTCCAAGATGCAGTTTCACACGGACTCATCATCAGTCAACCCTACACAGGTTCCTTCCTTCCAAGATGCAGTTTTACACGGAATCATCATCAGGCAACCCTACATAGGTTCCTTCTTTCAACTTATAAAATTACAATTCAATAGGAATTCTTGGATGGCATCTACAAGCCCATCTCCAACAGGATTCTATCACCTCTCCAAATGGCATCTTTAAGCCCATTTCCTCTACCATCACATCACCGAGTGCAAATTTCTGGATACTCTAGTGTTCAATTATCTTCCACCTTCAAGTCACAAATGGCAGATTCACCAATCTAACTCTTCAGGTGTAAGAAAATTGAACAGGGGCAGCTGTTGTACCCCAAAATTTGCCCTCTTAATTATCAAGGCATCTCTCACAATGATTCTCAAAGTTCAAGCTTGAACAAGTGCATTTGGATTTTCCAATACCAAAATTAAAAGGAAACTGTCAAAAACGGAGAAAATAGATAAAAAATTTATTTTGACAAAAATTGGAGATATGCAAGTGTTCTTCGTTTCAGCTCTTTCGATTGGCCTTTTGGCTTCTTTCGACACAAGCTTGGCTTGCATCCTTCGATTGGCCTTTTGACCTCTTTCGACACAAGCTTGGCTTGCATCTTTCGATTGGCCTTTTGGCCTCTTTCGACACAAGCTTGGCTTGCATCCTTCGATTGGTCTTTTGGCCTCTTTCGACACAAGCTTGGCTTGCATCCTTCGATTGGCCTTTTGACCTCTTTCGACACAAGCTTGGCTTGCATCCTTCGATTGGGCATGGGCCTCTGACACAGTTTGGTTTTGATTCACAAGGAAAAGAGCCTCTTGTAATCTATTTCATTTCCAAGGCAAAAGGCTCTCTTTTAACATCCTTCGATTTGCACCTCTTGCTCCCTATTTGCCTCTTTCGAATCTGGACATTTTGCCTCATGTATGCCTCTTTCGAATCTGGACATTTTGCCTCATGTATGCCTCTTTCGAACCTGGACATTTTGCCTCCTGCATGCCTCTTTCAAATCTGGACATTTTGCCTCATGTATGCCTCTTTCGAATCTGGACATTTTGCCTCATGTATGCCTCTTTTGAATCTGGACATTTTTGCCTCCTGCATGCCTCTTTCGAATCTGGACATTTTGCCTCCTGCATGCCTCTTTCGTTTGGGCATGTGGCTCCCTTCATGCAAGTCTTTATTTGAGCATTGACCTTTTGTGTGCTTGCTTGGAGTCACAAAGTTTAGACCTCCTCCATGCAGGCTTCGACAAGACATTGACTATGTTTGTACTAGCTTCGACTGGACAACATTTCTCTTTAGTATGTTGCATTTCCATCCTTGACAAACTTCAGCACATGGTTGATGTCCCCCTCAAAAGACATATAGTGGTGGAATTGAGGGGCATACATATGAGTCCCTGTCGAAGGGTACGCCTTACTAGTCCATTCGAAGCACACATTTGGCCCCTTCAAATGATGCACAAAGATGATTCGTTCGAAGGACACTTATTGGAGGAAAGTCAAACAATGTGTTGGAAGAAGAATCTGGTCGAAGGAGGGACAAAATGAAAGGATAAAATATTCAAAGATGCTTGCTGCCAAGTTCAGAGATGGTACACTGGCCAAAACTGCTGCATAGCAGTCCTGAAACATTGCCCCATTCTTGCACCGAAATAGCATACAAGCACTGTCCCTTGAAGGCTGCAAAGAGCAGTTTACCCAAATTGTTCAAATTATTTTGTTTTCCCTCCAAAAGCTTCAGCCAACTTTGCCTATAAATAAGAGGCTCCAACACATGTTTAAGAGAGGATCTTTGGACCAGAGGAACGAATCCCCCAAATTTTCTCAAACACAATAAATCTCTCAAGTCCCTTTAACACTTGTGAGAAAAAACCCAGAATCATATACTTACTTCCTTCGATTCTGAAGAACAAATACTCTTCAGTATCCTTCGAATCCAGTTTGGAAAGAAACATAAGACTTGTTTCTTTCCTTCCTTCGAATCCAGCATTCCAGGCGCAACTGTTGGCCCCCTCTTTCAAATCCAGAACCCTGGGCCTCCACTCAAGGTCCCACACCCATTCAAAGCCTCCAGCAAGGTAAGTCACTCTTACCCTTGAACCTTTCGTTTCATGGCATAGTATGTGAATAATGTTCCCTTTCATTTCAAAACATGTACATAACACTTTGGTTCTTTTCGTTTCCACCTACTTAATATGTTTTCAGAGCTAAACCCTTTCGTTTTTGCTTTCTGTTTACCTGAACTTGCTTTAACTGTTAAACTGTTTACCAAACAAATACTAGCATGGCCTCAGGCCATGTTGCCATTTAATGCCTTAAATGAAAGAAACAGGAAACAGGAAATAGGAAATGAAGCTTCTGGCTTCTATCCTCTTTCTCCAGGTCGAACGAAAGAGACAACCAGGAGTACGAAACGAAGCCTTTGGTTTCCACACTGACTTCCAGGCCCAGCCAGAAACACGCTCACACTGATTTCACTGACCCAATCGAAGAAGGCAACAAGGCAGAAAGGCCCAGCTAGAGGCACACTTGCACTAAGTCCAGGCTCAGACGAAAGGCACTCCCATGCTGGTGCCAGCCTCCGATCGAAGTACATGACCTGATTGGTGCTAAAGCCTAATCGAAAGACGTGACTTTGCTGTTGCCAACCCCAATCGAAGGAGGCCAGCAGAATGCAAATCGAAGGGTGATACTGCCTGGGTCGAAAGACACTCATTTTTCTTACTTTTATCTTATTTTTTCATATTTTTTATGCCTTTCGATATGGTTGTAATAACGTAGGATTTATTTTCTGCATTATTATTACTTTCGCACAAATGCTAGTAATTAGGATGTATGGCAAGATAAAACCAACAAGTAGACAACCTAAAAATCAAAGACAAATGCATGCAATAAAACACACTTTGCACACATGCACCCTTAGGGTAATCTCATTTGTTGCCTCGGAAAATAGTCATGTCCCTCGAGCATGGGAGTTTTAGCAAAGACCCTCGATAAAAGATCGTAGTCCCTCGATGATCCTCGATGTTGCCTTCGGTAAACGATCTAGTCCCTAAAACGACATTGCTAAAACATCCCATATGTTGCCTTCTATGACTATACAAACGTCCCGCGCCCGTCCCGTTCAACATCCTAACACAAGGTTGTTCACCAAATACAATGGTGAAACAACACTGTTAAAAGGGTTAAAACATAAGAAAAATCTTTGAGTAAAATAGGGTAGACAACTCTTAGTTACTTGATCAAAAAACTTGCAAAACATCCTTGCCATTTTTCAAAACACACTCCACAACACAACTTCAAAAACAATTTCAAAACAAACTTTCAAAAACATTGAAACATCTTTTCAAAAAGACAAACACCTTTGTAAAACATTCAAACAAGAATTGTTACAAAGGTTGCCTAGACAAGGCATCTTTTTCAAAACATTTTCAAAACCACACACACAAAGCACCATTTCAAACAATTGAAAAGCAAAGGCAAGTGATCTAAAACAAGTAACTAAGAGCCCGTGGATAACCATGGATGAAAAGGGTGCTAGCACCTTCCCTTTTCATAATCTACCCCCCGAACCCACGAAAACATCTCAAAGGTCTTTCCTGTGATTTTTGACCTTTCCTTAGGATAAAATAAAAAGTCGGTGGCGACTATTGCTAAACTGAAACATTTGCGAACACAAACGCAAAATCCCAAGTCAGTTCTCCCACTGTATCACAAGTGGCATTAAAGACGTCCTTCCGAAACAAAAGATGGTGATGGTTCCCTATAATCATCAAGACAGGCAGTCATTATATCTCAAAATAAAAGCCCATTAAGTCAAAACCTATGAAGGAGACTTAAGAAAAAACACTAGGGTATCCCGCTGACTGTAATCACAAAAAGAAATAGTTCAGGCAAAAGACAGGGATAATAAAATAAAAAAGAAAGAGGTCCTACAAACCCTCAACAAAAAAGGAAATGACTGCCTATTCAAAATAATCTGTCAGTACTCGAACCATCACTGGAATATCAGAGCAAAGACTCAAACGGGATCTAAATGCACAATTAGCTGAGTTTAGGATCGAAGAACATCATGAAGAACGGGTGGATACAAATAAAATTTGAGCCTTTATCCTTTGTTTCTTAAACCGTGAACCAAGCCACGTTATAACCCTTAAAAGTCCTAGCTGAAGCATGGGTTAGTTCGAAAGCATACTGTTATAAAAGGTATCCTGACTCCTGAAGGTCCGTTACAAATCTTGAGTTGATATCACATCTTTGCAAAATTCTATTTTTTCTATAAAAAAACTGCATTTTCAAAACTTCAAGACAGACATAAGCTTTGCATTCTTAAAATAACATTGTTTTCATATGACTATTTGTTCAGCAGCAGAGAAATTCGCATGACGAATATCTAGTGAACAAAAACCTTCTCAATAAAAAGGATCACCTCAAGTGGAAAAACACTTCCAACCAAGGGGTACTGATCATTGTCCATCATCTGGGGCATTCAAGTCAAGATTCAAGGAATCTCTCAAAGATGCCAAATAGCCAGGGGAAGATCTCCATCTGAATCACTTGGGGGAATTGGGCATGAATTCCAGCAACGAATCCTATACGATCAAACAAACATCTTTTGGTAGTGTGGCAACACAACACTACCAACAGTGACAACTCCCTACACCCTGAGAGCGTGGACATAGTCAGAAAATACTGCGCATGAACAAAGACTCGCTAGGTTGACTAGCCTAGGAAAAAATAAGGGCATCCCGGAGAACCAAAAGGGTTCGGGAAAAACTTAGGGATAAAAACAAAAAAGATCTGTACACCCGGCAAGTCGAAAACCTGAAAAGGCGGCTTGGGCAAGAAAGGGTGTCCCGGTGGACTGAAAATCTGAAAAGACAGTCCAGGAAAAAGTTAGGGATTAAAGCGTACGACTATGTCCCGTTATCTTGTCACTTGCCTATGAGTAGAAGACTTATCATTCCGATAGGCAGTTACCAAGCACCTCATAAGTTGGGATGACACTCAATCCACAAGGCCTCTGCAGGCACTTTCTCCAGCAGGTACAGGGGTAGAAAAGTCTTGATGCAAAGTCATTGCCATATCCTTAGCATGCGTCCCACTAACATCTACACTCCCCACATAGTAAAGGCAACCAAAGTTTTGATCTATGCTTCCCCAAACAAGAGTTACTTTTCCTAGCCAAGCTCTTTCGGAGAGCCGACGTCTATATTCCCCATACGGATTTTGTAATTGCAAGCGGTTCATATAGTTTTCTCCCGAGCAGAGTTTATTTCTCTGAATACGAAAGCTCATCCCCAACGGAGTTATTCTCCCGCAGAGTTATTCTCAAATAGATTCTCTCCCCCGGTAGAGTAGCTGTAAACAAGGGGAAAATCCCCAACATAGTCATCTCCGGTTCACCATCCCCAGCGGAAGTAGAAGAACCACTTTTTCTATGACGATCAGGAACTCAATTTCCGCTACTCTCCAGCAGCGGTCAGGGATTTATTTTCCCACTCGGATATGTCACAATAGCATTTCATGTTCATATATCATGACGTGCGCATACACATTGCATACAGCATAGTCTCATTTATTTTGAGAACGTCATCATACAATGCATTTCATGCATCATATATGATTAATCATGTAACTTTTCATGAAAGATGGTTATCATCAACAACTTCCAGCAAGTTCAAGATTAGCTCCTGAAACTAAACAGAGTAATTATTTGCATGATCAAATGCAGCTTTACACGGGTTCGTCACGAAGCAATCTTACACGGGTTTCTCCTAAATGCAGCTTCACACGGGTTTATCCTGAAAAATCTTACACGGGTCCTTTCTCATACATTTCCTTATGAAGTTTTACACAAACTTATCACAAAGTAACCTTACCCAGGTTCCTCCTGAAGTTTTACACGAACTTATCACAAAGTAACCTTACCCAGGTTCCTCATGAGGTTTTACATGAACTCATCCCAAAGTAACCTTACCCAGGTTCCTCCTGAAGTTTTACACGGACTCATCCCCAAGTAACCTTACCCCGGTTCCTTCTGAAGTTTTACACGAACTTATCACAAAGTAACTTTACCCAGGTTCCTCCTGAAGTTTTACACTAACTTATCACAAAGTAACCTTACCCAGGTTCCTCCTGAAGTTTTACACGAACTTATCACAAAGTAACCTTACCCAGGTTCCTCCTGAAGTTTTACACAAACTTATCTCAAAGTAACCTTACCCCGGTTCATTATGAAGTTTTACACAAACTTATCACAAAGTAACCTTACCCAGGTCCCTCTTGAAGTTTTACACAGACTTAGCCCAAAGTAACCTTACCCAGGTTCCTGCCGAAGTTTGACATGGACTTATCCCGAAGTAACCCTACCCAGGTTCCTCCTAAAGCCCTACACAGACTCCTCACAAAGCAACCTTACCCAGGTTCCTTCTCAGTTCAGATGCAGTTTTACCCAAACTCCTCACAAAGCAACCTTACCCAGGTTCCTTCTCGGTTCAGGTGCATTTTTACCTAAACTCCTTACGAAACAACCTTACCCAGGTTCCTTCCCATAAGCCCTACTATCCAGTTCCTTCTCATAATCTTACAATCTAGGTTTCTTTTCTCTTATCTCCAGACGGCAGTCCACAACACTATAAGACCTGGACCTGATCCAACACGATCGGTTTCACCTTTCCCCAGTAAGTTGCGGTGCAGCCTGTACACTGACCAAATATGAAGTTCACCTCCAGAGTTAATTCCATAGTAGAGTAACAGAAAACTGAAGCTCCTAAAATTATATATCTCCCGAGATAGATACCAACATTCCTTAGCAGATTCCTCCTTAACAACAGCAACAGGGACTCTCGTCAAAGGAATATCTCAGGAAATCCACATTCTCTAGATGGCATCTTTAAGCCCATCTCAGACAATTCTCCGTCACATCCAGGATGGCATCTTTAAGCCCATCTCCGACAAATCTTCTATCATCAACCTCTAAATGGCACCTGTAAGCCCAATCCCGATGTCACAAGTCGAGTGTTACTTCATGCGAGTGCAAATTTCTGGGCACTTTAGTGTTCAATCATCTTCCACCTTCAGATCACGAAAGGCACGCTAGCCAATCTACATCCTCAGGTTTAAAACAGGGGCAGCTATTGTACCCCAAAATTTTCCCTCTCATTTTACTCAATACATGTCCATTGAGATCTTCAATTTGCTCAAGGTTGCCCAAGAGTGGACCAGACAAACTCTCTCCTAAGGCAGTATACCTCAAATTAGGGTTTCATTATTCATCAAGATGGGTGAACCACAAAGGTCCCAAATTCTTTCCAAGGACCTAATATGTCCCCCAAGATCTTTCATGCCTTGCACAAGAAGTTTGCTCAGTCAACTGCTCAGATGCTTGAGAATCGACTGTACTAGGTCAAAAGTCAATTAAGGCCCACATACAGTCAAACTTCAATATTTTTGGTTAACATTATCATTTTGAAGTGATATACATCATTTTATCAAGGGTTGATCATGATTCCTCAAGGAATTCTCCAAATTCATCAAAACCCAAAAGTTGCTAAATTAGGGTTTTGCAGGAAAAGTCAACCCAACTTTGACCAAGCATAACTTCTTCATACTTTATCATAAATTTTCCATCCAAGGCTCATTTTGAAGAGGATGCAATTCCCTAAAATTAATATTCAGTTCTCAAGTTGAAAATATGCACTCATAAAAAGATATGAATTTTGACATTATAGGTCCTTTTGAAAAGTCAACAAAAACACCTTTTTGGTCAAAGCTTCATACATGAACATGGAAGATCCAATTGAGATAAAACCAAAAGGTTTGTTTAGAGGACATTCTAATATTTCTAAAAAGTCAAAGAACACCTTCTTAGGGTTAAAATTGAGAGAGTTGTGCATTGTCAAAGTTGGCAATTTTTGGAAAATTGTCAAAAGTCAACATTGATCAAATTTGCATTTTTCCAAAGGGGCCCATGTTTTCTTATTTGAAACATGTTTCTAATAGGACCCACGACCCCTGAGCTTTTCCACCTATTATTTTATTATTTTTATCATTTATTTTTATTTTTTATTCATTTAAACCAAAATAAATCAAATTAAATGGTAAAATAATAAAAGCAAATCAAATCTTGGGATTTTTGTGCACATTATGAGTCCATATACAGCTAGCATGGCATGTAATTCGTGTAAGGATGATTTAGATTGAAAAATTCATGATTAGAGCTATTTTGGAAAGAAATCATACAAGGCCAAAATCAAATCAAATATTCATAATTCCTCTAGATACCATGAGATTTCTTCCATTATTTTTGACCTAAATTCCTCCTCTATATAAACACAACACCCTCATACACTAGGGAGCACGAAATTGGCTGCCCAAGAACACTCTAAAAAAACCTGAAATTCTGTCAAAACTAATGCAAAGTTAAAACCGAAGATCCAGTCACTTTCAGTCCAAGCCATCAATTACAAATCATCCCTGAGGTATCTAAGGACTCAGTACATCACCATTCCATGCGTCCATCATACGCTCACAAATCCTACCCTTTGGATCATCCCTTGGTCCAGATCCAGCGTCCAACCACAGCAGCCCATGGTGCACTCTCTGAAGCTAATCCACATGGGATCACACGCAAGGAACATGGGCCAACCAATTTGGGCCTAAAAATTTGGAAATGCACCCCACAGTCTGCATTCTACCACACAGGCCTAATCTTTTCCTTTTTATTTTATTTCAATTCTTTTTATTGTTTTTATTTATTTATTTTATTTATTTTCCAAAAATCATTTTTAATCAAAACATAGAAATCAGAAAATCACAAACAATATTAAGTTTAGTCTTTTTTTTTCATAAAATATTTAATTGCATTAATTAGTTTAATTAGGTTAACTTAAATCTTTTTTTCATAATTAAAATCAAATAGAAATTAGGTTTAATTCTTAATTTTAATTCTTGCTCATGTTGAAATTGCTTGTGTGTGTGCTTGTTTTCGAAAATGTTTTACTTCGTGATAACCCTTCTATCAGTCCTCAAGGGTGTGACGAAGTTGTTTTGAAAATTAGTTTTAAAAGGTGTTTGTGTGAAAAGTTTTGTTGAGAAAGTACTTAAGATTCTACCTACTCGAAAAAAGATTGTTCGTTCTCGTTTCCTTTAGACAGCGCTATCCTACTATTAAGGAGTAGGTAGCCCCGTCGTTAGAGTTTTTAAGGGAAGTTCGAAAAGGACGAGTACAATCACTAAAGCAATGGGTTGTAAACTTTAGTAGTAACCCTAGAGTCTTAAGATCTTTCCGAGGCAACATTTCCGAGGTAACATTTCCGAGGCAACATTTCCGAGGCAACATTCGAATGGGACATTTGATCTTTTAGACACGAGGGCAACCACTAAAATCTCCTATGCTTAAATGATTGTTTTACCGAAGGCAACCGAAGTGAGGCAAACCCTAGGAGTGAATATGTACATGTGGATTTTTCCTTTAATTAGTCTTTGCACATTTAGGTTATCTACCGTTTTAATTTCAAGCATTCTTTCCATACAATCCTATTAGCCATGCATCTAGACAATTAAAGATTACGGGAATTTAAAGTGTGAGGAAATAAACCTAGCTGTTACAAGGCTTTGGCAGTTACATAATTATCTTGACTGACAATAAAAATGCGGAATTTAAAACCCTAATTACTAACTATTACAACCTCGAAACAGTTACATAAATAAAAATCGAAACAGTAATTAAAACGCGCGACGAATTAAATGCGAAGAATTAATTAAGAGAACTAAAATCTAATTAAAAAAATATTTGGTTATTTTTTGGAGAAAAATTAATTATTTACAACCCTAATTTCTAATTAGTTTTAATTATAAAAAGAAATTGAAATTAACCTAATTTAAACTAAACTAATTAATTAAAGAAAATAAAATATTTTATAAAAAAGATTTTTATGTTTTTTTGTGATTTTGATTTGATAAAAAAAGGATTTTTGTTATTTTAGAAAAAAAATCAATTGAGTGAATAATAAGAGAATAAGAAATAAAATAAAAATAGAAAAGATTGGAGATGGGCCTAGAATGATGAAGTAGAATGGGGTGCAACTCTGGATTTGATGGGCCCAAGTTCCCTATGTGGGATCCAGCGCAATTGGCTTTTGAGAGTCCACCATACACTGCCTTTGCTGGACCGTTGGATCTAAATCAGGGACGATTCACTAGCTGGATCTTGTGAGCGTATGGTATAGGCCTGGGCGTGAGATGCATGGAATCTGCGTAAGATGAATCAGAAAATATGAAAACGTTTGGACCTGGGATCGAACCCAGGTCCTTATACTCACCAATAACACGCTCTTCCATTTGTCTATGTTGCTTTGTTGTACAAATAATGAAAACACAATACAATATAACAAAACAAGTGGATTAGTGGGAAAAAGACAAAATACGCGTGCTGATTTAAATAGCCCAATGAGGTGGTGACAAATCACATTCTTCTACCTCCAGCCCATCGTCTTAGGTATGTAACCTATACCTACAGACCATGTTTGTAACTAAAACCTGCATGCTTCGAACATCAAAAATACACATGATAAATGAATTTGAAGACCAGGGATCAATTGGTCTTGATGCCACGATCCTCCCAGTACCCTGTTCTTGGGCTAATTTCGCTTGAATTAAGAAACCCTAAAATGGAGCTTGAAACCCTAGGAATGGCAAATGCATATCTAGGAATAAAAAATTCAATTGAATCATTCAGTCACGTTGCAAACATATCCATAATCACAAATATATCAATCAAATATGCTAATGATGCAAGAATTGATGTAATTGATTTCAAAAAATAAAGCAAATCATGTGAGTGGTAGTGCGCGTTTCTGAGCGTGAGAGGACTTGCAAATGATCCAGTTAGCTTCAGAGATGCTCCAGGATGCGATTGGCAATGTTGGAATGGCTTGAATTGGCCTATAGAATGGAAATTGAACACCACTTTTCTTTGAAATTTTGAAGTTTGTTCTGGCCTCTTCACGACTGCTAGCCCTTGTCTTTTGCCTTGTACATGTTCATTATATACCCTTGAGTGAATTAGGGTTATAAAATTGGCTTGAATCTTTTGGAATTAAGAAGATTTGATATGATTTTCATGCCATAGGTAATCTTTCTAAACTGAGCCAAATTATCCCTTTCTTGTACCAATCATCCCTGATTCATTTTGGTCTTGATATCTCTGCATAATTTGATTGAGATCCTGTCCAAAAATCAAATCAAAACATATCTTTGCTATTATTTACCAATTATTTGATTTAATTAAATTTTTAATTAATAAAAAATCAAAATAAAATGGAAAATGAAGCAAATAACACATGGAAAAGTAATTTGGTTGTGGACCATGTTATAAGTGAGGTGCAATCATGAAATGCTAGACCCATTTGGTAAAAATGAATTTTTGAGCATATTTGACTTTTGGCAATTTTGCAAAAAAGGTCAACTTTGACAAGGCATATCTCTTCCAATTTTAACCCTAGAGAGGTGTTCTGGGACTTTTTAGAAAGCTTAGGATATCCCCTAAGCAACCCTTTTGGTTTCATTTTAATTGGGTCTTCCATGTTCATGTAAGAAGCTTTGACCCAAAAGGTATTTTTTGTTGACTTTTCAAAAGGACCTATAATGTAGAAATTCATATCATTTTATGAGTGCATATTTTGGACTTGTGGGATGAAGATGAGTTGTAGATAATTGCATCCTCTTAAAAATGATACTTGGATGGAAAATTTTGATAAAGTATGTGGAAGTTATGCTTGATCAAAGTTTGGTTGACTTTTCCTAAGAAACCCTAATTTAGCAACTTTTGGGTTTTGATGAATTTGGGGAATTCCTTGAGGGATCATGATAAACCCTTGATCAAATGATGAAATTCACTTAAAAATGTTGATGTTAACCAAAAATCTTGAAGTTTGACTATATGTGGGCCATAGTTGACTTTTGACCTAATACAGTCGATTCTCAAGCATTTGAGCAGTTGAATGAGCAAACTTCTTGTGGAGTGCTTGAAATTTGACATGGAGGGTCTTGAGAATATATTAGGACTATGGAGAGCATATGATTTCTTTTGAGTTCACCTATCTTTATGAAAATGGAAACCCTAGTTTGAGATACATTGCCTTAGGAGAGAGTTTGTCTGGTCAACTCTTGGGCATCCTTGAGCAAGTTGAGGATCTTAGTGGGCATGTGTTGAGTAAAATGAGAGGGAAAATTTTGTGGTACAACATATGTTGAATCATATTACTCTTTTGATTTCTAATATGGATCCCATTAAGTACATATTCGAGAAGCCAACTCTCTCTGGAAGAATAGCCCGATGGAAAATGGTCTTAACAGAATACGACATCCAATACACCACTGAAAATGCAATCAAAGGAAGTGTATTAGCATATCATTTGGAAAATCAAGCTGTAGATGACTATCAGTCTATGAATTTCGAATTCCCAGATGAGAACATTATGCTAGTCACAGATTATGAAGAACCTGGACCGTATGAAGGACCTGAGCCAGGATCCTGATGGACTATGGTTTTTGACGGAGCTTCTAACACACATGGTAACGAAATTTTTGCGATGATTATCTCTCCTCAGGGTTTCCATATGCCCTTCACTGCTAGACTTTGCTTTAACTGCACCAACAACATTGCTGAATACAAAGCGTGCATCATGGGTATTAAAGTTGCTATTGACCTAAGAATCAAATCTTGGATGTATATAGGGACTCAGCCTTGGTGTTCAATCAGATCAAAAGAGAATGGGATACGAAGCACCTGAACCTCATTCCTTATAAAGAACATGTGTTAACCTTGATCCCGTACTTACTTTTGAGCGCATCCTGCGAGAAGAAAATTAGTTGGCAGACACATTGGCTACAATGTCATCTATGTTCAAGGTCACATGGGATAACAAGGCGCCTCGAATCACTATTGAAAGATTAGATAAAATAGCACACTGGTACAAAGTGGATATTGATCGAGTAGAAGAAAAACCATGGTTTTATGAAGTGAAGAGGTGTCTTGAGGCTCAAGAGTACCCTGAAGGGGTGTCGATCAATGACAAGAAATTCCTACGGAGGTTCTCAGCTAAATTCTTCTTGAGCAATGGAATTTTGTACAAGCACAATCATGATTCAGCTCTGCTTCGTTGTGTGGACAAGAAAGAAGCAGAAAGAATTCTGGAAGATATGCACGAAGGTATCTTTGGTACTCACTCTAGCGGACATACTATGGCTAAGAAGATTTTGAGAGCAGGTTACTATTGGTCGACTATAGAAACTGATTGTCACCACCACTCAAGAACTTATCATAAATGCTAGATCTACGCTGATAAAGTACACGTGTGTAACATGGCGGGAGAACTGTCTTGGTTGTTTTGCGTTTGATCATAAATGTTGCAGTTAGCAAGAGTCGCCACCGACTTTTCTTTTATCCAAAAGGAAAGGATGAAAAGAACAGGAAAGACCTTTAAGATGTTTTCTTGAGTTCGGGGGGTAGATTATGAAAAGGGAAGGTATTAGCACCATTTTCATCCATGGTTTTCCATGGGCTCTTAGTTACTTGCTAGATCACTTGCTTTTGTTTGAAAATGTGCTTTGTGTGGTTTTTGAAAGTATTTTGAAAATGTGCCATCGTTTAGGAAAACTTTGTAATGATTCTCGTTCGTAAGAATATATACAAAGTGTTGATCTTTTGAAAATGTTTTCAAGTTTAAAAGAGGTTTTTTGAAAGTGTTGGTGTGATGTTTTGAAAATAGCAAGGATGTTTTGATTTTGAAATTGAGCAAGCAACTAGGAGTAATCCACCTACTCAAAAGGCTTTAATGTTTATTTCCTCTTTCTTTTGACATTGTTATCTTACCATTGATTTGGTAACCCTATCTTTGGATGTAAAAAGGGACGGGAAAGGGTCATCGTATAGCCATGATTAGCAATATTGTAAGATATCTTAGCATTTTCTTTGATAGCGTCATCGAGGGACTATGATCTTATATTTTTTGATTGTTTTTGCTAAGATACCTCACATGCATAATATGGCCATTTTTGTAAGGCAACAAAGTGGGTTTACCCTAAGGGTGTATGTGTGCAAGTGTATTAGTTTACATGCTTGATTTGTCTTGATTAGGGTTTTCTATTTGTTGGTTTTAATCTTTCCATACAAACCCTAATTACTAGCATTTGTATAAAAAGCATTTAAATTGCGGAAAATAAAAATACTAAGCTATTACACCATTTAAGGGAGGGGGTGTACAAATTACAAATGGGGAATTGCAAGAAATTAAATCTAAATAATTATTACAACCATATTGAATTTGAATAAATATACAAAAATGAAGATAAAAATGCAAGGATATAAAATGTAAAAAGAAATGTGATTTTTTGTTATGTTTTATGAAAGGGGTTTAGTCTTGACCTAATTAAAAATGATTAAAGAAAATTAAGCAAAATTAAGTTAGTAAAATAAATTAATTTAAAGAAAACAAGTTTTTTTTAGGGTTTTTTTTGTGGATTTAATTAAACTAGTAAATAAAATAAAAGTCCTAAGTTCTAAATTAATTTTATTTTACAAGAAAAATATAATAATATAATGATTAAAACTAATTATCTAAGTATTTAAAAAAGTAAATTAATTTATTAAAGGAAATGTTTTTGTTCTTTTAGTTTTATGAAGAAAAAATAAACTAAATAAAAATATAAATATTTTTGGATAAAAATAATAATAATAATAATAATAATGATAATATTAATAATAATTGTTGTACCCCAAAATTTGCCCTCCTATTTTTCCACAAGAAATCACAGCTCCGTGCTTTTCCTGATTTTTCAATTGGCGTAAGAATCAGTCAAACAGACTTTTTCTTATCAGTCTATTCAATTAGGGTTTCCATTAACTTTTGAAGCAGTTTAGGCAGATTGCTAAGGTTTGGTTGAGTTGGCTCAAGTTTTGATCAGGCGGACGCTTCTTTGACATTTAATCAAGAATCAGGGCTTTTGTGCGCATATTTCTCAGAAAGAATTAATTCTACAGTGCTTTCAAGTTACTCTGAGATATGGACTGAGGCTGTTGATTGAGAATTTGCAGTGTTTGGATTTAATCAGTAAAGGCATATGGACGTTTGTTTGATTTGACTGTGCATTGCTGTGGCTATTTGAAACGCCAGGTTTATTATTGATTGATGCTAAGACCACAATGTTTATTAATTGTTTATTTATTCTAAGTTAGAATAATTGGGATTTATTTCCATTTTATTATAATTTAAGAATTATAAATAATTAAATAAACAGTTGAAGAAGAAAAAGAATTAACTGACCAAAAAGATTTTTTTTATTCATCTTTAATTGTTTTGTTACAAATTATTATTTGAACAAACTGTAAATTTATTTACATTTTTGTTTACAATAATAATTTACAAATGATTAAAATTGAAATAAAGCTATCCTAATTATCCTAAATCTGCATCCTCTATCTGATGCTCCCTTGTTGCTCAATTATTGTTTTTACCTGCAAAAGAAAAGAAGAAAAGTCAACGCAGATGAAATAAATAAAAGAGCAGACACAGTTAAAACTCATCATTAAAAGTAACTGGCCAGAATCAGTTGTCCCCCTCTCTGCAAATCACGAGATTTCTCTCGGTTCAGAAAGAGGAATAGAATATGCTTGCAAATAAAGTATGAAATGCACAAAAGTTATAATTGCTCAAATTCAAATTTTCAAACATACTGCATTGTCAACAAATTGCCCATTTCAAAAAAATTCCAAACAAAGTCCAAAGGCAAACTGAACTGAATTGCCTAACCAAATCAAAAGGGCAAACTGAATGTCAAAGCAACTGTCCAAAGATATCAAAAGATATCAAAACATCAACAAGTACAAAAGGCTATCCAAAAGCTGTCAAGAAGTACAAAGAAGCAGAAAATCTGGAAAAAAGAGATAAGAGATATGCAGAGGAAAATATGCATTGCAAGCAACATCAAAATATCATCATTCCCAAGCCAAGTTACTTTTTCAGAAAAAAGACAAATCTAAGCAATATTTTATGCTTTAATCTGTGAGAGAGAGAAGAGAAAAAAAGAAAGGCTTACAGGGCTTAGGCTTAAGGTATAAAGAAAAGATACCAACACAGTACAGAGGGAGGCAGAAAATATCACAAAGAAAATACCAAAAACTGTATCAACAAAACATACAGTCCTGCCTCATACTGTAACACAAAACTGAAGCAAGCCTCAAGCTCTAAGCCTTCACCTGCTAACATATTCAAACCAGAACATCAAACTTCAAACCATAACTTGCTTCTCACCAAAGTCTAGCCTGCTGAAACCAGAAGCTTACAAGCTTCCAGCCTTACCTGCTAACATATTCAAACCAGAACATCAAACTCCAAACCATAACCTGCTTCAACAGAACCATCCTAAAGCCTGCTGAAGCCAAGCTCACTACAAACATCAGGAAAAAACCAGAAGCCTTAAGCCTTAGCCTGCTTCAAGCAAACTTCTGAAGCAAACTGTCAAACACCAACCAAAGCCAAACCTGTTTCAGATATATGAACCTCAAGGCACATCAAGCCTAAACTTGAAAGCATGTACCAATACTGATATAGCCATACAACCTGCCTTTAAACCTTGAAGCATTCAAGACCAAGAACCTCAGAACTGTGTTCATCATTGGGCCAACATATCAGGTATCTCAGCAAGCCAACAAAAGAGAAGAGGAAAAGAAGCATACAGGGCATCTCAGATAAACTATCATCATCAAGCAAATCAAAAGCATTCAAAGCAAACCAACCACACCCTCAGAGCTGGGCTCATCATAGGGTTCAAGAAGCATACAAGCAAGCAAGCTATTCAAAAGGCGAGGCAAAGAAGCAGAAGAAGAAAAGAAGTGATTAAAGCAAGGTTTTCGGGCGTTTCATCATCAAACCAAAAAGTGAAACAAAGGTACCAGATTTCCAAGCACATAACATCACCAAGCCTCTGCCTTCAGCCGCCCTAGGACGCCACCGTCCTCCTCACCTCCTCTCCAAAGGTATAAACCCCTTTTTCTTTTCTCTTCCACATCTCGCACAAACATCAAGCAGTATAAAATAATCAGAACACGAAAAGTAAAAACATGCAAAAACGGAAACTTAAAACCCTAAAGATGGAAAGGACATAACCGTTACCTCTTGGCCAACACCTGCGCGATCATGAAGGGGAAGAGGAGGAGGCGGCGCACCTGGCAGTAGGGACGGAGAGAAACTCAGGCTTTGGCTCAAAAGGCTCCGAGGAGAAGACAGTGAAGAATACGGCGCCGTTCTCAGCTATGTTGTAACCCTAAATTCCCAAAGTGAAACAAACTATTGAAAACCCTTGCAAAAAACGTGTAAATGCGTTGGGCCTTGCCCTGTCCAACAAAAACGCTAAGCCCATTGCAAAACTAGGCGCGCACCCCCCTTTCCTTTTTATTTTGTTTACTTTGTTTGGGCCAGAACAAAATCTTTAAGCCCTTTCTCTTTCTTTTTGTTTTTTTGTTTTAAACATAAACTAATATCTCTTTTATAAACTAATTCCTTTTTTTTATAATTATCACTCTATCATTTTTTTATATAATCCAAATAAATATTTTTCTTTGATAAATAAAAATAACACACTTTCATACAAATTTTCTTAATTATTTCTTTTATTTTATTTAAAAAATACAAAAAATACAAAATATATAAACAATACTTAATAATACATTTTTATCACTTGTAAATAATTACATGCACTTACACAAATACATTGATACATTTATATTGCTTTATTCCTTGTACATTGCTACATTTACATTGCGATTGATTCGATTTGGTTGTAAATATTTGGACACTACTCTCCTATTAAAGTCTCATCCCCGTTTGTAAACATTTGTACCCCCACTCCCGGATACTTATTTGTAATAGCGTAGACTTTAAATTCTCGCAATTTATCGCTTTCAAATATACCATGGTTAGACCTAGGGTTTGTATGTAAATAAAATCAAACGCTAGATAACCTAATACAAGACAAATACATGAAATCAATACACCATTCACACTTGCACCCCTAGGGTAATCCCGCTTGTTGCCTTCCAAAATGGGTCATGCTTGCACGTTGAGTTTCTTTGGCAAAACAAAACAAATTCAAATGATCATAGTCCCTCGATGACGCTTTCGAAAGTTGCCTAAAAATGATCATAGTCCCTTCAAGCAAAATTGCCAAAGACACTTGGCACCATTGCATTCATGGTCCATACGATGACCCGCGCCCGTCCCGTTAACATCCTAACGCAAGATTGTCCACTAAATACAATGGTGGAACAAAATTGTTAAAAGGGTTAAAACATAGGAAAAATCTTTGAGTAAATTTAGGGGTAGACAACTCTTAGTTACTTGATCAAACTTGCAAAAACACTTGCCTACTTTTCAAAATCCACTCCACAAACACTTTCAAAAACAAACTTTCAAAAACATTTGAAACATCTTTTCGAAAAGATACACACCTTTGTATATACTCAAACACGAGTCATTACAATGGTTGCCTAGACAAGGCCTCTTTTTCAAAACATTTTCAAAACACACACACACCATAATTTCAAGTAATTGAAAATGCAAGGCAAGTGATCTAAGCAAGTAACTAAGAGCCCATGGATAACCATGGATAGAAAGGGTGCTAATACCTTCCCTTTCTATAATCTACTCCCCAAACCCAAGAAAACATCTCAAAGGTTTTTGCTGTGCTTTTTAACCTTTCCTTAGGATAAAATAAAAAGTCGGTGGCGACTCTTGCTAAACCGAAACATTTGCGAAAACAAACGCAAAACCTCAAGTCAGTTCTCCCACCGTATCAAAATAATAAAAGATGAAATAAAAATAAAATAAAAATAATAAAGTCAGGGAGGTTAAAATTGAACTTTAGAGGTTTGTTAGAAAAACAGTTTTTTTGGATCTGGCCCAAATGATGTTTTTGTTTGGAAATCAGAAAATAAAAAAGTATATGGGCTGCATGGTATGAGCAAACAGGGGGGGTATTAGTGAGTAAAAATGCAAATCCCAGGGGGGGAAGGCCCAAGCGCTTCCTGTAACAAAAAATATCAAAAAAAATGTAAAAAAAATGCAAAAGGCATCGCGCTGAGGTTCGAACCCATGACCTCTTGATTACCAGCGTGTTACCTTACCACTGGGGTGGCTATACATCCGTTAATATAACTGAAATGATAAATATATAATACAAACCAGTCCTGAATACACTTCATCTTCAACCTCCAGCCAGACCACCTGTATCTTCACCATTTCTCAATAAAAATGAAATATGCAAACATGAAAGTTGCTCCATTTTCCATACGAATCCAACCATATAAATATCATAAGCTATAAATCAAAGATGAATGAGAATTTTTGAAAGTAACAAATTCTGACCTAATTATTTTCAGAGGTTCAGATTCAAAATTCTAACTACTCAAGCAACAACAATGAAATCTAAGGACATGGTTAGCTTCAGGACAATGATATCTATATTTCTTATTCACAAATAAACTATTAATGATGCTTGTATGAAGAGTTCAAAAGTCAGAAAACTCACCTTGCAAGAGGGTATCGTGTTTTGAGTTTGAGCAGCTTTTGATGAGTTCCAGTGATTAGGTTAGCTTCCTCAAGTTCCTAGGAAGCTAATGTGATACTTGGCTTGAGCTGAAAGTGGCTGAGGAGTTCCAGAGAAGTCAAGGTGCAAGGTGCTGTTTTTGAAAATGGTGGATGGTGATGGAGGTGTTACAGTCGTGTTGCATGTGTTGGAATTGTTTGTATATGTTATTTAGAAGCTTTTGAAAGTAAAAGGCCAAGAAACACACAAACAAATTTAGAGATTGGATTCAAAACTCAGAAATGGAAAGTTTTGAGATGTTTTTGGTGGTTCTATGCTTTAGGGGGTTTCTGGGCTTGAGCATGCGTGTGTTTTCTTGCAAATGACTTGTGTGTCTGTAAGAAAAAGGTTGGAGAGGTTTTGCACAAAGGATTTTTGAGTTATAGGGTTATGGCTAAGTTGCTTGATTTTGAGGAAAAGTGAGAAATATAGTTTCAAGGTAGAAAGTACAAGCATGTAGAGTGGTTAGGAACTTTAAACATGTTTGCTTCTGATCACTAATCTTAAGTGTGGACAGAGACAACAAGTTAGGAGCTCAAGAAGAGTTGACATTTGCAAAAGCAATTCTTTATCAAAATAGCAATGGTAACTTTGTTCCATAAATGGAAAATTATCTTGGATAAAGCTTGAATCAAATGGATAATAGCTCAAAAGCAAGTGTAATCTTCTGATTAGGGAGAGATCTTAAGATTTAGAGGCCTGCAAAGCAAGATTGTGCAGTATAGGCTTGAGTTTTGAATTCTTGTTCATCACAAAATGACCTATAATTTCAGTTTGAAACCCTAACTTCCTTTCTTCGATTCTCCTTGCTCAAGAATGATCTTAAGGAGTTCTTTGACATTTTGGAAAGCTTGTAATGTGCTCTACAACCCCTCTTTGAATCACTTTTAAAAATCCCCCTTGGAACTATATGAAAAATTGCCATGAAGTTAGGTCAAAATCCTGCCTAAACTAGGGCAAAATTTCCACTAAGTGTTTAGTTTCATGACCATGACTTCATGGATTAATAACTTGAGATCCAATAATTTCTATGAGAAGTTGTGTAAAGCAATGTTTTAGATCTAATTGAGATTTGCAACTTTCACGTTGAAAGTTTCTTTTGAATCATCTTGCATCATGGTGAAAAATTGGCTCAAAGTTGTGAAAAAATATGAAGTTTTCAACACTTAGAAAAATTTCTAAGTTTGAAAACTTTGACTTTTCAAAATGAAATCTTGACTTTTTGATTTCTTGATGAAAGTTTCATATTTTGACATGTTTTGGTGTATTGTGATCTTTGACACTTAATTTTGACCAAAAAGTCAAAGTTTGACTTTTTAGTGTACAATTCACTTTTGATCAATTGACTGAAAATCAACTATCGATCAATTGATCTTGAGAAATGTTTTGAGTCATGTCATTAGATCAAAATGATTCAATTGAACTCTTGAGATCATGCCTCAAACCAATTAACCCTTTTCTAGGTCAAAAATCAGAAATTGCCATTTCTCAGTCAAAACCCTAATTTTGACCATTTTTCCCTTTTGATGATTTGATCAAATTTCTTGAGGAATTATGGTACAAACTTGATCAAATCACACATATTATAATGTTGATATGGATAAAAATTTATGAAGTTTGACTTTAAATTGGCCACAATTGACTTTTTCCCCAATATAGTTGATTTTTAGGTCAACTGCTCAATTGATTGAGCAAAAATGTGATCCAAGACTTGAAACTTGACATGAGAAATATTGGGGGTCCATAATGATCCACTAAAGTCATATGAGGCATTAAAAGTTCAATTATCCTTGTGAAATCTCAAACCCTAATTTCAGTCATCAGTGCTTAAGGAGGTGTCTTGAGTTGATCAACCCTTGTGCAGTCTTGAACCAAGAGAGATCTTGTGAGAAAATATTTGATAAATGAGAGGGAAATTTTTTGGGTACAACAGCTGCCCCTATTCAATCTTCTTAAACCTGAAGAGTTAGATTGGCGTATCGGCCATTCGTGACTTGAAGGTGGAAGATGATTGGACATTAGAGTGCCCAGAAATTTGCACTCGAAGATGATGGGAATGGGCTTATAGATGCCATTTGGAGGAAAAGAATCAAAATAAACCTTTGGAGCACTTTATCTGAACCAGAAGAATCCTTGTATGTTGTTTGACTTGGAAGAACCAGAATAAATCTTAGAGTGATTTATCTGAACCAGAAGTGTTCCTTTAGAAAGTATCAGGATAAACCATTGAGGGGTTTAAACTAAACCAAAAGAGATCTTGAATATTCTTTAACTGGAAAGAATCAGAGTAAATCTTTGTGCAATTTATCTGAACCAGAGAAATACGTCTGTGGGAAAGAATTAGAATAAATCATTGAGAGATTTATATGAACCCGAAATGTTCCTTTGGAAAGTATCAGGATAAACCGTTGAGGGGTTTAAACTGAACCAAAAGAGATATTTAATATTCTTTAACTGGAAAGAATCAGAGTAAATCTTTGTGCGATTTATCTGAACTAGAGAAAGACGTCTGCGAGAAAGAATCAGAATAAACTGTTGAGAGATTTAAGCTGAACCGGAAGGGGTCTGGAGAAGAATCAGAACAAATCATTGAGAGATTCATCTGAACCAGAAGTGTTCCTTTGGAAAGTATCAGAATAAACCGTTGAGGGGTTTAAACTGAACCAAAAGAAGATCTTGAATATTCTTTAACTGGAAAGAATCAGAGTAAATCTTTGTGTGATTTATCTGAACCAGAGAAAGTGTCTGTAGGAAAGAATCAGAATAAATCGTTGAGAGATTTATCTGAACCCAAAATGTTCCTTTGGAAAGTATCTGGATAAACTGTAGAGGAGTTTAAACTGAACCAAAAGAAGATCTTGAATATTCTTTAACTGGAAAGAATCAGAGTAAATCTTTGTGTGATTTATCTGAACCAGGGAAAGCGTTTACGGGAAAGAATCAAAATAAATCGTTGAGAGATTTATCTGAACCCAAAGTGTTCCTTTGGAAAGCATCAGGATAAACTGTTGAGGAGTTTAAACTGAACCAAAAGAGATCTTGAATATTCTTTAACTGGAAAGAATCAGAGTAAATCTTTGAGCGACTTATCTGAACCAGAGAAAGCGTCTGCGGGAAAGAATCATAATAAATCGTTGAGAGAATTTTCTGAACCCGAAAGGGATCTGGAGAAGAATCAGAACAAATCTTTGAGAGATTTATCTGAACCAGAGAAGACGTCTGCGGGAAAGAATTAGGATAAACCGTTGAGAGATTTAAACTGAACCAGTAGGAATCTGGAAGAAATATCTATTAATAGATGGTTGACCAATCCTTTCTTGGGAATTGATCTGTAATTGACTTGCTAAAAATTTGACGATAGTTTTCTGTTTATTGATCTTTCTTGAAAAATATGAAAGGTTAGTTGTATGCAATGTCATGATGTATGAAATGCATGGTGCAATGATGTTCTCAAAATAAATGAGATTGTGTCGTATGTATTTGTGTTGTCAATGTTATGACATATGGATGTAATGCATGGACACATTAATTGTTATGCCGCAGTGTTGTTGGAGTCGGGGAAAATAAATCCCTGAGCATTGCTGAGAATGAGGAGTGTAATTCTTCATGTTTTGAAGTTGAAGTGTTTATGATCTTCCATTTGTTAGAGAAATAAACTATGTTCTGTAAGGGGAAACGTCGTGCATTGCTTGTGGACCTTGTGAAACCCTACTGGGGAATCCTGAGAAATTGGGCGATTTTCATTGGGGAATCTTAGGAGTGGTAACTGGAAATTTTGTTCTGTCTGGGATGTGAGAGATCTTGATATCATTAAGCTGCACACTGTGGTGAATTTTACGGAATAGTCTAAAGATATTATCCTATTTCTTAAAGCCATTAGTGATTGTCTTTCTATTTTCTGTTCCTTTTTTGTTCATTTGTAAACAGTAGTCACGTTCAAATGCATATGTTCAAAAATAAATCATTGGACGTTTTTGTAAACAAAACACATAAATAAAATAAAAACAGATAATTTTTCACTTTCAAAGGGATATCTTTGTATTAACTTGAATAAGTATTTTTGTACAATGAAACAAACATTATAGTAAGATAATGTCGTCATAGAAAATGAAAACTTGATACAAATAAATGATAGCTATGTGACATAATCCCATGGCGTTCCCATTCTGCTATAGTCTTCGTGTCTCTGAGCGTTTCGTCCACTTGTTGCCTTGTCCAAAGTTGATTAGATTGATCAGAACCACTGAGTTTGTCAGTCGAAGCTAAAGGTTGTCTATAAGGTGATCCAACGGGACATAGTCATACGCTTTAATTCCCTAACTTTTTCCTGGACCGCCCTTTCGGGTTTTCAGTCCACCGGGATACCCTTTTTTGCCCAAGCCTCCCTTTAGGGTTTTCAGCTTGCCGGGTGTACAGATTTTTTTTGCTTTATCTCAAATTTTTGCCCGAATTTTTTTGGTTCACCGGGATGCCCTTATTTTTCCTAGGTGTGTCAACCTAGCGGGTCTCTTATGCATAGTATCTTTTGACTATGTCTGTGTTCACAGGGTGTGGCAGGTCATCGCCATCCATAGTGGTTAAGATCATTGCTCCACCAGAGAATATGCTTTTGATCATAAATGGTCCCTCGTATGTAGGAGTCCATTTTCCCCTGGGATCACCTTGTGGTAATATGATACGCTTGATTACCAAGTTACCAACCTGATATACCTGACGTATGACCTTTTTGTTAAAAGCTTTGATCATACGTTTTTGGTACATCTGTCCGTGACAGACATTCGTAAGCCTCTTCTCATCAATTAGGTTTAACTGGTCAAGTCGAGTTCGGATCCAATCATCTTCATTCATCCCTACATCCTTTATGATTCTCAGAGAAGGTATTTGGACTTCAATTGGTAGAACAGCTTCCATGCCATATACCAAGGAAAAAGGAGTTGCTCCTGTTGATGTGCGCAATGTGGTACAGTAACCGAGGAGAGCGAATGGTAGTATCTCATGCCAGTCTTTGTATGTTACTGTTATTTTTTGTATGATCTTCTTGATGTTCTTATTTGCGGCTTCGACAACACTATTCATCTTTGGCCGGTAAGGGGAAGAATTATGGTGTTGGATCTTGAATTGTACGCACAGTGCAGTGATCATAGTATTGTTGAGATTTGTACCATTGTTTGTGAAGATTCTCTCTGGGATACCGTACCGACAGATGAGATTTTGTTTGATGAAATGGGCCACAACATTTTTGGTAACGGAAGCGAAAGAAGCTTCCTCATCCCACTTCGTGAAATAGTCAATGGCCACCAAGATGAAGCGGTGCCCATTAGAAGTTGTAGGTTTGATTTCTCCAATCATATCGATGCCCCACATCACAAATGGCTAGGGAGCAGTCAGGACATTTAGAGGCACTGGAGGTACATGCACATTTTCAGCATAGATCTGACACTTGTGACAGGTTCGTGAATGTTGATAGCAATCTACTTCCATGGTAGACCAGTAATAACCTGTCTGTAGGATCTTCTTAGCCGTCGTATGCCCACTAGAATGGGTGCCAAAAGTTCCTTCATGTAGATTAGCCCTGATCTTTTCTACTTCAACCTTGTCTACACAACAAAGTAAAATGGAGTCATGGTTGCGCTTGTAGAGAATGCCATTACTGATGAAGAACTTAGCAGAGAATCTGCTCAAGAACTTCTTATCATTGACTGAAGCTCCTTCCGGATACTCTTGAGCCTCGAGATACCTCTTGACTTCATGGAACCAATGTTGGTTCACTACTTCTTCAGTATCAATCTCGTGACAGTAAGCTGGTTCCTCCATCCGTTCAATGGTGATCTGGGGAGCCTCGTTACCCCACTTGAGTTTAAACATGGATGACATGGTGGCTAGCGCGTTCGCTAGTTGATTTTCCTCTCGTGGAAAATGCTCGAAGGTAATTTCCTCGAAATGTGGGATTAATGTCAACACATGTTCTTTGTAGGGTATGAGGTTTGGGTGCTTCGTGTCTCATTCTCCTTTGATCTGACTGATGACTAAGGCTGAATCTCCAAATACACTTAAGGACTTGATTCCCAAATCTATGGCAGCTTTGAGACAAAAAATACACGCTTCACATTCTGCCATATTATTTGTACAGTTGAAGCAAAGTCTTGCAGTGAAGGGAGTATGAAATCCTTCATGGGATATGATTACAGCACCTATGCCATTGACGAGTGTTGGAGGCTCCGTCAAAAACAAGGTCCATCGGGATCCTTGTTCAGGTCCGTCATATGGTCTAAGTTCTTCACAATTGTTTACCATCATAATGTCTTCATCTGGGAATTCGAATTTCATGGACTGATAGTCATCCACAGCCTGATGAGCAAGGTGATCGGCTAGTACACTGCCCTTTATTGCTTTTTGGATAGTGTACTAAATGTCGTATTCAGTTAGGATCATCGGCCATCTTGCTATTCTCCCATAGAGGGAAAGCTTCTCGAATATGTATTTAATTGGATCCATCTTAGATATCAATAAGGTAGTATGGGTCAGCATATACTATCTTAGCTGGCGAGCAGCCCATGCCAGAGCGCAGCAAGTTTTCTCGAGCAGTGAATATCTTGTTTCACAGTCGGTAAACTTTTTGCTCAGGTAGTAAATAGCATGCTCTTTTTGGCCAGACTCGTCATGCTGCCCCAGCACACACCCCATTGTATTTTCCAAGACAGTTAGATACATGATTAAAGGTCTTCCCTCGACTGGTGGCATCAAAACAGGAGGCTCTTGTAGGTACTCTTTGATCTTGTCGAAGGCAACTTGGAATTCATCATTCCATTTGACTACTTGATCTTTCTTCAGTAATTTGAAGATTGGTTCACAAGTAGCGGTTAGGTGAGAAATGAATCTGGAGATGTAATTAAGTCGTCCTAAGAATCCTCTGACTTCCTTCTCGGTGCGAGGAACATGAATTTCTTGTATTGCTTTCACCTTGGCAGGGTTCACTTCGATACCTTTACCACTGATGACGAAAGCCTAGGAGTTTACCGGACCTCACCCCAAATATGCATTTATTCGGGTTCAACCTCAGCTTGTATTTCTTTAATCTCTCAAACAGTTTCTGCAAATGGCCAAGATGTTCCTCTTTAGTTTGAGATCTGGCTATCATGTCTTCCATATAGACCTCTATTTCGTGATGTATCATGTCGTGAAATAGAGCTACCATGGCACGCTGATAGGTTGCCCCAGCGTTCTTCAACCTGAATGGCATAACCTTGTAACAGAAAGTGCCCCACTATGTGACGAAGGTCGTTTTCTCCATGTCCTCAGGTGCCATTTTGATTTGATTGTAGCCTGAGAAACCATCCATAAATGAGAATACTTTATGTTGTGCGGTACTGTCAACCAAAATATCGATATGGGGAAATGGGAAATCATCCTTAGGGCTTGCCCTATTGAAATCTCTGTAGTCCACACACATACGCACTTTTCCATCCTTTTTAGGCACTGGAACAACATTGGAGACCCATTGTGGACAGGAGGTGACAGATAAGAATCTGGCGTTGAATTGTTTCATGACTTCAGTCTTGATCTTTTCTGACATGTCTGGCCGCATGCGATGGACTTTCTGTTTTACCGGAGGGCAGTCTTCTTTTGTCGGTAGACGATGGACCATGATATCAACATCAAATCCAGGCATATCTTCGTACGACCAGGAAAATACCTCAACATAATCATGTAGTAACTGAATTAAGCGCTTCTTGACACTAGATTCCAGATTAACTCCTACCTTGATTTCTTTCTTTTCCTCTTCGGTACCTAGATTAACTGTGTCCACTGGTTCTTCGTGGGGTTGTATGGTCCTTTATTCTTGTTGTATTAACCTGGCTAGTTCCCCTGGAACTTCAAAATCTTCCTCACCTTCGTCTTCGGCTTGGTAGATTAGATTTTCAAAGTCACAATAGGCCATAGCAGAATCGTTACCCATGGGATCCTGAGTGGATGTAGATCTGCATTTTGAATGTGAGTGTGTGTAAGAAAATAAAAACAAAGAGCGTAAGGTTTGTATGCGAAAACGTCCATGATTCATTGATGACATGTGAAAATGAGGTAACAACCCTTACAAATGGACTGTTGTGCCTCGGGTAAGACACAAGGTTTTAAAAGTCTGAATTGTTTAATTATTACAAGTCTGACAAAAATTTAAAGACAATTATTGTTGGATAAAAGTAATTGGGACAAAATCTTTAGCTTCCCAGTTGCTGAGTCCTCCGTTGACAGTTGGGAAAATCCATTCCTCCAGGTCGTAGCTGTCCTCATCATCCTCCACTGTGTTGACTCTGTGGTTGCTAATCTTCAAAGGTGATCCCCTAGCACGAGCACGATGAACAGCTTTCTGGGCTCCTGAAGTGAAACCCAAACCAAATTTGTCAGATTTGTAAGGGATATCCAGGAGTTGGCCCCAAATAGTACACCCACCTTCTTCGATCATTGCCTTGGCATCTTTCAGAGAAGACATCTTTAACAGAGGTCTTGTAATCTTTAGGACTTGGGAAACAATCTTGGTTACTGCCACGGTTTGTAGGACTTCCTCGAAATGCTAAAATGGAGTTTCAATGAATTCACCATCCAATTCCACGTATCTGAAGGAGTTCAAGTGACTGACCATATATTCCTCCTCTCCATGAACAATAATGATTTTTCCCTTGGTTGGGTATTTCAGCATCTGATGTAATGTAGAGGTGACGGCACCAACTTCATGAATCCAAGGTCAGCCCAATAAACAGGAATAGGAAGGGTGAATGTCCATTACATAGAAAGTTGAATCAAAGGTTTGAGTTCCAACCCTTATGGGGATATCCACCTCCCCATGCACCATTCTCTTTGAACCGTCGAAGGCCCTTACCACTATGTTGCTGGGTTTTAAGGTCAAACCTTCACAGTCGAGTCTATCCAAAGCTTTCTTAGGCAGCACATTCAAAGACGAACCGGTATTAACCAGGACATGGGCCAAAGTTGTGCCCCTACATTTGACAGAGACATGCAATGCCTCGTTGTGTTTTCTCCCTCTAGGTGTCAGGTCAGCATAAGAAAAGCCTAAACCATTGTCAGCTGTTAAACTGTCCATGCAGTCTTGGAATTGATCAACAGAGGTTTCTTGTGGTATGTGGGCAGTTTTAAGAAATTTTACCAAGGCCTTCGCATGAGCCTCAGAGCACAATAATAAAGTCAGCATGGAAATCTTTGATGGAGTTTGCCCTAGCTGTTCGACTACGTTGTAGTCACTTCTCTTTATAATTTTCAGAATTTCTTCCATCTCCTTTTGGGAGGCTTCCGAGATAGATACTGATTGCGCCTTCATCTGGACAGGATCAACCAGAATGCCTTTACCCCGAGTCTCGGTCGACTCTATGGTAGGGGTGTCAGTAGGGGTAATCTCAGGGATTGTGGTAGTAGTGTCAACAGGAAAAAAAGTAGGGATGACCACAGGACCGGTAACTGTTTTCAGAGGAGAAATCTCGGGAGAGAATACTCTTCCACTTCGGGTTATCTTGTTGGTTCCCGCAATGATGCCGATGTCGGGGTCAGCCTTCTCAAAAATTGAGTCTTCATCAGCTAGCCAATCCTGCTTGACACCGTGATAGTAGACATCACCCCCATAATTCCAGGGCACAGTTTTATCTGATGAGTACGGGATTGGTCCTAGCATAGTAATTATCAGTGGAGTCACCTTAGGAACTAATCCTAACGGGTCTTTTGGTGGAGACCCTGGAAGGATTAGCGGAAATGGTTACTATTGAAACATCTTTGTAAGAAATGGTTGGAATGAGAGTCTTTTTAAACAAAATCTCTTTGTCATCCATTAGGCGTTGGATACCTGCTTTTAGTAAGTGACAGCCAGTTGGTAGGGATAAATAAAGGTGGCAGCTTTCGTCATAGCCCGGTGTTGTACCCCAAAATTTGCCCTCCCTTTCTTCAGGAAACCATCTTAGATTTTTCAAAGTCCCCTGAAACAAATCCAAGTCCTGGGTTATCCTTTTGCCCAAGCAAGCCACTTACAAGAGCAAGATGATCTCACAAACTCCAGAAACAACGCTTTCGTCTTGAGGAAAATCAAATTCTAAGTGCTTAGAATGTTTCTTTAAAATAAGTGTTTTTAGAAAAATCAGCGCTTCAGAACTTCTAGACCCATTCTAGATGAAGACGGTCAGAAGTTGCAAGCTTGGCTCAGCGTGGTCAGAAGTTGGCTCTTCAGCAGCTACATCAGTTCAATCAGAAGTTGTAAACGTGGTTCAGAGTGTAAGCCTCAAGCAGAACATGCCCCTTCAGCAGTTACACAAGCTCAGTCAGAATTTGCTAAAGGAATGCAAGAGAAACATGAAAGTATAAAGGCTCCTTCAGAACAGGTTGAAATCAGAAGATGAAAGGTCAGAAGGATAGGTGTCACATTGATACAGAATCTCTAAGTCCAGATTGTCCAGAAGTAGATCCAAGGAACGCACCAGAAAACCAGGAGAATCTCCAGAGCTTGCTAAGACAACAGGTAGCCAAGGCCAGAGCATGGTTTACGCTGCTGATTCAACGCTGATTTCCATTACCAGAATGTTGGTATTGATAGGTCTTGTCACCATTTAATGCCCATTAATGCTTCCAACCACTCCTGAGCATTCACGTGTGGCTTGGAAAATGCTTTTGCACAGATTCTGGCATGGGTCTTCACGCCACCGCCCACTTCAGAGGTCACTTCTCCCCAATCTACGCCTGCTGCTGCTACCTAGGCTGAAAGATAGCTGTTATCACAACTTCCCAGGAATTTCTGTCAAAGAACAAATTCAAACTCTGTTGGCGCCTTAAATGTTCAAGGCATCCACAAGAACTTTTCCTATAAATAGAGAGCTTTCACCACTGCAAAAGACGTTCAAGAAAAGAAACAGAAAAATTGCTGAGAGAGAAACGAAACTCCTAGCAACGTAACATTCTGAAACTCTGCCAAAATCTCCAGCTTTGTTTCATAACTTTAAGTTTCTTACCTTCAACTTCATCAAACATCCAGCTCTTTTCTGTAAACCAAAAACGTTCTTTCCAAACTTCTGACCCTATACACGTATACACCTTCACTTCCCCTTTTCCAAATCTGTCCAGAACACCACCAGAACCAAAAGCTAACTTTCACCCACCATTTTCCAGACAGTCAGGTAAGCACCTGCTGACCCTCACCACACTGTTAAGCATCATCAGCTGTGCATATTCAAGTAACATAATGTAAATATTCATGTTATTGCTGTTTATGTTCTGAGGATTCTCATACCTCAGAACGTTCTGAGCCAGTATAGGACTTGCCCGTGACCTTGGTGATTCTGACCTCTGAAACATTTTTGCTATTTTGCTGGATCTGTTCCAAATATGTTTCCTGTTTTGTGGAGTAACAACAGGATTGCAGATGTTCTGATTAGTACAGGAAAAAGCCAAGTGCTGACTTTGATGTTAGCACATCTGAAGCCTGTCTTGCTGTCAATGACATCAGAACCTCTGAGAGTTATTGCCTTTTCAGCAGAATCAGAACTTCTCGTTTCTCCACTAACAAACTTCCGTCTTGCAGCGCAGGGAAATCAGAACTTCTGATTTCCCCACTAACAAGGTTCTGTTTTGCAGGTTCTAGAGTCAGAAGTTCTGACTCATCCAGTTTCACCAACAGGTTGATCATCTGACAGCGGATCTGGGTCAGAACTTCTGATGGCCTCCCAACAGCGCGCGGGCTCCCTCTCTCTCTCTATATATCTTGTTTTTCGCTATTTTCTTTTTTGTCTATTTTTCTCGTTGAACCCCCCATGTACAAATATGTATCCCCCTCCCCTAATTGTTGTAATAGCGTAGAATTTTACATTTCCGCTTCTTATTGCTAGTAATTAGGACGTGTATGACAAGATAAAATCAATGAAATAGAAAAACCTAATTCAAAGAAAAACTCTTGTATGCAATAAAACACACTTGCACACTAACACCCCTAGGGTTATATCCACTTGTTGCCTTTCAAAATTGGGCCATATTGCATGTTAGGTCTCTTTGGGCAAAACAAACACAATTCAAATGATCATAGTCCCTCGATGACGCTTTCGAAAGTTGCCTAAAAAATGATCAAGTCCCTTAAGGAAAATGCCCAAAGATACTTGGCACCATTGCAACTATGGTCTAAACGATGACCCGCGCCCGTCCCTTTCACATCCTAACACAAGATTGTCCACCAAATACAATGGTGGAACAAAATTGTTAAAAGGGTTAAAAACATAACAAAACTTTTGAGAACTTTAGGGTAGATCGCTCTTAAGTACTTGTCAACTTGCAAAATGAAAACACTTGCCTGTTTTTTCACACCTCACAACACTTTCAAAAACAACTTTAAAAAAAAAACAAATGAAAACCTTTTCAAAAGACATACACCTTTGTATACATCCCAACATGGATCATTACGAAGGTTGCCACCACATTGGCCTCTTTTCAAAACATTTTCAAACCCACACACACAAACACCATTTCAAACAATTAAAAAAAAAGGCAAGTGATCTAAGCAAGTAACTAAGAGCCCATGGATAACCATGGATAGAAAGGGTGCTAATACCTTCCCTTTCTATAATCTACTCCCCGAACCCAAGAAAACATCTCAAAGGTTTTTGCTGTGCTTTTTAAACCTTTCCTTAGGATAAAATAAAAAGTCGGTGGCGACTCTTGCTCAACCGCACATTTGCGAAAACAAACGCAAAACTCATAGTCAGTTCTCCCACCGTATCACAGAACTGGCGACTCTGCTGGGGAGAACTTTTTTTAAAAGTGGAGTAACCTTAGGGCTTAGATCACCCTCTTGCATGACTAATTGTTTGACTTGCTTGCTTTATGCTTTGGCTCTATTGTTTGGGTTTACAATCCTCCACCCGGATTTTGGGAAACATTCATAGATAGCAATACGTTGTGGAAACTGTGCGGGGTATACCGACACGGTCTAAGAAATAGCTATATTAGTGCGACATATTTGTGAGTATCGGTAACCCTTGAGTTCAATCAAGGAGAGTACGGGGCCGCTGAGTGATGTCACTAAGCACTAATGACCTAGAACCTTACTTGACCATCTTGGCCTTTCATTAGGGGTAGTGAGATGACCGGCTTTGGTGCAGTCCGAAGTTGGTAGATACTCGATACTACACTCATTGAGGGTTGTTTTCTTGGAATATTTTGGTCGCTAGTTAAGTGGCTAAACCGAAACAATGAACATTGAAAACAATCCAATGATATTGAGCTCCTTAGAACCCGGTTACTATTTATAGGACAGGTTTTTTTAAAGCCAACTACACTCAAGAGGGTACTTACCTATGAAACCCCATGCCAGCCTGAAACTAGGGTTTGGTGTGATTTGCTTGTACATATGTTTTGTGCATACATCATAAACATCATGAAGCATCATATGCATTTACTAACCATTTCAAGGATTTTGGATCTTCATCTTTGTTCTTATTTTGCAGGACATGGAGATTCCTCGCAGAAATACCATTCAAGTCAACCTTGTGAGAATCTCTCCTCAACTCAAGGAGCTCACCTCAAGAATTCCGGAAAATTCATCCTTCAGTGAAATACACGGTAAACTGCTCAGCCTAGTCAACGCCAACATTGAAGAAGACATGATGAAAGTGCTATTCCAGTTCTTTGACCCTCTTCACCACTGTTTCACTTTCCCCGATTATCAGTTGGTACCCACTCTGGAGGAGTTTTCTCAACTCCTGAGAATTCCTATCCTTAATCAACTACCCTTCAACGGTACAGAAAAGGAACCAAAGCCGGAAGATGTTGCTCGAGCATTACATCTACAACCATCCGACATCAAGGGGCATTGGGAAACCACAAGCGGCGTCAAAGGATTCTTAGCCAAGTTCTTGTTTGAGAAGGCACAAGAATGTTGGAACTCATTGGACCTACAAGCCTTTGAAGAGATTGTGACACTCCTTATCTATGGGTTGGTCTTGTTCCCAAATCCTGACCAATTGGTAGATGTCAATGCTGTCAAAATCTTCTTATCCAGAAATCCAATACCAACATTACTTGGGGACATCCTTCACTCATTTTACACACGAACAATGAGAAAGAGGGGTGTTCTCATGTGCTGTACTCCCCTCCTTGCAAGGTGGTTTATTTCGCACCTTCCACAATCTGTCTTGAAGAATGATCAAGGTACAAGGTGGTCCCAACGATTGATGGCTCTTACTCATTCGGATGTGCATTGGTGTTCTCGGTCCAGAGAAAATATCATCATTGTCGATCGTTGCGGAGAATTTCCTAATGTTCCTCTACTTGGAATTAGAGGGGGTATCACCTACAATCCTTGCCTAGCTTTGAGGCAATTTGGATATGCCCGGAGGGATGGCCCTCATGATATGTTGATTCCTAGCTTAGTTTTTGACTTCGACAACGATGCGCAAGGACTTCGCCAAAGATTCATCAGAGCTTGGGGAAAACTCGACAAGGTTGATAGCAAGACTCTGGGACACAAGAACTCCATCCCTCTTGAACCTTATCTCAAATGGGTACGAGCCCGAGCCCAAAGATTGATGATGCCTTATCCTCATATTCTCCCTGTGATTAAAGAGCCCGTCAATGAAGGAGAGGTTCCCTATACCATCCTACATCCAGACATGCCTACATCGTGGGAGGAGATGCAGAAAAGCTGGATTCAGCTCAAGGAAGAATGTAATACTTTTGAGGCTAGCTTCTACGCCAGTGAGAAGAAGGTTCTAGAGCTTACCCGCCGACTCCATGAGCAAGAGGTCCTCAACACCTACATCGCACCAAAAAGGATGCGCAATGTCTTTCTACCCTGAGAAATTATTTTGTAATTTTTGGCCCATGGGGCATTTATGTACTAACAAATCTTTTCTTATGACGTGCGTTATTTTTGTCTACAACAATTGTGAATTTCCAAAACCCTTGAACGCATTGCATAGATAACATCTCATGCATCATGTGCATAACAGGTACCCATTTTTTCTACAGGTTGCTTAATCTTCTTCGCTGTTTATTTGGAACAGTCAGTCATCATGAATCCAGACTCATCCAGTGAGCAAGCAATCAAGGCCCTTCAGGCCCAAAGTGCACAGTTTCAAGAGATGGTCCTAAGCCTAGCCCAGGGTCAGCAAGAGTTGAAGACCCTACTCCTGAAGAAGAAAAAGAAAAAGAGGACTGCGTTGTTCAACACCGGACGCAGATTTGGGAACACACTCCATAATGAAGCTGATCCAACTACTTCTTCTGCTGAGAAGAACAGTCCCCAAGGGGGAGGAGCTCCTAGTCCCGCAGTCTCCGACAACGAGACAGACTATAACGACGAACAATACCCACCTGCTGCTGACAGATACAAGCAATTGGAGGACCGCTTGAGCGCCATGGAAATTCAGAATGTGCCAAGGTTGGATTTCGGAGATTTGGGGTTATCTTCTGGGGTAGTAATTCCACACAAGTTTAAGGCGCCTGCCTTCGCCAAGTATGATGGGGTCTCCTGCCCAAAGCTGCATCTGAGGTCGTACGTAAGGAAGATCCAACCTTACACGGCGGATAAGAACCTCTGGATTCACTTCTTCCAAGATAGCCTCTCAGGGTCACAGCTTGAATGGTTTTACCAATTGGATGGAGCTAGCATCCGACACTGGGAAGATTTGGCAACCGCATTCTACAGACAATACCAATACAATTCTGATCTCGCACCTACGCGTACCCAACTTCAGGGTATGTCTCTAGGAACGGGTGAAGGGTTCAAAGAATACGCTCAAAAATGGAGAGATTTAGCTGGCAGGGTGCAGCCTCTGTTAACTGATCGAGAGTTGGTTGATATGTTTCTAGGGACGTTGTCTGGTCCGTTTTTCAATCATTTGGTTGATAACTCCTCCGCTGGGTTTACCGATTTGATATTGACGGGAGAGAGAATTGAAGCTGGCATCAGGTCAGGAAAGATACAAAAGGCCGCCTCCACAAGTGCTGAGAAGAGGCCGTTTAAGAAAGAAGCAAGCGCCGTCTATGGTCTTAGAAGACAAGTCAAGCCCGAAAATCACCAAGCCGTCAACGCTTTGGTCATCTCAAAACCTGTTGCTGCTCCTCAGCAGTACAATCAACAAAGAAGCGAAAGACCCAAGAGGCAGTATACTCGGCTGAGTATGACCTTATCTCAAATTTTACCCCAATTGTTATCCACCAACCTGGTGACCCTCAAAGAAGCTCCTAAGGTCGTCAACACTGCGTCTCCTAAGTATAACCCAAATACTCGGTGTGCTTATCATTCTGATAGTCCCGGGCACACTACTGATGATTGCTGGGCCTTGAGAAACAAAGTGCAAGATCTGATCGACGCAAAGGAGATTCAGTTTGAAGCGCCGGAGAGACCAAATGTTGTAACTGCTCCTATGCCCCAGCATAGAGTAAATGCCATTGAGGAAGATTTGTATGCTGTTTCGATAAATGAAGTTGTTACCCCTCTGAAGACTGTCAAGAAGAACCTACTGCGGGCCGGTTTATTTCCGGGTTGCAGTGAAGGTTGCCTGTTCTGTGCGGTTTCCCTATCTGGTTGTCCCTTGCTAAAGTTAGGTATCCAAAGCCTAATGGATAGTAAGGAGATTTTGTTTCAGAAGTCTGTTGTTCAAGTGGTTTCGATAAAAGAAGTTTCCGTGGTTACCATCTTCAATAATCCAATCAAGACTCTCCCGAAGAAGCCTGTTCAGATCATGACTGTTGCACCTGTGGTTATTACTGTTCCGGGGCCTCTCCCCTATGTGTCTGATAAAGATGTCCCCTGGCATTATGGGGCAGACGTATATGTGAATGGAATCAAACAAGAATTCAACACTGGCGCCAGTATCTGCGATATCACTGGTCCAGCCAAGGTCACCCGCAGTGGCAGGCTCTTCTCACCTAACATTGCACCGCCCGCTATTCGAAAACCCCTCCTTATAAAACCTACAAGTTTACCTGTTCCTACTGCTGATCAAGTTGTCTCTCCTGCTGCCGAGTCATCAAATGCTCGGGGCAAAGGGATTGAAGAGGAGCCTGCCCGGAGGGAGGCACCAATACCTATAAATGCTGAGGCCTCCCAACAAGAAATGGAGGAAATCCTGAAAATAATAAAGAAGAGTGACTTCAATGTTGTCGAGCAGCTGGGGCATACGCCCTCCAAGATCTCCATGCTCTCTTTATTGCTATGCTCCGAGGCCCATGCTAAGGCCTTGATCTCATTTCTCAAGACGGCCCATGAACCACAGGAGACATCTGCAGTCCAGTTTGCTGATTGCGTAGCAAATCTGACAGCAGACAATGGCTTGGGTTTCTCAGATGCTGACCTGACTGCGAAGGGAAGGAACCACAACGATGCCCTGCATGTCTCTATCGAATGCAGGGGCACTACTCTGGCACATGTATTGGTGGATACTGGTTCTTCCTTGAATGTTCTACCGAAAAAGGCTTTAGACCGTTTGGATTATGAAGGCCTGGAATTGAAACCCAGCAACATCATCGTCAGGGCCTTTGACGGTTCAAAAAGGATGGTTCATAGAGAGGTTGACATCCCTATTCGTGTGGGCTCTCAAGTGTTTGACTCTACTTTTTATGTGATGGATATACGTCCATCGTACTCTTGTCTACTGGGTCGACCTTGGATCCATAAAGCTGGGGCAGTGACCTCCACCTTGCACCAGAAGCTGAAGTACCCTGTCAGGGGAAAGATTGTCACTGTGCAAGGAGAAGAGGAGTATATGGTGAGCCATTTGAATTCCTTCAGATACATTGAGATGGATGGGGAGTTTATTGAAACCCCCTTTCAGCATTTCGAGGAGGTGCATCCAATTTCAGCAGCAGCAGAGGCAACAGTTGAAGAGAATGTTTCCTTAAGGATGGCTTCCCTAAGGGATGCCCGGGTTGTGGTTCAGAAAGGCAATTGTGCAAACTGGGGTCAGCTTCCTGACTTTGCTCAGAAGAATGACAAGTTTGGGCTAGGCTTTACTGCAGAGGCTCAGAGGGCTGTGCGCAAAGAGAAGATCAGAAAGGCTCCGGTGTTTATCTCCAGCTCAAGGGTGAATGCTATCGAGGAGGATGTAGAGGAAGCGGAGTTTGACATTTGGATCTACCCGACTACCAGCGACGGACCAAGCAACTGGACGGCAAAGGATTTTACCCCTATCACATTTGTCACGCAGTAATTGATTTCTTTTGATTTCCAAATTTGTAACAAACAATATGTTAAAACTTTGTTGGCTCGGTGTCCTACCCGGGGCATCGTAGCTCCATTTGTGAGGGCTTTTTGTATGTCATTTCCATATATCATCAATCAAAACATTGGACGTTTGTTGCATTTCAAATCTTGTGCTCTTTTTTCTTTCTGTGTTATATATTGCAAAACAGCTATATTTACACACACTCACTTATACAGGTTTCAATCCACTCTGGATCTCACTGGTAACAGCTCTGCTACCGCCAGTTATGACTTCGAAAATCCGATCAACTTGGCCGAGGACGAAGGTGAAGATGATTGCGAAGTGCCCGGTGAACTCGCAAGACTGCTACTCCAGGAAGAGAGAGCTATTCAACCACATGAAGAGCCGGTGGAGACAATTAACCTGGGTACCAAGACGGATAGGAAAGAGGTCAAGATTGGTGCCAATCTAGAGCTCAGCGTGAAGCAACGATTGATCCAGATGTTACAAGATTACATGGAAATTTTTGCTTGGTCCTATGAAGATATGCCTGGTTTGGATGCCGACATTGTAGTTCACCACCTGCCAACCAAGGAAGATTGCCCTTCGGTAAAGCAAAAAGTCCGACGGATGCGTCCAGAGATGTCTGAAAAGATCAAGGCCGAGGTTATGAAACAGTTTGATGCCGGGTTCCTTGCAGTAACTTCTTACCCTCAGTGGGTTGCCAATGTGGTGCCAGTACCGAAGAAGGACGGTAAAGTCAGAATGTGTGTTGACTACAGGGATCTGAACAGGGCCAGCCCCAAGGATGACTTCCCCCTACCTCACATTGATGTCCTTGTTGACAATACAGCTCAACACAAGGTGTTCTCCTTCATGGATGGTTTTTCAGGGTATAATCAGATCAAGATGGCTCCAGAAGATATGGAGAAGACTACCTTTGTGACTCAGTGGGGCACCTTCTGCTATAAGGTCATGCCGTTCGGATTGAAAAATGCTGGGGCAACCTATCAACGTGCCATGGTCGCTTTATTTCATGATATGATCCATCATGAGATTGAAGTATATGTTGATGACATGATTGCAAGGTCTCAAACTGAGGAGGAGCACCTTGACCATCTGAGGAAGTTGTTTGACCGACTCAAGTTATACAAGCTAAGATTGAACCCCAACAAATGTACCTTTGGGGTAAGATCCGGAAAATTGCTAGGTTTCATTGTAAGCGATAAAGGTATCCAGGTGGACCCTGCCAAGGTAAAAGCCATACAAGAGATGCCGACTCCAAAAACAGAGAAAGAAGTCAGAGGTTTCCTAGGACGACTGAATTACATTGCCCGATTCATCTCACATCTGACTGCTACTTGTGAGCCAATCTTCAAATTACTGAAGAAAGATCAAGTAGTACGCTGGAATGATGAATGTCAGGCCGCCTTTGAAAAGATAAAGGAATATCTCCAAGAGCCACCCATTCTTATGCCACCAGTGGAAGGAAGACCTCTGATACTATACTTGACAGTACTTGACAAATCAATGGGGTGTGTGCTGGGGCAGCATGACGAGTCTGGCCGAAAAGAGCACGCTATTTATTACTTGAGCAAAAAGTTTACCGACTGTGAGTCTCGTTACTCACTGCTTGAGAGAACTTGCTGCGCTCTTGTATGGGCTGCTCGCCGGTTGAGACAGTATATGCTGACTCACACTACTCTATTAATTTCAAAAATGGATCCCATCAAGTACATATTTGAAAAGCCCGCTCTGTCTGGAAGAATAGCGAGATGGAAAATGATCTTGACAGAATATGATATCCAGTATACAACTCAGAAAGCAATTAAGGGAAGTGTACTGGCAGATCATTTGGCACACCAACCTGTGGACGATTACCAATCATTGAACTTTGATTTTCCGGACGAAGACATCATGGCGGTAACTGACTGTGAAATACCTGGACCGGATGAAGGACTTGAGGAAGGATCCCGATGGTCTATTCACTTTGATGGAGCCTCCAATGCTTTGGGTAACGGCATCGGCGCTGTAATCATATCCCCCAAAGGAACTCATACTCCACTCACCGCCCGATTATGTTTCAACTGCACCAACAACATGGCAGAATATGAGGCATGTATCATGGGTTTACGAGCTGCAATCGACTTGAGGATCAAATTTCTAAGTGTCTTCGGAGATTCCGCTCTTGTGATCAATCAGATCAAAGGCGAGTGGGATACGAAACACCCGAATCTTATTCCTTACAAGAAGTATGTGTCGACCTTGCTTCCCCACTTTGAAGAGATAACTTTCGAACACTTCCCTAGAGAGGAGAATCAGCTAGCGGACGCCCTAGCTACGATGTCTTCAATGTTCAAAGTTAAATGGGACAATGAGGCTCCCCGAATCATTATTTGGAAGTTGGATGAACCGGCATACTGCTGCGAGCTCGAGACTGAGAAGGTTATTGAAAAACCCTGGTATCATGAGGTGAAGAGGTACTTGGAAGCTCAGGAATACCCTGAAGGTGCATCTGTCAATGATAAGAAGTTCATGAGGAGGTTTGCCGCAAAATTCTTCCTCAGCAACGGCATTCTCTACAAACGGAATCATGATTCAACTCTGCTACGTTGTGTGGATAAGGCTGAAGCAGAGAAAATTATGATGGAATTACATGAAGGCACGTTTGGAACACATTCCAGTGGACACACCATGGCTAAGAAAATCCTTCGGGCAGGATATTTCTGGTCCACAATGGAAGCCGATTGTTACCAACATTCCCGAGCTTGTCATAAATGCCAGATCTATGCTGACAAGGTGCATATCCCTCCGGTTCCTTTGAATGTTCTGACTGCACCTTGGCCGTTTGCAATATGGGGCATAGACATGATCGGTGAGATCAAACCTACGGCATCTAATGGGCATCGCTTCATTCTAGTAGCAATCGATTATTTCACAAAGTGGGTTGAGGCAGCATCCTATGCCACAGTAACCAAGAGCGTCGTGGCACGTTTCATCCGGCATAATCTGATCTGTCGGTACGGTGTCCCGGAAAGAATCATTACGGACAATGGTACCAATCTCAATAACAAAATGATCACTGAACTCTGTGAACAATTCAAAATACAGCACCACAATTCTTCTCCCTACCGGCCGAAGATGAATGGGGCTGTAGAGGCAGCCAATAAAAATATCAAGAAAATTGTGCAGAAGATGACAGTGACCTATAAAGATTGGCACGAGATGTTACCGTTCGCTCTTCATGGGTACCGCACCTCAGCCAGAACGTCAACCGGGGCAACTCCCTTCTCCTTGGTCTATGGCATGGAGGCCGTCTTGCCAATTGAAATCCAGATACCCTCTCTCTCCGGATAATGAAGGATGCAGACTTGAAGGAAGATGATTGGATCCAGACTCGACTTGATCAATTAAATCTGATTGACGAAAAGAGGCTCACTGCTATCTGTCATGGTCAAACGTATCAAAAACGGATGATTAGGGCATTTAACAAGAAAGTCAGACCGCAAGAGTATCAAGTTGGGGACCTGGTAATCAAACGCATCATCCTTCCTCAAAGTGATCCCAGGGGCAAATGGACCCCTACTTACGAAGGGCCATTTGTGGTTAAACGTGTGTTCTCAGGAGGAGCCATGATCCTAACCACCATGGATGGTGACGACCTTCCTCACCCCGCCAATGCAGACACAGTGAAAAGATACTACGCATAAATAAAAGACCCGCTAGGTTGACATACCTAGGCAAAAATAAGGGCTTCTCGGCGAACCAAAAGGGTTCGGGCAAAAATAAGGGATGAAATGAAAAAAATCTGTACACCCGGCAAGTCGAAAACCTGAAAAGGCGGCTTGGGCAAAAATGGGTATCCCGGTGGACTGAAAACCTGAAAGGGCGGTCCAGGCAAAAGTTAGGGATGGAGCGTAACACTATGTCTCATTGGATCACATCGCATCCAGAATTCAGTATCAACTACCTGGCTCAGACTTCGGCATCGACCAATCAGCTTCATCTTCAACCAGGTAGCAAAGCGATGAGACGCCCGGAGACATAAAGGCAATAGCAGAGTTGGAACCCAGTGGGATCGTTCACATAGCTGTTTTGTTTCCTTTTCAAAATTCTATGTTATTTGGCGGCGTCCTCTTACTAGGATGTCAGCCTCTTGTATAAAAACGCCTATTCACAGGCAAAGTTCAAATCAATACAAATTCACTTGTCCATACAAACTACCATTGTTTTCTTTTTTCTGTTTTGTCTCGCGAAGAACGTCCAATGTTCATTTTTGATATATGCATTTGACATTAAAATTGCTGATTCATAAATATTTGCATATGAAACAAAAGATCAATTGCAGGTGACATCGGAAACAGGGGCAATGTGAAGTTGTCCGATGCAGTCTGATTGCTTTGTCCGCCAAGGTACCCGGTTAGACTCAACTGAAGGATGTGACCAAATCATCTCAACGCCCCGCAGAGTAAGACAAGAGTCGGCAATACTCTCCCCAAGCTGAGTTGATTCCCCGTCAATCCTGAAAAGGCAAAACCACCCCGGCAGGTCTTAAAGCTTATCCCCAGTAGATTCTGGAAGCTTGTTCCCTGCAGAATACGGACGTCTCTCCCTAACTTTATTCAGAGTTATTCCTCACAAGGGCTTATAACTGGGTTATCCTCAGCTAATCGCCACGGAAGATCGCCCCCAACAAAGTTCTTTCAATCCCCAGCGGATTTTATCTTAGGTATCCCCAGCGGAGTTTATCTTTCAAATCCCCAGCGGAGTTTATCTTTCAAATCCCCAACGGATTTTATCTTTGTTATCCCCATCGGGATCCATCATTAAAAGTCCTCAAGCAGGCCTCTCATCCAAGCTTCAGCAAAGTATCTCGGCCACAGGGAAACTCCCCAGCCGATCGTCAAAGATCTATTTTCCTAAGACGAAGATACATTCATAAACATTTCACACTTTCATACATCTTGCTTACATACATGATAAAGTGCATACAACACTATCTCATGTTGAACATCATGACATCATGCATATCATACATCATGACATTGCGTACAACTTATGTTTTTGCCTTTTCAGGGAAAAAGACAATCCCAAAAAAAAAAAAAAAAAAAAAACAACAACTACCTTCAACTGTCACAAATTCCGGATTCGATACCTGTATCTAGCCAGGGCATATCTGAGAGTGATCAGTTTCCAGACTCGATTCATGTATCTAGCCAGGGCACGTCTGAAGAGTTCAAAGATTCGATTCCTGTATCCAGCCAGGGCACATCTATCAACTACAACGTTTCCAGACTCGATTCTTGTATCTAGCCAGGGCACGTCTGAAGAGTTCAAAGATTCGATTCCTGTATCCAGCCAGGGCACATCTATCCACTACAACGTTTCCAGACTCGATTCCTGTATCTAGCCAGGGCACGTCTGAAGAGTTCAAAGATTCGATTCCTGTATCCAGCCAGGGCACATCTATCAGCTACAACGTTTCCAGACTCGATTCCTGTATCTAGTCAGGGCACGTCTGAAGAGTTCAAAGATTCGATTCTTGTATCCAGCCAGGGCACATATATCAACTACAACGTTTCCAGACTCGATTCCTGTATCTAGCCAGGGCACGTCTGAAGAGTTCAAAGATTCGATTCCTGTATCCAGCCAGGGCACATCTATCCACTACAACGTTTCCAGACTCGATTCCTGTATCTAGCCAGGGCACGTCTGAAGAGTTCAAAGATTCGATTCCTGTATCCAGCCAGGGCACATCTATTAACGACTATTTCCAGATTCGACTCCTGTATCCAGTCGGGGCACATCTGTGAGCAACCGATTGTAGATTCGATACCTGTATCTAGCCAGGGCACATCTGCATAAGGAGATTGAAGATCAAACACTTGTAACAAGCCAGGAAAACATCCGTCTTTCTCAAATATACAAGTTTCTCGCTAAGGAATCTCTTATGCGATCGACACTTCCAAATGGCATCTATAAGCCCATTCCCGACAAAGTTCTGTCACGTCTCCGGATGGCATCTGTAAGCCCATCTCCCTATCTACCGCCTCTCCAAATGGCATATGTAAGCCCATTCCCATTGCTGATACTCTACTAGGCGAGTGCAAATTTTCGGGCACTCTGGTGTCCAATCTCCTTTTACCCTCGAGTCGCGAAAGGCAAACTCGCCAATCTAACTCTTCAGGTTCAAGAAGATTGAACAGGGGCAACTGTTGTACCCCAAAATTTGCCCTCCCTTTCTTCAGGAAACCATCTTAGATTTTTCAAAGTCCCCTAAAACAAATCCAAGTCCTGGGTTATCCTTTTGCCCAAGCAAGCCACTTACAAGAGCAAGATGATCTCACAAACTCCAGAAACAACGCTTTCGTCTTGAGGAAAATCAAATTCTAAGTGCTTAGAATGTTTCTTTAAAATAAGTGTTTTTAGAAAAATCAGCGCTTCAGAACTTCTGGACCCATTCTAGATGAAGACGGTCAGAAGCTGCAAGCTTGGCTCAGCGTGGTCAGAAGTTGGCTCTTCAGCAGCTACATCAGTTCAATCAGAAGTTGTAAACGTGGTTCAGAGTGTAAGCCTCAAGCAGAACATGCCCCTTCAGCAGTTACACAAGCTCAGTCAGAATTTGCTAAAGGAATGCAAGAGAAACATGAAAGTATAAAGGCTCCTTCAGAACAGGTTGAAATCAGAAGATGAAAGGTCAGAAGGATAGGTGTCACATTGATACAGAATCTCTAAGTCCAGATTGTCCAGAAGTAGATCCAAGGAACGCACCAGAAAACCAGGAGAATCTCCAGAGTTTGCTAAGACAACAGATAGCCAAGGCCAGAGCATGGTTTACGCTGCTGATTCAACGCTGATTTCCATTACCAGAATGTTGGTATTGACAGGTCTTGTCACCATTTAATGCCCATTAATGCTTCCAACCACTCCTGAGCATTCACGTGTGGCTTGGAAAATGCTTTTGCACAGATTCTGGCATGGGTCTTCACGCCACCGCCCACTTCAGAGGTCACTTCTCCCCAATCTACGCCTGCTGCTGCTACCTAGGCTGAAAGATAGCTGTTATCACAACTTCCCAGGAATTTCTGTCAAAGAACAAATTCAAACTCTGTTGGCGCCTTAAATGTTCAAGGCATCCACAAGAACTTTGCCTATAAATAGAGAGCTTTCACCACTGCAAAAGATGTTCAAGAAAAGAAACAGAAAAATTGCTGAGAGAGAAACGAAACTCCTAGCAACGTAACATTCTGAAACTCTGCCAAAATCTCCAGCTTTGTTTCATAACTTTAAGTTTCTTACCTTCAACTTCATCAAACATCCAGCTCTTTTCTGTAAACCAAAAACGTTCTTTCCAAACTTCTGACCCTATACACGTATACACCTTCACTTCCCCTTTTCCAAATCTGTCCAGAACACCACCAGAACCAAAAGCTAACTTTCACCCACCATTTTCCAGACAGTCAGGTAAGCACCTGCTGACCCTCACCACACTGTTAAGCATCATCAGTTGTGCATATTCAAGTAACATAATGTAAATATTCATGTTATTGCTGTTTATGTTCTGAGGATTCTCATACCTCAGAACGTTCTGAGCCAGTATAGGACTTGCCCGTGACCTTGGTGATTCTGACCTCTGAAACATTTTTGCTATTTTGCTGGATCTGTTCCAAATATGTTTCCTGTTTTGTGGAGTAACAACAGGATTGCAGATGTTCTGATTAGTACAGGAAAAAGCCAAGTGCTGACTTTGACGTTAGCACATCTGAAGCCTGTCTTGCTGTCAATGACATCAGAACCTCTGAGAGTTATTGCCTTTTCAGCAGAATCAGAACTTCTGGTTTCTCCACTAACAAACTTCCGTCTTACAGCGCAGGGAAATCAGAACTTCTGATTTCCCCACTAACAAGGTTCTGTTTTGCAGGTTCTAGAGTCAGAAGTTCTGACTCATCCAGTTTCACCAACAGGTTGATCATCTGACAGCGGATCTGGGTCAGAACTTCTGATGGCCTCCCAACAGCGCGCGGGCTCCCTCTCTCTCTATATATATCTTGTTTTTCGCTATTTTCTTTTTTGTCTATTTTTCTCGTTGAACCCCCCATGTACAAATATGTATCCCCATCCCCTAATTGTTGTAATAGCGTAGAATTTTACATTTCCGCTTCTTATTGCTAGTAATTAGGACGTGTATGACAAGATAAAATCAATGAAATAGAAAAACCTAATTCAAAGAAAAACTCTTGTATGCAATAAAACACACTTGCACACTAACACCCCTAGGGTTATATCCACTTGTTGCCTTTCAAAATTGGGCCATATTGCATGTTAGGTCTCTTTGGGCAAAACAAACACAATTCAAATGATCATAGTCCCTCGATGACGCTTTCGAAAGTTGCCTAAAAAATGATCAAGTCCCTTAAGGAAAATGCCCAAAGATACTTGGCACCATTGCAACTATGGTCTAAACGATGACCCGCGCCCGTCCCTTTCACATCCTAACACAAGATTGTCCACCAAATACAATGGTGGAACAAAATTGTTAAAAGGGTTAAAAACATAACAAAACTTTTGAGAACTTTAGGGTAGATCGCTCTTAAGTACTTGTCAACTTGCAAAATGAAAACACTTGCCTGTTTTTTCACACCTCACAACACTTTCAAAAACAACTTTAAAAAAAAAACAAATGAAAACCTTTTCAAAAGACATACACCTTTGTATACATCCCAACATGGATCATTATGAAGGTTGCCACCACATTGGCCTCTTTTCAAAACATTTTCAAACCCACACACACAAACACCATTTCAAACAATTAAAAAAAAGGCAAGTGATCTAAGCAAGTAACTAAGAGCCCATGGATAACCATGGATAGAAAGGGTGCTAATACCTTCCCTTTCTATAATCTACTCCCCGAACCCAAGAAAACATCTCAAAGGTTTTTGCTGTGCTTTTTAAACCTTTCCTTAGGATAAAATAAAAAGTCGGTGGCGACTCTTGCTCAACCGCACATTTGCGAAAACAAACGCAAAACTCATAGTCAGTTCTCCCACCGTATCACACCCGGAAATAAACCAGCCTTCAACAGGTTCCTCTTGACAGTCAGGAGAGGAGTAACAAGTTCATCAACAACAGTAACAAACATATCATCGTCAACAACGTTAATATCACGACCATGCTTGGGCATAGGAGCGGAGATAACATTTGGGATCTCAGGAGCATCAAATTCAATTTCTTTTGATTCGAGAAGGTCTTGCACCTTATTTTTCAAAGCCCAGCAGTTGTTGGTATCATGGCCTGGACTTTCTGAATGGTAAGCACAACAAGCATTAGGGTGATAATGAGGAGAGGCGGTGTTGGGATTCTTCGGAGCTTCTTTCAAAGTTACCATATTAGATCTCAACAAATGTGGCAGGACTTGAGACAGCGTCATATTTATCCAGGTAAATTGTCTTACCGGTCTTTCTATTCTAGGCTGGTTATTCCTTTGTTGAGTAGGCGTAGGCTTAGGGATCATGATGGCCCCTACCGTTGGACGGCGTTCAATTCTATCTTGATTCCTTTGAGGGTAAATAGCACCAACTTCTTTTTTTCCAATGAATGGCTTTCTCACGGCACTGGAGGATGTGTCTTTTTGGATCTTCCCACTCTTAATCCAAGCTTCCACTCTCTCCTCGGTCAAGATTAATCCAGTGAAGCCTACTAATGAGCTTCCAATTAGATGATTGAAGAAAGGACCGGATAGGGTACCCAGAAACATGTCTACTAGCTCTCTATCAGATAGGGGAGGTTGGACTCTTCCTACTAAGTCCCTCTATTTCTGAGCGTAGTCTTTGAAACCTTCGCTTGAAACCATAGCCATACTATGGAGTTGAGCACGAGTGGGAGTGAGGTATGCATTGTATTGATACTGTTTATAAAAAGAAGCAACAAGGTCTTCCCAATTATGGATATTGGCCCTTTCTAGTTGATAGAACCAATCTAGTTGAGTCTCGGCTAGACTCTTGAAAGAAGTGGACCCACAAATCTCTTTCAGCAGTGTGAGGCTATATCTTCCTCACATAAGATCGGAGATGCATCTTGGGACATGAAACCCCGTCGTACTTAGAAAATACTGGTGCCTTGAATTTTGGTGGAATAACAATCCCAGACACCAAACCCAGCTCTTCAAAGTCCAGCCCAGGCACTTTCAGAATCTCCATTGCACTTAGACGTTCTTCCAAATGTTTGTATTTGTCGTCGGCCGGAGGATACTGTTCTTCAGAGTAATCCTCTTCTTCTTCCTCTTCAGATTCTGGCTGGGCAATCACTTCCTTGCCTTTCCCTTCTTGATTATCCTTTTCACCAGATGATGTTGCGAAGTCTATGGTCCGTCTGGCTGGTCCTAGGAACCTTCTTCCTAGATTCATAACACCAGTTGCTTTCTTTGCTTTCTTCTTCTTTTCTTCGATCAACAAATTTTTAAAATCCTCTTGTCCTTTGGCTAGAGTCAAGAACATTTGTTGAAACTGAGCATTCTGCACCTGGAGATCTTTTACCGTTTATTCCATGTCCATCTTACTAAAATAAATAGTAGAAAGATGAGGAGACCTGTTGTAAGAAACCTGCTTATGCTATAATGAATGGAGATGCATATGCAATGATTTCAAGGAAATTAGAGACTTAAATTTGATTTAGACCAAAAAGGAACACACGTTATATTAATAAATCAAAGTTTGAGTACATCATGCCTTCTTTGGGCTTACAAAGAAATACAAAAACTCTAAGATGAAAAAGTTGTACGCATCCTCTTTGGTGCGATGTAGGCGTTCAAACTCTGTTTCTCATGAAGCTGCTTGGTGAGTTCCAGAACCTTCTTCTCACTGGCATAGAATTGGGCCTCAAAAGTGTCTCGCTCCCCCTTAAGTTGTATCCAATCCCTTTGCAAGTCTTTAAGAGAGGTGGGCATGTTAGGATGAAGGATAGTGTAGGGGACATCTCCTTCTAAAACATGATCTAAGATAACTGGGAGAATATAGGGGTAAGGCATCATAAGACTTTGAGCACGGGCTTGTACCCATCTGAGGTAAGGCTCAAGAGGGATGTAATTCTTGTGCCCCAATGTCTTGCTATCTACCTTGTTCAACATCCTCCAAGCTCGGATAAACCTTTGGAGGTGACCTTGATCGTCGTTCTCGTAGTCAAATACCAACCCTTGAATAAGCATCTCATGTGGACCATCCCTTCGTGCGTAACGAAACAGTCTTAAGGCTAAGTAGGGGTTGTAGGTGATACCTCCCCTAATTCCAAGTAAGGGGACATTATGGAATTCTCCATAACGGTTGATGATAATAACATTCTCCACAGATCGGGAACACCAATGAATGTCTGAATGTTTGAGCGTCATCAACCTATGTGACCACCTTGAACCTTGCTCGTTCTTCAATACAGATTGGGGAAGATGCGAAATAAACCATCTTTCCAAAAGAGGAGTACAACACATAAGGATACCTCTTTTCCTCATAGTGCGAGTGTGAAAATAATGTAGGATGTCTCCTAACAAAGTAGGCACTGGGTTACGAGACATGAAGATTTTGATGGTGTTTACATGTATGAGTTGGTAAAGGTTTGGAAACAAAACCATCCCATAGATGATGAGAGCCACAATTTACTCAAAAGCTTGCAGGTCCAAGGAGTTCCAACAGTTTTGAGCTTTCTCAAACAAGAACTTGGCTAAGAAACCTTTGACACCACCCCTTGTTTCCCAATTAGTTGTGACATCAGTTGGTTTCAAGTGTAGGGCTTGAGCAATCTCTTATAGCTTTGGATCTCTTTCCGTACCGTTGAAAGGTAGTTGATTGAGAATGGGAATCCTCAATAGTTGGGAGGACTCTTCCAAAGTTGGCACAAGTTGATAATCGGAAAATGTGAAGCAATGGTGTAGAGGATCAAAGAACTGGAAGAGTACCTTCACCATGTCCTCATCAGTGTTAGAGGTAACCAAGTTTAGGAGGCGACCATGTCTTGTATGGAGTCTCATAGGTAAGTACCCTCTTGAAGTTTAGTTGGCTCAAACTTGTCCTAGCAATAGTAATCGGGTTCTAAGGGAGCTCAATATCACTGGTTTGTTTCCTTCGGCATTGTTTCCGTGTAAGCCTCTTTAATGGCGACCGAAATATACCAAAAAACCAAACCTCAATGAGTGTAGTATCTAGTATCTACCAACTTCAGACTGCACTAAAGTCGGTCATCTCACTATGTCCTAATGGCCAAGTTGGTAAAGTAAAGGTTCTAGAAGTTAGTTAGTGCTTCATGACATCACTCAGTGGCCCCGTATTCTCCTTGACTACTCAAGGGATACCAGTACCCACAAATATGTCACACTAACGTAGATATTTCTTAGACCATGTCGGTATACCCCGCACATTTTCCACAACGTATTGCTACTTACCTATAAGGTATCTCAAATCCGAGTAGAGGATTCAAACCCAAACAAAGAACCAAAATGTAAAGTATACAAGTCAAACAATGAAAGCAAGTAAATATGATCTAGCCCTAAGGTAACCCCACTTTTAAAATATTTTCCCCAGCAGAGTCGCCAGTTCTGTAACATGGTGGGAGAACTGACTTAGTTGTTTTGTGTTTGATTGAAAATGTTGCGGTTAGCAAGAGTTGCCACCGACTTTTATTTTATCCAAAAGGAAAGGTTGAAAAGAACAGGAAAGACCTTTGAGATGTTTTCTTGAGTTTGGGGGGTAGATTATGAAAAGGGAAGGTATTAGCACCCTTTTCATCCATGGTTTTCCATGGGCTCTTAGTTACTTGCTAGATCACTTTCTTTTGTTTGAAAATGTGCTTCGTGTGGTTTTTGAAAGTATTTTGAAAAGGTGCCATCGTTTAGGGAAACTTTGTAATGATTCTCGTTTGTAAGAATATATACAAAGTGTTGATCTTTTGAAAATGTTTTCAAGTTTGAAATATGTTTTTTGAAAGTGTTGGTGTGATGTTTTGAAAATAGCAAGGATGTTTTGGTTTTGAAATTGAGCAAGCAACTAGGAGTAATCTACCTACTCAAAAGTCTTTCATGTTTATTTCCTCTTTCCTTTGACATTGTTATCTTACCATTGATTTGGTAAGTAACCCTATCTTTGTATGTAAAAAGGGACGGGCAAGGGTCATCGTATAGCCATGATTAGCAATATTGTAAGATATCTTAGCATTTTCTTTAAGGGACTAAGATCATTTTTGAAAGGCAACTTTGATAGTGTCATCGAGGGACTATGATCTTGTCGGTGTTTGTTATCTTTTTTCTATCTTCAGTGAACGTTGATAGTTCATCATCAGTGAACGGCGGTGATATGATATATTCTCTCTTTCTACCTTCAGCTAATGTTGGTAGTACATCGGCAGTGAACGTCGGTGTTTGTTATCTTTTTGCTATCTTCAATGAACGTTGAAAGTTCATCTTCAGTGAACGGCGCTGATATGATATATTTTCTCTTTCTACCTTCAGTGAACGTTGATAGTACATCGGCAGTGAACATCGGTGTTTGTTATCTTTTTGCTATCTTCAGTGAACGTTGATAGTTCATCGTCAGTGAACGGCGGTGATATGATATATTTTCTCTTTCTACCTTCAGTGAACATTGGTAGTGAACGTCGGTGTTTGTTATCTTTTTGCTATCTTCAGTGAACGTTGATAGTTCATCGTCAGTGAACGGCGATGATATGATATATTTTCTCTTTCTACCTTCAGTGAACGTTGGTAGTACATCGGCAGTGAATGTTGATGCTTGTTATCCTCCTCTTTGATTCTGTTCTCGTGGTTTACCAGTGATTTATTTTCCTGGTGGGATTGCTCCTTTGTTTCTACATTTTATGTTGCATCCCCAATGCTACTTTGCGTCTCTTTTGTTCCATTCATATGCATTCATATGCATAAATGTTTGCATGGCATCTTAGGGCCAAAAACAGGGTTTGTTTTATATTTAAGTGTCTTCGATCATGTCGACACGAAGATTTTTAACCTTCGTATCTCCGGATAGAAGAAACTTAAATAAGGGCAGCTGTTGTACCCCATTTTTTGCCCCTAAGATCCCTTCATCATACCATATTGTTTTAATCACCACAAAATCACATTAGGGCTTTTGGTTCTTCTCCCCATCTTTAGCCTTTCTCTTTGAGGAGTTACCAAGCACCTTGACTTGTTTTCTTTTGTGATCATGGATATTTTGCTTTGATTTTCTCTCTAAATTAACAAAATACAATATTGGTTTGTCTTACTTGTTAATAATGTAGGTAAAGGCAATGAGGTTTAGCAAGTTGCATCATGGGTTTATGAGTTTATTTCCACGCCCTAGTCAAAGTCTTGAGAGATTCAAACCTCACCATTGAAGTTGTTTTGAAGTTGGTATGGAAGTAGTTTTAGTGGCCATGAGTCCTAATCATCATCCTCAACAAATTCCATTCACAAAGTAAGAATATTGGCACAAAAAGTTTGTTTAAACTTGGCAAAGTTCCACCAAGCATTCTCTTGATCTAGAGGCTAGGGTTTTGGACTTCAAAGGGGCATATCTTGCTCATCTTTTGGTATTTTTGAGTGATTCCAAAAGCATTTTTCTCTTAAAAGAGTTACCAACAAATCACTTCAAAAGTTCCAAGGAGTTTTCATGTGGAAGGAACTTGGTGAAGAAGAAAGATTACAAGTCATCCAGATGAATCCCCAATTTTCAATATGTGACTTCAAATGGTCATAACTTGGTCAATTTTTATCACCTTGAGCCCATTCTTTTTTCAATGTGACCCTAAGGATGTTTACTTCAAGCCTTCTTTTATGTGCAAAGTAAGAAAATAGATGTAAGTTTCCTTAATAATGCAAAAGATTATAGGTCATTTCATGATTTTTGGCCAACTTCAACAAGTCATAACTTGCTCAATTTTTGGAGATTTTGAGTGGTTCAAATTGCAAAATGTCATTTAAGAGATCTACTTCATTCCATATTTTTTTGTCAAGAGCAAGCTGTGATCGGTGGATCTGGAACTGACTGTTTAACGCTGGTTCGCGAAATGTCGCGGAAGCAAGAGTCGCCACCGTCTTTTATTTTCTCCAAATGGAAAGGACAAAAGCACAGAAAAATTCCTTAAAGAGATTGCTCTCGGTTCGGGAGGTAAATTATAGAAAGGGAAGGTGTTAGCACCCTTTCTATCCATGGTTATCCATGGGCTCTTAGATACTTGCTCATTTGTGTTTTCAAAAATGGTTTGTTTGCTTTTCAACTGTGGGTTTTAAAAAGTTTCTTTGAAAATTCCAGTTCGACTCTTGTATCGGTCCTCAAGAGTGTTTGAAAAAATGCTTTCGAAAGCTTTTTGAAAATGTGTTGGTGTGAAAAGTATTTTTGAGTTTGTTTTGAGATTAGAGCAAGTATCCTTGAGAACCTACCTACCCTAAGGAATTCGTCTGTGTAAATGTCCTTAAAAGTAGTGCCATCCCACCATTGAGAGGTAGGTAGCACCACCGTTGGAGGTGTTCGGGTCAATTCGAGGTTCGGGACATGGTGATCACCAGAGCAATGGGAAGACACCTTAGAAGCTACCCTCATGCCAGGTTCCCGGATCATGAGGACTTACTAAGACATCCTCTACTCGACGATCACCTTTCGAAAGGCAACAGTGAGGCGTACCCTAGGGGTGGTGTGTGCGAATTGTGTGTCATGTTTCATTTGATATTTGTCTTTTGTCATGTCATTGTGATCTACGCTTGATTTTATTTTAAGTCCATACATTCTTGCATGCATATTTAACAGTTATAAGTTGCGAGGAAATAAAGCTAGACTATTACAAATGGCGCGGGTCCACATCGCCAAAATTAAACCGGACCCGATTTAGCGGAAAAATAAATAATGCGAAGAAATAAAGTGCGAGAAATTTAAATTACATAGCTTTGGGAGATTTACATAATTATATAAACGATAAAAAAATAAATGCGCAATTAAATGATTAATGACGGGCGTTGGACCCTTTTTGCAAATAATTAAAATTAATAAGGATTTAAAAATTAAAATTAAATGAGAATGATATTTTTGTGTTTTTTAGATTTAATGAAAAAAGAAATTAATTGAGATTAAATTAAACGGCAAACCCTAATTCTAATATTTTTTTATTTATTAAGAAAGAATTAAAATAAGATCTAATATTAAACCTAAAATTTATTATGTACAATTTTTAATTTATGAAAATAAAATAATAAATAAATAGTATTGTGAGAAATAAAAATTAAAAAGACATTAAAACTATCAATTAACCTAATTCTACATGTTTTGGATTTTTATTAGAAAGGAATTAAAATTAAAACCTAATTAAACTAAACAATTTACATTCTAATTTATTCATGGCAATAATAAACTAAAAAATGTATTTTTTGTCTTTTTTGTATTTTTAATGTTTTATATTTTGTAGAAAAATAAGTTAATTAAATTAAGACAATAAAATAAATAAAACAATAAAAGTAAAAGGTAAGAAGAAAAATATAAAAAATGCAAACCAGTGTGGGGTGTAGCCCCAAATAAGGAGGTGCTGATTTAAGAAGCCTGGCCCAATTATTTGTGAATTCGTTGACCTTTCCAATCAAGTGTAATGCCTTTGACCAAGTGTAGCATGTTCCTCAGACTTAAGCCTTTGATCTGATTCCCTTGGACACCTGTGTGGTTGGATGGTGATGGTACATCATACGCCTACATTACTGAAACGCATAGGAGTTTCGTTGGAAAAATAATATGAAGATTTGTAAGACCTGGGGTTCGAACCCAGGTCTTGGAGATTGCACGCCTCTACACCTGCCACTGAGTCACTTGGAATTCTTTTAATATATAATAACGAATAATCAATATAAAATAAAATGGGTTAGTGATCTGAAACCGCGCGCAAATTCGAATGTAACCAATCCCTGCGTGCCACGGAGTTGTCTTCTTCGCGTGCCTGAAAATAAAAACAATATGGCAACGGTTTTAACGCGTTGCAGAAAAGTGCCTATTGAAAAATAACGATTAGAACCCTAGGCATCATAAATTGTTCGCGAGCCTATGGATCTTCTCGTCTCTGAGCCCTGAGTTCAACCATGGTGGTTTGGAGTTCTGATTTTGCCTCTACGTAAAAACCCTCTTTCAAGCTCCTGAAAACCCTAAAAAAGAAACATGGCAATGTCTTCTATACAACACAAAAACTCAATTAAATATAATGGTCAGTTGTAAAACCTTGTAAGGAACATGAATATATCATTAAAATGCCATGATCATGCCTTAAAACCAAAATACGATTATGGATGTTCTTTGGTACAGTTTGAACCCGTTTTACCAGTTCTTGTAGCTTTGCTTGTGGTTTATGATTGATACACGTTCAGAATCACACAAGGAAGCTATTGCCAAAGGAATGGAGGCTTGAATCTACTTAGAACCTTGAAATCAGTTTCCAATTTTTTTGACAGTTTTCAAGTTTTGGTCCTTGCTTTTGAGCGCAGCTTGCAGTCCCCTGAGCATTAGGGTTGTGATGTTGATCATATATGGAAGCAATTAGGTTAAAAAGATTCAATAAAATCCATCTCCATAATTGTTTTCAATCTTTGATTTGTTAAGGATCTTTTACAATCTTTTTTCATGGTGTTTTTGTTCAATCATGTGCCAATCATACCAAAACTTGCCTATTTAAGACTTACACGAAATATTGAGCTTATAATGTGCATGAAAAGATTTTTTTAGGTTAGTTTGATATTTTTCATATATTAAAATCATTTAAATGAATATAAATTAATATTAATTCAAATAAATAATTAAAAAATATGAGAATACTTCCCTTTGGGCCTAATGGTCGTGCATAGGCTTGGCATGAAGAAACTTGGAAGAAAAATGGGCCCATTTGCATTTTTAGGCCTTTTGCATCAATGTTGACTTTCAAAAATTTCCAAAAATTTCCCAACTTCCACAAGGCATAACTTGGTCAATTTTTAAGCTTTTCACATGTTCTTGGACATTTTGGAAAGGTCTTTGAGTCCTTTAACCAATGCCTTTGGTCCCATGTCATTTTGATTTACCAATCTCAAGTTATGGCCTTTGACCTAAAGTCACTTTTTGTTGACTTTTGAAAATGACCTATAATGTTGAAATTGATAACTTTTTGTGAGAGCATTTCTTGGACTTGGAATATGAAGATGAGTTGTAGGAAATGTCTTTCTCTTCAAAATGAGCTTTGGATGGAATTTTTCTGATAATCCATGTGAAAGTTATGCCCTGGTCAATTTCAGTTGACTTTTTCAGCTGTCCAAATATAGCAACTTTCGCATCTTTGATGATTTCTAAGCCAAATCTTGAAAATCATGATCAAGCATTGATCAAATGATGTTTGTGGCTTCAAAATGATATATTGACCAAAAATTTGAACTTTTGACTGTCAAATGACCATTTTGCCCCTACAGTTGACTGTAGTGCAATCTAGGGTTTTGACTGTGCAATTTTGAGTTGAATGCCTTGAAACTTGACATGAGGATACTTGACCATCTTTGTAGGCACATGAGACTTGATTGGGCCTTTGGAAAGTTCATTTGCTTGACCAGAACTCAAACCCTAGTTTTGACTGTATAAGAGACAGTTGAGCTGCACAACCCTGGGGGAATTTTGTGACCTTGACTTTGACAATTCTTGATGAATATGGGAGGGCAAATTTTGGGGTACAACAGTTGCCCCTGTTCAATCTTCTTAGACCTGAGGATGCAGATTGGCTGACGTGCCTTTCGTAATTCGAGGGTAGAAGATGATTGGACACTAGAGTGCCCAGAAATTTGCGCTCACATAGACCCAATGATGATGAGGGAATGGGCTTATAGATGCCATTTGGATGTTGCTTGGGTAGGATGATGGGCTTATAGATGCCATCTGGACGTTGATCGCGTAAGAGATTCCTTAGCGAGAACCTGCATACCTGCAAGAGAGAAAATAAGTACCTGACACGTCGCAGGAGCTGATTTTAGATGCTTGATATAGATATGTCCTGACTGGTTACAGGAGCTGAGTCTGGAGCTTCAAACGCTGATGAATGAACCAGGGATGGTTACTACCTTAGCATGGATGGTAAGAGAATCCTGAATGATTTCAACCTCAACAACGCTCGTTGAGAAAATCTTGGTGAGAATTATCATCTTCGTAGTGTCAGGAAGAGAACCAAAGGACATTATAATCTCAAAGGGAGTCACCTCACTCACCGCTGGAGAGGGAACTATAGGAAATTATAATCTGAAAGGGGATATCACCTCACGCTCATGCCGGAGAGGGAAACATCTGAAGAAGGAATTACCACCTCACACGCCGTTGGAGAGGGGACCATAAGAGAATATCACCTCACGCTCATGCCGGAGAGGGAAACATCTGAAGAAGGAATTACCACCTCACACGCCGTTGGAGAGGGGACCATAAGATAATATCACCTCACGCTCATGCCGGAGAGGGAAACATCTGAAGAAGGAATTACCACCTCACACGCCGTTGGAGAGGGGACCATAAGAGAATATCACCTCACGCTCATGCCGGAGAGGGGAACATCTGAAGAAGGAATTACCACCTCACACGCCGTTGGAGAGGGGACCATAAGAGAATATCACCTCACGCTCATGCCGGAGAGGGAAACATCTGAAGAAGGAATTACCACCTCACACGCCGTTGGAGAGGGGACCATAAGAGAATATCACCTCACGCTCATGCCGGAGAGGGAAACATCTGAGGAAGGAATTACCACCTCACACGCCGTTGGAGAGGGGACCATAAGAGAACTTCTACTGAGTCTTCATCAGAAAAATCTGTTTGGAGTCGATTTAACTGGACTAGAGAAGTCCTTGAAATATGTTTGAGAATTTCCACTGCATATTTCCTGGAAGGTAAAGGTCAGTTATATGCGATGCATGATATGGATCAAGCAAACATGGATACGATTTATATGATATGATGTGTACATGCATGCTATAATGATGTATGTGATGATTCATGTATGTTTTCGTCTAGGAAAATAAATCCTTGACGGGTTCCGGGGAGTCATATCCTGGGCTGATGTTGAGGAAGAGATTTTGCTTCCGCTGTGGATGATTGTTGCAAGAATACCGGTAGGAGAAGATAACTCCGTTGAGGAATAAACTTGGCAAATGAAATAATTCTGCGGGAGAAGAGATACTCTAGCGATCATGTTGGGGAGTGTTACTCTGTGGGGATAGCGATGCTTTGCTGCGTTGATGAAGATAACTCTGCTGGGGATACCGTTGATGAGTTATGCTGGGGATATCCTTGTTGCGCTGGAAGTGTTGATAGACTTCGCTGGGGGTAGGAAGATACTTTGCCGAGGACGCTCTTTCCGTGGCTTTTGGCTGAGGATAACCCAGTTATATCCTGTTACGGAAATAACTCTTTAAATCAAGCCGGGACGACGCGTTCGTGCTCTGAGGATAAGCTTCCAGAATCTACTGGGGATAAGCTTACTGCTTGGGGAGATATGAATTCCAACTTTCCTGGGGAAACTGGATTGGACTCTCCTGGGGGAAGTTTTAGACTGCGGGGAAGTGATTCCTTTGAATGGTGGTATACCGCCAGGGAACAATCTTTAGGCCAAGACTGCCGGGAATACTTGTTAAGAATATGTGTATTGCTGCTGGGGAAGTATTGAGATCTGCGGGAGGACACTCAATTTCCTTGATGTTCTGATAAGCTTGGAGAAGAACGTATTGACTTGTTGAACCACTCTCTGGGGGATTAATATGTACTGGTTGTGTTCTTTAGCTGAACCTTCCTTGATACCATGGAGGACAGAACAATTGGATTGCTTTTAGACAAACTTTATTGCCCCTGTTTTTGTGGAAGAAGATACTGGTGGAGTCTTGATAACTGCCTTTTGACAAACCTTCTTCTGATAGGCAAGTGACGAGGCGCCGGGACATAGTCGTACGCTTTTGATCCCTAACTTTTGCCTGGACCGCCCTTTCGGGTTTTCAGTCCACCGGGATACCCATTTTTGCTCAAGCCGCCTTTTCAGGTTTTCGACTTGTCGGGTGTACAATTTTTTCATTTCATCCCTTATTTTTGCCCGAACCCTTTTGGTTCGCCGGGAAGCCCTTGTTTTTGCCTAGGTGTGTCAACCTAGCGGGTCTTTGATTTTGCGTAGTATCTTTTCGACTATGTCCGTGCTTTCAGAATGTAGGGAGTTGCCCCTGTTATAAGTGCTTTGTCATGCCACCAGAAGGTGTTTGATCAGGTCAGATTCGTTGTTGGAGTGCCCCAGGTGGCTCATGCGGAGATTTGCCCCAGGCTATTTGACTTTTGAGAGATTCTCCGAATCTTGACTGGATTGCCCCAGATGACGGACCATGATTAGGTCGTGCCCCTTGATTGGAGATGCTCTTGTTCACTAGGTATTTCTCGTGCGAATTTCCCTGCTGTTCAAACAAAAAGTCATATGCAAACAAAGTTATGTTAAAAATGCAACGCTTATGTCTGTCTCGAAGATTTTGAAAATGCATTCCTCTTTTTTCATAAAGCAAGTGAATGTTTGTAAAACGTGATGTCAACTCCGTATTTACCGTAAGCCTTAAGGAGTCAGGATACCTTTCGTAACAGTATGCTTTCGAACCAACCCATGCTTCAGCTAGGACTTTTAAGGGTTATAACGTGGCCTGGTTCACGGTTTAAGAAACAAAGGATAAAGGCTCAAATTTTATTTGTACCCACCTGCTCTTCGTGATGTTCTCCAAACCTAAGCTCAGTTGATCATACGTTAGACCTTGTTTGAGTCTTTACTTTGATATCCCAGTGATGGTTCAGATATTGATGATTTATTCTGAATAGGCAGTCATTTTTGTTTTTGTTGAGGGTTTGTATGACCTCTTTCTTGACTGATTTTTTTTGTTATCCCTTTCCTTTTTTGCCTGAACTGTTTCCTTTTTTGGAATTACAGTCAGCGGGATGCCCCAGTTTCGTAAGTCTCCTTCATGGATTTTGACTTAATGGGTTCTTATTTTGAAAGATACTGACTGCCTTTCTTTATTGATCATTCGGAACCATCACTGTCTTTCTTTGTTTTGTAAGGACTTCTTTGGTGCCATTCGTTATGCATTTGGATCAACTGAGAGACTACCCTGCCCCAGGTTATGATTAAGGGTTTTAAATTTCGAAAAGAAAAACTCCTACTTCTTTGGCTCAGATGGGTTGACGAGGGATTATCATCCTTATAACTCCAGTGTTTAGGGATTGAAACAATGCCTGTACCTCATCAGCGGGGTCTGTTCAAAAGCATACTGTAGATTATGGTATCTTTTTCGTCATCCTCCCTCAAGAGGCTTAGAATTAACGAGAGTTGACATCAGAAAAAATATGAAAACAATTTGCATATACTGGATGCGAATATATTGATTCAAAATAGACATAAGCGATGCATTAATGGAATAACAATGTTTTAACATGAATAAATGTTGGAACGGTCAAAAGAAAAACACAACTTGAACATTCGAATGAACAAAAGTTTCTTAGTTTGAACTAGCTATCTCAAATGGAGAATTCTCAGCGGAGGATTTTCATCTCGCCATCCGGCATGAACTCTATCACCCCTTCGTCAATCAAATCTTGGATTTTGTTCTTCAAGGTCCAACAGTCGTCTGTAGCATGCCCCGGGCTGTCTGAATGATAAGCGCAATGGGTGTCGGGGTTATACCTCGAAGCTGTCCTGTTGGGATTCTTCGGAGGGTCCTTTAGAGTGATCAGATTGACCTCCAGCAAGTGTTTCAGTATAAAGGATGAGGGTATATCAGTCTCCGAGAAATGTCTTCCGGGCGCATTTCGTTTACGTTGACTACCCCGTTGAGGCTGGGCTCGTGACCCTGAAGCAAGTTGAGGAGATTTTCCTTTGTCTTCTTGCCCCGCATGTGGTTGAATGATGGCTGGAGCTTCCCCCTTGGCTGTTTGCCCTACTGGATTATTTTGAAGCAGCTTGGTGACGAGAACCCGGAGCTCTTCTTGTTTTTGAGCTAAGTCCTGAATGAGAGTCATTTGGCCCACCAACTGCCCCATCATTTGGATCTTCATGGTTGCCAACTCAATTTGTAGTCCTTCCAGCTGATCGTTCCTGATGCCCCCTGCATTCCCTAAGGTCAAGTTCCTGGTGAGGAGAGTCTTTATTTCTTCTTGCCCCTGGGATAGGTTCAAGAACATTTCTCGCAGTTGGGCGTTCTGAGTACGGAGATCTTGGTTGTCTGGTTGGAAAGCCATTGCTGAAATAAACAGCGAAGATGATGAGTGACCTGTCAAGAGGGTACCTGTAATGCAATGATATGTATGATATGTATGCAATGTTTTCAAGGATCTCGCAGGGTAAACAAGAAGATTGTTAGCATTTGAATCCGGTGGCTTGATTGAAGGAACTTCATGTTGTTGAGAGTCCTTCTTCAAAGGGTCAAAGGCTCACCATATCTAGTGGGTCATAGCCCCTGACTTTAGTCATCATGTCTGGTTTTGATTTCCAAACAACCTTGGTTGGGGGAACCTTCTTCAAGTGTCAAAGCTCACCATATCTAGTGGGTCATAGCCCCTGACAACCTTGGCTTAGAGGAAAATAAATCCTCTTTGCCCCTTGTTGGGATAGCTGATTCACCATGACCTGCACCACAAGCCCTTGAGATCCTTGAAATGGGTTAGGATGTATGCAATGGTATGATGTTATGGTATGCATGGAGTAATGTAAGTAACCCTGCTATGAGTCCCAATTAAGGACTGCAAGCAAAAACCTGCAAGAAACTCAAGTAAAACCTGTCATGAGTCCCAATTAAGGACTATGAACAAAACCTGCAAGAAACTTAGTAAACCCTGTTATGAGTCCCAATTAAGGACTACAAACAAAACCTGCAAGAAACTCAGTACACTCTGTTAGGGGTCCCAATTAAGGACTATAAACAAAACCTGCAAGAGACTTAGTAAACCTTGTCATGAGTCCAAATTAAGGACTATAGACCAAACCTGCAAGTAGTTCATGTGTCAGATAACAAGCATGCAAGTAGTCAAGTACGAAGGCACACAAGTCACACAAGAGAAACCCTTAGAGTTCAGGCCAGCATGGGGTCTGGGTATTACCCTCTTGAAGTTGGTGGGCTCAACCTGTCCTATTAGAAGTAACCGGGTTCTAAGGTTCCCAATATCACGGGATTGCTTTCGTTGTTCATCATTTCGATTTAGCCACTGAACTGGCGACTGAAATATTCCAGGAAAGCAACCCTCAATTGAGCGTAGTATCGAGTATCAACCAACCTCGGACTGCACCAAAGTCAGTTATCTCACTACCCTAAAGAGGCCAAGATAGTTCAATTAAGGTTCCTAAGGTCTGTTGATGCTTCATGACACCACGCGGAGGCCCCGTACTCTCCTTGACTGAACTCAAGGGTTACCGGTACACACCAAAGTGCCACATCAACGTAGCAGACTGCTTCAACCATGTCGGTATACCCCGCACAGTTCCCTCACAGCCTTGTTGCTACTTTCTAAAAAAGGTATCCCCCAGATCCGGGTTAGGATCTATAGAACTCCCAAGCAACCCGCAAGCAAAGAAGACAATTGAAAACACAGTGATCTTAATCCTAAGGTACACCTCACTTTAAAATATTCCCCAGCAGAGTCGCCAGTTCTGTGATCGGTGGATCTGGAACTGACTGTTTTACGCTGGTTCGCGAAATGTCGCGGAAGCAAGAGTCGCCACCGTCTTTTATTTTCTCCAAATGGAAAGGACAAAAGCACAGAAAAATTCCTTAAAGAGATTGCTCTCGGTTCGGGAGGTAGATTATAGAAAGGGAAGGTGTTAGCACCCTTTCTATCCATGGTTATCCATGGGCTCTTAGATACTTGCTCATTTGTGTTTTCAAAAATGGTTTGTTTGCTTTTCAACTGTGGGTTTTAAAAAGTTTCTTTGAAAATTCCAGTTCGACTCTTGTATCGGTCCTCAAGAGTGTTTGAAAAAATGCTTTCGAAAGCTTTTTGAAAATGTGTTGGTGTGAAAAGTATTTTTGAGTTTGTTTTGAGATTAGAGCAAGTATCCTTGAGAACCTACCTACCCTAAGGAATTCGTCTGTGTAAATGTCCTTAAAAGTAGTGCCATCCCACCATTGAGAGGTAGGTAGCACCACCGTTGGAGGTGTTCGGGTCAATTCGAGGTTCGGGACATGGTGATCACCAGAGCAATGGGAAGACACCTTAGAAGCTACCCTCATGCCAGGTTCCCGGATCATGAGGACTTACTAAGACATCCTCTACTCGACGATCACCTTTCGAAAGGCAACAGTGAGGCGTACCCTAGGGGTGGTGTGTGCGAATTGTGTGTCATGTTTCATTTGATATTTGTCTTTTGTCATGTCATTGTGATCTACGCTTGATTTTATTTTAAGTCCATACATTCTTGCATGCATATTTAACAGTTATAAGTTGCGAGGAAATAAAGCTAGACTATTACAAATGGCGCGGGTCCACATCGCCAAAATTAAACCGGACCCGATTTAGCGGAAAAATAAATAATGCGAAGAAATAAAGTGCGAGAAATTTAAATTACATAGCTTTGGGAGATTTACATAATTATATAAACGATAAAAAAATAAATGCGCAATTAAATGATTAATGACGGGCGTTGGACCCTTTTTGCAAATAATTAAAATTAATAAGGATTTAAAAATTAAAATTAAATGAGAATGATATTTTTGTGTTTTTTAGATTTAATGAAAAAAGAAATTAATTGAGATTAAATTAAACGGCAAACCCTAATTCTAATATTTTTTTATTTATTAAGAAAGAATTAAAATAAGATCTAATATTAAACCTAAAATTTATTATGTACAATTTTTAATTTATGAAAATAAAATAATAAATAAATAGTATTGTGAGAAATAAAAATTAAAAAGACATTAAAACTATCAATTAACCTAATTCTACATGTTTTGGATTTTTATTAGAAAGGAATTAAAATTAAAACCTAATTAAACTAAACAATTTACATTCTAATTTATTCATGGCAATAATAAACTAAAAAATGTATTTTTTGTCTTTTTTGTATTTTTAATGTTTTATATTTTGTAGAAAAATAAGTTAATTAAATTAAGACAATAAAATAAATAAAACAATAAAAGTAAAAGGTAAGAAGAAAAATATAAAAAATGCAAACCAGTGTGGGGTGTAGCCCCAAATAAGGAGGTGCTGATTTAAGAAGCCTGGCCCAATTATTTGTGAATTCGTTGACCTTTCCAATCAAGTGTAATGCCTTTGACCAAGTGTAGCATGTTCCTCAGACTTAAGCCTTTGATCTGATTCCCTTGGACACCTGTGTGGTTGGATGGTGATGGTACATCATACGCCTACATTACTGAAACGCATAGGAGTTTCGTTGGAAAAATAATATGAAGATTTGTAAGACCTGGGGTTCGAACCCAGGTCTTGGAGATTGCACGCCTCTACACCTGCCACTGAGTCACTTGGAATTATTTTAATATATAATAACGAATAATCAATATAAAATAAAATGGGTTAGTGATCTGAAACCGCGCGCAAATTCGAATGTAACCAATCCCTGCGTGCCACGGAGTTGTCTTCTTCGCGTGCCTGAAAATAAAAACAATATGGCAACGGTTTTAACGCGTTGCAGAAAAGTGCCTATTGAAAAATAACGATTAGAACCCTAGGCATCATAAATTGTTCGCGAGCCTATGGATCTTCTCGTCTCTGAGCCCTGAGTTCAACCATGGTGGTTTGGAGTTCTGATTTTGCCTCTACGTAAAAACCCTCTTTCAAGCTCCTGAAAACCCTAAAAAAGAAACATGGCAATGTCTTCTATACAACACAAAAACTCAATTAAATATAATGGTCAGTTGTAAAACCTTGTAAGGAACATGAATATATCATTAAAATGCCATGATCATGCCTTAAAACCAAAATACGATTATGGATGTTCTTTGGTACAGTTTGAACCCGTTTTACCAGTTCTTGTAGCTTTGCTTGTGGTTTATGATTGATACACGTTCAGAATCACACAAGGAAGCTATTGCCAAAGGAATGGAGGCTTGAATCTACTTAGAACCTTGAAATCAGTTTCCAATTTTTTTGACAGTTTTCAAGTTTTGGTCCTTGCTTTTGAGCGCAGCTTGCAGTCCCCTGAGCATTAGGGTTGTGATGTTGATCATATATGGAAGCAATTAGGTTAAAAAGATTCAATAAAATCCATCTCCATAATTGTTTTCAATCTTTGATTTGTTAAGGATCTTTTACAATCTTTTTTCATGGTGTTTTTGTTCAATCATGTGCCAATCATACCAAAACTTGCCTATTTAAGACTTACACGAAATATTGAGCTTATAATGTGCATGAAAAGATTTTTTTAGGTTAGTTTGATATTTTTCATATATTAAAATCATTTAAATGAATATAAATTAATATTAATTCAAATAAATAATTAAAAAATATGAGAATACTTCCCTTTGGGCCTAATGGTCGTGCATAGGCTTGGCATGAAGAAACTTGGAAGAAAAATGGGCCCATTTGCATTTTTAGGCCTTTTGCATCAATGTTGACTTTCAAAAATTTCCAAAAATTTCCCAACTTCCACAAGGCATAACTTGGTCAATTTTTAAGCTTTTCACATGTTCTTGGACATTTTGGAAAGGTCTTTGAGTCCTTTAACCAATGCCTTTGGTCCCATGTCATTTTGATTTACCAATCTCAAGTTATGGCCTTTGACCTAAAGTCACTTTTTGTTGACTTTTGAAAATGACCTATAATGTTGAAATTGATAACTTTTTGTGAGAGCATTTCTTGGACTTGGAATATGAAGATGAGTTGTAGGAAATGTCTTTCTCTTCAAAATGAGCTTTGGATGGAATTTTTCTGATAATCCATGTGAAAGTTATGCCCTGGTCAATTTCAGTTGACTTTTTCAGCTGTCCAAATATAGCAACTTTCGCATCTTTGATGATTTCTAAGCCAAATCTTGAAAATCATGATCAAGCATTGATCAAATGATGTTTGTGGCTTCAAAATGATATATTGACCAAAAATTTGAACTTTTGACTGTCAAATGACCATTTTGCCCCTACAGTTGACTGTAGTGCAATCTAGGGTTTTGACTGTGCAATTTTGAGTTGAATGCCTTGAAACTTGACATGAGGATACTTGACCATCTTTGTAGGCACATGAGACTTGATTGGGCCTTTGGAAAGTTCATTTGCTTGACCAGAACTCAAACCCTAGTTTTGACTGTATAAGAGACAGTTGAGCTGCACAACCCTGGGGGAATTTTGTGACCTTGACTTTGACAATTCTTGATGAATATGGGAGGGCAAATTTTGGGGTACAACACAAGCCTTTTTCAATCCATTTTTTTCATCAATTTACCTTCCTTGATCTTCCCTGAAGCTAACCATATAATCACATTCAAGAATCGTGCCCTATATTGCTCCATAGAAGTCCAGTTTCAGAGCTCTGCAACTCAACTTCAATAGGTAGATTCCTTCATCAATTCTTCAAAACTTTGGTATCATTGTGTTGCTATCATTGTCGTGGTTCTAGTTGCAACACTTACTTTTATCTGGAAGCACGTTTTGACCATGAATTTTCAAATCCCTTTTCAAAACTTTCTTTCCAAATTGCTTGAGTTACAGTCTATATAAATTTGGCGCGAGGATATGGTTGTCTTCGTCTTGAAGAGACGAAGCGAATGGCATAGGTCTGAGCTTCTGATTTTACAGTTTGAGAGACCTGCAATTCGTGAGGGCTGGAGGTTGAAGATGACCAACGTGTCATCTTCCAACCAATGAAAGTGTGACATTTGTTATTTTCAAATTCTGATTTTATTAATGATTCTGTACATTATTCATTAAAGACCATGATATGCACAGCACGCCAGATCCTTTGGATTTTATTACTAACGCGTTTTGACTCTCATCCAATGGTCCACATCTTTTTCTTTTATTTTCTTTTTCTGATTTTTATATTTTAATTGTTTTAAATTTCAAAAAATCATAGAAAATTTATTTTTAGTCCAAAAAATCTAAAAAATTTATGAAAAACATTTTTGATTATTCTCTTTCTGATTTTTATTTTTTCACAATTTAATTTTGTGTTTTGATATTTTTTATGAATTTTACACTTATTTGATTTATTTAAAATGTTTAAAAATACTTTTACTCATTTTTAAATTCTGAAAAAATTATGAATGATCCAATAATATTGTGATAAATATTGGTGACCTTATTTTATTTTTGTTTCTGACTTTACTATTTATTTACTATTTTTGCTTATTTTACCCATTTATTTTAATTTTTAAAAATAGTTTCTGACTTTCAAAAATTCCCAAAAATTTTGTAAAATTACTTGGCCTCTTTTCTGATTTTTCTATGGTCTTATTTTTCATTTCTTGATTAATTTGAATATAATTGGAATTTTCTTCATTATTTTCCATTTTTAAAACATTTTTAAACCCTTTAATGAACATATTAATTATATTATTATTTTGTGAATATCTTCTGGCTGTCTTTGGTTGATTTTTTGGTCATGGCTTTATTAACATCATTGGATCCATGGTGTTGAGTTTAGCTCCACAAAAAATGGATGAATGATTTTAATAATAGTTTGATTAAATATTAATTCAAATGTGGTTTTTCTTTTTACCCTAATTCCTCTTCATCTCATCCCCTTCTTATTGCACTAAATGTTGTTAGAGCATGATCTATATATCATGTCTCAAAACATATGGTGCATAGATTGCCATTGACCGACCTCGAAATAGGTGCGACTTCTATATAAGTTCACTTACGATTGCTTAACATGGCGCTAAATTTTGTCCCGATTCGAATAAATGATCATTTGTGGCCCAAACTTATGATTGCGAGCCCAAGTATGTTAATTTGATCTCTTTGATCCAATAACCTTGAGATTCATTGTGTGGAGGTTTTGGTTCTACCAATCCTCTAATGGATCTACAACACTTTTGGTCAACGCGGATCACTTAAACATCGTTGATCATTAAATGGTACTTGTGAGAATTCCAAATGGATGATATACTTGACAAAAAGCAAATGCAACTTGTTGTGTGGAGGCTTTGGTTCTACCAATCCTCTAATGAGTTCCAAATGCAATTTTCAAGATGGTCATCCAACTAACCACTAATTATTGACTTGTTTTATTTTATGCTTTTATTCTTTTATGCATTATGTACTATTTATTTTTTAGCATTTTACATTTCATGCCGTTTTCATCTTTGCTCATTTGAGCATTTATTTTCTTGTCATTTTTACTTTGCTCACTTGAGCTTTTCTTTTTTCCTTTTCCTAAGATACTTAATAACCAACTTAAACCCTAAAAAACTCTTAATGGTACTTGGACTATTTGGTTACTATCCTTGGCATGATGGAGCATGGGACTATTTCCTTGACTTAGGATTAGAAACCTTGGCCTATCTTGGAGACCTTGTGATCTTATCTGATTATTTTGTCTGGAGTTCTTGAGGTTTACCTCAAGACATTGGGTTGTTTGTTTGTTTTTGTGTGCAGGTTTTTGTGATTACACCCTTTGTTTGTAATCTAGAATTCACCCGCATACAGCCGTTACTCTGCCCAATTTTTGTGAAGACTTAATACATTTGAAGAGGCCTAGTATCTTTGCTTGCTTGGTTTCACTCCAAAGAATGGGAATTCTATCTTGGCTCATAATGTCAAATTTTGGCTTCTTGTTGGTTAGATGGTCCTTATCCTTAGATTTTACCTTATGCTTTAGGATAGCCTCTTCTACTCCTCCCATCTTCTTTAATTTCAAAGAATCTTCTCCCTCCTTTTGAAAACTCTTCTTGTTTTGAAACTAAAACACTTTCATAATAAACTTGGACTTACGTCCATGCATTTTCAAAACATTTTCATCAATAAACTTCAATCAATTTAATAATACTTTGACACTTTTGTGAGAAGACTAAAAGTCAATCAATCTCATTTCAAACCATTTTTCCACTTTGGCTTTTACCTTTAAACTTTTCTTAAAATATTAGGATCTTGTTAATCCTTGTAGTGATGCAAACAACTATACTTCTACAACATGTAGTGAAGAGAGATATTTTCCACTTGGGTGTTAAGTGAGGCATTGTTGATTTTAAAATCCAAGCCATATCCTCCACTTTGAGATGATGCAAATTCTCCTTTCTCATGATTGTGGGTAGTAAGTATGTTTTCCACACGGACAATGACGATAATGTCTTATCTCATAAAATTAACCAACACACTTGTGTTTCAAATTTTCAAAAGAGGAACTACGTGTACCCTGATCCCCTATTTCACGAAAGGTGGTACGTAGGCACTAAAGGTTCGCAACCGCGACCATAAAAAATATATTTCTTTTCTCACCTCCACCATCCATTTTATATATAACACATTTTTATAGCCAAAATATAAAGATTTTACAAAGAGGTTCCTGCGGAGTACCGTAGATGTTTTGGGTGCTAATACCTTCCCTTTGCATAACCAACCCCCTTACCTTGAATTTTTCCCTCCTTTTTGGGTTATTCGCTCTTTTCCCATTCCTTTGGAAACAATAAAGCGCGGTGGCGATTTTTATTTTGATTTGTATAAAGTCTAGTCAATCCAATGGCTTAGTCTTGAACATTTCTATCGCTAACACCAAGGGGGCATTAGACCATCTCGACTGTGAAGATTTGATCTTGAAGCCAAGTGATATCATCGTAAGGGCGTTTGATGGATCAAAGAGGACTGTTCATGGGGAAGTAGATCTTCCAATCAAAGTGGGCTCCCAAACCTTCAACTCCACCTTCTATATTATGGATATTCGTCCGGCCTATTCTTGCCTGTTAGGTCGCCCGTGGATTCAAAAGGCTGGGGCAGTGACCTCAACCTTCCATCAGAAACACAAATACCCAGTCAAAGGCAAAATGGTCACCGTCTGTGGGGAAGAAGAGTTTATGGTAAGTCGCCTTAATTCTTTCAAATACGTAGAGATGGACAGAGAATTCATTGATACCCCATGTCAAGCCTTTGAGGTTATACCACCAATGATTGCTGCTACTAAATGTTCTTCTGATGATTCTAAAGCTATTAAGGCCACGCCAATGATGGTTTCAGTCAAGGATGCCCGTGCGGCGATTGAAGAAGGAAATTGTGATACTTGGGGACAAATCCTCGATATCCCTTTTAAAGCAGACAAATTTGGTTTGGGCTTCACTGTCAAAGCACAGAAGGAAGTGAGGTGTGCTCGTGCTGGAAAGCCACCTCTTCGCATTGGAAGCCACAAAGTCAACACCGTGGGTGATTCTGAAGAAGAAGCTGCATTTGAGGAATGGGTGTACCCAACTACAACGAAGCTGAAGAATTGGCATACAAAGGACTTTGTGCCAATCTCCTTCATTGAGGAGTAATCTACTTGTTATTACTTTTCTGTCAATTCAAGAACCTGTTGTCTGTAATATTTTGATAATGACTTTTAAAGCCATATGCCTAGCCCGGGGAACTTTGGTCCATTTGTCAAGGGTTTTATTTATGTTCATCTAATCATATGATCATTCAGTACATTGGACTCTTTTGCATTCAAATATTTGTGTTCATTATCTTTTCTTTCTTTCAAATACATTTTCAAAATAGCCATGTGTCTTACATACACACACACACACACACACACACACACACACACACACACACACTCTCTCTCTCTTGCAGGTCTACATCCACTCTGGATCCTATTTCTAATAACCCTAATATTACCAACTATGACTTTGAATATCCTATCAACCAAGTTGAAGACGAAGGCGAGGAAGATTGTGACATACCAGGAGAACTAGCCAGACTTCTATTACAAGAAGAAAAAGCTATTCAACCACATGAAGAGTCAGTTGAGGTTATCAACTTGGGTACTGAGTCAGATAAGAAGGAAATCAAGATCGGCGCTAACTTGGAAAGCAGTGTCAAGAGCAGGTTGGTTCAGATGTTGCATGATTATGTGGAAGTTTTTGCTTGGTCTTATGAAGATATTCCTGGGTTGGATACCGACATCGTAGTTCATCGTCTACCGGCAAAAGAAGACTGTCCTCCTGTTAAGCAAAAGGTTTATCGCATGAGGCCTGATATGTCAAAAAAGATCAAAGTCGAAGTAATGAAACAATTTGATGCAGGGTTCCTAGCTGTGACGTCCTATCCTCAATAGGTGGCCAATGTAGTTCCAGTGCTAAAGAAAGACGGGAAAGTTCGCATGTGCGTAGACTATAGGGATCTGAATAGGGCAAGCCCTAAAGATGACTTCCCTCTACTACACATTGACGTCTTAGTTGATAATACTGCTCAACATAAGGTCTTCTCATTCATGGATGGCTTCTCAAGCTATAATCAAATAAGGATGGCTCCCGAAGATATGGAAAAGACTACTTTTGTTACGCAATGGGACACCTTCTGCTACAAGGTCATGCCGTTCGGATTAAAGAATGCAGGGGCAACATATCAAAGGGCTATGGTCGCCTTATTTCATGACATGATTCATCATGAGATAGAGGTATATGTGGATGATATGATTGCCAGATCACAAACCAAAGAAGAACATCTCGATCACCTGCACAAACTATTCGAGAGACTGAAGAAGTACAAGCTGAGATTGAACCCTAACAAGTGTACATTTGGAGTACGCTCCGGGAAGCTTATAGGTGTTATGGTCAGCGATAAAGGCATTGAAGTTGATCCTGCCAAGGTAAAGGCCATCCAAGAAATGCCAGTCCCCTATTCTGAAAAAGAAGTCAGAGGATTCTTGGGTCGTCTCAATTACATTGCCCGATTCATATCACATTTAACTGCTACTTGTGAGCCACTCTTCAAACTATTGAAGAAAGATCAGGTAGTCAGGTGGAACGATGAATGCCAGATTTCCTTTGACAAAATCAAATAATACTTACAAGAACCTCCTATTCTCATGCCTCCAGTTGAAGGAAGACCCTTGATCATGTACTTGACAGTACTAGAGAATTCTATGGGGTGTGTTTTGGGCCAACATGACGAGTCTGGCCGAAAAGAGCATGCTATTTATTACCTGAGCAAAAAGTTTACCGACTGTGAAACCAGATATTCACTGCTCGAGAAAACTTGCTGCGCTCTGGCATGGGTTGCTCATCGGCTAAGACAGTATATGTTGGCTCATACCACTATATTGATTTCTAAGATGGACCCAAAAAAGTACATCTTTGAGAAACCTGCCCTCTCCGGACGGATAGCCAAATGGCAAATGATCTTGACCGAGTACGACATCCAATACACAACTCAAAAAGCCATCAAAGGAAGTGTACTAGCGGATCATTTGGCCCACCAAGCTGTAGATGATTATCAGTCAATGAACTTTGACTTCCCTGATGAGAACATCATGCTGGTAACCGACTGTGCGAAACTTTGACCATATGACGGACCTGAACAAGGATCCCGATGGACTATGTGTGATACTGTGGGAGAACTGACTTGAGGTTTTGCGTTTGTGTTTGCAATTGTGCGGTTTAGCAAGAGTCGCCACCGACTTTTTATTTTATCCTAAGGAAAGGTCAAAAAGCACAGGAAAGACCTTTGAGATGTTTTCTTGGGTTCGGGGGGTAGATTATGAAAAGGGAAGGTGCAAGCACCCTTTTCATCCATGGTTATCCATGGGCTCTTAGTTACTTTTTTAGATCACTTGCTTTTGCTTTTCAATTGTTTGAAATGGTGCTTTGTGTGTGTGGTTTTGAAAATGCTTTGAAAAAGAGGCCTTGTCTAGGCAACCTTTGTAATGATTCTTGTTTGAATATATACAAAGGTGTTTGTCTTTTTGAAAAGATATTTCATTGTTTGAAAGTTTGTTTTGAGAAATGTTTTGAATTGTGTTGTGAAGTGTGTTTGAAAATAGCAAGGATGTTTTGCAAGCTTTTGATCAAGTAACTAAGAGTTATCTACCCTATTTTACTCAAAGATCTTTCCTATGTTTTTAACCCTTTTGACAGTGTTATTTCACCATTGCATTTGGTGAACAACCTTGTGTTAGGATGTTAAACGGGACAGGCGCGGGTCATCACATACAATCATTGAAAGCAACTTGTGAGACGCTCTAGCAATTTTGTAAGGGACGAGATCGTTTTATCGAAGGCAACATCGAGGGTCATCAAGGGACTACGATCTTTGTTTGTCGAATGGGCATTTGCTAGAGTGTCTCATATTCGAGGGACATGGTTGTATTTCCGAGGCAACAAGCGAGGTTACCCTAGAGGTGCATGTCTGAATTGTGTTTGTCATTTTCATGCATTTAGGTCTTGTATTAGGTCATCTAGCGATTGATTTTAGATTTTTGCATACAAACCCTAATCTCTAGTCATGGCATAATTTGAAAGCATAAAGTGCGAGAATTAAAATTCTAAGCTATTACAAAAGTATCCGGGGATGGGGGTATAATTATTTACAAATGGGGATGAGTCTCACAAGAATAATAATGTCCAAATATTACAACCAAATCGAATCGTCGCAATTCAAATATAAAGCTATAACAAAACATAAAAATAAAGAGAATCAATAAATTATGAAATGCATGTATTTATTAACTTAAAAATAAATAAATAAAATCTATTCTAAAAAAAGAAAGATTAAAAATTATTATTTGTTCTTTGTATGTGTTTTTTATTAATCTTGTAAATAAAAAGTTTAAAAGAAGAAAATTTAATTAAACAAAAATTCTATTATTTTTTGTATTTTTATTAATGTAACAATTATTAATTAATAAAGAAAATTAAAACTATATTAAGAAAATCAAAGTAAATAGTCAAAACAAAATTTTAATATATTATTTGGTTTTATTATTAACAAAGAAAAGAAAACAAATTATTTAAAATGAAATTAATTAAAAAAGGGTATTTGTTACTTAACAAAAAGAAGAATGGGCTTAGGGTTTTAAGGGGAGGACAGGCCCAATGTTTTAAGTTAATGCTGAAACCAGAAAAAAAAAACAAAAGATGGGGGGTATATTCAGAAGAAGCGCTTGGGCTTAATGAGATTTGGTGGGGCAAAGGCCCAAGGCAAGGTCTTTGTACAATTTGTTAGGGGTTTCAGCATTTAGGGTTTGTGCTCAGGGTTCACAGCGGCGCCATTTCTCTCGTTCTTCCTCTCTTCATCTTTCTCAGCGCTATTCTGATTCTCCTCCTAAACCTAAGCCGCTAGAGAGCCCTCACTCTCCTCCTCTTCCTATCATTCAATAGCCTGGGTTGTATTGTGGTATTGTTTGCTTCTTGATTCGAGTTTTACAGTTTTCGTTTGTTTATGTGATTTTACAGTTTTGAGCTTATTTATTGTTCATGGCTTATTTGAAGTGAAGAAATGTACCTTGGGGTTTTCTTTGGACAAGAGAGATAGAGGGTGAGACGATGCTCCTCGGTGGTTTAGCGGCGGAGACGAAGATGATGACGAACGCGTGCTTTGGTACCTTCTGAGATTTTATTATTGTTTGTTGATTTGTTGATGATGAGTTCTTTCTGAAACCTTCTTGTTGATGTTTTGCTGTTGACGATGGATACGGTTCTGAAACTTGTTGTTGTTTTTCCTCTCTCTTGATTTGATGTTGATGATGAAATTATTCTGAAACTTGTTGTTTGTTACTTCTGAACCTCTTTTCCTTTCTATTGAATATTGATGTTTGATGATGAAATGTTCTGAAAACTGTGTTGGTTTGTATTTCGTTAATGATGATGATCTGAAACTTGTTGTTTTTTGTTGTTGGTGAATGATTTTTGGAACTTTTTGATAGCAGGTTTGCTAGTCTTAGTTTAGTTTGTAGTTTGGCTGTTGTTGAGCTTGTGCAGGTTTTTGCAAGCTTGTGCAGGTTTGGAGAGTTTTGTGTTTTTTTTGCAAAAAAAAGTTTTCCTCCTCCCAAGACTATTATGCAGTCTTGAGTTTTATATCTTTCTTAGCTTTTGTTGACTTGTGACAGCCTGCTTTTTAGCCAAACTGTAAAACCTCACCCAAGGTGATACCTTTTTCTCTTTCTCTCTCCATGAAACAAGCTTTTTTGCTTTTTTTTATCATATTCTGAAAAGTTTGCTATGTCTGGAAAATGATGATGGTTGTGACAAGTCTTTTACTTGTCAATTGGTTTACCTCCTGCTGTTTACTTTTGTCTGCTGCATTTTTCTACTTTCATGCTTCATTGCTATATTTGTACAGTTTGCATCCAATTTGTTTTATAACTCAGTTTGGGCAATTTGTTTTATAGCTCAGTTTGGGACCTTGCTTGCTGTTTGTTACAGCAGGTTCTTTGCTTGTGCTGCTTGTACATTTGTTTATGCTTTGACAGTTTGGCGCCTGTTGCATTTGAAACTTTGTAACTCAGTTTGGTTCAATGTTTTCCTTAGTTTTTTGCCATGTTTTAGTTGAGTTGCAATGGTATAGTTTGGCTTATGTTTGACAGCTTTGGCGCTTGTTGCATTTGAAACTCATCTTGCTTTGTATGCTTGCATTTTTCAATTTGTATTTTTAATTTTCTCTTTGTGAACCAAGAAGAGCGATCTTCTTGTGATTTGCAAAGAGAAAAATAAAACGTGATAAAAAATAAGCATTCTGATTCCAGACGGAAAATTTTAATGATGAATTTCTCCTTTCTTTTTTTATTTGAAAATTCTTCTCAATTAACTATACTAATCTTCTTTTCCTTTGTTTTTTCATGTGAGGATCAATTGGATGATAGAGGAAGCTGAGGAAGCAAGAGACCTTGAGAATTGGAGCAATGGCAGCTTAGGAGACTTAGGCTTAGATTAGATAGACTTTTTCCATTAATTGTAACATTTATTTTTTTAAATACTATAAGTTGTAAAACTTACAATATTCAAAATAATAAATTATTTTTGTAACAACATTTGGAATGAATGAAGAAAACTTTTATGAGATCATCTGATAATCCAATAAAACCTTCTACTGTCAAATAATCTTGCCATTCTTTCTTCAAGTCTTCACTGATTATTTAAGATTCTCAAATCAAAATAATTGAAACTGCATTTCAATAATTCTAATCCAGATAACTTAAATTCTAAGTAATCCAAAACTTTGCAGTCTTGTAACCTTGCGTCAGTATTCCAATAACAATACGCATTATATAATAAACAAGCAAGCATTCCATTAACTGACAAACCTTTCATTCCATTAACAAGCAGACGTCTTGATATTCCAAATAACAGTAACTTGAAAAAGTGTGAAAACAATGTAACAGTAAACTGAATTTCCGTGGATTCAATTTCTTCTGAGAAATGCGAGAGAAACCCTGATTCTTGATTTACTGCCAAAGAAAAGTTTGTTTGATCGATTCTTGAGCCAATCTTAAAAGTCAGAGAAAACCCTAGGGTTGTGATTTCTTGTGAAAAAGGGAGGGTAAATTTTGGGGTACAACAGCTGCCCCTGTTCAATCTTCTTGAACCTGAAGAGTTAGATTGGCAATTTTTCCGTTCGCGACTCGAAGGTAAAAGATGATTGGACACTAGAGTGCCCATAAATTTGCACTCGTCAAAGCATAGTTGAGGTAATGGGCTTAAATATGCCATTTGGAGATGTGACAGAACCTGGTCGGAGATGGGTTTAAAGATGCCATCCAAGAATGTTTATTGAACTGTATGTTATAGGTGAAAGAATGAGTATCAGAAAGGTATCCATGTCTGGAACGTCTCTGAGCTGGGGATTTGAATAATCAATAGATTAGCATCCGTGTTTGGAGCCTCCGTAAACTGTTTTCAATGAGCCGAATTTGAACAAGCAATAGATTAACATCCATGTTTGGAAGCACCCGTAAACTGTTTTCATGATCCTTGAAGTTTGAATAAGCAATAGATTAGCATCCATGTTTGGAGAATCCATAAACTGTTTTCAATGAGCTGAATCTGAACAAGCGATAGATTGACAACCATGTTGGGAAGCATCCGTAAACCGTTTTCATAATCCTTGGGTTGAACAAGCAATAGATTAACATCCATGTTTGGAGTATCCGTAAACTGTTTTCAAAAGTTAAATCAGAACAAGCGATAGATTGACAACCATGTTGGGAAGCATCCATAAACCGTTTTCAAAAGTTGAATCTGAACAAGCGATAGATTAACATCCATGTTGGGAAGCATCGGTAAACTGTTTTCAGAAATCCTTGAGTTGAAGCTTGCAAAACTTATCCTTGAAAAGGGTAAAATATTAGCTGAAACACAAAGTTATGTTGTATGAAATGTATGATGTAATATATGTGTTTTATCAATGTTTATGATATATGAATGCAATGTATACGCATGTAAGCTGATAAGCTGTCTTGCTGAGGAAGATAAATCCTGGATAGCTGGAGATAATAAAATCTTTGACCACTGTTGGGGAAAATAAATCCTGGACCACTGTTTGAAGAGTATGTATGTCTTCAAACTTTTTGACAACCTCTGTGGGGAGAAGCTATACTGCTGGGGAAATCAGGAGTTTTGTATGCCAACCTACTAGGGATTCTTGTTTCATTGTTTGATGAGAACTCTGTTGCAGAATATCTGAAAGCTCTGTGGGGAACTGAGAATGAGAATCTTCATTCTGCTAGGGGAATTTGTGTTGAGGAGTCAAGAACGAGAATCTTCGATCTGCAGAGGATTAAAAACTCTGACAAATTTATACTGAGAGTAAAGAAGGCTCTGGCAACTTTACTGGAGAATTAAAGATGAGAGTCTTGATTTTGTTGGGGAGTAAAAATTATTTGGGGTAAGCTATACTTTTGGGGAGTAGCTATCCTACTGGAGAGTAAGCTCAGGACTCTGGGAAAAGCTTATTCCTGCTTGGAAGAAATTCAAGAGCTTAGGTTGTATGCCACTTTTGAGAATGAGAATCCTCATTCTGTCAGAAATATCAGGAGCTTGGGTGTATGCCAATCTACTGGGGAAGAAAGAATGAGAAACTCCGTTCTATTGAGGATATCAGGGGAAAACGGAATGGTTTCCTCTGGGGATTGGTAGCTCAAAGTTTCCTCTCCGTTGGGGGTCTTAGCGACGTGCTGATTTGATTGGCGACTTCACTGGGGAAAAAAGTTTTTTAAAAAAATAATTCTCTGACGAATTATCTGGTTTAAAAGCGACTTTCCGAGAGAAGGGAGGAAGCTGGATGGTCTTCACCGGTGTTCACAGGTCGAAGGTTTGACTCCGTTTGGGGAAGAAAGTTTCATTCTTACTGAGGGTTTGTAGTTCAAAGTTTTGCTCCGCTGTGGATTGGGAACTTGAACACTCAACTCTGATGGGGATCCTTGAAACTTAACTCCGCTGGGGATATGCCTTTTAAAGCTTTAGTTTCGCCTAGGATATGGATGATATATTTGCAGGGGATTTCTCCTGGAATAGCCTAAAGACACTTTCCTACACTTTCATCCTATCAGTAATTATTCTTTCTCATTTCGTTTTATTTGTAAGCAGTGATTATGTTCAAATGCATATGCTCATTTAATAAATCATTGGACGTTTTCAAATAAAACACAAGTGTAAAAAAGAAAGAAAAGGCAAACAGTTTTCTGTTCTTTGAAGTAATTTTGTATTAACTTTGTGTAAGTATTTTGTACAAAGGAGACAGACATCCTAGTAAGAGAATGTCAACATAAAGTTGAGAAAAATTTATACAAAGAAAGATGGCTATGTGTAACAATTCTATGGGGTTCCCATTCTGCTATAGCCTTCGCGACTCTGAGTATCTTGTCCATTCGTTGCATTGTCCGCAGATGATTGGATTGATCAGTCGCTTGGAGCCTGTCTGTGAAGAGATTGTCCTTAAAGTGATCCGACGAGACATAGTCATACGCTTTAATTCCCTAACTTTTGCCTGGATCTCCCTTTCAGTTTTTCGATCCACCGGGAAACCCTTTTTTTCCCAAGTCGCCCTTTCGACTTTTCAACTTTCCGGGTGTACAGATTTTTTTATTTATCCCTAATTTTTGCCCGATCTTCCCTTTCGGGTTTTCGATTCGCCGGGATGCCCATTTTTTCCCAAGTCTCCCTTTCGGGTTTTCAACTTGTCGGGTCATTTATGTGTAGTATCTTTTGACTATGTTTGTGTTCGCTGGGTGTGGTAGATCATCGTCGTCCATGGTGGTCAGGATCATTGCCCCGCCAGAAAAGATGTTTTTGATCACAAATGGTCCTTCGTAAGTAGGAGTCCATTTGCCCCTGGGATCACTTTGCGGCAAGATAATCCGCTTAATTACAAGATCCCCGACTTGATATACTTGTCTCTTGACTTTCTTGTTGAAGGCCTTGATCATACGTTTTTGATACGTCTGGCCATGACAAACAGCAGTAAGTTGCTTCTCGTCAATCAAGTTAAGTTGATCAAGCCGGGTCTGAATCCAATCGTCTTCACTCAGACCAGCGTCCTTCATGATTCTCAGGGAAGGAATCTGAACTTCTATAGGTAAGACAACTTCCATGCCGTCTACCAAAGAAAAGGGTGTTTCCCCAGTTGATGTCCATGCCGTGGTACGGTACCCGTGTAGAGAAAATGGTAACATCTCATGCCAGTCCATGTAGGTGACTGTCATCTTTTGAATGATCTTCTTGATATTTTTGTTCGCAGCTTCGACAACACCGTTCATCTTTGGCTGATAGGGAGATGAATTGTGATGTTGAATCTTAAACTGCTCGCACAGAGTGGTGATCATAGTGTTGTTCAGGTTTGTACCGTTGTCCATAATGATTCGGTCAGGAATACCGTACCGGCAAATGAGGTTCTGTTGATGAAGCGGGCAACCACATTCTTTGTAACAGAGGCGAAGGAAGCTGCTTCGACCCACTTGGTAAAGTAATCAATGGCCACCAGGATGAAGCGGTGACCATTGGACGATGTAGGCTTGATCTCTCCAATCATGTCGATACCCCACATCGCGAATGGCCAAGGAGCTGTTAGTACATTGAGAGGAACCGGAGGAATATGCACCTTGTCAGCATAAACTTGGTATGATCGGTGGATCTGGAACTGACTGTTTAACGCTGGTTCGCGAAATGTCACGGAAGCCAAGAGTCGCCACCGTCTTTTATTTTCTCCAAATGGAAAGGACAAAAGCATAGAAAAATTCCTTATTGAGATTGCTCTCGGTTCGGGAGGTAGATTTATAGAAAGGGAAGGTGTTAGCACCCTTTCTATCCATGGTTATCCATGGGCTCTTAGATACTTTCTCACTTGTGTTTTCAAAATGTTTGTTTGCTTTTCAAATGTGGGTTTAAAAAAAGTTTCGTTTAAAATTTCAGTTCGACTCTTGTATCAGTCCTCAAGAGTGTTTGAAAAGTTGTTTTTGAAAGCTTTTTGAAAAGTGTCGGTGTGAAAAGAAGTTTTTTGATTTGTTTTGAATTCAGAGCAAGTATCTACGAGTCATCTACCTACCCTAAGGAATTAGTCTGTGTAAATGTCCTTAAGGTAGTGCCATCCCACCATTGAGAGGTAGGTAGCACCACCGTTGGAGGTGTTCGGGTCAATTCGAGGGTTCGGGACATTGTGGTCACCAGAGCAATAGGAAGACACCTTAGAAGCTACACTCATGCCATGTTCATGGACATGAGGACTTACTAAAACGTCCTCTACTCGACGACCACGTTTCGAAGGGCAAGGCAACAGTGAGACGTACCCTAGGGGTGGTGTGTGATTTGTGTGTCATTTTCAGTTATATTTGTCTTGTTCATGCATTGGTGATCTACGCATTGATTTTATTTTGGCCATTCATTCTTTCATGCAAATTATTAACAGTTAAAAGGTGCGGAATTTAAAAGTCCTACGCTATTACAAAGGCGCGGGTCTACATCGCCAAATTAATCCAAGACCCGATTTGAAATAAATAAAAAGCGGAAAGTAAATATCTAATTAATCTATTACACGGCTTTGGGGCAAGTACATAGATTAAAAAAAAGGAACATAAAAGTAAATGTGCGAAAAGAAATAAAATCGAGAATGCGAGGGCGTTGGACCCTTTTAAAGAAATTAAATCGAAATCGTAAATTAATTAAATTAAATAAAAGCAAGAACTTATTTTTTGGAGTTTTTGTATTTATGGAATTTAATGAGAAAATTAAATGGAATTAAAACCCTAATTCTAAACTATTTTTAATTATATAAAAAAATGTTTAAGTTTGACCTAGTTTTAACCTAATTATTTAATGACAAATTTATTTACAAAAATAATTAATTATTGATAATAATAAGAAGAAATTTTAATTATTGAAAAAAAAGAATAAAAAGCTAGAAACCCTAATTTTTATGTTTTTTTTTTTAATTTATTTAAGAAAAGAAGTTAAAGTTAAAACCCTAATTTAAAGCTAAATTAATTATCAAATTTATTTACAAAATAAAACATTATTGAAGTAAATAATAAAATATATTTTTATTTTTTTGACTTTCTGATTTTTTTGTATTTTTATATTATAAAACTTATTTTATGAATTAAAAGAAAAAAAATCATTAAATTAAAACAAACAAAAAGAAAAAAGGAATGAGAAAAGAAATACAAACATAGGGGGGTTTGTTGGCCCTTTTGGAGGTATGTTTGAGCAATTTGGCCCACCATAGTCAGGCCTTTTTTGACTTCTTCTGATTACGTGCGCATGCGTTGACTAGCGTGCATCCTGGAACTCTTATCATGGCCCTTGGATTCATCTCCTGGGACATTTGGCAAGCTTTGGCGCTGGGGAATTTGGTGGACTTCTGGGCGTGTTGGACACCTAATCAGATTATGAGAAAAAATAGAAGGAAATATGGGGGACCTGGGAATCGAACCTAGGTCCCAAGGCTTGCCAATCAGGTTCCCAACCACCACACCATTCAACGCATTTGTATATATCATTCAAAACAAATATTATAAATAATAAGTCACGCTAATGATATTTAATCACAAAAACGCGCTGAAAATTTAAACGATCCAACCAAGATAGGACACGCAGGCTTCGTCCTCGTTGTGCCTGTAAACAGAAAAGAGATAGCGGGGGTTTTAAACCCCCACTAAATGTACCCTGCGAAAAATAGCGATTAGAGTATCATTGATCATAAATTGAGCGCGATATGATGATTGGATTCGTCTGAAGGTCACGAGTTCAATGGTATAGGCCTTGTTGTCCAATTTTTCCATATGAACAAATCCCCAATTTCAAACTTCTGCAACCCTAACGAGCTCCCATGGTAGATTCACATACCGGCCTTAAAAACTCAATTGAATAGCACTGTTAGCTTTAGAATGATTAAATTAGTACAAATCAAGCATTAGAAATCAAAAACACTGCATGAATCATGAGACACGAATATGCAAAAAGTTTGAGAAAGTTTGACTTTATTCTACCACTTCTTGATGCGTGGGGACTGGAAAAGAATTGAATTATGTTCAGGAAGGCCTCAGAAAGCTTTTGGAATCGATTATAGGCTTTGAATCACGCTCTAGCTGTGTTTTCAGTTTTGAACTTTTTTAGAGAAAAGTGCAAAGTCTATATTCTTCTTGGGCGCAGCTTTCAGGTTCTTTTAGCATTAGGGTTGTGTTTGTGTATGTATATGGAACGAATTAGGGTAGAAATCTCAACCAAAAACCTTTGCATTCATGAATAAAATATTTGGTTTTTAATGTAATCTTTTCCAATCTTTTTCATGTAAAACCATTGCCAATCATGAGAAATCTTGCCTTTTTAGTGATGCACGAAATCTTGAGTGATTAAAGAGGGCATATGCTGCATAAAAAGATTTGGAAACATGTGTTTAGCATTTTTCTTATAATTAATTTTAATTAAATGAATTAAATAGATTAAATATTCAATTAATTAATTAAAAATAGGAAAATAACTCCCCTTTGGGTCAATGGGTCGTTCATAGCTTTTGGGTGATGATTCTTGGAAGAAATTGAGGCCCATTAGCAATTTTGAGGCATTTGAAGTAAAGTTGACTTTTCAAAATTCCCAAAAATTTCCCAACTTCCACAAGGCATATCTTGCTCAATTTTTAAGATTTGATCATGTTCTTGGACATTTTGGAAAGGTCTTTAAGTCCTCTAACCAATGCCTTTGGTCCCATGTCATTTTTATTTACCAATCTCAAGTTATGGTCTTTGACTTAAAGTGCCTTTTTGTTGACTTTTGAAAATGACCTATAATGTTGAGATTAATAACTTTTTGTGAGAGCATTTCTTGGACTTGAAGTGTGAAGAGGAGTTGTAGGAAATGTCATTCTCTTCAAAATGAGATTTGGATGGAATTTTTCTGATAAACCATGTGGAAGTTATGCCTTGGTCAAGTTACAGTTGACTTTTTCAACTGTCCAAATATGGAAACTTTTGCATCTTGAGACTTTTTGAGCCATGCCTTGAGAATCATGATCAAGAATTGATAAAATGATGTTTGTGGCTTCAAAATAAGATGTTGACCAAAAATTTGAACTTTTGACTGTCAAATGACCATTTTGCCCCTTGCAGTTGACTGCTGAGCAATTAGGGTTTTTGACTATGCAATTTTGTGCTGTAAGTCTTGAAACTTGACATGAGGATACTTGACAATGTTTGTAGGCATGTGGGACTTGATTGGACCCTTGGAAACTTCAACTTCTTTGTCAGAACCAAAACCCTAATTTTTGACTGTTAGGAGGCCCTTGAACTGTGCAACCCTTGGGAGATTTTGAAGCATGCTCTTTGCAAATCTTGAAGAATATGGGAGGGCAAATTTTGGGGTACAACAGTTGCCCCTGTTCAATCTTATTAAACTTGAGGATGCAGATTGGCTGATGTGCCTTTCGTAATCCGAAGGTGGAAGATGATTGAACACTAGAGTGCCCAGAAATTTGCGCTCACATAGTAGTGTGATGGTGGGAATGGGCTTACAGATGCCATTTGGAGATTAGTGGATAGGAGGATGGGCTTATAGATGCCACCTGGGTGTCGATCGCGTAAGATATTCCTTAGCGAGAACTTGCGTACCTGAAAAAGAAAATGATTACCTGGCTTGTTACAGGAGCTGGTCTTCAAACTCTTTGTATAGATGCGCCCTGACTGGTTACAGGAATTGAATCTGGAGCTTCAAAAGGTGATGAATGAACCAGGGATGGTTACTACCTCAACGGGACGGTGAGAGAACCTTTGACGATTACTACCTCAACAGGAACGCTGAGAGAATCTTGGGCAATTACTACCTCAACAGGAACGCTGAGAGAACCTTGGGCGATTACTACCTCAACAGGAACGCTGAGAGAATCTTGGAGTGATTACTACCTCAACAGGAACGCTGAGAGAATCTTGGGCGATTACTACCTCAACAGGAACGCTGAGAGAACCTTGGGCGATTACTACCTCAACAGGAACGCTGCGAGAATCTTGGAGTGATTACTACCTCAACAGGAAGGCTGAGAGAATCTTGGATGTCTTCTACTGGGATAAGAATCAGGGAGATCTTAGGGTCGATCTGACTGAACCGGAGAAGGCCTTGGAATATCTTCAACTGGATAAGAATCAGGGAGATCTTAGGGTTGATCTGACTGAACCAGAGAAGGCCTTTGACTGGATAAGAATCAGGAAAATCTTAGGGTCGATTTAACTGAACCGGGCAAGGTCTTGGAATATCTTCAACTGGATAAGAATCGGGGAGATCTTAGGGTCGATCTGACTGAACCAGAGAAGGGCTTTGACTGGATAAGAATCAGAAAAATCTTTAGGAGTCGATTTAACTGAACCAGGCAAGGTCTTAGAATATCTTCAACTGGATAAGAATCAGGGAGATCTTAGGGTCGATCTGACTGAACCAGAGAAGGCCTTTGACTGGATAAGAATCAGGAAAATCTTAGGGTCGATTTAACTGAACCGGGCAAGGTCTTGGAATATAGCTGAGAACTTAACTGGATCTTTCCTGAAAGGTAAAGGTCAGTCATATGCAATGCATGATATGGATCAAGCAATGATGTTCTCAACATAAATGAGATTGTATGTTCATGATGCGTATATGCATGTATCATGATGTATGTGATGTTTTTGAATGTATGTTTTTCGTCTAGGAAAGTAAATCCTTGACGGGTGCCGGGAAGTCACATCCTGGGCTGATGTTGGAGAATAGTGCTTTGTTGTCTCCGCTGGGGATGATAGTTGCAAGAATACCGGTAGGAGAAGATAACTCTGTTGGGGAATAAACTTGGTGAATGGAACACTCTGCAGGGAGAAAATTACTCTAGCGATCTTGCTGGGAAGCAATACTCTGTGGGGAGAGAGATACTTTGTTGGGATGTTGATGGTAATCTTCGCAGGGGATACCATTGTTATGTTGGAAGTGTTAATATACTTTGCTGGGGATAAGAAGACTTTGCCGAGGACAATCTTTCTGTGGCTTTTGGCTGAGGATAACCCAGTTATATCCCGGTAGGGAAATAACCTTTGAATAAAGCCGGGGGACGCGTTCGTGCTCTGTGGGGAAGAAGCTTCCAGAATCTACTGGGGATAAGCTTATTGCTGGGGAGATGATTCAACCTTTCCTAGGGAAATCTTGATTGGACTCTCCTGGGGATATTTTGAACTATATTGGGGAAGTGACTCCATTGAATGTCTGGTATACCGCCGGGGAACAATCTTTAGGTCAAGACTGCCGGGGATGCTTGTTAAGAATGTCGGTATGATGTGTCGGGGAATGTTTGAGATCTGCTGGAGGATACACAACTTCCTTAAGGCTGACAGTATAACTCTGCTTGGGTAGAGTGTATGGACTTGCTGATTCACTCTCTGGGGAGTTAAGATGTATTGGTTATGTTCTTTAGCTGAACATCCCTTGATACCTTGGCGGACAGAGCAATTAGATCGTTTGGACAACTCATCGTTGCCCATGTTTCTGAGGTAGAAGAGGAAGACCTGTAAGGTGCTGATAGTTGTTGATGGACCAACCTTCTTCTGGTAAGCAGGTGACAATATGACAAGACATAGTCGTACGCTTTTGATCCCTAACTTTTGCCTGGACCGCCCCTTCGGGTTTTCAGTCCACCGGGATACCCATTTTTGCCCAAGCCGCCTTTGTAAGTTTTCGACTTGCCGGGTGTACAGATTTTTTTATTTTCATCCCTTATTTTTGCCCGAACCCTTTTGGTTCGCCGGGAAGCCCTAATTTCTGCCTAGGTGTGTCAACCTAGCGGGCCTTTGATTATGCGCAGTATTTTTTCGGCAATGTCCACGCTCTCAGGATGTAGGGAGTTGCCCCTGTTAGAAGTGTTTTGCCTTGCCACCAAAAGGTGTTTGATCAGGCAAGATTCGTTGCTGGAATGCCCCCAAGTGACTCAGGCGGAGATTTGCCCCAGGCTATTTGGCTTTTGAGAGATTCTCTGAATCTTGATTGGACTGCCCCAGATAATAGACCATGATCAGGTCTGCCCCTTGATTGGAAGTGCTTCTTCCATTTGAGCTTTTGTTGAGAAGATTTTGTTTACTGGATATTCGTCGTGCGAATTTCTCTGCTGTTCAAGCAAAAAGTCATATGCAAACAAGGTTATGTTAAAAATGCAACGCTTATGTCTGTCTTGAAATTTTTGAAAATGAGTTTTTAGTAAAACAAGCAAGTTTTGTAAATTGTGATGTCAACTCGTTATTTTACCGCCAGCCTTAAGGAGTCAGGATACCTTTCGTAACAGTATGCTTTCGAACTAACCCATGCTTCAGCTAGGACTTTTTAAGGGTTATAACGTGGCCTGGTTCACGGTTTTAAGAAACAAAGGATAAAGGCTCAAATTTTATTTGTACCCACCCGCTCTTCGTGATGTTCTCCAAACCTAAACTCAGTTGATCATACGTTAGACCTTGTTTGAGTCTTTGCTCTAATTTTCCGGTGATGATTCGGATGTTGATAACTTATTTTGAATAGGCAGTCATTTTTTTGTCGAGGGTTTGTAAGACCTCTTTCTTTTTTCTGATTTTTGTTATCCCTTTTTTTTTGCCTGAGCTGTTCTTTTGTGATTACAGTCAGCGGGATGCCCCATTTTTGTAAGTTTCCTTCCTAGGTTTTGACTTAATGGGTTCTTATTTTGAAAGATAATGACTGCCTTTCTTTATTGATTATTCGGAACCATCACTGTCTTTCTTTGTTTTGTAAGGACCTCTTTGGTGCCATTCGTTATGCACTTGGATCAACTGAGAGAACTACCCTGCTCCAGGTTATGATTAAGGGTTTTAATTTTCGAAAAGAAAAACTCCTACTTCTTTGGCTCAAAGGGGTTGACGAGGGATTATCTTCCTTATAACTCCAGTGTTTAGGGATTGAAACAATGCTTGTACCTCATCAGCGGGGTCTGTTCAAAAGCATACTGTAGATTGTGGTATCGTTTTCGTCATCCTCCCTCAAGAGGCTTAGAATTTTAAATCGAGAATTTGACATCACAGAAAATATTAAAGCAATTTTGAATATAATGAAAACAATTGTATTAATTCCAAAACAGACATATGCGATGCATTAATGGTATAAAAGAGTTTGACATGATAATTGTTTGAACAAAAAGAAAGATACAACTTGAAAAATCCTAATGAACAAAAAGTCTTCTCATCTCTGGGCTTGTCACTTCAAATGGTGAGCCTTGGAGGGATGGTAGAAAAACTCAGCCTGACCATCTTGTGTAAACTCCAATGCTCCTTCATCAATCAGGTCCTGGATCTTATTCTTCAGAGCCCAACACTCGTTTGTGTCGTGTCCCGGGCTGGCAGAGTGGTAGGCACACCTTTTATTGGGATGATAGGTAGGAGCTGATGTGTTGGGGTTCCAGGGATGAGCCCTTAATGTGATCAGATTCAATCTCAACAGACGTTGTAAAGCTTGAAATAGTGACATATTGAGCTGGGTGAATTGCCTCCTGGGCTTGTCTGGCTGAAGCTGGTGAGGTTGATGCTGAATTTGTGACACTGAAGCCATTTGAGGAGCTCTCTTATCCTCTTGCCTCAAAGGTGGTTGAATGATGACTGGCCCTTCAACCTTAGATGTTTGCCCCAGTTGGTTACCCCGAAGCAGTTGGTTGACGAGAACCCCGAGCTCATCTTGTCTTTGAGCTAAGTCTTGAATGATAGTCACCTGCCCCAGCATCTGGGCTCTCATTGCATCCACTTCAGCTTGCAGATGTTTCAGTCGTTCGTCCTTGTCATCTTCAGCCCTGCTCTTGGCCAAATTCCCCATGAGGAGTGTCCTTAACTCTTCTTGCCCCTTGGATAGGCTTATGAAGCCCTCCCTGAACTGAATCTCTTGAGTACGAAGACCCTGGTTATCTTGTTGGGAAGCCATTGCTGAAATAAACAGCGACGAAGGTAAGTGACCTGTCAAAGGAGTACCTGTAATACAATGACATGTTTGATATGCATGTAATGTTTTCAAGGATCTCGCAGGGTAAACAAGAAAATTGTTAGAGTTGGAAACTGCTAACTTGATTGAAGGAACTTCATGTTGTCGAGAGTCCTTCTTCAAGGGTCAAGGCTCACCATATCTAGTGGGTCATAGCCCCTGACAACCTTGGCTTAGAGGAAAATAAATCCCCTTTTCCCCTTGCTAAACAGTTGGTTCATCATGACCTGCATCACAATCCCTTGGGATCCTTGAAATGGGTTAGTCTTTATGTAGGATGCATGCAATGGTATGATGTCATGATGCATGGGGTAATGTGGGTAAACCCTGTTATGAGTCCCTAATTAAGGACTGTAAACAAAACCTGCAAGTAACTCAGTAACCCTGTTATGAGTCCCAATTAAGGACTATAAACAAAACCTGCAAGAAACTTAATAAACCCTGTTATGAGTCCCAATTAAGGACTATAAACAAAACCTGCAAGAAACTCCAGTGTCAGATAACAAGCATGCAAGTAGTCAAGTTGGAAGGCACACAAGTCACACAAGAGAGCCCTTAAAGTTAAGGCCAGCATGGGGTCTAGGTATTACCCTCTTGAAGTTGGTGGACTTAACCTGTCCTATCAGAAGTAACCGGGTTCTAAGGGTCCCAATATCACTGGATTGCTTTCATTGTTCATCGCTTCGATTTAGCCACTGAACTGGCGACCGAAATATTCCAGGAAAGCAACCCTCAATTGAGTGTAGTATCGAGTATCAACCAACCTCGGACTGCACCAAAGTCAGTTATCTCACTACCCTAAAGAGGCCAAGATAGTTCAATTAAGGTTCCTAAGGTCAGTTGATGCTTCACGACACCACATGGAGGCCCCGTACTCTCCTTGACTGAACTCAAGGGTTACCGGTACACACCAAAGTGCCACATCAACGTAGAAGACTGTTTCAACCATGTCGGTATACCCCGCACAGTTCCCTCACAGCCTTGTTGCTACTTTCTAAGAAGGTATCCCAAGATCCGGGTTAGGATCTATAGAACTCCCGAGAAAGTCCCACAATTTAAAGCAAACAAGTCAAAGCAATTGAAAACACAGTTATGAACTATCCTAAGGTACACCTCACTTTAAGAATTTCCCCAGCAGAGTCGCCAGATCTGTGATCGTTGGATCTGGAACTGACTGTTTAACGCTGGTTCGTGAAATGTCGCGGAAGCAAGAGTCGCCACCGTCTTTTATTTTCTCCAAATGGAAAGGACAAAAGCACAGAAAAATTCCTTATTGAGATTGCTCTCGGTTCGGGAGGTAGATTTATAGAAAGGGAAGGTGTTAGCACCCTTTCTATCCATGGTTATCCATGGGCTCTTAGATACTTGCTCACTTGTGTTTTCAAAATGTTTGTTTGCTTTTCAAATATGGGTTTAAAAAAAGTTTCGTTTAAAATTTCAGTTCGACTCTTGTATCAGTCCTCAAGAGTGTTTGAAAAGTTGTTTTTGAAAGCTTTTTGAAAAGTGTCGGTGTGAAAAGAAGTTTTTTGATTTGTTTTGAATTCAGAGCAAATATCTACGAGTCATCTACCTACCCTAAGGAATTAGTCTGTGTAAATGTCCTTAAGATAGTGCCATCCCACCATTGAGAGGTAGGTAGCACCACCGTTGGAGGTGTTCGGGTCAATTCGAGGGTTCGGGACATTGTGGTCACCAGAGCAATAGGAAGACACCTTAGAAGCTACCCTCATGCCATGTTCATGGACATGAGGACTTACTAAAACATCCTCTACTCGACGACCACGTTTTGAAGGGCAAGGCAACAGTGAGACGTACCCTAGGGGTGGTGTGTGATTTGTGTGTCATTTTCAGTTATATTTGTCTTGTTCATGCATTGGTGATCTACGCATTGATTTTATTTTGGCCATTCATTCTTTCATGCAAATTATTAACAGTTAAAAGGTGCGGAATTTAAAAGTCCTACGCTATTACAAAGGCGCGGGTCTACATCGCCAAATTAATCCAAGACCCGATTTGAAATAAATAAAAAGCGGAAAGTAAATATCTAATTAATCTATTACACGGCTTTGGGGCAAGTACATAGATTAAAAAAAAAGGAACATAAAAGTAAATGTGCGAAAAGAAATAAAATCGAGAATGCGAGGGCGTTGGACCCTTTTAAAGAAATTAAATCGAAATCGTAAATTAATTAAATTAAATAAAAGCAAGAACTTATTTTTTGGAGTTTTTGTATTTATGGAATTTAATGAGAAAATTAAATGGAATTAAAACCCTAATTCTAAACTATTTTTAATTATATAAAAAAAATGTTTAAGTTTGACCTAGTTTTAACCTAATTATCTAATGACAAATTTATTTACAAAAATAATTAATTATTGATAATAATAAGAAGAAATTTTAATTATTGAAAAAAAAAGAATAAAAAGCTAGAAACCCTAATTTTATGTTTTTTTTTTAATTTATTTAAGAAAAGAAGTTAAAGTTAAAACCCTAATTTAAAGCTAAATTAATTATCAAATTTATTTACAAAATAAAACATTATTGAAGTAAATAATAAAATATATTTTTATTTTTTTGACTTTCTGATTTTTTTGTATTTTTATATTATAAAACTTATTTTATGAATTAAAAGAAAAAAATCATTAAATTAAAACAAACAAAAAGAAAAAAGGAATGAGAAAAGAAATACAAACATAGGGGGGTTTGTTGGCCCTTTTGGAGGTATGTTTGAGCAATTTGGCCCACCATAGTCAGGCCTTTTTTGACTTCTTCTGATTACGTGCGCATGCGTTGACTAGCGTGCATCATGGAACTCTTATCATGGCCCTTGGATTCATCTCCTGGGACATTTGGCAAGCTTTGGCGCTGGGGAATTTGGTGGACTTCTGGGCGTGTTGGACACCTAATCAGATTATGAGAAAAAATAGAAGGAAATATGGGGGACCTGGGAATCGAACCTAGGTCCCAAGGCTTGCCAATCAGGTTCCCAACCACCACACCATTCAACGCATTTGTATATATCATGCAAAACAAATATTATAAATAATAAGTCACGCTAATGATATTTAATCACAAAAACGTGCTGAAAATTTAAACGATCCAACCAAGATAGGACACGCAGGCTTCGTCCTCGTTGTGCCTGTAAACAGAAAAGAGATAGCGGGGGTTTTAAACCCCCACTAAATGTACCCTACGAAAAATAGTGATTAGAGTATCATTGATCATAAATTGAGTGCGATATGATGATTGGATTCGTCTGAAGGTCACGAGTTCAATGGTATAGGCCTTGTTGTCCAATTTTTCCATATGAACAAATCCCCAATTTCAAACTTCTGCAACCCTAACGAGCTCCCATGGTAGATTCACATACCGGTCTTAAAAACTCAATTGAATAGCACTGTTAGCTTTAGAATGATTAAATTAGTACAAATCAAGCATTAGAAATCAAAAACACTGCATGAATCATGAGACACGAATATGCAAAAAGTTTGAGAAAGTTTGACTTTATTCTACCACTTCTTGATGCGTGGGGACTGGAAAAGAATTGAATTATGTTCAGGAAGGCCTCAGAAAGCTTTTGGAATCGATTATAGGCTTTGAATCACGCTCTAGCTGTGTTTTCAGTTTTGAACTTTTTTAGAGAAAAGTGCAAAGTCTATATTCTTCTTGGGCGCAGCTTTCAGGTTCTTTTAGCATTAGGGTTGTGTTTGTGTATGTATATGGAACGAATTAGGGTAGAAATCTCAACCAAAAACCTTTGCATTCATGAATCAAATATTTGGTTTTTAATGTAATCTTTTCCAATCTTTTTCATGTAAAACCATTTCCAATCATGAGAAATCTTGCCTTTTTAGTGATGCACGAAATCTTGAGTGATTAAAGAGGGCATATGTTGCATAAAAAGATTTGGAAACATGTGTTTAGCATTTTTCTTATAATTAATTTTAATTAAATGAATTAAATAGATTAAATATTCAATTAATTAATTAAAAATAGGAAAATAACTCCCCTTTGGGTCAATGGGTCGTGCATAGCTTTTGGGTGATGATTCTTGGAAGAAATTGAGGCCCATTAGCAATTTTGAGGCATTTGAAGTAAAGTTGACTTTTCAAAATTCCCAAAAATTTCCCAACTTCCACAAGGCATATCTTGCTCAATTTTTAAGATTTGATCATGTTCTTGGACATTTTGGAAAGGTCTTGAAGTCCTCTAACCAATTCCTTTGGTCCCATGTCATTTTTATTTACCAATCTCAAGTTATGGTCTTTGACTTAAAGTGCCTTTTTGTTGACTTTTGAAAATGACCTATAATGTTGAGATTAATAACTTTTTGTGAGAGCATTTCTTGGACTTGAAGTGTGAAGAGGAGTTGTAGGAAATGTCATTCTCTTCAAAATGAGATTTGGATGGAATTTTTCTGATAAACCATGTGGAAGTTATGCCTTGGTCAAGTTACAGTTGACTTTTTCAACTGTCCAAATATGGAAACTTTTGCATCTTGAGACTTTTTGAGCCATGCCTTGAGAATCATGATCAAGAATTGATCAAATGATGTTTGTGGCTTCAAAATAAGATGTTGACCAAAAATTTGAACTTTTGACTGTCAAATGACCATTTTGCCCCTTGCAGTTGACTGCTGAGCAATTAGGGTTTTTGACTATGCAATTTTGTGCTGTAAGTCTTGAAACTTGACATGAGGATACTTGACAATGTTTGTAGGCATGTGGGACTTGATTGGACCCTTGGAAACTTCAACTTCTTTGTCAGAACCAAAACCCTAATTTTTGACTGTTAGGAGGCCCTTGAACTGTGCAACCCTTGGGAGATTTTGAAGCATGCTCTTTGCAAATCTTGAAGAATATGGGAGGGCAAATTTTGGGGTACAACACTTGGAATTTGTGACAAGTGCGGGCGTATTGATGACAGTCAGCTTCCATGGTAGACCAGTAGTAGCCTTCCCTTAGGATCTTCTTAGCCATCGTATGTCCGCTCAAATGGGTGCCAAATGTGCCACTATGCAGTTCAGTCATGATCTGCTCAGCTTCAACCTTGTCCACACAACGAAGCAGAACACAATCATGGTTGCGCTTGTATAGGATACCATTGCTCAGGAAGAACTTGGAAGAAAATCTCCTTAAGAACTTTTTGTCATTGACTGAAGCTCCTTCATGGTATTCTTGAGTCTCGAGATACCTTTTGATTTCATGAAACCAGGGTTGTTCCACTACTTCGTCGGTATTAATCTCATGACAATGTGCAGGTTCATCCATTCGCTCGTTGGTAATTTGGGGAGACTCATTATCCCAGTTAAGTTTAAATATGGAAGACATTGTGGCTAGAGCATCTGCTAGCTGATTTTCTTCTCGCGGGAAGTGCTCGAAGGTAATCTGCTCGAAATGAGGTAGCAATGTCAGGACATGTTCTTTGTATGGGATGAGATTAGGATGTTTAGTGTCCCGCTCTCCTTTGATTTGACTGATAACCAGAGCTGAGTCCCCAAACACAACCAAAGATTTGATTCCTAAGTCTATCGCAGCCTTGAGACCAAAGATACAAGCTTCATACTCGGCCATGTTGTTGGTGCAACTGAAGCAGAGTCTAGCAATGAAAGGTGTATGGCAACCTTCTGGAGAGATAAGTACCATGTTGATACCGTTGCCAAGTGCATTTTAAGCACCATCAAAGTACAGGGTCCATCGGGATCTTTGTTCAGGTCCGTCATACGGTCAGTTACCTTCAATGTTGTCCAATGTCATAATGTCCTCGTCGGGAAAGTCGAATTTCATGGATTGATAATCTTCGATAGCTTGATGAGCTAGATGGTCAGCTAGTACACTCCCTTTTATAGCTTTTTGGGTTGTGTACTGGATATCATACTCAGTCAGGATCATTTGCCATCTAGCGATTCTTCTAGATAAAGCAGGCTTTTCGAAGATATACTTGATCGGATCCATTTTAGAAATCAGCAGAGTGGTATGTGTCAACATATACTGCCTTAGTCGGCGAGCAGCCAATACCAAAGCACAATATGTTTTCTCGAGCAGTGAATAGCGAGTCTCACAGTCGGTAAAGTTTTTGCTAAGGTAATAAATGGCATGCTCTTTTCGACCAGACTCGTCATGTTGGCCCAGTACACACCCCATTGAATTATCCAAAACAGTCAGATACATGATTAACGGCCTTCCTTCGACGGGTGGCATCAAGATAGGAGGTTCTAGCAAATACTCCTTGATTTTATCAAAAGCAGCTTGACAGTCATCATTCCATTCAACCACCTGATCTTTCTTCAACAGCTTGAAGATTGGTTCACAGGTAGATGTTAGGTGAGAAATGAACCTTGCAATGTAGTTTAGGCGTCCTAAGAAACCTCTGACCTCCTTTTCAGTGCGGGGGGCAGGTATTTCTCGTATAGCTTCGACTTTAGCAGGATCAACCTCAATGCCTTTGTTGCTGACGATGAATCCCAAGAGTTTACCAGACCTGACTCCGAAAGTGCACTTGCTAGGGTTCAGTCTGAGTTTATATTCCTTCAATCTAACAAATAGCTTTTGCAGATGGTCGAGGTGTTCTTCTTCTGTTTGCGAACGGGCTATCATGTCGTCTACGTAGACTTCGATCTCATGATGTATCATATCATGAAACAAAGCTACCATGGATCGCTGATAGGTTTCCCCGGCATTCTTCAGTCCGAATGGCATTACTTTATAGCAGAAGGTACCCCACTATGTAACAAAAGTAGTCTTCTCCATGTCTTCGGGGGCCATTTTGATCTGGTTGTACCCTGAAAATCAATCCATGAAAGAGAATACCTTATGTTGAGTTGTGTTGTCGACCAAAATGTCAATGTGCGGTAGTGGAAAGTCATCTTTAGGGCTAGCCCTGTTTAAATCTCGGTAATCCATGCACATTCTTACTTTACCATCTTTCTTAGGCAAGGGCACAATGTTAGCGACCCATTGTGGATAGGAAGTAACAGCAAGAAACCCGACATTGAATTGCTTCATCCTTCGGCTTTGATCTTTTCAGACATATCGGGCCTTATTCGGCGGACTTTTTGTTTTATTGGTGGACAGTCTTCTCTTGTAGGGAGACAGTGGACCACAATATCTGTGTCGAGTCTCGACATGTCTTCATAGGACCAGGCAAAGATCTCAACATATTCATTCAACAGCTGAACTAAGCGCTCTTTGACATTTGGCTTTAGGTTGGCACCCATTTTAACCTCTCTCCTGTCTTCGATAGTACCCAAGTTGATAGTCTCTAATAGCTCTTCATGGGGCAGAATAGCCCTCTCTTCCTGTTGTATAATTCTAGCCAACTCTCCAGGCACTTCACAGTCTTCATCACCTTCGTATTCGGCATGATTGACCAGATCTTCAGAGTCACTAAAGGTCATAGCAGAATTGTTACCCGTGGAATCCGGAGTGGATGGGTACCTGCATTTTGTGAGTGTGGGTGTGTGTAAGGGATAGCCACCTTTAAACAAAATAAAATGTAAAAAGAAAGAAAATGAACACAAAGGTTTATAGATGAAAACGTCCATGATTCATTAAAAATGGCATATGAAAATGAAGAAATCAAGCCCTTACAAATGGACCTATATGCCCCGGGTAAGGCACAAGGCAAAAAGAGTGTAGGAATTATTTAATAGTTATTACAGACCAACTGAAAAATGTTCAAAAGATAAATTACTGATTGATGAAAGTAATGGGAACGAAGTCCTTCGCCTCCCAATTGTTCAGTCCTCCTTCAATGGTTGGAAAGATCCAGTCTTCAAAATTACTCTCGTCTTCAACCTCTTCCAAAGCATGAACTCCGCGATGAGTGATCTTTAATGGTGGTCCTCTAGCCCGGGAGCGACGCACAGCCTTCTGACTAGTAGCAGTGAAACCCAATCCGAATTTATCTGTCTTGAAAGGAAAATCTGGTAGCTGACCCCACACTGTACTTCCTCCTTCCTCGATCACAGCCTTCGCATCTTTAAGGGATGACATCCGGGACACAGGATTGGTAACTGCAGGCACATAAGTTATTGTCTTGGTCGTCGCAATTTCAGGAGAAACCTCTTCAAAGTGTTGGAAAGGTGTTTCTATGAATTCACCATCTAACTCCACATAGCAGAAAGAGTTAAGGTGGCTTATCATATACTCCTCCTCACCATGAACTGTTATGATTTTACCCTGCACTGGGTACTTGAGAATCTGGTGTAAGGAAGAAGTGACTGACCCAGTGTTGTGGATCCATGGCCTTCCCAACAAGCATGAATATGAAGGACGGATGTCCATCACATAAAAAGTAGATTTGAAAATTTTTGTTCCCACCTTAATTGGGATGTCCACTTCTCCGTGAACCATCCGCTTAGAACCATCGAAGGCTCTAACAATGATATTACTGGGCTTTAAGGTCAAACCCTCACAGTCCAATCTGTCCAATGCTTTCTTTGGTAGAACATTTAAAGATGAACCGGTATCAACCAGAACATGAGCAAGTGTGGTCCCCCTGCACTCTACCGAGACGTGCATCGCATCATTATGCTTTCTTCCCTTAGATGTCAAATCGGCATCAGAGAAGCCAAGACCATTGTCGGCTGTAAGGATGGCTACACACTCTTGAAACTGATCTGCAGAAGTTTCTTGAGACACGTGCGTCGTCTTTAGGAATTTAATTAAGGCTTTGGTATGAGCCTCGGAACAGAGCAATAGGGCCAGCATGGAGATTTTTGAAGGGGTTTGCCCCAGCTGTTCTACGACATCATAGTCGCTCTTCTTGATTATCTTTAAAATTTCCTCCATTTCCTTTTGGGTGGTCTCGGGGATAACCAAAGGCTGAGCCCTCGTCCTGACGGGCGCTTCTTGGATCCCCTTACCTTTATCAACAGTAACAACATAGGGTACAACTTAGGGAGTAACAATTTCTTCAATTATTAGACCTCACATAGATATCTTGACTGGCACACGAGCACTTGAGGGTCCGAAGACTGCCCTTGGAGGAGCAATCTCCGGAGAGAAGATTCTTCCACTACGAGTTATCTTACTTGTACCCGCAATATTTCCTATGTCGGGAGTTTCTTCGTCGAAACCTTCTCCGACTGATTCAATCTGCTTAACACCGTGGTAGAAGATCTCTCCTCCATAATTCCACGGTATTGTCTTGTTGGACTTATATGGGATATGCCCCAGCATGGTAATCTTCAGCGGTACAAACTTTGGGTCAGGCATAATCTTAACAGGCCTTTTGCAGGTCTTGGAAAGATTGTCGGAAATGGTGATTATATTAATGTCATTGATTGGAGTAACAGGAATAACAGGAGTAACAAGAGTTTTTTGAAAGAGGATCTCTTGATTATCGATCAGGCGTTGGATGCCTGACTTCAATAGCAGACAGTCGGATTGCAAGGTCAAACAAAGGTAACAATCTTTTTCACAGCCTGGGAAGATCCCAGCTTTCAACGGATTCACCTTGATCATTGGCAACAGAGTCATTAGGTTATCAATAACAGCAACATACAAATCCTCTTCAATAGCATGGACATTGTGACCGTGCTTGGGCATTGGGGCAGAAATCACATTCGGCTTTTCGGGCGCATCGAATTCTACCTCCTTGGCATCTATTAAATCTTGGATCTTGTTTTTGAGGGGCCAACAGTTATTGGTGTCGTGCCCTATGCTATCTGAATGATAAGCACATTTTGCGTTGGGATGATAATATGGAGAAGTGGTATTTGTATTCTTCGGTGCCTCTCTCAAATTAGCAAGGTTTAATTTTAGGAGATGTGGAAGGATCTGAGCAGGTGTCATGTTTATCGGGGTATATTGCCGTTGTGGCCTTTCTACCCTTTGCCGATAGGTTCTGGGTTGATCATTCCTCGGTTGACTATTTCTAGGCTGATCTGATGCAGACTTCTGAATTAATATGGCCCCCACTATTGGCCGGCGTTCCTCTCTTTCTCGATTTCTCTGGGTGTAAACAGTAGAACTTTCCTTCTTGGCTGGGAAGGTTTTCTTAATAGCAGTGGAAGCAGATGCATCCTTCTGGATTTTACCATTCTTAATACCAGCTTCGACCCTTTCCCCTGTCTGAATTAATTCAGTGAACCCTACAGATGAGCTCCCTATTAGGTGATTGAAGAATGGACCAGACAGGGTCCCCAAAAACATATCAACAAGTTCCCTTTCAGACAATGGTGGCTGCACCCTTCCGGCCAGATCCCTCCACTTCTGAGCATACTCCTTAAAGCCCTCGTTAGAAACCATACTCATGCTCTGTAGTTGAGTACGAGTAGGCGCTAAATTTGCGTTGTATTGATATTGTCGGTAGAAAGCAGCAGCCAAGTCCTCCCAGTTATGTACATCAGCCATCTCAAGCTGGTAGAACCAGTCCAATTGTGTACCCGACAAACTATCTTGAAAAAAGTGGACCCACAGATCCTTATCAGAAGAGTGAGGTTGGATCTTTCTGACTAAGAATGCAGATGCATCTTTGGACAAGACAAACCGTCATATTTAGCGAATGTAGGCACTTTGAATTTAGGGGGAATGACGATCCCAGCAACCAATCCCAGTCCAGGTACCCTTTAGACCTCCATGGCTGCCAACCGCTCTTCCAGATTCTTATACCTGCCGTCCGCAGGAGGGTACTGCTGCTCGGATTAATCTTCATCCTCTTCAACTTCTTCCTCTTCTACTTCAGACTCGGAGGGTATTGCAGCTCCTTTTCCTTTACCGGTCCCTTCATCATACGTCGAGGGGAACTCCAGGACTCTTCTAGCTTCGTTCTCAAATCTTCTTCCCAGAGTAGCTACTCCGACTCTTTTCTTTTTATTTTTTCCTTTTTCCTTTTCTTTTTTCTCTAACAGTGCTTTAAGGTCCTCTTGACCCTTTGCCAATGTCATGAGGAGTTGTTGGAATTGCGAATTATGTGCTTGCAGATCTTTGATCGTCTGCTCTATATCCATCTTGCTGGAATAAACATCAGAAAGATAAGGAAACCTGGTGTGAAGACCTGTTTATGCATATGATGAATGATATGTTTATTCATGTAATGCATCAAGGATTCAGAAATTCAAAATTGTTGCAGATAAAAAGAACACACGTCATATTAATAAGAAGAAATTTGTCAGTACATAAGTGCCCCATGGGAAAAATATTACAAAGCTTCTTAATGTAAAAAGACGCTGAGCATCCTTTTTGGCGCGATGTAAGTGTTAAGAGTCTCCTCTTCATGAATTCAGCGGGTAAGCTCCAAAACCTTCTTCTCACTGGCATAGAAGCTGGCTTCAAAAGTGTTCCGCTCTTCCTTGAGCTGTATCCAACTCTTTTGCAATTCTTCCAATGATGTTGGCATGTCAGGATGTAGGAGGGTGTATGGAACCTCTCCTTCCATAACAGGCTCTTTGATCACGGGGAGAATGTGAGGGTAAGGCATCATAAGACTCTGGGCGCGGGTTCGTACCCACTTGAGATAAGGCTCAAGAGGGATGGAATTCTTGTGCCCCAGTGTCTTACTATCAACTTTGTTGGGCATCCTCCATGTTCGGATAAACCTTTGTCGAAGTCCTTGAGCGTTGTTGTCGAAGTCAAAAACCAAGTCAGGAATCAGCATATCATGAGGGTCATCTCTTCGGGCATAACCAAATTGCCTCAGAGCTAAACATGGGTTGTAGGTAATGCCTCCCCTAATGCCAAGTAGTGGGACATTAGGGAATTCCCCAAAACGATCAATGATGATGACATTTTCTCTGGACCGAGAACACCAATGAACATCAGAGTGTGTAAGAGTCATCAATCGTTGCGACCACCTCAAGCCTTGTTCATTCTTCAAGACTAACTGGGGAATATGAGAAATAAACCACCTTGCTAGGAGAGGAGTACAGCACATGAGAACACCTCTTTTCCTCATTGTTCGTGTGTAAAGTGAGTGTAGGATATCCCCAAGCAATGTAGGCACAGGATTCCGAGATATGAAAATCTTGACAGCATTCACATATATAAGTTGATCAGGGTTTGGGAACAAGACCAACCCATAGATGAGAAGTGCTACAATCTCCCCAAAATCTTGTAGATCTAAAGAATTCCAGCTATCTTGTGCCTTCTCAAACAGAAACTTTACCAAAAAACCTTGACACCACTTCTGGTTTCCCAATGACCTTTGATATCAGATGGTTGCAAGTGTAAGGCTTGAGCAACATCTTCAGGCTTTGGCTCTCTTTCTGTACCGTTGTAGGGTAGTTGATGGAGAATAGGAATCCTCAGGAGTTGAGAAAATTCCTCCAAAGTAGGTACTAGTTGGTAATCAGGGAATGTGAAACAGTGGTGTAGGGGGTCAAAGAACTGGAAGAGAACTTTCACCATGTCTTCCTCTATGTTGGAGTTGACAAAATTGAGAAGTCTACCATGTATTTCACTGAAGGGAGAATTCTCTGGAATCTTGTAAGTAAGCTCCTTGAGTAGAGGAGGGATTCTCACAAGGTTGACTTGGATGGTTTTTCTGCGAAGAGATTCCATAACCTACAAAACAGGAACAAAGATGAAGATCTAAACCCTTGAAATGGTTAGTGGATGCAAATGATGCTTCATGATGTTTATGATGTATGCACAAGTATATGTACAAGAAAATCACACAAGATCCTAGTTTCAGGCTTGCATGGGGCTTCATAGGTAAGTACCCTCTTGAAGTTTGTTGGCTCAACCTGTCCTATAAATAGTAACCGGGTTCTAAGGAGCTCAATATCACCGGATTATTTTCTGTGTTCATTGTTTCAGTTTAGCACTTTACTGGCGACCGAAATATTCCAAGAAAACAACCCTCAATGAGTGTAGTATCGAGTATCTACCAACTTCGGACTGCACCAAAGTCGGTCATCTCACTACCCCTAATAAGGCCAAGATGGTCAAGTAAAGGTTCTAAAAGTCCATTAGTGCTTCATGACATCACTCAGCGGCCCCGTATTCTCTTTGATTAACTCAAAGGCTACCGGTACCCACAAATATGTCGCACTAATATAGCTATTGCTTCAACCATGTTGGTATACCCTGCACAGTTTCCACAACGTATTGCTATTCACCTATGAATGTTTCCCAAATCCGGGTAGAGGATTTCAAACCCAAACAATAGAACCAAATGTAAAGCAATCAAGGCAAACAAGATAGCATTCAAAGGTGATCTAAAACCCTAAGGTAACCCCACTTTTAGAATTTATCTTCCCCAGCAGAGTCGCCAGTTCTGTGATACGGTGGGATAACTGACTTGAGGTTTTGCGTTTGTGTTCGCAATTATGCGGTTTAGCAAGAGTCGCCACCGAATTTTTATTTTATCCTAAGGAAAGGTCAAAAAGCACAGGAAAGACCTTTGAGATGTTTTCTTGGATTCGGGGGGTAGATTATGAAAAGGGAATGTGCAAGCACCCTTTTCATCCATGGTTATCCATGGGCTCTTAGTTACTTTTTTAGATCACTTGCTTTTGCTTTTCAATTGTTTGAAATGGTGCTTTGTGTGTGTGGTTTTGAAAATGCTTTGAAAAAGAGGCCTTGTCTAGGCAACCTTTGAAATGATTCTTGTTTGAATATATACAAAGGTGTTTGTCTTTTTGAAAAGATATTTCATTGTTTGAAAGTTTGTTTTGAGAAATGTTTTGAATTGTGTTGTGAAGTGTGTTTGAAAATAGCAAGGATGTTTTGCAAGCTTTTGATCAAGTAACTAAGAGTTATCTACCCTATTTTACTCAAAGATCTTTCCTATGTTTTTAACCCTTTTGACAGTGTTATTTCACCATTGCATTTGGTGAACAACCTTGTGTTAGGATGTTAAACGGGACCGGCGCGGGTCATCGCATACAATCATTGAAAGCAACTTGTGAGACGCTCTAGCAATTTTATAAGGGACGAGATCGTTTTATCGAAGGCAACATCGAGGGTCATCGAGGGACTACGATCTTTATTTGTCGAATGGGCATTTGCTAGAGTGTCTCATATTTGAGGGACATGATTGCATTTTCGAGGCAACAAGCGAGGTTACCCTAGAGGTGCATGTGTGAATTGTGTTTGTCATTTTCATGCATTTAGGTCTTGTATTAGGTCATCTAGCGATTGATTTTAGATTTTCGCATACAAAGTCTAATCTCTAGTCATGGCATAATTTGAAAGCATAAAGTGCGAGAATTAAAATTCTAAGCTATTACAAAAGTATCCGGGGATGGGGGTACAATTATTTACAAATGGGGATGAGTCTCACAAGAATAATAATGTCCAAATATTACAACCAAATCGGATTGTCGCAATTCAAATATAAAGCTATAACAAAACATAAAAATAAAGAGAATCAATAAATTATGAAATGCATGTATTTATTAACTTAAAAATAAATAAATAAAACCTATTCTAAAAAAAGAAAGATTAAAAATTATTATTTGTTCTTTGTATGTGTTTTTTATTAATCATGTAAATAAAAAGTTTAAAAGAAGAAAATTTAATTAAACAAAAATTCTATTATTTTTTGTATTTTTATTAATGTAACAATTATTAATTAATAAAGAAAATTAAAACTATATTAAGAAAATCAAAGTAAATAGTCAAAACAAAATTTTAATATATTATTTGGTTTTATTATTAACAAAGAAAAGAAAACAAATTATTTAAAATGAAATTAATTAAAAAAGGGTATTTGTTACTTAACAAAAAGAAGAATGGGCTTAGGGTTCTAAGGGGAGGACAGGCCCAATGTTTTAAGTTAATGCTGAAAGCAGAAAAAAAAACAAAAGAGGGGGGTATATTCAGAAGAAGCGTTTGGGCTTAATGAGGTTTGGTGGGGCAAAGGCCTAAGGCAAGGTCTTTGTACAATTTGTTAGGGGTTTCAGCATTTAGGGTTTGTGCTTAGGGTTCACAGCGGCGCCATTTCTCTCGTTCTTCCTCTCTTCATCTTTCTCAGCGCTATTCGGATTCTCCTCCTAAACCTAAGCCGCTAGAGCGCCCTCACTCTCCTCCTCTTCCTATCATTCAATTGTCTGGGTTGTATTGTGGTATGGTTTGCTTCTTGATTCGAGTTTTACAGTTTTCATTTGTTTATGTGATTTTACAGTTTTGAGCTTATTTATTGTTCATGGCTTATTTGAAGTGAAGAAATGTACCTTGGGGTTTTCTTTGGACAAGAGAGATGGAGGGTGAGACGGTGCTCCTCAGTGGCTTAGCGGCGGAGACGAAGATGATGATGAACGCGTGCTTTGGTACCTTCTGAGATTTTATTATTGTTTGTTAATTTGTTGATGATGAGTTCTTTCTGAAACCTTCTTGTTGATGTTTTGCTGTTGACGATGGATACAATTCTGAAACTTGTTGTTGTTTTTCCTCTCTCTTGATTTGATGTTGATGATGAAATTATTCTGAAACTTGTTATTTGTTACTTCTGAACCTCTTTTCCTTTCTATTGAATATTGATGTTTGATGATGAAATGTTCTGAAAACTGTGTTGGTTTGTATTTCGTTAATGATGATGATCTGAAACTTGTTGTTTTTTGTTGTTGGTGAATGATTTCTGGAACTTTTGGTTGATTGTTTATGATAATGATTCTGAAACTCCGATGGTATGCTTCTGAAACTCTGATTGTATGCTTCTGAAACTCTTTTCCTCTCTTCTTGGCTTTGAAAGGTTGATGATGAAAATAGCTTATGAAACTGATTTTTGTGGTTGCTTCTTATTGAAGCTTGGTTGTTTCTCTTCTGATCTGAACTGTTACATAAGTTATGGTTTTTGGATGTTGAGTTTGATGACAGGTTTGTAGTTTGGGTAGGCTTTGGTTGATGTTAGTTTGGCCAAACAGGTTTACAGTTTGTTGCTAGCAGGCTTGGATTGATAGCAGTTTTGCTATGGTGTTTGGCAAGCTAGCAGTTTGGTTGGTTTGATAGCAAGCATGTGGTCTTGAAACTATTAACAGTTTTGCAGTTTGGAGAGTTATTACAGTTTGTGTTTTAGAACTATTTGAAAGCTTTGCAGGATTTTGTGTTTTGCAGGTTGTGTTGTTTGAAAGCTTTGCAGCTTGTTATGTTTTGTTCACAGGGTTGGGAACTTTGTAGTTTTACAGGCTTGGCTATGCAGGTTTGGAAAGTTATGCAGGTTTTGTGGTTTGAGCAAGCTTGCAGTTTGTGTCGTTTTTGTGAGTAACAGGTTTTGGAGTTTTTGATAGCAGATTTTCTAGGCTTGGTTTAGTTTGTAGTTTGGTTGTTATTGAGCTTGTGCAGGTTTTTGCAAGCTTGTGCAGGTTTAGAGAGTTTTGTGTTTTTTTGCAAAAAAAAGTTTTCCTCCTCCCAAGACTGTTATGCAATCTTGAGTTTTATATCTTTCTTAGCTTTTGTTGACTTGTGACAACCTACTTTTTATCCAAACTGTAAAACCTCACTCAAGGTGATATCTTTTTCTCTTTCTCTCTCTCCATGAAACAAGCATTTTTGCTTTTTTTATTATATTCTGAAAAGTTTGCTATGTCTAGAAAATGATGATGGTTGTGACAAGTCTTTTACTTGTCAATTGGTTTACCTCATGCTGTTTACTTTTGCCTGCTACATTTTTCTGCTTTCATGCTTCATTGCTATATTTGTACAGTTTGCGTCCAATTTGTTTTATAACTCAGTTTGGCAATTTGTTTTGTAGCTTAGTTTGGGACCTTGCTTGCTGTTTGTTACAACAGGTTCTTTGCTTGTGCTTCTTGTAAATTTATTTATGCTTTGACAGTTTGGCGCCTGTTGCATTTGAAACATTGTAACTCAGTTTGGTTCAATGTTTCCCTTAGTTTGCTGCCATGTTTTGGTTGAGTTGCAATGGTATAGTTTGGTTTATGTTTAACAGCTTTGGCGCCTGTTGCATTTGAAACTCAGCTTGCTTTGTATGCTTGCATTTTTCAATTTTTATTTTTAATTTTCTCTTTGTGAACCAAGAAGAGCGATCTTCTTGTGATTTGCAAAGAGAAAAATAAAATGTGATGAAAAATAAGCATTTTGATTCCATATGGCAAATTTTAATGATGAATTTCTCCTTTCTTTTTTTATTTGAAAATTCTTCTCAATTAACTGTACTAATCTTCTTTTCCTTTGTTTTTTCATGTGAGCATCAATTGGATGATAGAGGAAGCTGAGGAAGCAAGAGACCTTGAGCATGGGAGCAATGGAAGCTTAGGAGACTTAGGCTTAGATTAGATAGACTTTTTCCATTAATTGTAACATTTATTTTTTTAAATACTATAAGTTGTAAAACTTACAATATTCAAAATAATAAATTATTTTTGTAACAACATTTGGAATGAATGAAGAAAACTTTTATGAGATCATTTGATAATCCAATAAAACCTTCTACTGTCAAATAATCTTGCCATTCTTTCTTCAAGTCTTCACTGATTATTTAAGATTCTCAAATCAAAATAATTGAAACTGCATTTCAACAATTCTAATCCAGATAACTTAAATTCTAAGTAATCCAAAACTTTGTAGTCTCGTAACCTTGCATCAGTATTCCAATCACAATACGCATTGTATAATAAACAAGCAAGCATTCCATTAACCATCAAACCTTTCATTCCATTAACAAGCAGACGTCTTGATATTCCAAATAACAGTAACTTGAAAAAGTGTGAAAACAATGTAACAGTAAACTGAATTTCTGTGGATTCAATTTCTTCTGAGAAATGCGAGAGAAACCCTGATTCTTGATTTACTGCCAAAGTAAAGTCTGTTTGATCGATTCCTGAGCCAATCTTAAAAGTCAGAGAAAACCCTAGGGTTGTGATTTCTTGTGAAAAAGGGAGGGCAAATTTTGGGGTACAACATTATGGTATTCGATAGGGCTTCCAACGCCTTAGGTAACGGAATTGGTGTTGTGATCATCTCTCCTGAAGGTTTCCACACTCCTTTCACTGCCAGACTATGCTTCGATTGCACAAACAACATGGCCAAATATGAAGCATGCATCTTAGGTCTGAAAGCTGCTATTGACTTAAGGATCAAGCATTTGAATGTGTTTGGGGATTCTGCCCTAGTGATCAGCCAAGTAAAAGGAGATTGGGACACTAAACACCCTAATCTTATCCCTTACAAGGAATTTGTGATATCCCTGATTCCTCACTTCGAAGAGATCACTTTTGAGCATTTCCCTAGCGAAGAAAACCAGTTAGCTGACGCTTTGGAAACCATGTCTTCAATGTTCAAGGTCAGATGGGATAACGAAGCCCCTATGATAACAATTGAAAGATTCAATGAACCTTCACATTGCTATGAGCTTGGCACCGATGCGGAAAAACCATGGTACCATGAGGTGATGAGATACCTTGAAGCACAAGAATATCCAGAGGGGGCATCTATCAATGACAGAAAGTTCTTGCGAAGATTTTCATCCAAATTCTTCCTAACTAACGGGACATTCTACAAGCGCAACCATGATTCAACTCTCTTCCGATGTGTGGACAAGAAGGAGGCAGAGGAGATTATGGGAGACATGCACGATGGTCTTTTCGGTACTAACTCAAGTGGACATACGATGGCTAAGAAAATCTTAAGAGCAGGTTACTATTGGTCAACGATGGAGACCGATTGTCATCAACATTCAATAACTTGTCACAAATGCCAAATCTACGCTGACAAGGTCCATGTACCTCCAATCCCTCTGAATGTCATGACCGCGCCATGGCCATTTGCAATATGGGGTATTGATATGATTGGAGAGATCAAACCTACCGCTTCTAACGGACATCGCTTCATTCTTGTTGCTATCGACTATTTTACCAAATGGGTTGAAGCTGCCTCGTTTGCCTCAGTCACCAAGAACATGGTAGCCAGATTCATCAGACACAACCTCATCTGCCATTATGGTATCCCCGAAAAGATCATCACCGACAATGGGACTAACCTCAACAATGTTATGATCAGGGAGCTGTGCACCCAGTTTAAGATCAAGCATCACAATTCTTCTCCGTATAGACCAAAAATGAATGGCGCAGTCGAAGCGGTCAACAAAAATATCAAGAAGATTATGAAGAAAATGGTGGTAACCTATAAAGATTGGCATGAGATGTTGCCATTTGCTCTACATGGCCACCGTACTTCAGCTAGAACATCAACTAGGGCAACTCCCTTTTCTCTAGTCTACGGCATGGAAGCTGTTTTGCAAGTGCTAGTTCAAATTCCCTCGCTAAGGATTATGATTGAGACAGGCCTAAGCGAAGACGAGTGGATTCAAACGAGATTGGATCAGCTGAACTTGATTGACGAAAAATGATTAGTTGTTGTTTGTCATGGTCAGACGTATCAAAAACGAATGATTAAGGCTTTCAATAAAAAGGTCAAGCCTCGAGTATATCAAGTTGGTGACTTGGTGATAAAATGCATTATTTTACCACAAGGCGACCCCAGAGGCAAATGGACTCCCACCTATGAAGGGCCATTTGTTGTCAAGAGAGTTTTCTCTGGTGGTGCCATGATGCTGACTACCATGGATGGTGAATATTTCCCACATCCTATAAACGCGGACATAGTTAAAAAATACTACGCATAAGAGACCCGCTAGGTTGGCACACCTAAGCAAAATAAGGGAATCCCGGCAAACCAAAAGGTTTGGGCAAAAATTAGGGATATATGCAAAAGATGGTGCACCCGGCAATTTGAAAACCCGAAAGGGCGACTTGGGCAAAAAAGGGTATCCTGGTGGGCCGAAAACCTGAAAGGGCGGTCCAGGCAAAAATTAAGGATTAAAAGCGTACGACTATGTCCTGTAAAATCCACACAGTCAATTCTATCACCAAGGTCCAAGTTCAAATGGTCCAAGATCAATCCAATCAACTTCAATCAACGGCAAGGGACGTTCAAAGACATTGGGGCAATAGTAGAGTTGGAAGGTAATGAGATCATTTCACATAGCTATTTGTTTTCATTCTCAATTTTGTTTTCCTTTCGACGATTTCCTCTTACTAGGACCTCCGTCTCTCTGTACAAAAACGCCTATTCATGGGCAAAATATCAATAAAAATACACTTTCAAGTGCAAAATTTCTGTCTTTGTTTTGAATGCAAATTTGTCTAAATGACTGAAATTGAATGAACATATGCATATGAACATAATTAAAACTATTTGGCACATGTGTCCTGCTAAGCATCAGCAAGCATCTCTTTAATGTATATGAAATAGCCACACAGAGTTATCTCATCATCATTATCCCCACAAGGATGGCGGCAATAAACCTTTCCCCAACGGAGTTGCCCACAAAGTCTCCTTGCATAGGAAAATCCCTGACCAAAACCTCTTGGCCGCTTTCTCCCCAGCTAAGTCTTTTCCCCAGTAGAGTTGCCTCCATATCCCCAACAAATTGCTGAGAAACCTGGACCCAACCAGATATCAATTTTCATTTCCATCTTCTCAAACGGTTTATTGTGAAACCTGGATCCGACTAGATAGCAATCACCCTCAGAGATTCGTTGTGAAACTTGGAAATCGACCAGATAACAACTAAATTCACAAATAGTTTATTGTGAAACGTGGACCCGACCAGATAACAATTGACCTCATCAACCTCAAAAATCTGCCAAGCCTGGACCCGACCAGATGACAGTTTTTCATACAGTTTATTGTGAAACCTGGAGCCCAACCAGATAACAATTAACTATGATCCCCGGAAAGACACTATGAAGCCTGAACTCGACCAGATAATAGTACATCTTTCCAAAAACCATGAAGCCTGGATCCGACCAGATAACTATTCAACTTCAAGGAATCTTCTGCAAAGCCTGGATCCGACCAGATAATAGTTAACTTTTGTATCCTCGGCAAGTTGTTGTGAAGCCTGGATCCGACCAGATAACTATTCAACTTCAAGGAATTTTCTGCAAAGCCTGGATCCAGCCAGATAACAGTTAACTTCTGTATCCCCAGCAAGTTATTGTGAAGCCTGGATCCGACCAGATAACTATTCAATTTCAAGAAATTTTCTGCAAAGCCTGGATCCGACCAGATAACAGTTAATTCGTCTCTTCCTCTAGTAAGTTACCGTGAAGCCTAGATTCGACCAGATATCAGTCAACTACTTCATCCTCAACAACTGTGAAGCCTGGATCTGACCAGATAACAGCTGACCTTTGAACGATATTCCCCAGCAAAAGCATCCTTTCATCAAAATTTAAAGATATGCATATTCTTCATCTCCAATGGCAATCAGGGATTCAACCTCCCAGAATTTCCTCAGGTGTAGTCAGGGATTTATTTTCCCGGACAAAGACATATACCTCACATTCATACATCATAGCATGTACATACCATATGCATTTAGCATAATACCACATCTGATGAACATCATGTAGGCATCTGCATTTTACTAATTCTTTTCCTCATAGATAAAACATCAAGTTTTAGTATAAATCAACAAGGGATTTATGTTAATACTTCTTCCAGCATTTACCAACATCCCTCCAAATGGCATCTATAAGCCCATTCAACATCCATCTTCGAGTGCAAATTTCTGGGCACTCTAGTGTTCAATTATCTTTCACCTTCAAGTCACGAATGGCAGATCCGCCAATCTAACTCTTCGGGTTCAAGAAGTTTGAACAGGGGCAGCTGTTGTACCCCAAAATTTGCCCTCTCATTTCACAAGGGATCACCCTGGATCCCAGGTTTGCTTTTGTCAAGTTTCCTGGCCTTGAATTATCAATTTTTCAAGAAAATTATTCACAAGGGCAAAATGGTCATTTGCATACTGAAAAGTCAAACCTTGACTTTTGGATCAAAATTAAGTTTCAATAATCATATTTCATTAAGACATGTTGAAATATGAAGTGTGTTTCATCAAGAAATTCAAAAGTCAAAACTACTTTAGAGAAGTCAAAATTCTAAATACTTAGAATTTTTCTAAGTGTTTAAGAAATATGGCAAGCTCAGAACTTCTGATCAGATTATCACCATGATGCATGCTGATTCTGGATCAACTTCTGACACAAGAGTTATTGACCTCCACAAGATCTGAAACATTGCAGAACATAACTTCTCCTAGAAATGCTAGGATTTCAAGTTATAACTTCTCAAAGACACGTCCTTGAAACTAAAGCACTCAGCAAATTCTGTATATTCTCAAGACAGAGTTTGGTCAGAACTTCTGGGCCAGTTTCACAAAGGCTCGGTCAGAGTTTGCAAGGGTGATTCAAAAAGGTTACAAGGCGTACTGCAAGCTTCCTGGAAAGTCTGGGAGCTCCTTCAGAACATGCTGGAGCCAGAAGATAAAAGGATCAAAAGATTGGATGCTACGCTGAAGTAGAACTTCTGATCCAGAATTAAGCAATGATGCAGAGTTTCACATGGCAGAATTTCTGATTTGATGAATCTCATTATCATTTAATGCTCACAGCCACTTTTGAGTCTTTATCCAAAGGATTTCCCCCACACGTACCTCTACTGTCTTGGGAAAGCAAACTTTTATGCAAAAGTGTGCTAGGCCCGTGCGCTGCTTTTGCTTTTCCTTAATTCATGCTGACAAATCCAGCTTAGGCACTGCTAAACCTGCTAACCATCCTACTTTGTGCCTTGAACCATGCTTGTTTAAGCTTACTTCAAGAGTAAGTCAGCGTCTAGCGTATGACGTTGGTGCCACTTGACCTCTCCAAAACTACAAAACCTTTGCCTATAAATTGAACTTCATTGGCCATTGTAAAGAGGTCGAAAATTTGAGAAAGAAAAACTTTGAACCCCTGCAAAAATTCCAAGAGTCCAAAAACTGTAAACACAAAAATACAAAACCTGTTAGCATTTGATTTTTGCATTCAAACTCCATTTTTCCTCAAGTGTTTCTTAACCAAAACCACCCACACAGTTTTTGATGTACATTTCAAAAGCCATCCAAAATTCTGTAGTCAAATTGTAACACATTCTCCATCAACGTCCACTTCAAAAAGTCAGAACTTTATCCCTTGGTTGTTCCATAATTTTCTAATCATTTACAGCCCAAGTTGAAAGTTTTCCAGCCTGCTAAACACGTGAGGAAGCTGTTCAGAACATCACAAGTGGTCAGAACCAGGTTCCAGCTCACAGAATATTTTCCAGCTGCAAGGTAAGCTTTTGCTGACTCTCATCATATTACTTAGGCATTGTCAGATTTGCACGTTTAAAAATACAATGTATACATTCTGATTCTGATGATGTACATATTCTGAGATTTCATGCATCTGCCTGTCTAAGTAGAGGGAATTCCAGTTCAGAGCTTCTTGAAGAAATTAGAACTCAGAATTAGGTTTAGCAAATTCATGCTTGATTCTGATTTATAGTTATGATATCTCTTGTTTCTGAAGCATTATGAAACCTGCCATAAACTGTTATATGCATATCTTCTGTTTTGTGGAGAAATGACTGAGTTGCATATATTCTGACTAGCATGGAGAAGAGAGGCAAAGTCCTGCCAGTTGCATCAGAACTTCTGGAAACTTCTGTGTTCCCAGCAGATCCAGAACTTCTGACCTTCCCTATTTCTATTAACGTTTGTTCCTGTTTGTGCAGCACGTCAGAGTCAGAACTTTTGACCTCTTCTGTTTCAGCATTTACGCTGATTCTGTCTTCTTTCCTTTCTTTTTACCATCACTTTTATTTTCCATTAATCAAAAACACAAAAAAAATATTTCACATTCACATATTACATTTTATTCCTTTCAACACAAAAAGACCAAAAAATATTTTCTTAACAAAACTTATTTCTTTTCTTAAATAAATAAGCATTTTACATATTCTTGTACATTCTTATCCATTTCAATGTGGTTGTAATAGTAACTTAGGATTTAATTTTCAATCCCCATTTGAAAACTTGTACACCCCATCCCCCTAATGATTGTAATAACGCAGAATCTTTATTTTCTGCACTTTTATTGATTTCATATATTGTTAGTAATTAGGGTGTGTATGGCAAGACTAAAACCAATGTTTAGAAAACCCTAATTTAAGACAAAATTATGCATGCAATCAAATACACTTGCACACAAGCACTCCTAGGGTTATTCCACTTGTTGCCTTACAAAAATGGCCATGTTATGCATGTGGGATGTCTTAGCACAAACAAATCAAAAAAATACAAGATCATAGTCCCTCGATGACGCTATCAAAGTTGCCTTTCGAAATGATCTTAGTCCCTAAATAAAAATGCTAAGTCATCTCACAGCATTGCTATCATGGTTATACGATGACCCACGCCCGTCCCTTCACATCCAACGATGGGGCTTCTTACCAAAACAATGGTAAGATAGCAACGTCTAAAGGAGGAGGAAAAGAACACCTAAGACCTTTTTGAGTTGGTAGAATGCTCATAATTACTTGCTCAATTTCAAAACAAACATCCTTGCTATTTTCACAAACAAACACTTTCAAAACACTTTCACTACATGAAATATTTTCAAAAGCTCAACACCTTTGTATACATTCTTACGAACGAGAATCATTACAAAAGTTTGTCTAAACGATGGCTCCTTTTCAAAATATTTTCAAAAACCACACAAAGGACAATTTCAAACAAAAGCAAGTGATCTAGCAAGTAACTAAGAGCCCATGGAAAACCATGGATGAAAAGGATGCTAATACCTTCCTTTTTCATAATCTACCCCCCGAACTCAAGAAAACATCTCTAAAGGTCTTTCCTGTGCTTTTTCACCTTTCTTTTTGTATAAAAGAAAAGTCGATGGCGACTCTTGCTAAACCGCAATATTTACGAACACAAACGCAAAACCTCAAGTCAGTTCTCCCACCGTATCACACAAACCAAGAAAACTTCGAATCTCAGTTGCAGACTTTAGAGCCACCTATTGCAATATTGCATCAACTTTAGAAGGATCCACTATAACTCAGCCACTAGAAATTACATGACCAATAAAAATATCTTCCTTTAGCCAAAATTCAAACTTCGACAACTTTGCATATAATTTATTTTCCTTTAACACTTGCAACACCATTCGCAAATACTCAGCATGCTTTTCTTCTGACTTAGAATAGATCAGAATATCGTCAATAAAGACCACCATAAATTTATCCAAGTAGGAATGAAATGTTTTATTCATATACTCCATGAAAAAATGTGGCGCATTAGATACACCGAACGACATCATAGTGTACTCATAATGACCATACCTCGTTCGAAAAGTTGTCTTCGGAATATCATATGGTTTAACTCGAATCTAATGATAACCCGATCTCAAATCAATCTTGCTTAACACACAAGCACCCACCCACTAATCCATCAAATCTTCTATTCTTGGTAGTGGATACCTATTCTTAATGTCACTTTATTCAATTGTCTGTAATCTACACGCAGCCTCATACTTCCGTCTTTCTTCTTGACTAACAATACCAGAGCACCCCACAGTGAAACACTTGGTCGAACAAACTTCTTCTCGAGCATCTCTTCCAGTTGTTTTTCGACTCACTCAACTCTGAAGGTGACACTTGTAAGGAGTCATCGACATCGGACTTGTACCAGGAACCAAATCTATAGAAAACTACACTTCACGCACTGGAGGTAAATCACTGATGTCATCTGGAAACACCTCTAAAAATTCACAAACAACCGGTAATTCCACATTCGCCTCCTTACCATCAACTTGCAATGACACAAACATCACAAACATCACTGCTTCATCTTCTAATAGCTCATTCACTTGCTTAGCGGACAACAACATCAAGTCCTCATTATCACCAAACTTAAGGAACCTCAAAATTTTAACTTAATTATAAAGAAAAATATACTAAATCACCATAATAAAGTGTAATATTCATAAACTTGTATAAAAATACATATATTATCCTCCAAATTATAAAAAGTAACATCCAAAAGATTATCCAAAAAAATAACAGTTTGATATGTTTCTCAAATTAAAAATAAATAAAAAAACAAGTGTTTTCATCTTCATCTTCAACTTAATCGAAAGTTCATGCAACACCATAATTATTAGTGTCTTCATTTTCAAATTGATCAAATTCATCTCCAGATGATAAAGGCTCTCCAAGTTCATGGGTCAAAAAATAAAATAAGCTTTTTCAAATTTGACCAAAAAAGGTAAAATCGGGTCAAAGAGTAAAATCCAATGATTCTACACGATTTCACTTATTTTAAAGTGATTTAAATCGTTTAAAATCGTCCAAAGATACAATTTTACATTAAAAAGGTTTTTATTTGCGATTTAACACAAGATGGTGACCAAGAAACATGAAATCTATAGAGTTTAGGTTTTAAATCGAGATTTTAACAACCTTGGATGTAGGCGTGTTTCATCGAGGGTCGCGACCTTATAAATTGAGCATTCAGAATTCAGAAAAATATATTAGAAAAACATATACTCTTTACTATAAATTTTAGACATTTTTCGCTACATCCGAGTTTTTGTCGGTCTTAGGCAAACTCGGTAATAGGTTGAATTATCCTGGATATTCATGCGATCCAACTATAAGACATATTTGAAATAAAATCATCATGATAGAGCAACAAAAACTCTATCAAAATAGAGCAAATAGCAGCAATTTAAAACCTGTTACAACAACTCAGACACCGAGATCGATGCAACACACATAATTCTGCAAGCATCTAAGCAACACAACAATGTACCGACAACATTAAGCTCACAAATTTCAGAAGAAGGGTGGAGAAAATCGAAGCAGAGCGGAAGAAAAATAGGAGTGAAATTACCGGGGAATATCTTCACCTCCGAGAACATTCAGAGTCGATATCTTTTCTGAATTTTCACTTATGCTTGCTCAAATCTATATGCTTGCTTGATTTGTTGATGGTATTGAATTATTGTAGATTTGTTTTTCTATTTAAATCTTTGTTTGTTGTTAGGTAAATCTTGGTATGTTTTTGCCTTGGCCATTGCTCGATTGTTGTTATTTCTATGTGTGAGAGATAGGAGAGTGGAGAACAAAATTTGAGAGAGTTTGGATTGATTTAAACAGAGAGATGGAGCACGGTTGAGAAGAGAAGGAGGGCAGTTGTTGTTGATGTACAGAGGACGTACATACGTTTGAGAAAATGAGAGATTGAGAAACGATTTGAGAGGAACAGAAGGAGAAAGAACGATAAATTGAAGAGAGAGGTATTTGTCTTTTATTTTGGGGTTTTCAATTGAAACCCCTTTTAAGAGTATTAGGGGCAGATCCAGGTCGTCTGGTCCAGGCCCAACCTTTTTTTTAGGATTTCTTAACCTACCCCATATTTTTCTAGCGCACCATGCAAAAATACATAAATGCCCCTGAAAACTGCAAATGTATTTCCGGGACACACCAAGATGTAACAAAAAACTACATTTTCCGTAGTTATATTTTCGGTACCGAACCGATATTATATTTTTCGATTATGTTTTGTGTTTAGAATAGGGTGGAACTACTTTTTGTCTCATGGTGTATGGTGCATGGTCTGTACCAGAAATATATTTTGGGTTTCCCAGGGACATTTTCGGAATTGCATAAGGTGTTTTTCAAACATATGGAGTATGGTAAGAAATTTTCTTTTTTTTATTCTCAACCTCATATGATTTTTTTACTCATGGGCCTACCTCAATCTGAAATCTAGCATTCTCCTGACCCATTTAACCTCTTTCCTTTTACTTTGTTTAAATTTTTTATTTTTATTTCACTTTCTTTTCAAAATGTTTTTCTTCTATTCTTTAAAGTCTTACATAAAAAATCATAAAAAGGAATATATTCTAGATTTAAGTTTTATTTTTTATTTATACATACAAAAACATACATGTTTAGATGTTTGTTTAGGCTTTATTTTTAATATTAAAATTTATATATATATATATATATATATATATATATATATATATATATATATATATATATATATATATATATATATATATATATATATATATATATATATATATATATATATATATAAAATAGAGTATGATTTCATTTTGATTTTATTTTAATATAATATTATTTCTTGATTGTGTGTTTGGTTGATTCAATGTCATGATCCCTTAGGATATTTTAATTCAATTCTAATCTTTCATTAAATTGAATTTGAGATTAGACATTAGAGTTTTCTAACAATTGCGTGATAACTTTAGGTTAGATTCTCTTCAATCTCAATCTTAAATCCACTTTGTATGATAACAATTAGGATTAAGTCTTCCATTAGATTGTGTTTCTTTCTTTTACATTTACATCTAAAACAAAAAAAAAACTTATTTTCTTAACCAAAATCCAAAAACACTTAACAAAATAAAGATGCAAATTATACGCCATGAGACTTAAGCAATGGAAAAGAATGAGAGGGTGTATTCCCGATCTTTTTCTTCTTTTATTCATAGTCTTTAGTACAATTCAATTCACAAACCATTTTAAAACTAAAGAGGTGAAATAGCTAATTGTCCATGTATTGGGTAACATCTACTATTATCCTCAACAAAAACACTCCAACAAATCCAAATCATTTTTTCCTTAGGGCTTTTTTCCATTTAAAACCTTCTAAAAAGGGACATATTAATTGGATTCTACACAATATAATAACATGTGATTCTCCAAAGGTCGAGCGACAAACGTTAACTGTTAGAATGCGAACTTAGCATCGTCTATAAAAAACACACAACAAAGAAACATTTTCAAGAAGAAGTACGGAGTTTTTATTCCCTTTGAGATACGTAGACACTGAGTTGCAAAAATAGGAAAAACTCAATAATGAAAAACTTTTGTTTTTTCCCTTTAATAGTTCATTCATGTATTCCCTTAGCAAGTAAGTTTTTAGGTATACACAGCCTTTGATTAGAACAACAAGAGTGGATCTTGTTGAGTACAACAGATATGAGGGGTGCTAATACCTTCCCCTTACGTAATTAACTTTCGTACCCTTCCCTTGGTCGCAAGACCATGTTCTTTCCCTTCTTTGAGTTTTTCTTGATATTTTCCTTTCCCTCTTTGGGATAAATAAAATCCAGTGGCGACTTCATTGTTTTAGTTTTTTTCGCATAGAAACACGCAGTAGTTGCCAATAAAAGATTCTTATCTTTAGAACTAGAGAAATATATTGATTCTTTTCCACCTCACCATGCCACATCCATATTTTATAATTTTAACCTATACCATCACAACATAGGTGATGAAATATTTCATCCTTTGTACCTTTAAGGATATTCACACAATTAACACAAGGACAATAAAAGATATCATTATTGTCGGGAAGATTTTGATCAACGTATTAAAGGAATTAAAGAACTTATTTCTCATCAATTGAACCTAATTTATCGGATTTCATCCAACTATGATCCATAACAACTTCTGAAATTTATACACGAATAATAATGTGAATTATTGTGATCCAGTGGCAGAACTGACTGTTATATACTGGTTTTGCATTTGTGTTCGCAAATGTTGCGGTAAGCAAGAGTCGCCATCGACTTTTCTTTTATCCAATAAAGGAAAGGGTGAAAAGAACATAAAAAGAACTTTTTGAGAATTTTCTGAGTAAGGGGGGTAGATTATGGAAAGGGAAGGTGTTAGCACCCTTTCCATCCGTAGTTATCTACGGGCTCCTAGAGGTTTGCTCATTTTAAAATACCTTTGTGATTTGTGTTTGAAAATGCCTTAGTGCGGCGATTTTCTTTGCGTTTAACTCTTGTATCAGTCCTCAAGAGTGTTAACAAAGCAAATGTTTTGAAAATTGCTTTTGAAAAGTAGTATTTGTGTAAGTGCAAAATGTTTGAGCAAACTTCTAACAACTATCTCCTTTTATACATGTGCAATGTATTGATGAAATAACAAGTTTTGAAATGAACAAATGTTCAAACAATTAAAAGAAAATTACAAATTAAAAATTCTAATGAACAAAAGCCTCTCTGTCCGATCTTGTCACTTCAGATGGTGTGCCTTGGTGGGATGATATAAGAATTCTAGTTGACCATCTTGTGTGAATTCCAATGAACCCTCATCGATCAGGTCTTGAATTTTGTATTTTAATGTCCGGAAGATATCAGTGTCATGCCCTGGACTGTTGGAGTGATATGCACACCTTGAATTTGGATTGTACATTAGAGAGGCAGTATTGGGATTTGTAGGAGGATCCCTCAACGTGACTAAATTCAACTTCAACATGTGTTACAAGACTTGCAACACTGATATACTGAGTTTGGTATATTGCCTAGTGAATGAATCTCGCTTATGCCGATTACCCTGTGGTTGTTGGTGAAGTTGTGGTTGGGTTTGCGACATAGCAGCAATTTGGAAAACTCCAACTTTTTGTCCCATCAGGGATTGATTAATGACTTGATCCCCATCCTTGACTGTCTGTTTCATACGGTTGGATCCGTCTTGATAAATCTGGCTGGAGAGGGCTCTCAGCTCTTCTTGTCCCCGAGCTAGACTTTGGATAAGAGCCATCTGCCCCATCATTTGGATTCTCATTGCTTCCATCTGAACCTGCAGCTGTTCAACCTGGTCATCCTTGTTGTTATCAGGACATTTCTTGGTCAGATTCCCAACGAGGAGTGCTTTCAATTCATTATGCCCTTTGGATAGGTTTAGGAGCATTTCCCTGAACTGAGCCTCTTGAGTTTGGAGATCTCTGTTGTCTTGTTTGAGAGCCATTACTGAAATAAACAGTAAGAACGTGAGAGACCTGTACTGGAGACTACCTATTATGCAATGACATGTATGATATGCAAATGTTTTCAAGGATCTCGCAGGGTAAACACAAGAAAAAATGTTAGGTGTTGAACTTTGCAGCTTTTATTGAAGAACTTCGTATCGTTGAAGGTCCTTATACAAGAGTCAAGCTCACCATATCGGGTGGGTCATCGCCCCTGGCTCAAGTTATTGTGTTTTGATCCTTTGGCGACATTAGCTAGAGGAAAATAAATCCTCTTGCCCCGTGCTAGATGTCTGGTTCATCATAACCTACACCACAGGACCTTGAGATCCTTGAAATGGTTAAGGAAATGTTATGGTATGATGCTACGATGTGTATGCCATGCATCAAGCAAAAATGCAGGGTGATGAAGACAAGTATGTCTTGCAAGAAAACCAGTTTATTGGATAATGCATACAAATAAGGTCATGCAGAGAATACAAACAAAAGCCCTTCAATGATTTCAAGTTGTTAGATAATGAAGGCAAACAAGTCACACAAGCAACCTTAGGTTTAGGCTTGCATGGTGTTTGTAGGTAAGTACCCTCTTGAAATTTAGTTGGCTCAACATGTCCTATTAATAGTAATCGGGTTCTAAGGAGTCTCAATATCACTGACCTTCCCTTCAGAAATTTTTCAGCTCAGCATCGAAGTATTGCAGCCAAAAGATCTTGAAAGTCCAGTCTCAATGATTGTAGTATCGAGTATCAACCAATCTTCGGTCGAAACTAAAGTCGGTTATCTCACTACTTCCTAATGGCTATGATGAGTGAATTAAAGCTTCTAAAGGTCAGTTAGTGCTTAGTGACACAATGAGGAAGCCTAATATTATCCTTGACTTACTCAAGGAACATTAGTTCAATCCAGAGTATTGCGCTAACGTAGCCACCACTTCTTCCGTATTGTTCTACACCGTACAACCTCCATAATTTATTGCTACTTACCTAATAAGGTGCCCCAGATCCGGGTGTAGGATATTTACAAGAATACCCCCAACAAACCCTCAAAGATAAAGTAAGAAAACACACAATAAAGCATTTAAAATGGTGAACAAAAACTCTAAGGTAACCCCATTTTTGTTTCCCCAGCAAAGTCGCCAGTTCTGTGATCCGGTGGCAGAACCGACTGTTATATACTAGTTTTACGTTTGTGTTTGCAAATGTTGCGGTAAGAAAGAGTCTCCACCGAATTTTCTTTTATCCAACAAAGGAAAGGATGAAAAGAACAGAAAAAGACCGTTTTGAGAATTTTTTGAGTAAGGGGGTAGATTATGGAAAGGGAAGGTGTTAGCACCCTTTCCATCCGTAGTTATCTACGGGTTCCTAGAGGTTTGCTCATTTTAAAATACCTTTGTGCTTTGTGTTTGAAAATGTTTTGAAAATTCCTTAGTGCGGTGATTTGCTTTGCGTTTAACTCTTGTATCAGTCCTCAAGAGTGTTAACAAAGCAAATGTTTTGAAAATTGCTTTTGAAAAGTAGTATTTGTGTAAGTGCAAAATGTTTGAGCAAACTTCTAACAGCTAGCTCCTTTTATACTTGAAAAGGGTCATTCTTTTCCTCCCGTTCTTTAGACAGCGCTATCCTACTATTAGTGAGCAGATAGCCCTATCGTTGGATGTTTGAGGCACATCGAAGGGACGTTTACAGTCACGAAGGCAACTTGGCAAGAAATTTTAGTAATTATCCTAAAGTCTTAAGATCATATTTAACTGAGGCAACATCGAAAGGGTCATCGAGGGACTTGTGATATTTCAAACTAAAGGACAGCCACTAAAGATTCTCACGTTTCAAGAATTGTGACCGTTTTCCGAAGGCAACCGAAGTGGGATTCCCTAGAGGTGCTTGTGTGCAATTGTATTCAGTTCAGTTATTTATCTTTTGCATTAAGGTTTGCTAGCATTTTAATTTCAGTCTTGTCATACCTGCCTAGTTACTAGCAGTAATATTGTACAGAAAATAAAGTGTAGAAAGTAAAACCTACACTATTACATGGCTTCAAGGATGGGGATATTTACAGTGTAAACCAAAACTTGGGTAGAAAAATAAAGAAAGCAGTAAATTCCTATTAACTGTTACATCTCGTATAACAGTTACATGAATATAAAATGCAAAAGGAAATAAACCAGCGACAAATGAAAACACGTTCTAAAACCTAGAGGAAAAATATTTATGGTTGTTTTTAATTTAAGAAAATAACTAAATTAATTATTCTAAAGTCTATTTAGAAAATTAACTTAAGAAAAATAAACTAAACTCTTTTTGTGGTTTTTTATATTTATGAAAAGAAATATTAAATCTAAATTAAATCCTAAATTCTAGTTCATTTTAAATTAAGAAAGTAGTTAAAATTTAATTAATTAATTCATTAAAGAAATTAATTATTTAATTTTAAAAAAATCTATGCCTAATTTTTTTGTGAGTTTTTTATTATTATTATTATTAAAAAATATTAAGAAATGAAATAACTAAATAAAACAAAAAGAAAAGAGATTTGGCTTAATGGCTGAAGTAGAATGGGGGTTGCAATTGAAATTTCGTTAAGTCCAGGTTGTGAAGTCCAGGTCCATCCTTGGATCCAGTGTGGGCAGTACTCGATGGTACATGGTATCTCATGTTCTAGACGTCATGCATTCCATGTAATTCCCTTAACCTTCTCTAAGGCAGGAACTCATATACACACATTAGAACATTCAATAATTAATAAAAATTGAGATTCGAATTTGAGATTATACCAAAATGGTGATAGCTTGGATCCGGTGATTTGGGATCTTGCAAGCTTTGAGGATGGTTGGAACAAGTCCCTGGGAACCTCAAGAGCAATGTATGATTACTAGTTCGAGCAAAAGTACCTGCAAAGTGGGTCTCGGATTTTTACCACTTTTGATAATTTTGCAAAAATGGTAGAGCTCTCTCTAGGCTGTGTAGGTCTCTTTAAATGCTTGCTAGATGCTTGTTTATATATAGGAATGAGGAGGCAAGAAAATAAAGGTTTAAACAACCTTAAAGCAAACGTTTCAAAGCCATGAATGAAATTTGTAACTTTGGCCAAAAACAAGGAAACTTGTCATTTTTTGAATTTGAATGAATATGGACATTGCTTGCACGAAATTTTATGAGCCTAGGTTGTCCAAAACATCAACCCAAAGCTCAAAGCCCATTTCCAATTATTTTATACATTTTAATTTATATTTATTTGAAATAAATTAAAATAAATATGAGTAAAATAGTGAGAAAATGCAAGGCATGACAAGAATAATTTTAGAGGTCCTATATAGACTTAAGAAGATGTTTTAAGTCCAATAAATTAAGCCATTGACCTAAAACTTCAAGTTTGCTCAATGCATAATTCTTAAAAATTCCCAAATTTTCCCAACTTGGGTAAGCCATAACTTGCTCAATTTTTATCTCATGATGATGATATTGGACTTTTTGGAAAGCCTAAGATGTCTAATTCAATCCCTCTTTTGATCAATTTTGCATTTGAAGATTTTATCTTTATGTAAATGGTCTTTACAAAAAGTGTTTTTTGTTGACTTTCTAAAAATGACCTGTAATATATAAGCTTGTATCTTTCAAATGGTGCATTTCTTGGACTTGAGGGATGAAGAGAAGTTGTAGTGAATTAGATTCTATTCAAAATGATATTTTGTTGAGAAACAATGGATGAAGTATGAGAATATTATGTCTGGTCAAAGTTTGGTTGACTTTTCCTATAGAAACCCTAATTAGCAGTTCTTGACTTTTGATTAATTAGGAGCATTTCTTGAGGAATCATGATCAACCCTTGATAAAATGATGGATATAACTTCAAAATGTTGAGGTTGACCAAAAACCTTGAAGTTTGACTGTATATAGGCTACAGTTAACTTTTAACCTAGCACAATTCATTTTCAAGTATTTGAGCAATTGACTGAGCAAACTTGTTGTATGAAACTTGGCATAGACAATCTTGAAGGAATATTAGGACCATGTAAAACACTTGATACCTTTGGATCTCACACAACTTGATGAAAATTGAAAACCCTAGTTAGAAGTTCATTGCCTTAGGAGGAGAATTAGTTTGGTCAATTCTTAGTCATTCTTGGGCAAGTTGGGGACCTCAATGGGCATGCCTTGAGAAAAATGAGAGGGAAAATTTTGGGGTACAACAATGACACACCAAAATATAAATCAAAACCACATCCAAAAACTAAAGCATATTAATAACAAAAAATATAACTCTAAACCTTAAGCATATGTATATCCATCACAATAATATAATATTTTTACTCACTTCTATATCCAACAGAAAAACCTAAAGCATATGAAACATGTACAATATACAACGTGAACACAAGAAAGGTACATTTTTCAAGCGGGGGAACAAACAAAATAGCAAACAAATAGTAAATATGAACCAAGAACAATATCCAACATTAAACAAGATATGAAGCAAGCAACATGTACTCAGAAGAAAAAAAAGGAATGAAAATTGAAGATGAAGAGTATCGTACTTCAAAGATTAGGACGGGGACAAGAATGAAGATGTTGAATATTTGTGATTCAAATGAACAAAGAGGGTGAAGATTTGAGTTCCAAATGAATGGATATGATAACGATACAGACTACGCTATTGTTATCGTCTCTGATTTGCTTGTTCGCCTAGGACATCTTATGAAAGAAATGCAGAATAAGTTTTGTTTTAATTTATCAGTAAAACCTTTAACCACGATTGAACAATTCAACCTTAGTGGAAATTTAAATCATCTAATAGCAGTTGAGTTAAACCACTATTGTTAAATCATTTTCAATTTATATTTTCAATAATGGACTTAAGTGACACACGATTAATATACTCAGAAAAATGGAAAAAAAATATAGTTGTTGGGAATCAAAGCTTGTTACATATAATTAATCACCATGATTTTTAAGAGCAACCGTCATTAAATTAATTTTTATAAAACAAGACATTCATCGGGCACTTCAACTTTAATATATTACAACAGTGTATACGATACTGTTGTAACTTTGGTGTTGTTGTATATACTTTTTATAGTAGTGCAATGTTTAAACATACTTCTAATCATATTTATTATTATATATTTAAAGAGACTTTAATCTAATAGAATAATGTCTCACTATAATGTAAATATATAGATAAAATTATATGTGTTATGAAATTAACCAAAACAACATAGAGATGAAGGAGACAAAGAGAAGAAAAAAAGTGATATTATATTATTCTCTTCAAGTTATCTTACATTACAACATGGAACATATTTATAGTACATGACCAATAACAACCATTAACCCAATGAATACACAAAGGTTAGGAAATTAATTCATATGAGTTAAGGAATATAGAAAGCAAGGGAAAATTGACATCTACATCTATTTAATGTTATTCATAACACTCTCTCTTGGATGTCTATTGAGGATATGTCTCGTTGAAACCTTACTAGAAAAAACCCAGTGGTAAAAATTCTAGTCAAGAAAAAAGTACAATATCCTTTGAATGCGAACTGCCTCGTTAAAAACCTTACCAGAAAAACCCAGTGGGATAAAACTATGGTAAAGGAAAAAAGAGTGCAGAATATATTTATTCTTCCCCCTCACACATACATTTATATGTGAGAAGATATTCTTTATAGTAGTTGCTTAAAAGTTCTTCTTGGAAGTGACTTCAAGTGATACTAATAGTTATGCAGGATTTGATGAAGTTGTTTCCATGAGTTGTTTCATAGATCCCCATGAAATGGTTGTACCTCTACAAGTAAACAAGTGACATATTTGTGATCTACCATTATAAGAATCAGATAAGTAACCTACAACTCTACGGTAACAAAGTATTTGTCAGACTTTTGTTGAGCCCCAAAATTTTCCCTTTGAATTTTACATTTATCTGGCTTATGTTTCACATTCATATGCGCTACCATAACAATCACAATCATGCATTGCATCAGGCTTCTAAGACATGAGATTATAGTTTTCTTATGATTTTGGTTTTTCCCATTTGAAGAAGGTGATATGGCAATCAAATGAGTAAGAGTTGGAACTTACTGTCATACCCAGAATTTTCCTATCCATTTTCTTCATTATCCGTAGCCAAATATACAGTCATATAGCTCCTAAAATACTAGAAGTCTCTAAGTGAGAGTTTCTCTTTGATATAATAAATAAAGTTATTATTTAAAAATAATAAATTTATTTATTTATCATCCTTTCACTTTAGATTTTTTAAAAAAAGCTTTAAACAACCCCTTGTTTACAACCTTCTCCCATAATCTCTACCCGTGTAATTTCTATCTAAGACCCTCCTAGATATGAGACCCTTCTCAGTTTTCAATAGTCACAACCTTGTGAAAAACTCTTAACAATAACCAAAAGAAAGAAGGCACTCTTCAAAGACAAAATCAGTTCTGCTTAAAAGCTTTTGACTGGTGAACAAAAGGTAACCTGACCTACAATCCACTCTTGCTTAAAAGCTTATGAGTGATTTACAAACTAACTAGTCCACCTCCAATATCAAAAGATAATAGAGAGGATCACAATGAACAAAGACAAACTAAAAACCCTAAACCCTTATCTCATGCACAATATTTTTTCCATGGCTTCTCCAAGTAATTTTGGTTTGAAATGTCTTCTTAAATAGACTCTTGCAATCATGGGTTGGACTCTTCATGCAAATCCAATCTTCCAGTTGTAAGTCAATTGAAAAGTCTTCTCCACAATAATAAGAACTAAAATACAAATTTTCCTAAAGAGGTTCAAAGATCCTTTTTATGAAACTTAAATAAAACAGTAAAGTTTCCAAAACATCCTTGCTTGACTGCGACTGCATAAGTAACAAAAACATACAAAATCTTCAAATTTATTAAGCCAATCTACAAATATTTAAAACCCAAAACTGAATTGATGTTTTGGTATAACATGTTGCAACATTTGTCATAACGTATATCTTTAGTGATGTTTCATCAACATGTTAGAACATCTATCCCAACATCATAGAATCATGTTTTATCAAAATTGTTGTCAATCCTAAAACCATGGAACTTACAATCTCCCCCTTTGGCATATTTTGGATAAAACATCTTATGGAAGATACAACTGAAGATACAAACAAAAACAGTCACTAAACGCAAGATACGTGAACATCATGCATACTTGAAAAACAATCAGAGTAACATGCAGCAAACTAAATCAGAGTTCACATGCAGTACACTCATACATAGAGGCCCAGCCTCACACACATAGAGAGAATTAGATTCTCTCACACTCCAAAATTCCACCAGAAACCAGATGTCATGACATCCTGTTTGACATCATAAAAGCATCCTCACAACAACACAATAGAGATAAGTACTCCCCCTGAACTATGGAACCAAAACTCCCCCTCAAGAGAACAATAAAAAGCACCAAAAAATAGATAGTTTAAACAGATGCTACACACAAAAAAATTACTGCAGAGAAAAATAAATTTTCCCAGACAGGCATATGTTAGAACATCTGCCAAGACACCCGAGCACAGGTAGCACAGGAAACTTCTCCCCCTTTTTAGCCAAAAATTGAAAATTGCTAAGAATAAGACAATAGTAGCAGTAACAACTTCCTCTCTTTCTCAGTCTATTATTCCTCAAGAATGAAGATCACCAGTTCACCCCTTAATTTCTCAAATTGTCTTGCATACAATGCCTTAGTAAATATATCATCCAACTATTTTTCAGTGGTCACATGCTCCAGAGTAACAACTTTATCTTCAAAAAGATCTTTGATAAAATGATGCCTGATATCAATGTGCTTAGTTCTGCTGTGTTGAATAGGATTTTTGGAAATTTTCATTGCATTCAAGTTATCATATAATAATGTCATGACATCTTGCTTGACATTATACTCTTCTAACATTTGTTTCATCCTAACAAGTTGAGAATGGCTACTTCCTGTTGCAAGATATTCAGCCTCAACAGTGGATAGGGACACACAATTATGCTTTTTGATGAACCAGGATATGAGATTATTCTCTGGGAAGAAACAACCTCCTGAAGTTTTTTTCCTATCATTAACACTTCCTGCCTAATCTGCATCACAATATCCTACAAGCATTGTACCAGACCCATTAGTATACAACATGCCATACTCACTTGTTCCATTGACATATTTCAAAATCCTCTTCACTTGATTGATATGGTTGGTTTTTGGTTCGGCTTGATATCTTTCACAAATACCAACAACAAATGTGATATCAAGTCTACTAGTTGTAAGGTACAATTAACTACCAATCATGCTTCTGTAGAGACTTTGGTCCACGGCAACACCTTTTTCATCTTTAGATAACTTCAAATGAGTGGGTGCAGGTGTTCTCTTGTGACTAGCATTCTCCATACTAAATTTCTTCACTATGTTCTTAGCATACTTACTTTGAGAGATAAAGATAGAATCATCCATCTGTTTTACTTGAAGTTCAAGAAAATAGGTTAATTCACCAATAAGACTCATCTCAAATTCAGATTGCATTTTCTTGACAAAATGTTGCACCATCTGGTCTGACATCCCTCTAAACACAATATCATCCAAATATATTTGTGAAATCATGAGATTACCATCCTTCTCCCTAACAAAAATATCTTGTCTATTCCTCCTTTCCTGTAGCCATTGTTGATAAGAAATTATGTCAACCTTTCATAACAAGCTCTAGGAGCTTGGTTTAATCCATAAAGAGCCTTCTTCAGTTTGAACACAAGATCTCAAAAAGATGGATCAATAAATCCCTTTGGTTGTTAAACTTACACTTCTTCATGTAAGTACTCATTCAAGAAGGCACTTTTTACATCCATTTGAAACAGCTTGAACTTCAATAAATAAGTTACTCCAAGCAGGAGTCTGATAGATTCAAGTCTAGAAACTGGAGAAAAAGTCTCATCAAAGTCTACTCCTTAAATTTGTGGTATCCTTGAGCTACAAGTCTAGCCTTGTTTTTTATGACAACTCCATTTTCATTAGACTTACTCTTGTACACCCATTTTGTTCCTATGACATTTATTCCATCAAGTCTAGGAACTAAATCCCATACATCATTCCTATTGAACTGTCCTAGCTCTTCTTGCATAGAATTGATCCCAAATTCATCAGTTAAAGATTTCTTCACATTCTTGTTTTCAACCTTAGATACAAAACAAGAGTTAGAAACCACCTCTCTTGATCTAGTAATCACACCTTCTTTAGACTTCCTATAATGAGGTATTTGGGATTATCTTTCTAAAATCTGACTGAAGGACCCTTGTTGGCTTTATTTTCATCAAGTGTAGTGTTTTCATCGGGTTCAGTATCAGCAGTTTCATTATTGGTGTTATCATCTGTCTCTTTTTTTGAATTATCTTCCATCTGAAAAGATGTTCCAACATCATTCTCAACATCGTGTCCACTTTCTAAAATTGAATAATCAACCACCACATTCATAGATTCCATCATTACCTTGGTTCTGGATTTAAAAACTCTATAGGCTCTGCCGTTAGTAGAGTACCCTGGAAATATTCATTCATCACTCTTGGGATCCATTTTTCTTTGTTCACGATCAACCAAAATATAACATTTGCTACCAAACACATGGAAGCATTTTACAGTAGGCTTTCTTCCTTTCCACATATCATAGAGAGTAACTGAAGTTCCAGTCCTTAAAGTAACCCTATTATGAATACAATATGCAGTATTTATAGCTTCATCCCAAAAGTGATATTCCATATGCTTAGCATGAAGCATGACTCTAGTTGACTCTTGTAGGGTCCTAATATTGCGCTCAACAACTCAACTTTTCATAGGGGTGATGAGAGAAGATATTTCATGATTGATTACTTCAGAAGAGCGGATTCAAAAAATCTGTTATTTTCAAACTCCTTTCCATGATCACTTATGATCCTTACAGTCCCACTTTATTTCTCTCTTTGAAGTTTTTGACATACATCCTTTAATACTTCAAAGACATCTAATTTTTCTATGATGAATTTCACCCAAGTGAGTCTTGAAAAATCGTCAACAACAACATAGACATATCTCTTTCCACAAAGGCTTTTTACTATCATATGTCTCATTAAATCCATATGAAGTAGTTCCAGAACTTTTGAAGTAGTCATATATTAGATCTTCATGTGTGACATCTTGGTTTTCTTTTCAACTTGACATTCAGCACAAATCCTTCCTTTCTCAATTGAGTTTAGGAATACATCTGATAGCTTCTCTTGACAAAATCTTTTGCATGCCTTTTAGATGCAAATGACCAACTTTTTGATGCCATAGCTTGACTTCATCTTCCTTAGACATCAGACATGTGGAAGAACAAGTAATTGCTTGAGGTGTCCATAGATACCAATTATATTTATACATGGTTCCTCTCATAAGAACTTCATTCCCCTCATTAGTGACCACACATTCAGACTTAGTGAAATTAACTTTAAATCCTTGATCATACAATTTACTGATACTTATCATATTAGCAGTTAGACCTTTCACAAGCAGGACATCATCAAGCTTTGGATATCCTTCACTAGCAAGTCTTCCAACTCCCTTGATTTCCTCTTTTGCACCATCACCAAAAGTGATAAAACTACTGGTGTGACACCTAATATCCACCAAGAAATTTTTCACTATAGTCATATTTCTGGAACATCCACTGTCAAAGTAATAGTCTTCTCTAGATGAAACTTTGAGAGAGGTGTGGGCTATGAGACTAGTAACAACATTCTTCACATTCCATTCCTTTCTAGTTTTAACCCTGACAGAGTTAGCCCTAGGATTAGACGTATGCTTTGGAAAACCATACAGTTTGTAACAAAATGGTTTTATGTGACCATGACTCCCATAATGATGATATTTCCAAGGTTGTAGTTTGGTTCTTGACTGAGTTTCTTGAGGCTTTATAGGATGTTGTAACATCTGGTCGAACATCATGGTCCCATTCTTTATTCCACCAGAAACAAACTTCATCACATGGTTTTTCTTTTTAATTCTCATAGACTGATAATTAAACCATATACCAGTGACCTTTTGCCTCCTTCTATATCTTGAAGATTTCATTCAGCACTTTAGAACCATTGTTCAACATCCTTATATACTTGGTCATATTTTCAATTTTTAAGATCAACAGAGACACTTCATCTTTGAGATTAGAGATGTTAGCTAAGAATTCTTCCTTTTCAACCTGTAGTTGAGAAATTGTTTCCTTCTATTTTTCTTCTGTCTTAAAGGCTTCTTCACACCTGGTACATGGTCCCTTGTAAGAACCATCCATATCATTATAAAGAACATTTTCGTCACAAGATTCTTCATTAGATCCCCATCTGCCAGTGAGAGAAATTACATGTTTAGATGTCTCATATTTAGTTTCATCTTCTTATTCATCATCAAACCAAGACACAGAAGGACCCTTCTTTTGTCTCTTTAATAAAGTAGGACATTCTGACTTAATATGGCCAAAACATTCACATTCATAACATTGAATACCTTTATCAAGACTAGGTTTTTCTTCAGTTTTGGATCTTCTCTGAAAATCATTATTTTTGCTGATGTCAGATGAGATGTTATTGACATGCTTGTTTTACATTGTAAACTCGACGCCTGTTATTTATATGCAATTCTCCAAGTTGCCTCTTTACATGGTTAGTGCTTACCGATGGTGAAACCTAACCAAACACTTAGCAAACGTGAAGAGAAACAAACATATACACTAAATTTACAAGTATACAAATCATGTGAAATTTAAAATGATGGTAAACATATAAAAGTATCAATATAAATTGAAGATGTACAATATATATGATATCTACAAAACTCAAAAATAAAGAAACTATCAGTGTTATCTAATAAAAACACCAATCCCCGGCAACGGTGCCATTTTGCTGAAGCAGTAAAGCGGCAAAAAAAAAGTAAGTATTTATTTTGATATATGTTATACCGTATCATCTCCACGGAGATTAGTGCTACTGAATTTTTGTTCGAAAAATCACTCGTTAATGAGTTTGGGTTTAAATGGGTTTAAAGAAAATGCGGGAATTTAAGTTATTAACAGGAAAATAATTCACTCTTCGGAGAAAAGAAACTTATTAGGCATGCACATAATCCACTCCTCACAAAGTTAAACCTCGATCAGTCATACGCAACCTACAATACTCATCAATGTCATTACGTATCAACCACAACACCCACTGTATCATCTCGGAGGCGATCGCTTAACCAACCTCAACAACACACAAGATAACTATGTTACTCGCGTTGATAATTGTTGTACCCCGAAATTTTCCCTCTCATTTTATCAAGATTTTCCCTCACACGACTCTTTGGACTCCAGACAGGATTAAGATTTGCTCAGCTCAAGACATCTCCTTGCACTGTTGACCTGAAATTAGGGTTTGAGTTTGCACAAGGATTTTTGGACTTCCAATGCTCAATGTGACTTTAATACTTCATGTTGGACTCCTAAGATTTCTCATACCAAGTTTCAAGCCTTGGATCAAATTTTTGCCCAATCAATTGGACAGTTGACCTAAAAATCAATTGTATTGGGGAAAAAGTCAATTGTGGCCAATTTACAGTCAAACCTCATAATTGTTTATCCACATCAACATTATAGACTCATATGAACCATTTGATCAAGTTTGGACCACAACTCCTCAAGAAATTTGATCAAATCATCAAAAGGGCAAAATGGTCATTTTTAGGGTTTTGACTGCAGAAGGCCAATTTCTGATTTTTACCCTAGCCAATGGCAAATTGGGTTCAAGCATGGTTTCAAGGACTCAATGGCATCATCTTGACCTAATCACAAGGTTCAAAAGATCTCAAATGCATTGGATTGACAGATGAATTTTCCAGTCAACTGATCAAAAATCAACTATACACTGAAAAGTCAAACTTTGACTTTTTGGTCAAAATCAAGTGCCAAGGGTCATTTTTCATCAATATGTGTCAAAACATGAAACTTGTTCACCAAGAAACCTAATTTTGAAAATTAGGGTTTAAAATGGAAAATTTTCATAACTTAGAAATTTTCTAAGTTATGAAAATTTCTTATTTTTTCCCAACTTTCCCCAACTTTTTCACCATGATGCAATTGGATTCAAAAGAAGCTTCTAACATGAAAGTTGTATTCCTCCACAAAATCTAGAACTTTGATTCACAAAGTTTTCCCAAAATATTCTTGGATCTCAAGTTATGATTTTGTGAATAAGGGTTCATGAAACTTTTAACTTAGTGAAATTTTGCCCTAGTTTAGGTAGGATTTTGAACTATCTTCATGGCAACTTTTCACCTAGTTCCAAGTGGAATCTTAAAATTCATTTCAAATATGGATTGTAGAGCATGTTACAAGATTTCCAAAATGTCCAAGAACTCTCAAAGATCATTTATGGTTAGAGAGAATCGAAAGTTTGAAAATGGCAAATAATCACTTTTGGCCAAGGCATTTTACACCATGCTACAACTTACAAATCTGCCCAAAGCATGCTTGTACTTGGTTTACAGGTTCTAATCCTTTCTAAACTCATAAATTAAATGCAAACACATTGGTTAAAGGCTTTGTTCTGAGCTTTAGAACATTACACAAAGATTTAATCCAAAAATGGCAAAAAGATAACATTGCTACTTTGATAAAGTTCACTTTATGTAACTTTGTTTATATTGAGACATGGACCAAGCCTTTTTCTGCAAACAAAGTCCACTAATATCAGGCAAAGTTCACCAACTATGTGCAGCTAGAATACAGGCTTGTACAAGCCTTGGCATTGTCAACTTCAACTTTTGCTTCAAAAGCAAGTAACTTGCAAAAGTCCACACAACTTGAAAATCTGAAAAGAGCAAGTCTTGTGAACATTTCAAATAACTTCAGCATATCACACTAAGCAAAAAGCACGATTTCCAAGCCTCTCAAACATCCTTAAACACAAAAACACCAAGTTCTTGTCAAAACAGGCCCATACCTGCAGAACCTTGGCCAAATCCAAATCCACTCGTGTGTTTTGCTTGGAATCATTTCAAACACATTCTAAACAATACACTAAACTATCCAATCCCTTCTCAAGCAACTGTAACTCCATTTTCACACTTCACCATTTTTACTTTGAAGCTTTGCAGGTTGAGTTCTACAAGCACATTCAGGCAAGTTCAAGGCAAGCCAAGCATTGGGAAAGTTTGAGTGAACTTCAGGAAAGCTAACACGACCTTCAGGACTTATCCAAAACTCCTACATTTCCATATTCGAACTTGACTGAAACAGGTAATTTTCAAACTTTTATCTCCTTATTTAGGAATCATTAGGCTTAGGTTTGTGAAGCAAAAATGTAGCCCTTAATGTCCTTGAACTGTACATATGCATAGCTTGTATTTATATTAACTGAGCTAGGAGAATTTAGATGTTGAAGTTGCTGAAAAAACTAGGTTAGAATTTAGGGCCAAGGAAATTCTCTCTAGTCTTTGAGAGTTAGATCAAGTTTTTTATATCATTGAAATTGTGGTTTAAAGCTCTATAATTTTCATGTTATGAGTTTTTGATTTCAAGCAAAGAACAGAGAGAACAGGATTCAAGTACAGAACCATGGCGCGCGCGCGTTCTGAGGACAGGGACGAAGTGTATTTGGGCCAGGCGCCTTGGGCCTCTTGCTTTTGACACCCCCCATTCTGCTTTTTGCACCCCCTTGGCCCATTTCTTTATTTTTGCATATTTTTCATTTCCTTTTTTTTATTTTATGACTTTATTATTTTTTCTTGAACATTTAAAATCACAAAAAATGTTTTCTTTATTTTTGGCATTTTATTTTATTTTTATTTTATTTTATTTTTATTTGCATAATAAATAATTATTAGGTTAATATTACTTTATTTTCTTAATTAAAACATGTAAATAATACTAAAATACTTACATATTTTATTTTATTTTATTATACATATAAAAATAATATTTTCTCACATATTTTATTTTTAACATTTTTGTATATATTTTTATTTGTTATCTTGTACATAAATAATAATTAGAATATATATTTTCTTTTAAACAAAAAACTAGGGTTTCCACCCTTTCCAAAAATAATCATTTTTATTTTCTTATTTTTAGGACATAAATAAACTTATTTTTACATACATAAAAATAATACAAAAACATTTTTTGCATATTTACATTTATTTGCATATTTAATATTTGCTTATCTATTTATTTGTACAAATAAATTCAATATGGTTGTAATAGTTTTAGGGTTTTATTTTGTACAATACCCCTTATTCAAGACTTGTACCCCCCTCCCCATAATAATGTTGTAATAGTCTTAGATTTACTTTTACGCATTTATTGCTTTCATTATGCATGCTTAGTAAATTAGGGTTTGTATGATAACCAAAAAAATCAAAACAAATAGCATGACTAAACACAAGACAAAAATGCATGAAAAATGACAAACACAATGCACACAAGCACCTCTAGGGTTTCATCCACTTTGTTGCCTTAAAATGGCCATGATATGCATGCTAGGTATCTTGGAAAAATCAAACAAAAAACAAAAAGATCATAGTCCCTCGATGACGCTATCTTGGTTGCCTATACAAAAATGATCTAGTCCCTCAAAAAACTTGCTAAGATACTTGGCAATATTGTTATCATGGCCATACAATGACCCACGCCGGTCCCGTTTAACATCCAAATACAAGGTTGTTTACCAAATACAATGGTAAAACAACAATGTCAAAGGGTTAAAAATGTGTAGGAAAGATCTTTGAGTAGGGTAGACAACTCCTAGTTACTTGATCAATTTGCAAACATCATTGCTAATTTCAAAACACACACACAATTTCAAAACAATTTCCCAAAACAAACTTTCAAACATTGAAACATTTTTCGAAAGACAAACACCTTTGTATACATTCAAACAAGAATTATTACAAAGGTTGCCTAAACAAAGGTCTCTTTTCAAAATACTTTCAAAACCACACAAAGCACCATTTCAAACAATTGGAAAAGCAAAGCAAGTGATCTAAACAAGTAACTAAGAACCCATGGAAAACCATGGATGAAAAGGGTGCTAGCACCTTCCCTTTTCATAATCTACCCCCCGAACCCAAGAAAACATCTCAAAGGTCTTTCCTGTGCTTTTTGACCTTTCCTTTGGATAAAATAAAAAGTCGGTGGTGACTCTTGCTAAACTGAAACATTTCCGAACACAAACGCAAAACCTCAAGTCAGTTCTCCCATCGTATCACAGAACTGGCGACTCTGCTGGGGAGTTAACTTAAAAGTGGGGTTACCTTAGGGTTTAGATCACCTTTACATGCTTATCTTGCTTTATTTGTTTGCTTTACACTTTGGTTCTATTGTTTGGGTTTGAAATCCTCTACCCGGATTTAGGAAACATTCATAGGTAAATAGCAATACATTGTGGAAACTGTGCGGGGTATACCGACATGGTTGAAGCAATAGCTATATTAGTGCGACATATTTGTGGGTACTGGTAGCCTTTGAGTCAATCAAAGAGAATACGGGGCCGCTGAGTGATGTCATGAAGCACTAATGGACTTTTAGAACCTTTACTTGACCAACTTGGCCTTTTTAGGGGTAATGAGATGACCGGCTTTGGTGCAGTCCGAAGTTGGTAGATACTCGATACTACACTCATTGAGGTTTGTTTTCTTGGAATATTTCGGTCGCCAGTTAAGTGGCTAAACTAAAACAATGAACACATAAAATAATCCAGTGATATTGAGCTCCTTAGAACCAGGTTACTATTTATAGGACAGGTTGAGCCAACTAAACTTCAAGAGGGTACTTACCTATGAAACCCCATGCAAGCCTGAAACTAGGAACTTGTGTGATTTGCTTGTACATATATACTTGTGCATAACATCATGGACATCATGAAGCATCATTTTCATTCACTAACCATTTCAAGGATTTTGGATCTTCGTCTTTGTTCCTGTTTTGTAGGTTATGGATCCCCTTCGCAGGAAAACTATTCAGGTCAACCTTGTGAGAATTCCTCCTCAACTCAAGGAGCTTGTTTCCAAGATTCTAGAGTATTCTCCATTCACTGAAAGACATGGTCGACTTCTCAACTTGGTCAAATCCAACACAGAGGAAGACATGGTGAAAGTTCTCTTCCAGTTCTTTGACCCCCTACACCACTGCTTCACATTTCCTGACTACCAGCTAGTGCCTACTTTGGAGGAATTTTCTCAACTCCTGAGGATTCCTATTCTCAATCAACTACCCTACAACGGTACGGAAAGAGATCCAAAGCCTGAAGATGTTGCTCAAGCCCTAAACTTGCAACCATCTGATGTCATAGGTCATTGGGAAACCAGAAGTGGTGTCAAGGGTTTCTTGGCAAAGTTTCTGTTTGAGAAAGCTCAAGAATGCTGGAATTCTCTAGACCTGCAAGCTTTTGAGGAGATTGTAGCTCTTCTCATCTATGGGTTGGTCTTGTTCCCAAACCCTGACCAGCTTATAGATGTCAATGCTGTCAAAATCTTCATGGCCCGCAACCCAGTGCCTACATTTCTTGGAGACATCTTGCACTCTTTTCACACTCGAACAATGAGGAAAAGAGGTGTTCTCATGTGTTGTACTCCTCTTCTAGCAAGGTGGTTTATTTCTCACCTTCCCCAATCAGTCTTGAAGAATGAGCAAGGTTTGAGGTGGTCACAATGGTTGATGACCCTTACACATTCAGATATACATCGGTGTTCTCGATCTAGAGAAAATGTTATCATCATAGACCGTTGTGGGGAATTCCCTAATGTTCCTCTACTTGGCATTAGGGGAGGCATTACCTAAAACCCCTGCTTAGCTCTGAGACAGTTTGGGTATGCCCGAAGGGATAGCCCACGTGACATGTTGATTCCATACTTGGTTTTTGACTTCGACAAGGACGCTCAAGGACTTCGACAAAGGTTCATCCGAGCTTGGAGGATGCCAAACAAGGTGGACAGTAAGACATTGGGACACAAGAATTCCATCCCCCTTGAGCCTTACCTCAAGTGGGTACGAACCCGCGCCCAAAGTCTTATGATGCCTTACCTCAACATTCTCCCTGTGATCAAAGAGCCTATTATGGAAGGAGAGGTTCCATACACCCTCCTACATCCTGACATGCCAACATCACTAGAAGATCTACAAAGGAGTTGGATACAGCTCAAGGGAGAACATGATACTTTTGAAGCCCAATTTTACGCCAGTGAGAAGAAGGTTTTGGAACTTACTCGTCAACTTCACGAAGAGCAGACTCCCAACACCTACATTGCACCAAAAAGGATGCGCAACGTCTTTTTACATTAGAATTTTGTATTATTTTGCCCATGGGGCATTTATGTACTAACAAATTCTATCTTATTAATATGACGTGTGTTCCTTTTTGTTTACAACAAATTTGAATTTCTGAATCCTTGAATGCATTACATGAATACATATCATTCACCATATGCATAAATAGGTCTTCACACCAGGTTTCCTTATCTCTCTGCTGTTTATTTCAGCAAGATGGATATTGAGCAGACGGTTAAAGATTTGCAAGCGCAGAACTCACAGCTTCAACAGCTACTCATGACCTTGGCTAAGGGTCAGGAGGAGCTCAAAACCTTGTTGGAAAAGGAAAAATAGAAAAAGAAGAAGAAGAGAGTTGGTGTGGCTACTTTGGATAGAAGATTTAAAGGTCAAGCCAGAAGGGTCCTGGATTTCCCCTCAACATCTGATGAAGGGGTAGGAAAAGGAAATGGAGTTGCAGTACCATCTGAGTCTGAGGAAGAAGAAGAAGAGGAGGATGAAGACTACTCTGAATAGCAGTATCCTCCTGCAGACGACAAATACAAAAATCTGGAAGAGTGTTTGGCTGCCATGGAAGTGCAGAGAGTGCCTGGGCTAGATTTCGAAGAGTTAGGGTTGGTTTCTGGGATTGTAATCCCTCCCAAGTTCAAAGTACCTCTTTTTGCTAAATACGATGGTTTGTCTTGTCCCAAGATGCACTTACGGTCTTATGTCAGTAAAATCTAACCATATTCTTCTGATAAGGATCTGTGGGTCCATTTCTTCCAGGACAGTCTTTCAGGGACGCAGTTGGATTAGTTTTACCAGCTAGAGAGGTCTGATGTGCATAATTGGGAGGATTTGGCTGCTGCCTTCTACAAGCAGTATCAGTATAATGCGGACTTAGCACCAACCCGTACTCAATTACAAAGTATGGGCATGGTCTCCAATGAAGGCTTTAAGGAGTATGCCCAGAAATGGAGAGACTTGGCGGGACGAGTACAACCACCTCTATCTGAGAGGGAGCTAGTAGATATGTGTGATCGGTGGATCTGGAACTGACTGTTTAACGCTGGTTCGCGAAATGTCGCGGAAGCAAGAGTCGCCACCGTCTTTTATTTTCTCCAAATGGAAAGGACAAAAGCACAGAAAAATTCCTTATAGAGATTGCTCTCGGTTCGGGAGGTAGGTTATAGAAAGGGAAGGTGTTAGCACCCTTTCTATCCATGGTTATCCATGGGCTCTTAGATACTTGCTCATTGTGTTTTCAAAAATGTTTCGTTTGCTTTTCAACTGTGGGTCTTTAAAAGTTTCTTTGAAAATTCCAGTTCGACTCTTGTATCGGTCCTCAAGAGTGTTTGAAAATTTGCTTTCGAAAGCTTTTGAAAATGTGTTGGTGTGAAAAGTATTTTTTTGATTTGTTTGAATTTAGAGCAAGTATCCACGAGAACCTACCTACCCTAAGGAATTCGTCTGTGTAAATGTCCTTTAAAGTAGTGCCATCCCACCATTGAGAGGTAAGTAGCACCACCATTGGAGGTGTTCGGGTCAATTCGAGGTTCGGGACATGGTGATCACCGGAGCAATAGGAAGACACCTTAGAAGCTACCCTCATGCCAGGTTCCCGGATCATGAGGACTTACTAAGACATCCTCTACTCGACGATCACCTTTCGAGGCAAGGCAACAGTGAGGCGTACCCTAGGGGTGGTGTGTGCGATTCGTGTGTCGTTTTCGTTTGTATTTATCTTGTCATGTTATTGGTGTTCTACGCTTGTTTTTATTTTGTCCATACATTCTTTCATGCCACTTGTTAACAGTTAAAATATTGCGGGAAAAGTAAAAGTCTAAAGCTATTACAAATGGCGCGGGTCCACATCGCCAAAATTAAACCAGGACCCGATTTGACAGAAAAATAAAGAAAGTAAAGAAAAATGCGAGGAAGTTAATTACAAGGCTTCGGGAGAGATACATAAAAATTATAAAGAAATAAAATAAATATGCGAATAAGAATTAAATCGAAACGAGGGTGTTGGACCCTTTTTGCAAAATTAAACTAATGAGGAATTAATTAAGTTTAAGAGAAAGAAAGAACTTGTTTTTTGGTGTTTTTTAGTATTTTAGGATTTAATGAAAAAAGGAATTAATTAAAATTAAAATAAAATGCTAAACCTAATTCTAATTATTTTTAATTTATTAAGAAAAATGTTGAAGTTTTTAACCTAAAATTAAACCTAATTTTTATATACAATTTAATTATAAAAAATAAATATCTAATTATTTAATTATTTATGAAAGAAAAATAAAAAGGATGAAAAATTAATTAAACCCTAATTCTACATTTTTTAGATTTTTATTAAAAGAATTAAAATTAAAACCTAAGTTAAAACTAAATTTAATTATATACAATTTATTTATGAAAATGCCAAAATAAAATATTTATTATATTTTTTCTTCTTTCTGATTTTTTTGTGTTTTTTATATTTTGTGAAAATAATAGATTAATTAAACAAATAATAATAAAAAGAAGATAAAAATAATGAAAAGATAAAGAATAATAAAATTTTTGCAAACCTTGGGGGTATCAGTCCCCAAATAGGAGGTATAGCCCATGAATTTGAGCCCCAATGGGTGTATGGTGGTCTTTGTTATTGAAACTGCATATGAATATGGATTGCAAAATAATATGGGAAATAATGAAGACCTGGGGCTCGAACCCAGGTCATTAACTTTACCAACAACTTCGCTTGCCATCTGATCCAACCAACGCGCTTGTATACTAAACATCAAACAATTAATATAAGATAAAAACACACATTGACAATGTTTTAGCGCGAAATTTAAAAGAGCCAATGGTTGCTGGCCACGAGTTCATCTTCTTCGTTGTGTTTTATTTTCCTGAAATACAAACAGATTAGGCAACGGTTTTTTACGCGTTCTTTTAGGCTAGCTTCTAAAAAATAGCGACTAGCCCTGTGACGCTCATAAATTGAGCGCGAGGGTAGCTTCTTCTTCGTCCAGACACGTTGAATTCAATGGCTTTGGTCTCAGCCTCCAATTTTTCCTTATTCCAAAACCCCCAATTTGAAGGTTGAAGAACCCTAAATATCAACAATGGCATAATCGCGTATAATGCACAAAAATACAATCAAATACATGGGTTAGCTTTAGAATCAAATGACCAACATGAATCAAGCGTTAAATTTCACAAAGAATGCATGGATTAAGATGTACGATTATGAAATTTTTTGTGCACAGGTCCGGTTCGTATTACCAATTCTTTAAGCTTTGAGGAATGTTCTTGATTGGGAAACGTTCAATGAACCTTCAGCAAGCTAGTGAAACAAAAATTATGCCTTGAATCGCCCTAGAATGTGGTTTTCAGAATTGAGTTTCTTGCAAAAAAATTCAAGTTTGATGGTGGGGTTTTGCGCAGCTTTTTTGGTTTCTTGCATTAGGTTTTCGTTTTGGCTTATGTACTGAATGAATTAGGTTAAAGAAAACACTCCAAATCTCTTGCATTCATGATTTTGGAAATTTGATTTTTAAGATCTTTTTTCAAATATTTTCCATGCAATTTTGTACCAATCATGATCCAATCAATCCAAATCTTTCTATATTGAATCATGCACGAATTATTGAGTAGATTTTATGCAAAAGAAGATTGAAAAAGTTAGGTTAAATATTTTCCATGTATTTAATTTGATTTAAATGAATTATTATAAATAAAAATTCAAATAAATAAATAAAAAATGAAGAAATACTTCCCTTTGGGCCAAGTGGTCGTGCACATGCCATGGATAGTGAATTGTGGAAGAAAAATGGGCCCATTAGCAATTTTAGGTCATTTGAATCAATGTTGACTTTTCAAAATATCCAAAAATTTCCCAACTTCCACAAGGCATAACTTGCTCAATTTTTAAGCTTTGCTCATGTTCTTGGACATTTTGGAAAGGTATTTGAGTCCTCTAACCAATGTCTTTGGTCCCATGTCATTTTGATTTACCAATATCAAGTTATGGCCTTTGACTTAAAGTCCCTTTTTGTTGACTTTTGAAAATGACCTATAATGTTGAAATTGATAACTTTTTGTGAGAGCATTTCTTGGACTTGAAGTATGCATATGAGTTGTAGGAAATGTCTTTCTCTTTAAAATGAGCTTTGGATGGAATTTTTCTGATAATCCATGTGAAAGTTATGCCCTGGTCAATTTACAGTTGACTTTTTCAGCTGTCCAAATAAGGAAACTTTTGCATCTTGATGATTTTTGAGCCAAGCTTTGAGAATCATGATCAAGCATTGATAAAATGATGTTTGTGGCTTCAAAATGATATGTTGACCAAAAATTTGAACTTTTGACTGTCAAATGACCATTTTGCCCCTACAGTTGACTGTAGTGCAATTAGGGTTTTTGACTGTGCAATTTTGTGCTGAATGTCTTGAAACTTGATAGGAGGATGCTTGACCATATTTGTAGGCATGTGAGACTTGATTGGACCTTTGGAAACTTCATTTTCTTGATCAGAACAAAAACCCTAATCTTGACTGTTTAGGAGACCCTTGACTGTGCAACCCTTGGGGAATTTTGAAGCTTTGACTTGGCAAATCTTTGAAGAATATGGGAGGGCAAATTTTGGGGTACAACAATATGTTTTTGGGGACTCTGTCAGGTCCATTCTTTAATCACCTGATAGGAAGTTCGTCTGCGGGGTTCACCGAGTTGATTCTGATTGGTGAGAGAGTTGAACTCGGAATCAAGAGCGGGAAAATTCAAAAAGATGAATCTGCTTCCGCTGCCATCAAGAAGACTTTTCCAGCAAAGAAGGAAGTCTTATATGTCTACTCCCAAAGAAGTCAAGGAAGATTTGAGCGCCGGCTAGCGGTGGGGGCTGTAATGATTCAGAAGTCTGCAACTGATCAGCCCAGAAACAATCAACCCAGAACCAACCAAGCAAGGGTGGAAAGGCCTGCACGGCAATACACCCGGATAAACATGACTTCTGCTCAGGTTCGACCCTATCTCTTGAAGTTAAACGTTTGAGGGAGGCCCCTAAAAACCCTAACACTTCGTCACCACATTACCATCCCAACGCCAAGTGTGCTTATCATTCAAACAGCCTGGGGCACGACACCAACAGTTGTTGGGCCCTCAAGAATAAGATTCAGGATTTGATAGATGCTAAAGAAGTTGAATTCGACGCCCCTGAAAAGCTGAACGTAATCTCTTCTCCAATGCCAAAGCATGTCCACAATGCCCATGTTGTTGAAAAGGATCTGTATGTTGCTACTGTTGATGATTTGATGACTCCGCTACCGATAGTCAAGTTGAATTTGCTAAAGGTTGGGATTTTCCCAGGTTGTGAAGAAGATTGATGCCTTTGTTCATCCTTACCAACCGACTGTCCATTGTTGAAGTTAGGCATCCAACGCCTAATGGATAACCAAGAAATCCTTTTTGAAAAGACTCCTGTTACACTGACTCCTGTCAATGATGTTTCGATAATTACCATATCTGCCAATCTTTCCAAGCTCTCCAAAAGACCTGTTAAGATTACATCCGATCCGAAGATTTCACCTTTGAAGATAACCATGTCGGGGCCCATCCCATACAAGTCCAACAAATCAATACCGTGGAACTATGGTGGAGAGATCTTCTACCACGGTATTAAACAAATTGAATCAACTGAAGAGAGTTCTGATGAAGAGACTTCCGACATTGGAAACATTGCTGGAACGAGTAAAATCACCCGCAGTGGAAGAATTTTCTCTCTGGAGATTGCCCCTCCAAAGGCAATCTTCGGGCCCTCAAATACTCCTAAGGTTACTCATGTACCGGTCAACATATTTGCGAGAACTCCAGTTATTGAAGAAGTTGTTACTCATGTGGTTGTCCCCTCTGCTGCTGCTGATGATAGAGGGAAAAGGATCCAAGAAGCGCCCGTCAGGACGAGGGCTCAGCCATTGGTCATCCCTGAGACCTCTCAAAAAGAAATGGAAGAGATTTTGAAAATAATCAAGAAAAGCGATTATGATATTGTGGAACAACTGGGGCAAACCCCCTCAAAGATCTCAATGTTGGCCCTGCTGCTTTGTTTAGAAGCTCATGCTAAAGCTCTGATCAGATTCTTGAAGACGGCCCACGTGCCACAAGAAACCGTCGTGGACCAGTTCCAGGAATGTGTAGCTAGCCTAACAGCAGACAACGGTCTAAGATTCTCCGATGCCGATTTAACATCTAAAGGGAGAAAGCATAATAATGCTTTGCATGTCTCGGTGGAATGCAGAGGGACTACTCTAGCTCATGTTCTGGTAGACACTGGGTCGTCTTTAAATGTCTTGCAGAAGAAATCCTTGGATAGGTTGGACTGTGAAGGCCAAACCCTGAAGCCCAGCAATATCATTTTTACAGCCTTTGATGGTTCTAAAAGGATGGTCCACAGGGAGGTGGACATCCCGATTAAAGTGGGAACTGAAACCTCCAACTCCATATTCTATGTGATGGGCATCCGTCCTTCCTATTCTTGCTTGTTGGGAAGACCCTGGATTCACAATGATGGAACCGTCACTTCTTCTCTGCATCAAATGCTCAAGTACCCTGTCCAGGGGAAAATCATAATAGTTCATGGCGAAGAGGAGTACATGATAAGCCATCTAAATTCTTCCCGCTATGTGGAGTTAGATGGTGAATTCATAGAAACCCCTTTTCCAACACTTCGAGGAAGTTTTTGAAGAGATTGCAACAACCAAGACAGTGTCTTCTGTGAAGATGTGAAAAACACAATAAGGGGGGTTGAATTGTAAAACTTAAATCAAATGAGCAGACAACACTATATTTTTATCCCGGTTCGTTTGATCTCAAACTACTCCAGTCCACCCATCAAGGTGATTTCGCCTCTCTCCAACGAGGTCTTAATCCACTATATTCAAAGGAATACAACAACTACTTTAACAACTGTTAAAGCCTTCTTGAGTATAACCACAAACCGGTTTATCTCAAGGAAATCTCTTTACAAATATTTGAACAATAATGTGTTTGATGTTTTCTAATAAAACAGTATACCACAACTGTGATAATACACAAATTTAAGCTTAGAATGAAACTGGATTTGCTAGAGCGTTTGAGTAAGCGTGGCTGGAAAGCTTAGCAAATTGTATGAGTGTGTGCGTGTAGATTATTAGCCTTTTCTTTTCTCACACAGACTTGTTTATATAGCCAAGGCAAAGATACGTTGTTGTCCATAAATCACTTTCAATGTTAATAACGTTCTTTCCTTTTTGAGAAGATCTTGTCTTGAAGAGAGTCGTTAGCAATTAATCTGTCTTGAATACTTAGTAACGCTTCAGAGTGTTCTTTATGATAATCAGAGTGTTCTTTGCTTTAACTGGATGATGACGCTTCTGAGTGCTGATGACTTGGTAAGGATCTTGATCAGAGTCAGAGTATTTTATGCGTAGATTCTGTTCAACAAGCTTCAGCGTATGATCTGGTAACTTCAGCGTGTAGCACATGTTATTGATCTTCTGATGCTTACGTATTACTTATCTTCTGATGCTTCTGATGTTGATACTGATCTTCTGATGCTGATTCCATCAGAACTTCTGTAAATACACAACATAATTTTAAGTAGCATATATGTCTTATATATAAATCTTACAATTTATTTATTCTTGTATTTTGTTATCATCAAAACTCTAATTGAGGGTTGTAGAATCAAACTATGTTCTAACAATCTCCCCCTTTTTGATGATGACAAAAACCAGATTTTTTCAATTAAAAATAAAGAATAAAAGGTATCAGAGCTAAGAGGAGAAAACTCCCCCTGAGTTGATTACTTCCCTTTAATTCCATGAGTCTTTGAGCATCAGAACTTTACTGTACTTTACTGTATCTTTCGTCAGAATTTTGTACCTGTTCAAGATTTTCAGAAGAAAGAAATTCAAATAGGTCAGGATGTCAGAATGTTTGAGACTTATGTCTCAGTAATCCGTTATTGAAAAATATCATTCTTTCTCCCCCTTTTTGTCAGTTATCAAAAAGCACAAATAATCAGAGTCAAAAATGCATTTATATTGAGAACATAAACAATGATAAGTTCAGAGTAATGTAAAAATATTACAGATAAACAAGTTATAAAAACAAGGAAATTCTAAGAAGGAGGAGGAAGTCGTGTGAACAAAGCCTCCAACATGCTCTTGATTTGGGTGTTGGTTTCCTGTTGCTGAGTTAACATGCTTGTTATTGCATCAATTTTGCTGTCCTATTTATCCATTCTTTCATTCATCAGCATATCAGATCTTTTCAAGTCTTCAAGAGTCTGCCTGTCAAGGGAGGAAGCTTGAGGATCTTCAGAAACAGGATGCTTCTCAGAGCTTTCTGCAATATCTTCTTCTTGAACTAGTGCTTCAGCAAGAATCAACAGATCTTGAGTATCAGGTTGAACTTTGGATGCTGGACGGTGTTTAGACCATGGAGCATTGTCTAGAGGGAGAATTTCTTCCTTAAGCAGCTTGCTCAGAACTGGACCTTCAATTTCTTTCAGCATATTGCTGAAGTTATGTTGAGCTTGTCCATAGCTCTGTTCTTGCAGCTTAAAGGTTTCAGAGCATACCCATCTTCTGAACTTTGTCCAAAGGTAGTCAGAAGCAGCAGGATCAACCAGCTCAAGACTAGCTTGTTTCAGAGAAGTGATCCACTTCTGTACTTTTGTTTCAAAGTTCAATATGCTGGTACCAACATCTGGATGTTTTGGTTTAGGGATAGCTGTTTTGTGGTTTATTGCAGCAAGACGTTCAAAAGTTGTTAAGTCAATGACAGTCTTGATGTTATCTTCTGTATTGTTCTTTGGTGATGGAGTGGGAGAGTCAAGAATTATGATTGGACTTGATGGGGAATTTGGTGGAGTTACCTCTGGTGAAGAGGGAAGTTGTGGAAAATTCACAATGGTGCCACAGGGAAAATGAATGGCCAGAGGTTCTGGTTCAGAGGATTCAGAGGGTTAAGCCTCAGAAGTTTGAACTTCTGGGTGAGATGGTTCAAGTTGTGGAGAAGGTGGATTAATTTCTGGTTGAGGAGATGAAGGTAGTGGGATTTCTGGTTCTGGAGAGAGTGGAATTTCTGGTTGTGGTGAGATGGGAGTTTTTGGTTGTGGTGAGATGGGAGTTTTTGGTTGTGGTTCTGTGGTAGTTTGAGGATTTGGATTTTCTGGTATGGGAGCAGACGTATGTTGGTCTATATCAGAAAGAACTTTTTCAAGTTCTTGTTGGGTTTCAACAATATTTGGATTTTGAGGTTGGGAGCAAGATCTTCTAAGAGTTAATGATTCAGAGGGGTCAAAGTCAAGGTCAAAATCATCAAAATTTTGAGGTGTGGGGTTTTCAGATGGAGTTGGAATTGGGATGGATGTTGATACAGCAGTTGAATCTAAAACAGTTACAGAAGAAAGATTACCTCTCTTTTTAGGAGTCTGCTGGGAGGATCCTTCTGCTGCAGCTTTCCTTTTCTTGGTTTTCTTCAGCACCACTTCTGGAGCCTTCTGCTGAAGATCTTGAATATTCAGATTTGGTGTTGTACCATCAGCCTTGCAAGCATCCAGATATCTGAGAATTATATCTAGTTTAGAGTCAATTTCTGAGAACAGATGGAAGTTGTCCAGAGGGACTCTTCTGCTGGAGATTGCAGCAAAAGGAGTGACGCTAGGTTCCTTCTTAATGTTCTCAATCAACTTCATCTTCTTCAGATTCTTAGCATTCAGCTGTTTGCCCATCGTAGCTTCCAAAGAGCTGATTTCTTGAGCCTCTGTAAGGTGATCAATCAGCTTATTCTCTGTTAGAATGTCTGATATTAGTCTTCCTAAGGGTATCCAATCCCTTTTTGTATGCTCCTCTTCTCTTGTTTCCTTAACACTTGTTCTAAGATGGTTAAACAGTAGATGAGCCAGATTTATCTTGACCTTTTGAGAGATGAAATAGATCAGAAATTGCTGATCAATATTAATGTAATCAGGAGAGCTGGTAGGCTTCCTGTGATTGATGCACCCCAGAATGATCTTGGCACAAATTCTATGTTTGTCTTTCAAATCCCTTATCTTGTTGGAGGGAAGCCCCAGAGTGAAGATTTCCCTTGCAATTAGGGCAGCATCAGCTAACCTTTCTTCCATGTCAATACAACGAACACCACCACCACTGTACCCTATGAGTCTTGCAATCAGGTCTTCAGTAATAACAATCATCTTCCCCGTGATGTAAGACGTAACTTGATGATTTGAAGAAGAAGCGTGAATCCAAAATTCCTTTACCAGAATAGGAAATGTTGGACCCACCAGACGGTCAAAATACTTTTCCCAGCCTTGAGCTTTAACCTCTTCAGATAGATCAAACCCATTCTCCTGAAGACTATTGAAATCCACGATTAATTCTGACAGAACCTCTAGGTTTTTGATTGGTGTTAGAAGCGTTCTGTGGGGTTCTTCATATTGTTCAGATGAAACAGTTTTCTGGGAACCTGAAGTAGGAATGCCATGACATGTGTCTCAATGCATCCAATCAGCACTTTTGCCTTTTCAGAAACGTGAACGCGTGTTCAGCCTCAGAAAATAGCTGATGACTGGATGACACTTCTTTGCTTGAGTGAACGGCATATTTCTATCCTTGAAATGAAGCGCTCGAATCTTCATGGATAGATTCTGATACAATCTGCACTTCTAAAGATCTGAAGAAGGATTGATCAGTAGTTCACAGAAAAATAAACAAAGGTTCTGAAGGTTAAGATATGGAATCAAAATAATTTTATTCTGAGCAGAGCTTCATGCTGAGATATTTCAGAATGAAGTTGAACCTATCTTCAGAAAGAGGTTTTGTAAAAATATCAGCCCATTGATGGTCTGTGTTAATGAGTTTTAAATTTAAAATCACTTTCTGAATATAGTCCCTAATAAAATGATGTTTTATTTCTATATGCTTAGCCCTAGAATGTAAAATTGGATTTTTGCTGAGACAAATAGCAGAAGTATTGTCACAGAGGATAGGAATGTTACTCTCAAATATCTGGAAGTCCTCAAGTTGACTTTTCATCCAGAGCATTTGTGTGCTGCATCCAGCTGCTGCTATGTATTCAGCTTCTGCTGTTGATAGAGCAATTGTGGATTGTCTTTTGCTGGACCAAGAGATCAGATTTTCTCCCAAAAACTGACAACTTCCAGAAGTGCTTTTACGTTCTACTCTGTCTCCAGCGAAATCAGCATCACAGTATCCTACTAAGCTGTAATCACTTGATTTTCTATAAAACAAACCCAGATTAGTAGTACCTTTCAGATACTTGAAAATTCGCTTAACTGCTGTTAAGTGAGATTCTCTAGGATCTGATTAGAATCTAGCGCAAATGCAAACACTGAATAAAATGTCAGGCCTTGAAGCCGTCAGATAAAGAAGAGAACCAATCATACCTCTGTAGACCTTTTGTTCTACCTTTTTACTTACCTCTTCTCTTTCCAGAATGCACGTGGGATGCATTGGAATCTTTGATGGCTTACATTCTGAGAGATCAAATTTCTTCAGAAGTTCTCTGACATATTTGCTCTGATGAATGTAAGTTCCTTCTGGGGTTTGATTAATCTGAATGCCCAGAAAGAATTTTAGTTCCCCCATTAGGCTCATCTCAAATTCTGCCTGCATACACTTAGCAAACTTTCTTCCCAGAGAAGGTTTAGTAGATCCAAATATGATGTCATCAACATAAATCTGACATACTAAAATGTCATTCATAATTGTCTTACAGAATAAGGTTGTTTCCACTTTCCCACTGGTGAATTCCTTTTCTAACAGGAAGTTACTTAGTCTTTCATACCAAGCTCTGGGAGCTTGTTTCAGACCATACAGTGACTTCTTTAGTTTGAAAACATATTCTGGATTTTTGGAACTTTCAAAACCAGGGGGTTGGTGCACATATACCTCTTCTTCTATATAGCCATTTAAGAATGCACTCTTAACATCCATCTGATATAGAGTGATGCCTTTATTAACAGCAAATGAAATTAAGAGTCTGATAGATTCTAACCTGGCGACTGGAGCAAAGGTTTCTGTATAGTCTATCCCCTCTTGTTGACTATAACCTTGTGCTACCAATCGTGCTTTGTTTCTGATGACTTCACCTTGTTCATTCAGTTTGTTTCTGAACACCCATTTTGTTCCAATGACGTTGAATCCTTTTGGTTTGGGAACTAGATCCCATACGTCATTTCTTGTGAATTGATGTAGCTCCTCTTGCATTGCTAGAATCCAGTCATTGTCCAGAAGTGCTTCATCAATTGTTGTTGGTTCAGTTAGAGAAACCAGCCCCATGAGGGATTCTTCAGAGTTTCTGAAGTTAGATCTTGTTCTTATTGGATCTTCCTTTCTTCCTAAGATTGTTTCTTCTGGGTGATCCATGCTGCTTCTGGATGGTCTTTTCTGGAGTTGATCAACAGAAGGTGCTGGATTGCTTGCAGTGACTCTTTCTGATGTTGAGGGAGTGTCTCTGTTAAGAGCTTCTGATGACTTGTCTTCAGTACCTGTGAGTTCAACTTCCATACCTGCAAGGAATTCATTCTGCTTTGACTTTTGAGAGTCAAGCTTATCATCAAAACGAACATTGATTGATTCTTCCACAATCTGTGTTTCTGAATTGTATACTCTGTACCCTCTTGAGCGTTCAGAGTATCCTAACATAATACACTTTTGTGCTTCAGAGTCAAACTTGTTCAAATAATTTTTTGTATTCAAAATAAAGCATGTACATCCAAATGGGTGAAAATAGGAAATGTTGGGCTTTCTGTTCTTCCGCAATTCATATGGAGTCTTTTTCAGAATAGGTCTTATGGAGATTCTATTTTGAATGTAACACGATGTGTTTATTGCCTCTGCCCAGAAGATCTTAGCAACGTTAGTCTCGTTGATCATGGTTCTGGCCATTTCTTGCAATGTTCTATTCTTTCGTTCTACAACTCCATTTTGCTGAGGAGTTCTAGGACAAGAGAAATCATGCAGAATGCCTTTGTCATTAAAGAATAACTCAAAATCTTTGTTTTCAAATTCTCCACCATGATCACTTCTGACTTTGACGATTCTAAGATCCTTTTCATTCTGAACTTGGTTGCAGAAGGTGACAAACACAGAGTGTGACTCGTCCTTGTGTCTTAAGAACTTTACCCATGTCCATCTGCTATAGTCATCTACGATTATTAACCCATACTTCTTGCCACTGACTGAAGCAGTTTTGACTGGTCCAAATAAGTCAATGTGCAGAAGTTCTAATGGCTTGGAGGTGGAAACAACGTTTTTGGATTTGAAAGCTGGTTTTGCGAACTTGCCTTTCTGACATGCTTCACACAGAGCATCTGAATTGAACTTCAAGTTAGGAAGTCCTCTGACCAGATTGAGTTTATTAATCTGAGATATTCTTCTCATACTAACATGTCCCAATCTTCTGTGCCAGATCCATTGCTCGTTGTTAACAGACAGAAGACACTTTACATTCTGACTTTTTAGTTCAGAAAGTTTTATTTTATAAATGTTGTTTCTCCTCTTTCCATTAAATAGGATAGTCCCATCTTTCTGACTAACAGCTTTGCATGAATTTTGATTGAAGATTATATCATAACCGTTATCACTTAATTGACTTATGGATAATAGATTATGCATTAATCCATCTACTAATAAAACATTACTTATAGAGGGAAGATTTCCATTACCTACAGTTCCAGAGCCAATGATCTTTCCTCTCTGATTGCCTCCAAAACCTACGTGGCTTCCAGGCTTAAGTTACAGGCTTTGGAACATATGCCTTCTACCCGTCATGTGTCGTGAGCAGCCAGAGTCCAGGTACCATGACTGGTGTTTTTGCTTTGCTGCTAAAGATATATGCCACATGTATTATTTTATCCTTAGGTACCCATATTTTCTTGGGTCCTGATTTATTAGTTTTACCAAAACTCTGGTTGAATTTTGGTTTGACAGAGTAATCACTACTAGTATATTTTATGTCATGTGTGTGCCCATATACAAAGTGTGAATCAAGTGAAGTGCGTTTTATAACTAAATCCATGGCATTCTTTGGTGTAGGTACCTTACCTTGATATCCTATCCCTTTTCTACCATTTCTGCTAACTCCATAGATCATTGAAGCCATTTTGCTTCTATCTATGTTTTTAGCTAGAAACTTCTGAAAGCTGTGATCATACTCCTTGATGATCTCATCAGCACTGCTGGGAGTTTCAGGGATTGTTTCCTTCTGAGAGTTTTGCAATAGATTTTCTAATTTTGAAATTTTATCTTTTAACTCAGAATTCTCCAATTTGAGACTCTCAGTCTTATCAGAGTCAGAAGCAAGATTCCTTTTCAGGTTTCTGAATTTGACTCTGATCTGCTGATATCTTTCCAGAATTTCATTAAGGCTTTCAGCTAGTTCAGCCTTAGTAAAGTTTATAGCAAAGTCAGGGAATACCTCTTCTGTATCTGATTCAGAGTCTGACTCAGAAGCTTCACTGTCTTCTGTTATGTTTGCCATGAGAGCTATGTTTGCTCTTTCATCATCTGATTCTAAGTCAGCTTCATATGTGTCAGAATCATCCCATGTAGCCATGAGACTTTTCTTCTTTTCCTTTCCAAACTTCTTTTTGGGCTTTTCCTTCTGAAGCTTTGGGCAATCACTTTTGTAGTGCCCTTGCTCGTTACATTCATAGCAGATGATGTCTTTGTTGTTTGGCTTTCTGTTTCCTGAAGAACCTTCAGATCTTCTGTGTCCAGAGGAGGATTCTGACCTTCTGTATCTGGAGAAAGATTCATTCTGATTTTCTGATCTTCTGGGATTCCTGAACTTCCTTTGCCTCTGCTTCCATAATTGGTACACCCTTCTGGAGAGGAGAGACAATTCATCTTCTTCTGATGAGGACCCATCAGAGGTTTCTTCTACAGCCTATAAAACTTTGGAGTCAGATTTTCTGTTAGATTTTAAAGCTAATGGCTTACCTTGCTTTTGAGGTTCATCTGCTTCTAGCTCTATCTCGTGACTTCTGAGGGAGCTGACAAGTTCCTCTAGAGAGATTTTGTTGAGATCCTTGGCTAGCTTAAGCGCTGTGACCATTTGCCTCCACTGTTTTGGAAAGCTTCTAATGATCTTCTTAACATGATCAGCAGTGGAATACCCTTTGTCAAGAACTTTTAGACCAGCAACAAGAATTTGAAATCTTGAAAACATAGTCTCTATTGATTCACTCTCTTCCATCTTGAATGCCTCATACTTCTGAATGAGCGCAAGAGCTTTGGTTTCTTTGACTTGAATGTTGCCTTCATGCATCATTCTCAGAGAGTCAAACATATTCTTTGCAGTGTCTCTGTTTGATATCTTTTCATATTCTGAATAAGAGATGGCGCTGAGAAGAATTGTTCTGGCCTTGTGATGATTTCTGAAATCACGCTTTTGCTGATCAGACATTGTTTTCCTATCAATCTTCTGACCACTTCCATCCACTAGGTGCGTGTATCCATCAGTCACCATGTCCCACAGATCAGCATCATGGGCCAGAAAGAAACTCTCAATTCTGTCTTTCCAGTAGTCAAAGTTCTCTCCATCAAAGACTGGAGGTTTGCCACTGAATCTGTCTCTTTCTTCATTGTTGTTATTGTTGGTGTTTTGATTTGGTCCTGCCATTGTGTTTTTCTGACGCTGGATCTTGTACTGACACGGTTAAGTGTTATAAGCTCAGAACCAGACGCTCTGATACCAATTGAAGATGTGAAAAACACAAGAAGGGGGGTTGAATTGTAAAACTTAAATCAAATGAGCAGACAACACTGTATTTTTATCCTAGTTCGTTTGATCTCAAACTACTCCAGTCCACCCGTCAAGGTGATTTCGCCTCTCTCCAACGAGGTCTTAATCCACTATATTCAAAGGAATACAACAACTACTTTAACAACTGTTAAAGCCTTCTTGAGTATAACCACAAACCAGTTTATCTCAAGGAAATCTCTTTACAAATATTTGAAAAATAATGTGTTTGATGTTTTCTAATAAAACAGTATACCACAACTGTGATAATACACAAATTTAAGCTTAGAATGAAACTGGATTTGCTAGAGCGTTTGAGTAAGCGTGGCTGGAAAGCTTAGCAAATTGTATGAGTGCGTGCATGTAGATTATTAGCCTTTTCTTTTCTCACACAGACTTGTTTAAATAGCCAAGGCAAAGATACGTTGTTGTCCATAAATCACTTTCAATGTTAATAACGTTCTTTCCTTTTTGAGAAGATCTTGTCTTGAAGAGAGTCGTTAGCAATTAATCTGTCTTGAATACTTAGTAACGCTTCAGAGTGTTCTTTATGATAATCAGAGTGTTCTTTGCTTTAACTGGATGATGACGCTTCTGAGTGCTGATGACTTGGTAAGGATCTTGATCAGAGTCAGAGTATTTTATGCGCAGATTCTGTTCAACAAGCTTCAGCGTATGATCTGGTAACTTCAGCGTGTAGCACATGTTATTGATCTTCTGATGCTTACGTATTACTTATCTTCTGATGCTTCTGATGTTGATACTGATCTTCTGATGCTGATTCCATCAGAACTTCTGTAAATACACAACATAATTTTAAGTAGCATATATGTCTTATATATAAATCTTACAATTTATTTATTCTTGTATTTTGTTATCATCAAAACTCTAATTGAGGGTTGTAGAATCAAACTATGTTCTAACATTCTGTACCCATGATTACTAAACCTGTGCCTCGGATGTCATCCCTCAAAGATGAAAAGGTTGTGATTGAAGAAGGAGGAAGCACAATCTGGGGTCAGCTACCATACTTTCCTTTCAAATCAGATAAATTCGGCTTGGGTTTCACTGCTTCTGCTCAAAAGGTTGTACGCTGCACCCGGGATGGGGGACCACCAGTGAAGATCACCCATCATGGAGTCAATGCTTTGGAGGATAGTGAAGAGGAGAGCACCCTGGAAGACTGGATTTTCCCTACTGTTGACGGAGGACTGAACAACTGGGAGGCAAAAGACTTTGTTTCGATTACTTTCATAAATCAGTAATTTATCTTTCAAACATTTTTGTTGGTTTGTAATAATTCTCAAACAATTCGTACACTTTTAACCTTGTGCCTTACCCGAGGCACATAGGTCCATTTGTAAGGGTTTGATTTTTCATCTTCATATGCCATTTTAGTGAATCATGGACGTTTTCACATATAAACTTTTATGTTCATTTTCTTTCTTTTTACATTTTATTTGTTTAAAGGTGGCTATCCCTTACACACACCCACACTCACAAATGCAGGTACTCTTCCATTCTGGATTCCATGGGTAACAATTCTGCTATGGCCTTCAGTGACTCTGAAGATCTAGTCTACCATGCCGAATACGAAGGTGATGACTATGAAGTGCCAGGATAATTGGCTAGACTTCTACAACAGGAAGAAATGGCTATTCTACCTCATGAGGAGCTGTTAGAGATAATCAACTTGGGTACTGATGAAGATAGAAAAGAAGTCAGAGTGGGTGCCAACCTAGAGCCAAGTGTCAAGGAGCGCTTGATTCAGCTGTTGAATGAATATGTTGAGATCTTCGCCTGGTCCTACGAGGATATGCTGGGACTCGATATAGATATTGTGGTTCACCGTCTCCCTACAAGAGAAGACTGTCCACCAATTAAAAAGAATGTCCACTGCATGAGGCCTGACATGTCTGAAAAGATCAAAGCAGAAGTGATGAAGCAGTTCAATGCTGGATTTCTTGCTGTTACCTCCTATCCACAATGGGTTGCTAACATTGTGCCCGTGCCTAAGAAGGACGGCAAAGTCAGAATGTGCATGGATTACAGAGACTTAAACAGGGCTAGCCCTAAAGATGACTTTCCACTACCACACATTGACATTTTGGTTGACAATACAGCTCAGCACAAGGTATTTTCTTTCATGGATGGATTTTCAGGTTACAACCAGATCAAAATGGCCCCTGAAGACATGGAGAAAACTACTTTTGTTACACAGTGGGGTACGTTCTGCTATAAAGTGATGCCGTTCGGACTGAAGAATGTCGGGGAAACCTATCAGCGCGCCATGGTAGCTTTATTTCATGACATGATACATCATGAGATAGAGGTCTACATAGACGACATGATAGCCCGTTAACAGACAGAAGAAGAACACCTCAACCATTTGCAAAAGTTGTTTGTCAGGTTGAAGGAGTACAAGCTCAGATTAAACCCTAACAAGTGCACTTTCGGAGTCAAGTCCGGTAAACTCTTGGGTTTCATTGTCAGCAATAAAGGCATTGAGGTTGATCCTGCCAAAGTCAAAGCTATACAAGAAATGCCTGCCCCTCGCACTGAGAAGGAGGTCAGAGGTTTCTTGGGACGCCTAAACTACATTGCAAGGTTCATTTCTCACCTAACATCTACCTGTGAACCAATCTTCAAGCTGTTGAAGAAAGATCAGGTGGTTAAATGGAATGATGACTGTCAAATTGCTTTCGATAAAATCAAGGAGTATTTGCTAGAACCTCCTATCTTGATGCCTCCCGTCGAAGGAAGATTGCTAATCATGTATCTGACCGTCCTAGAGAATTCAATGGGGTGCGTACTGGGCCAACATGACGAGTTTAGCCAAAAAGAGCATGCCATTTATTACCTTAGCAAAAAGTTTACCGACTGTGAGACCTGATACTCACTGCTCGAGAAAACTTGTTGCGCTTTGGTATGGGCTGCTCGCCGGCTAAGGCAGTATATGTTGACACATACCAATCTGCTGATATCTAAGATGGATCCGATCAAGTACATCTTCGAGAAGCCTTCTTTATCTGGAAGAATAGCTAGATGGCAGATGATCCTGACCGAATACGATATACAGTACACGACCCAAAAATCTATAAAGGGGAGTGTGCTAGCTGACCATCTGGCTCATCAAGCTGTCGAAGATTACCAATCCATGAAGTTCGACTTCCCCGACGAGGACATTATGACATTGGATAACATTGAAGATAACGGACCGTATGACAGACCTGAACAAGGATCCCGATGGACCCTGTACTTTAATGGTGCTTCTAATGCACTTGGAAACGGTATCGGTGTTGTGCTCATCTCCCCACAAGGTTGCCATACACCTTTCACCGCCAGACTTTGCTTTAACTGCACCAACAACATGGCCGAGTATGAAGCTTGTATCTTTGGTCTCAAGGTTGCAATAGACCTGGGAATCAAATTTTTGGTTGTGTTTGGAGACTCAGATTTGGTCATCAGTCAGATCAAAGGAGAGTGGGACACTAAACATCCCAACCTCATCCCTCATAAAGAACATGCCCTGACATTGTTACCTCATTTCAAGCAGATTACCTTCGAGCACTTCCCGCGAGAAGAAAATTAGCTAGTAGATGCTCTAGATAAAATGTCATCCATGTTAAACTTAACTGGGATAATGAGGCTCCCCAAATCACCATTGAACGGATGGAAGAAACTGCACATTGTCACGAGATTAATACCGAAGAAGTAGTGGACCGACCTTGGTTTCACGAAGTCAAAAGGTATCTTGAGGCGCAAGAATACCCTGAAGAAGCTTCAGTCAATGACAAAACGTTCTTGAGGAGATTCTCTGCCAAGTTCTTCCTGAGCAATGGTATCCTATACAAGCGCAATCATGATTGCATTCTGCTCCATTGTGTGGACAAGATTGAAGCTGAACAGATCATGGCTGAACTGCACAATGGTACCTTCGGCACTCACTCTAGCGGACATACGATGGCTAAGAAGATCCTACGGGCAGGCTATTACTGGTCTACCATGGAAGCTGACTGCCATCAAAATTCCCGTACTTGTCACAAATTCCAAATCTATGCGGACAAGGTACACATACCTCCAGTTCCTCTCAATGTCCTAACAGCTCCTTGTCCATTCTCTATGTGGGGAATCGACATGATTGGAGAGATCAAGCCTACAGCATCCAATGGACATAGTTTTATCCTGGTGGCCATTGATTACTTCACCAAATGGGTCAAAGCAGCTTCCTTCGCATCCGTCACAAAGAATGTGGTTGCCCGCTTCATCAAGCAGAATCTCATTTGTCGATACGGCATCCTCGAAAGGATCATCACTGACAATGGTACAAACCTGAACAACACTATGATCACCGCCTTGTGCGAGCAGTTCCAGATTCAACATCATAATTCATCTCCCTATCGGCTAAAGATGAACGGTGTTGTCGAAGCTGCGAACAAAAATATCAAGAAGATCATACAAAATATGACAGCCACCTACAAGGACTGGCATGAGATGTTACCGTTTTCTCTTCACGGGTACCGTACCACGGCACGTACATCAACTGGGGAAACACCTTATTCTTTGGTATACGGCATGGAAGTTGTTTTACCTATCGAGGTTCAGATTCCCTCCTTGAGAATCATGAAGGATGCTGGTTTGAGTGAAGACGATTGGATTTAGACCCGGCTTGATCAACTTAACTTGATTGATGAAAAGCTACTTACTGTTGTTTGCCATGGTCAGATGTATCAAAAACGAATGATCAAGGCTTTCAACAAGAAAGTCAGACACCAGGTATATCAAGTCGGGGATCTTGTAATCAAGTGGATCATCTTGCCACAAAGTGATCCCATGGGAAAATGGACTCCTACTTACGAAGGACCGTTTGTGATCAAAAACATCTTTTCTGGTGGGGCAATGATTTTAACCATCATGGACGGTGATGACTTACCACACCCTACGAACGCAGACATAGTCAAAAGATACTACGCATAAATGACCCGGCAAGTTGAAAACCCGAAAAGGCGACTTGGGCAAAAAGGGGCATCCCGGTGAATCGAAAACCCGAAAGGGAGGTTCAGGAAAAAATTAGGGATAAAAAAAAAATTTGTACACCCGGCAAGTTGAAAACCCGAAAGGGCGACTTGGGCAAAAAAGGGTTTCTCGGTGGATCGAAAACCCAAAAGGGCGGTCCAGGCAAAAGTTAGGGAATTAAAGCGTATGACTATGTCTCATCGGATCACTTTAAGGACAGTCTCTTCATAGACAAACTCCAGGCTTCTGATCAACTCAATCATCTTCGGATGAAGCAACGAATGGACAAGCTATTCAGAGTTACGAAGGCTATAGCAGAATGGGAACCCCATGGAATTTTTTACACATAGCCATCTTTCTTTGTATAAATTTTTCTCATTTTTTATGACAACATTCTCTTACTAGGATGTCTGTCTCCTTTGTACAAAACACTTACACAAAGTTAATACAAAGATACTTCAAAGTGCAGAAAACTATTTGCCTTTTCTTCTTTTTTACACTTGTGTTTTATTTGAAAATGTCCAATGATTTATTAATGAGCATATGCATTTGAATATAATCACTGTTTACAAATAAACGAAATGTGGAAGAATAATTACTGACAGGTTGAAAGTATAGGAAGACGTCTTTAGGCTATTCCAAGAGAAATCCCCTGCAGTATATCATCTAGATCCCCCAGCGGAGCTAAAACCTTAAAATACATATCCCCAGTGGAGCTAAATTTCAAATCCCTTAATCCCCATCAAAGTTAAAACTTCAAACTCCCAATCCTCAGCGGAGCAAAACTTTGAATTACAGACCCTCAGCAGAGATGAAACCTTCTTCCCCAACGGAGTCAAATTTCCAACTATCAATCTACAGCAGAAACCATTCAGTTTTCCCCAGATTCCCCAGCAAGTTGCCTTAAAGTCTGAGAGTCAACCAGATAATAGTTAACTTTTGTCTTATCCCCAAACTAGGATAATTCCCCAATAGAGTGTCATACAACCCAAACTCCTGAACTTTTTCCAAACAGGAATAAACTTTTTCCCCCAGAGCCCTGAACTTACTCTCCAGCAGGATAGCTACTCCCCAGCAGTATAGCTACTCCCCACAGAGTTTTTTTACTCCCCAACAAAATTAAGATTCTCATTCTTGATTCCCCAGTGAAGTTGCCAAAGTCTTCATTACTCCCCAGCATTGAATCGGTCAGATTTTTTAAATCCCCTGCAGATCGAAGATTCTCATTCTTGACTCCCCAAGCATGAAGTCCCCAAGGATTCAAATTCCCCAGGAGATTGAAGATTCTCATTCCTAGTTCCCCGCAGAAGCCATCAGAGTTTTCCTTATTCTCCAGCAGATCAAGGTTTTCCTTTATTCGACCTCCGGTAGAGATCACCAGAGTTTCCTTATTCCCCAACCGAGTAAGGATTCCCATTGTGTAATCCCCAGCCATAGTCATCAAAGTTCTCAGGATTCCTCAAACAGGTCTCTCAAATAGAACTTGGCTTTATTCTCACAGCAGAATGTTTATCATCCTCTAACTCCAAAGACTTGAAGGATCCCTATATCCCCAGGAAAGTCGTGAAAGATTCTCACATCCCCATATAAGTTGTCAAAGTTTTTGATAATCTCCGCGTGTTGCCAAGGATTCTCTGTCCCCGCCAGTAGTCAGCAAGGATTTCTCATCCTCAGCAATCAAAGATTTTGAATCTCCGACAGCGGTCAAAGATTTATTTTCCCCGGAAGCAGTCAAGGATTTTATTATCTCCAGCCATCAAGGATTTATTGTCCTCAGCGATGCATCTAATCAGCTTACATGCGCTTACATTACATTCATATATCATAAACATGGATAAAAAACATATATTGCATCATACATTTCATGCAACATAACTTTGTGTTTCAGCTAACATTTTACCCTTTTCAGGATAAGATTAACAAGCTACCAATATATAATCATGAAACACCTTAGAGATGCACCAGACGCGGATGCTATTCTATTGCTTATTCAGATTCAAAGCTCAGAAAACAGCTTAGAGATGCTCCAAACACGGATGTTATTCTATTGCTTATTCAGATTCAAAGCTCAGAAAACAGGTTAGTGATGTTCCAGACACGGATGTTATTCTATTGCTTATTCAGATTCAAAGCTCATAAAACAGCTTAGAGATGCTCCGTACACGGATGTTATTCTATTGCTTATTCAGATTCAAAGCTCAGAAAACAGCTTAGAGATGCTCCAGACACTGATGCTATTATATTGCTTATTCAGATACAGCTCAGAGATACACTCCAGACACGGATGCTATTTTGTCGCTTATTCAAATACAAGATTCAGATACGCTCCAGACACGGTAGCCATGCTGTCACTTATTCTAACTTTTTCCCCAGCCCAGAGATGCTCCAAGCACGGATGCTTTTCTGTCGCTTATTCAGACTCAGATACAATACAGATACACTCCAGACACGGCAGTCATTCTGTTATTTATTCAAAATCAAATACAGTTACAGCTCGGATACGCTCCAGACACGGACGCCATTCCCTTACCCATACAGATCCAATCTCCAGATACAACTCAGATATGTTCTAGATACGGATACCATTCTGATGTTCATTCTCCTGATTTTCAACAAACATTCTTGGATGGCATCTTTAAGCCCATCACCGACAAGATTCGGTCACCTCTCCAAATGGCATCTTTAATCCCATTCCCTCAACTACAATTTGACGAGTGCAACTTTACGGGCACTCTAGTGTCTAATCATCTTTTACCTTCGAGTAACGAACGGCAAAACTCGCCAATCTAACTCTTCAGGTTCAAGAAGATTGAACAGGGGCAGCTGTTGTACCCCAAAATTTTCCCTCTCATTTTATCAAGATTTTCCCTCACAAGACTCTTTGGACTCCAGACAGGATTAGGGTTTGCTCAGCTCAAGACATCTCCTTGCACTGTTGACCTAAAATTAGGGTTTGAGTTTGCACAGGGATTTTTGGACTTCCAATGCTCAATGTGACTTTCATACTTCATGTTGGACTCCTAAGATTGCTCATACCAAGTTTCAAGCCTTGGATCAAATTTTTGCCCAGTCAATTGGACAGTTGACCTAAAAATCAGTTGTATTGGGGGAAAAGTCAATTGTGGCCAATTTACAGTCAAACCTCATAATTTTTGGTCCACATCAACATTATAGACTCATATGAACCATTTGATCAAGTTTGGACCACAACTCCTCAAGAAATTTGATCAGATCATCAAAAGGGCAAAATGGTCATTTTTAGGGTTTTGACTGCAGAAGGGCAATTTATGATTTATAACCTAGCCAATGGCAAATTGGGTTCAAGCATGGTTTCAAGGACTCAATGGAATCATCTTGACCTAATCACAAGGTTCAAAAGATCTCAAATGCATTGGATTGACAGATGAATTTTCCAGTCAACTGATCAAAAATCAACTGTACACTGAAAAGTCAAACTTTGACTTTTTGGTAAAAATCAAGTGCCAAAGGTCATTTTTCATCAAGATGTGTCAAAACATGAAACTTGTTCACCAAGAAACCTAATTTTGAAAATTAGGGTTTAAAATGGAAAATTTTCATAACTTAGAAATTTTCCAAGTTATGAAAATTTCTTATTTTTTCCCAACTTTCCCCAACTTTTTCACCATAATGCAATTGGATTCAAAAGAAGCTTCCAACATGAAAGTTGTAGTCCTCCACAAAATCTAGAACTTTTATTCACAAAGTTTTCCCAAAATATGCTTGGATCTCAAGTTATGATTTTGTGAATAAGGGTTCATGAAACTTTTAACTTAGTGAAATTTTGCCCTAGTTTAGGTAGGATTTTGACCTATCTTCATGGCAACTTTTCACCTAGTTCCAAGTGGAATCTCAAAAATGCATTTCAAATATGGATTGTAGAGAATGTTACAAGCTTTCCAAAATGTCCAAGAACTCTCCAAGATCATTTATGGTTAGAAAGAGTCGAAAGTTTGAAAATGGCTAATTATCACTTTTGGCCAAGGCATTTTACACCATGCTACAACTTGCAAATCTGCCCAAAGTATGTTTGTACTTGGTTTACAGGTTCTAATCCTTTCTACACTCATAAATTAAATGCAAACACATTAGTTAAAGGCTTTGTTCTGAGCTTTAGAACATTACACAAAGATTTAATCCAAAAATGGCAAAAAGATAACATTGCTACTTTGATAAAGTTCACTTTATGTAACTTTGTTTATCTTGATCCATGGACCAAGCCTTTTTCTGCAAACAAAGTCCACTAATATCAGGCAAAGTTCACCAACTATGTGCAGCTAGAATACAGGCATGTACAGGCCTTGGCATTGTCAACTTCAACTTTTGCTTCAAAAGCAAGTAATTTGCAAAAGTCCACATAACTTGAAAATATGTTAAGCGCAAGTCTTGTGAACATTTCAAACAACTTCAGCATATCACACTAAGCCAAAACCATGATTTCCAAGCCTCTCAAACACCCTTAAACACAAAAACACCAAGTTCTTGTCAAAATAGGGCCATACCTGCAGAACTTTGGCCAAATCCAAATCCACTCGTGCGTTTTGCTTGGAATCTTTTCAAACACATTCAAAACAATACACCTAAACTATCCAAGCCCTTCTCAAGCAACTGTAACTCCATTTTCACACTTCACCATTTTTACTTTGAAGCTTAGCAGGTTGAGTTCTACAAGCACATTCAGGCAAGTTCAAGGAAAGCCAAGCATTGGGAAAGTTTGAGTGAACTTCAGGCAAGCTAACACGGCCTTCAGGCCTCATCCAAAACTCTTACATTGCCATATTCGAACTCGACTAAAACAAGTAATTTTCAAACTTCTATCTCCTTATTTAGGAATCATTAGACTTAGGTTTGTGAAGCAAAAATGTAGCCCTTAATGTCCTTGAACTGTACATATACATAGCTTGTATTTATATTAACTGAGCTAGGAGAATTTAGATGTTGAAGTTGCTGAAAAAACTAGGTTAGAATTTAGGGCCAAGGAAATTCTCTCTGGTCTTTGAGAGTTAGATCAAGTTTTTTATATCATTGAAATCGTGGTTTAAAGCTCTATAATTTTCATGTTATGAGTTTTTGATTTCAAGCAAAGAACAGAGAGAACATGATTCAAGTACATAACCATGGCGCGCGCGCGTTATGAGGACAGGGACGAAGTGTATTCGGGCCAGGCGCCTTGGGCCTCTTGCTTTTGACACCCCCCATTCTGCTTTTTGCACCCCCTTGGCTCATTTCTTTATTTTTGCATATTTTTCATTTCCTTTTTTTTATTTTCTGACTTTATTATTTTTTCTTGAACATTTAAAATCACAAAAAATATTTTCTTTATTTTTGGCATTTTATTATATTTTTATTTTATTTTTATTTGCATAATAAATAATTATTAGGTTAATATTACTTTATTTTCTTAATTAAAACTTGTAAATAATACTAAAATACTTACATATTTTATTTTATTTTATTATACATATAAAAATAATATTTTCTCACATATTTTATTTTTAACATTTTTTAATATATTTTTATTTGTTATCTTGTACATAAATAATAATTAGAATATATATTTTCTTTTAAACAAAAAACTAGGGTTTCCACCCTTTCCAAAAATAATCATTTTTATTTTCTTATTCTTAGGACATAAATAAACTTACTTTTACATACATAAAAATAATACAAAAACATTTTTTGCATATTTACATTTATTTGCATATTTAATATTTGCTTATTTATTTATTTGTACAAATAAATTCAATATGGTTGTAATAGTTTTAGGGTTTTATTTTGTGCAATACCCCTTATTCAAGACTTGTACCCCCCTCCCCATAATAATGTTGTAATAGTCTTAGATTTACTTTTACGCATTTATTGCTTTCATTATGCATGCTTAGTAAATTAGGGTTTGTATGATAACCAAAAACATCAAAACAAATAGCATGACTAAACACAAGACAAAAATGCATGAAAAATGACAAACACAATGCACACAAGCACCCCTAGGGTTTCATCCACTTTGTTGCCTTAAAATGGCCATGATATGCAAGCTAGGTATCTTGGAAAAATCAAATAAAAAATAAAAAGATCATAGTCCCTCGATGACGCTATCTTGGTTGCCTATACGAAAATGATCTAGTCCCTCAAAAAACTTGCTAAGATACTTGACAATATTGTTATCATGGCCATACGATGACCCACGCCCGTCCCGTTTAACATCCAAATAGAAGGTTGTTTACCAAATACAATGGTAAAACAACAATGTCAAAGGGTTAAAAATGTGTAGGAAAGATCTTTGAGTAGGGTAGACAACTCCTAGTTACTTGATCAATTTGCAAACATCCTTGCTAATTTCAAAACACACACACAATTTCAAAACAATTTCCCAAAACAAACTTTCAAACATTGAAACATTTTTCGAAAGACAAACACCTTTGTATACATTCAAACAAGAATTATTACAAAGGTTGCCTAAACAAAGGCCTCTTTTCAAAATACTTTCAAAACCACACAAAGCACCATTTCAAACAATTGGAAAAGTAAAGCAAGTGATCTAAACAAGTAACTAAGAGCCCATGGAAAACCATGGATGAAAAGGGTACTAGCACCTTCCCTTTTCATAATCTACCCCCCGAACCCAAGAAAATATCTCAAAGGTCTTTCCTGTGCTTTTTGACCTTTCCTTTGGATAAAATAAAAAGTCGGTGGCGACTCTTGCTAAACCGAAACATTTGCGAACACAAACGCAAAACCTCAAGTCAGTTCTCCTACCGTATCACAACAATATCTTATCACAACACAACTAACATAGAAGCATTAAGCACAGACACCCAATTGAATAATAGCTCTAAATATATCTCTAGACTCTAGAAACTATTATAAAATCACCATAGATAAAAATTCGAGCAGTATATGTCTATAGCAACCCAAACCCCAAAGCACGGAGCAAAAATTCAGGATAATAATCGACAAAGATTTGTAAAGCAAGCTTTATACAACGTCATGGGCGATAAATATACATGAGTTCAAAGTAAATACATATACAACACCCAACAAATGAAGATTACACAAAGTAAAAGAAAAAAGAACCACAAATCTCCCAGTTTGTCAGCATCGATCGATGAGAAATCCACCCGGGATCATCCGTATGCAATCCCCAATGTTGTTTTCTAAGATAATATACCAAAAAATAAGTTGATGGAGTTGGGAGAACAAAAATACCCCCAAAACCATAACCTAGAAATGAATGAAATCTAAGTTATAAAACAAATCTCAGCAGACTGCACTTAGCGGGCTCATCGCGCTAAGTGGGTTACGCTTATTTTACACACCAAAATGTCTAGTATCCCGCTAAGTGGGCTATTCGCGCTTAGCGAGCTTCAAAAATACATCTCTGCCAGAACAATGCAAAAGGGCTGTAGCGTGCTACAAAATGTGTTAAGCGGGCTTCCTGAAGCATTTATTCCTGATTTCGTCCAAAAATGCATATTTTGGGTCGTGCCTTCGTTACCTTAATCCTTGATGCTCCAAATATGTGACAAATACCTACAAAAGAAGTAAAAACTATCAAACGATACACAAATGGACCAAAATCACAAATATAGACAAACTAAACGTATTTACAAACAAAGCAGTGAACTATTCAACGAATATCAACAAAAGAACTGATAAGTGCCACACAAAAAATAAACAAAATAATTATATTTTGACACTTATCAAACTTTCCCCAACTTGAACTTGTTTGTCCTAAAACAAGGCCAAACAAACTTAAAGAAGCAAAAGTAATCAACCAAAGAATCATGAATCAAAAAGTTTGAAAAATGAAAATAAATGTATGGTTCAAACAAAAACGCACACGCAAAGTAAACTTACCACAATCCTACAACGATAACATGTAAACAAAACGAATCCTAAGTACAAAAATCATACTGAACATTCTAAAACAAAACAAGTTTAATCATGAATCATGCCTATTAAAAATTCATCGGTAGATGAAGAACACACAAAGGTGAGGATTTTTTTACACTCATCCAACAATCTTGTAAACAATAGACTAAATTATGCATTCATCCAAAAACTCACATTGAAAATATAAAGGCAAGAATCACAAAGGCTTTTCAAGGTTTTAATGTGGCTTGGTTAACAAAAAAAAGGATAATTTATAAAGCTAATCAAAACAAAAACTTTCCTAAACCTAAGGGAGTGATCAACTCAAAAAAGTTCAAACACAAAATTTCAATCAAACTTATTTCATCCCAAGTGTTACACCAAATCACCATACTTATTAACACAACATTATTCCATACTCTTTTTGTTTTTCTTTTTCAAAAATAATTTATCTTTTATCTTTCTTTTTCTTTCTATTTTTTTTTATTTCTTTCTTTTTTTTCTTCACAACCGCATAGCAATCAACAACATAAGTGAGAAAACATTGCTCTCTCTAACTTGTAATCAACCAACATTGATGTGAATACTCCCTACTTTCTAAGGTAGGGTAAAAACTCAAACCAAAAACAATGGTTGAGGGTTCAAGAAAACAAAGAATCAATGTCCATTCAAAAAGGAAAACCAAACACTCATAGACAAGCATTAAGTTCAAAAACAACATGGACATTGACAAAAAGGTTCAAAATGGATTAACAAAAGTTCACACACTAACGAGTTGAATTGACTATTTGGCTAGGTAGTTTTGCTCAAAATCAAACAAAATTCCTTGATCATTTTCATGCTTTAATACAATCAACACAAACAAAAGATTAAACATAATGAAACCCAGTTAAAACAAGAATTATGGCCTCCAGCACATATGAACAATGGAAAGCCTCCTAACAGTTGGGGGTAAAAAGGGAACTAAAGTGATTCAATCAAAAGCAAGTAATGCAAAAAGAATGAATGGTATAGTAATTATACAAATGAAAAATTTCCTAAACATATTATTCTATATAAATCTATAAGCGAGTACCTGGCGTGTACCAACTTCAAAAACTATCATTACTGTTGTACCCTAAAAATTGCCCTCCCATATTCTTCAAGATTTGTCAAGAATCATCTTCAAATGGTTCAAAAGAGTTGCATAGTCAAACCACCTCCTAAGCCAGCTGAAATTAGGGTTTTGGTTCTTTCAAGGAATTTGGGGTTTTCAATGGTTCAATCAAGTCTCATGGGCCTATGTACATTCTCAAGCACCTACATGCCAAGTCTCAAGACTCACAATGCCAATTTGCACAGTCAAAAGCTCCATTTGACCTACAGTCAACTGCAGGGGTAAAATGGTCATTTTGCAGTCAAAAGTCAGAATTTTTGGTCAACATCTTATTTTGAGTCCACAATCATCATTTGATCAAGTCTTGATCATGATTCCACAAGCATGGCTCAAAAATCATCAAGATGCAAAAAGTTACTATTTTTGGACAGTAGAAAAGTCAACTGTATATTGACCAAGGCATAACTTTTTCATGGTTCATCATAAAAATCTCATCCAATGCTCATTTTAAAGGGGATGACATTTCCTACAATCCATCTTCACATTTAAAGTCCAAGAAATGCTCTCACAAAAAGTTATCAATTTCTACATTATAGGTCAATTTCAAAAGTCAACAAAAATGCACTTTAAGTCAAAGGCCATAACTTGAGATTGGTAAATCCAAATGACATGGGACCAAAGGCAGGTTAGAGGACTTCAAGGCCTTTCCAAAATGTCCAATAACATGTTCATAGGATCAAAATTGAGCAAGATATGCATTGGAGAAGTTGGAAAATTTTTGTGGATTTGCAAAAGTCAACTTTGCTCAAAACACTTTGTTTTTGCTAATGGGCCTCAAATTTCTTCTTGAAACTTTATCCTTGGCCTATGCACGACCCATCAAGCTTAATTGAATTATTTTCTTACTTTTTATTAATTAATTGGATTTTTAATTGATTTTAATTCATTTAATTAATTTAAATTGTAGGAAATACAAAGATTTGATTTTTCAATCTTTTTATGAAGTAAAGATGACCTAAAAAGGCTGGCAATTTCGTGTACCAATCAAGGATGCAAGTATCTCCCAATTTGTCAACTTTCTTCAATCAAAAAGATTCAAAAAGATGTGATTTTCAATCAAATATTGAATCATCATTCCATGGATTTTTTGTGCAAGATTTTAACCTAATTTCAGTCTCCTATAAGTACACAAGCCAACCCTATTCATGCACACATGAAAGCTGTTGCAAGAAAGCCATAACCATATTGAAAAAAACTCAAGAAAATTTAAAACTGATTCCCATATTCTAGCACGATTCAAAGGCTTTTATTGATTCTAATCTATTGCAGGGGTTCCCAGAGACGTATTGCAATCAAAACCAAGAACTAAGGCTCAAGAAATCGTCACTTACAGTCGCACGGTTTGACACTTTTTTTCATAATCGTAATTCATGATTCATGCATCATTAACATGATTTCTTGTTTGTTTTGTGTTGCTAGAGACCTCATGAAGCTATTGGCATAGTTTAATTGAATTAAAACGCACGGAATCACAAGATGCCATTGATGAATTATAGGGTTCATAAACTCTAAAATTGGGGCTTTACAGTACAGGAAAAATTAAGCCTTATCAAACCCATGATTGAATTCAGGAGACTCAGACGAACCTAATTGGACCCTCGCAAAATATTTATGTAGCCTACAGAGCTAATCGCTATTTTTCCTTATTGCAGTTTGTGGGGGTTAAAAACCCCCGCTATCTAACATGTTTTACAGGCACAAACGAGGAAGACGAAGGACGTGTAAGCCTCTGAGTGGACAATTCAAAATACGCGCGTTTTTGTTTGTTTTTCAGCATATGCATTGATTTTGTATATATTATAATTTATTGTTATTATATTATCAAGCGCGTGCAAATGGCTTGGTGGATGATGCGCTGGCTGGTGATCATTGGGACCTGGGTTCGAATCCCAGGTCCCCCAGAATAATTGTTTCTATTTTTCTTCATGTAATTACATACAGGTCTCCAAAAGCGTTCCACCATACGCTTCTCATCTCAGCATGCCAAGTGGCTTTAAGCACAGATCCTGTGGCCAAAGATGAGGGATCATGGTACTCCCTAGTCAACCAACGCCTGGCCAATCAAAGAAAGTCAATGGACTGGGTGTGTTAATGGGCCAGAAATTCCAGAACAAACCTCCTTAATGGGCCAGCACCCCCCCTGGTTTCTTTTTTTCTCTTTATATTTTCTATTTTATTTATTTAACTATTATTATTAATTATTATTATTATTATTTAATTAACTCAATTAATATTTTTCATAAAAATTCAGAAAACTAAAAACTAAAATATTTTTATTAATTTCACCTTTAACTTATTATTTTGTAAATAAATACTAACAAATTAATTTAGTTTAATTAGGTTTAATTTTGACTTTTTCATGATAAATAAAATAAATTAGAATTAGGGTTTTTACTAACTTTTGACTTTTTATTTTTATTTTCTTTAAAACATTAAAAAACTTAAAAAATATCTCTTTTATTTAATTAATTAGAATTAGGTTAATTAAATGCAAAAAGGACCAAAAATTCGTTCTTTTCTCAAAAAGGGTCAAAACCCTAAGGACTTCTCCGATTCAACTTTATCGCGCGCATATTATTCTTTTGATCATATTTATGTAATTGCTTCGAGAATGTAATAGCGTAATTAGGACCCTTTATCGCTTTCTTTATTTTCTCGCATTTACTTTCCAAAGGGTTTGTTTTTGGCGATGTAAATATCCGACGCCTTGTAATAGCGTAGATTTACTTTCCGCAATTTACTTTCCGTACAATTACTAACTGCTATGCATGACAAGACTTGTTCTCAAAGTAAAATCAACTCGTAGCTCACCATGACATGTGCAAAGATAATTAAATTGAAACTTGACACACGTGCACATGCCACTCCTAGGGTACGCCTCACTTGGTTGCCTCGACGTGGTCATTGAGTATAGGGTGTTTTAGAGGTCGCCCTCCTGTCTAAAGATCCAAGTTGCCTCGAAACGGTTGCCTCGGATAAAAAGGATCTAGGACATTAGGGTTACCGCTAAGGCGTCCTACTATTGCTTTAGTGACCACATGCCCCTAAAATCGAATTGACCCGAAACTCCAACGACGGTGCTACCTACTTCTCAATAGTGGGATAGTACTGTCTAAAGGACATTTACACAGCTTAATTCCTTTTGAGTAGGTAGAGGTTCTAAGGTACTTGCTCTTTCAAAATAAAAACAACTTTTCGCACTTACACTTTCAAACAAAAGTTTTCAAACAAACTTTTTTCAAAACCCACAAACACAAGAAAAGCAAACATTTTTGAAAACATAGTGAGCAAGTACCTAAGAGCCCGTGGATAACCACGGATAGAAAGGGTGCTAACACCTTCCCTTTCTATAATCTACCTCCCGAACCGAGAAACATCTCGAAAAGGAATTTTGTTGTGCTTTTGTCCTTTCCTTGTTGGAGAACATAAAAGACGGTGGCGACTCTTGCTTACCGCGACATTTTGCTAAAACGCAAACGCGAACCAGCATTTAAAAACAGTCAGTTCTATTCCCACCGATCACAGAACTGGAGACTCTGCTGGGGATGTTAATAAGTGAGGTGTACCTTAGGATTAGATCATTCTATGTTTTCAATTGTATGCCTTATTTGCTTTAATATTGTGGGCTTGCATCGGAGTTTCATAGATCCTAACCCGGATCTGGGGAATACCCTTTAGTTAGCAATAAACTGTGAGGGACCTGTCCAGCGTAGATCGACACGGGTGAAGCAGTAGCTACGTTGGTGTGACACTTTGGTCTGTACCGATATCCCTTGTGTCGGAACGAGGAGAATATGGGTCTTCTGAGGAGTCATTAAGCACCAACTGACCTTAGAACCTTAAATTGACCCAACTTGGCCATAGAACAGTAGCAGTATGCTACACTCATTGAGGCTAAACTCTCGTGATGGTTCCGGCCGCAAGAAAAGATTGTGAAGTTGGAGTTATGACCGATTGAGGATAGTCAGTGATATTGAGATCTTCTAGAACCCGGTTACTATTTTCTAGGACAGGTCCTAACCAACTGAAACTGAAAGAGGGCAGTACCTAAACTTCATGCTGGCCTAAAATATAAGGGTTGTCTTGTGTGACTTGTGCGCCTTCAAACTTGAACTACTTGCACATTCTTGTTATCTGACAATAGGAGTTCCTTGCAGGTTTTGTTTACAGTCCTTAATCTGGGCTTATAACAGGGTTTACCTACATCACTCCACGCATAGCATAACATCATACCCTCATTGCATTGCATACATCTTGCATAAGGACTAACCCATTTCAAGGATCTCAAGGGTTTGTGATGCAGGTCATGAAGAACCAAATGTCTAGCAAGGGGCAAAGGGGATTTATTTTCCTCTAACCATGGTTGTTTGGAGATCAAAACATGATGACTTGAGTCAGGGGCTATGACCCACTCGATATGGTGAGCTTTGACTCTTGAAGAAGGACTCTCAACAACATGAAGTTCCTTCAATCAAGCTACCGGATTCAAATTCTAACAAGTTTCTCTGTTTACCCCGCGAGATCCTTGAAAACATTGCATGCATATCATACATATCATTGCATTACAGGTACCCTTTTACAGGTCACTTATCTTCTTCGCTGTTTATTTCAGCAATCATCATGTCTTCTGAACCTACTACTGAGCAAGCTATCAAGGCCCTCCAGGCCCAGAACGCCCAGTTCCAAGAGTTGGTTATGAGCCTGGCCCAGGGTCAACAGGATTTAAAGACTCTGATTCTGAAAGAAAGGAAGAAGAAGAAGAAGAGGACCGTCTTGTTCAACACTGGACGCAGATTTGGGAATGGACTACAAAATGAGGTAGATCTGACTACTTCCTCTGTAGGTAAAGACAATCCCCAAGAGAGAAGGGTTCCTAGTACCGTGGTCTCCGATAACGAGACGGATTACAATGATGAATAGTACCCTCCTGCTGAGGACAGGTACAAACAGCTGGAGGACCGCTTAAGTGCTATGGAGATTTAACATGTGCCCGGGTTGGACTTTGGAGACCTAGGCTTATCCTCTGGGGTGGTGATCCCCCACAAGTTCAAGGCACCTGACTTTGCCAAATATGACGGAGCTTCCTGTCCTAAGCTGCACCTCTGGTCGTATGTAAGGAAGATCCAGCCTTACACCGCTGACAAGAATTTGTGGATCCATTTCTTTCAGGATAGTCTTTCAGGGACTCAACTCGAATGGTTCTATCAGCTGGATGGAGCCAGTATTCGTAATTGGGAGGATTTGGCTACTGCGTTCTATAAGCAATATCAGTATAATTCCGACCTCGTTCCTACGCGTACCCAACTCCAGGGTATGTCACTAGGGACGGGTGAAGGATTTAAAGAATATGCTCAAAAGTGGAGAGACCTTGCTGGAAGGGTGCAGCCACCTTTAACTGACCGTGAGCTTGTGGATATGTTCCTGGGGACCCTGTCTGGTCCATTCTTCAACCATTTGATTGGAAATTCTTCTGTCGGGTTTACAGACCTTATCTTGACTGGGGAAAGAATTGAAGCTGGTATCAAGGCTGGGAAGATTCAAGAAGCTACACCTTCTGATGCTCATAAAAAGCCTTACAGTGGGAAGAAAGAGTCCAATGCTGCGTACAGTCAAAAGAGTCGTCGTGACCAACACGTAAGGGCAGTCATGATCTCTGGTTCTGCGTCACACCGACAACACCAAAAGGGAAATCAGCAAAGGCCAGACGAGCCTAAAAGATAGTTCACCAACATCAACATGCCATTGTCACAAGCACTACATCACATGTTAAAGATGAACCTGGTTGCGGTGATAAACCCTCCTGCGAACCCTAAGACTTCTTCTCCCAACTACAACCCGGATGTGAGGTGTGCTTATCATTCCGGTAGCCCGGGGCACGATACTGACGATTGTTGGGCACTAAAATACAAGATTCAGAATATGATTGATGCTAAGGAGATCGAATTCGAGCTTTCTGAGACTCCTAATGTGATCACTGCTCCCTTGCCAAAACATGGCTAGGATTGAGAGACTTTTGTTCATTTGAATTCTGATATTGTATTTTTCTTTGCTTATTCAAACAATTATCATATCAAACTCTTTTATTTCATTAATGCATTACACGTGTCTGTTTTGAATTAATTGTTTTCACTATGCTTAAAATTGCTTTCATTTTTTTTGTGATGTTCAACTCTCGATTAAAAAAATTCTAAACCTTTTGAGGGAGGATGACGAAAACGATACCATGATCGTTACAGTATGCTTTTGGACAAACCCCACTGATGAGGTACAGGCATTGTTTCAAATCCTAAAACAGTGTAGTCATAAGGAAGATAATCCCTCGTCAACCCCTTTGAGCCAAAGAAGTTGGAGTTTTTCTTTTCACAAATTAAAACCCTTAATCATAACCTGGGGCAGGGTAGTTCTCTCAATTAATCCAGGTGCACAAAATGGCATCAAAGAAGTCCTTCTGAAACAAGAGACGGTGATGGTTCTTTATAATCGTAAGGACAGGCAGTCGTTGTCTCTCAAAATAAAAGCCCAATAAGTCAAAACCTATGAAGGAGACTTACAAAACTGGGGCATCCCGCTGACTGTAATCACAAAAGAAACAGTTCAGGAAAAAAACAGGGATAATGAAATCAAAAAGAAAGAGGTCCTACAAACCCTCGACAAAAAGAAATGACTGCCTATTCAAAATAAACTGTCAAAATCCGAACCATCACCGGAATATCAGAGCAAAGACTCAACAAGATCTAATGCACGATTAGCTGAGTTTAGGTTTGAAGAACATCACGAAGAGCGGGTGGGTACAAATAAATTTTGAGCCTTTATCCTTTGTTTCTTAAACCGTGAACCAGGCCACGTTATAACCCTTAAAAGTCCTAGCTGAAGCATGGGTTAGTTCGAAAGCATACTGTTACAAAAGGTATCCTGACTCCTGTAGGGTTCGCTGTGAAATCCTGAGTTGACATCACATTTTACAAAAATCACTTGTTTTATTGAAAACTGCATTTTCAAAAACTTCAAGACAGACATAAGCTTTGCATTCTTGAAATAATATTGTTTGCATATGACTATTTGTTCAACAGCATAGAAATTCCCACGACGAATATCTAGGGAACAAAAATCTTCTCAAGGATCATCCCAAGTGGAAGAAACACTTCCAGCCAAGGGGCAGACATGATCATGGTCCGTCATCTGGGGCAGTCCAGTCAAGATTCAAGGAATCTCTCAAAAATGCCAAATAGCCAGGGGCAAATCTCCGCCTGAGTCACTTGGGGCATTGGACATGAATTCCAGCGACGAATCTTGCATGATCAAACATCTTCTGGTAGTATGGCGACACAACACTACTGACAGTGACAACTCCCTACATTCTGAGAGCGTGGACATAGTCGAAAAAATACTACGCATAATCAAAGACCCGCTAGGTCGACTGGCCTAGGAAAAAATAAGGGCTTCCCGGCGAACCAAAAGGGTTCGGGCAAAAATAAGGGATGAAAATGAAAAAATTTGTACACCCGGCAAGTCGAAAACCTGAAAAGGCGGCTTGGGCAAAAAAAGGGTATCTCGGTGGACTGAAAACCCGAAAGGGCGGTCCAGGTAAAAATTAGGGATCGAAGCGTACGACTATGTCCCGTCATCTCGTCACTTGCCCACCAGAAGAAAAATTGTCAATCGGCAGTTATCAAGCTCCTCATAGGCCTTCTTCTCCCGCAGAAACTGGGGCAATAGGAATTGTCCGAACTGTACAAGCTGCTCTGTCCTCCAGGTACAAGGTAGATTCAGTGGAAGAATATGACCAAGTTACCTCCACTCCCCGCGAAGTAAGACAAGAGTCAGCAATACTCTCCCCGAGTAGAGTTGGTCTCCCAGCAGCCCTAAAAAGGCACATTATCCCCAGCAAGTCAGCAATACTCTCCCCCCAGAGCAGAGTTGGTCTACTATCAGTCCTGGAAAAGTGGGGTATCCCCAGAAGATCTTAATATTCCCTAGCAGAGTATACAAATGTTCCTCAGCAAGCATCCCCGGCAGTCTTAACATTCCTCGACAGAAATATAAGATTGTTCCCCGGCGGAATACAAGATACCCCCAGTGGTGCCATTTCCTCAAAAGTTTCCCTAGGAGAGTTGAACCATCTCCCCAGTAGATTCTGGAAGCTTATCCCCTGCAGAGTACAAATGCATCTCCTCAGCCATATTCAGAAGGTTATCTCCACCAGAGTCTAACTGGGTTATCCTCAGCAACTTGCAACGGAAAGATCAGCCCCAGCGAAGTTCTTTCTATCCCCAACAGAGCTTATCAACGGAATCCCCAGCGGAGTTATCGTTAAAATCTCAGCGAAGCATCTCTTCCCACAGAGTAATTTCCCGCAGAGTGATCTCCTCATCAAGTTTATTCCCCAACAGAGTTATCCTCTCCTACAAGTTTATTTTTGCAACCATCTTCGTTTATCATCCCCAGCGGAAACGAAGAACTCAACTCTATTCTCCAGCAGCTCCGGGATTTATTTTCCCCAGCTAAAAACATCACATCTTCATACATCATGACATGCATACGCATCATACAACACAAATCTCATTTATTCTTGAGAACATCTTGACATCATGCAGTTCATACATCATGACATTGCATACAGCTAACGTTTTGGCCTTTTCATGAAAAGGTCAATCAAAAGATGATTACCATCTACCTTTGCAGTTCCATATCAACACCTGTAACAAGCCAGGAAAATTTTGTGGACGACTGATCATGGGTTAATACCTGAAACCAGACAGGACAATTATCTACTTGACTATTATGAGGCAACCCTACACAGGTTCCTTCTCTTTCCAAGATGAAGTTTTACACGGACTCATCGTCAGGCGACCCTACACCGGTTTCCTCTCCTTCCAAGATGAATTTTTACACTGACTCATCGTCAGGCGACCCTACACCGGTTCCTTCCCATTTCAAGATGAAGTTTTACATGGACTCATCATCAGGAAACCCTACACCGGTTCCTTCTCAATTCTAAGATGAAGTTTTACACGAACTCATCATCAGGCAACCCTACACCGGTTCCTTCTCAACTTCAGATGTAGTTTTACACTGACTCATCATCAGGAAACCCTACACCGGTTCCTTCTCAATTTTAGATGAAGTTTTACACTGACTCATTGTGATCGGTGGATCTGGAACTGACTGTTTAACGCTGGTTCGCGAAATGTCGCGGAAGCAAGAGTCGCCACCGTCTTTTATTTTCTCCAACATGGACAGGACAAAAGCACAGCAAAATTCCTTATGAGAATAGTTCTCGGTTCGGGAGGTAGATTTATAGAAAGGGAAGGTGTTAGCACCCTTTCTATCCATGGTTATCCATGGGCTCTTAGATACTTGCTCATTGTGTTTTCAAAAATGGTTTGTTTGCTTTTCAACTGTGGGTTTTAAAAAGTTTCTTTGAAAATTTCAGTTCGACTCTTGTATCAGTCCTCAAGAGTGTTTGAAAAATGCTTTCGAAAGCTTTTTGAAAATGTGTTGGTGTGAAAAGTATTTTTGAATTTGTTTTGAAATTAGAGCAAGCATCTAGAGTCGTCTACCTACCCTAAGGAATTCGTCTGTGTAGATGTCCTTTAAAGTAGTGTCATCCCACCATTGAGAGGTAGGTAGCACCACCGTTGGAGGTGTTCGGGTCAACTCGAGGTTCGGGACATGGTGATCACCAGAGCAATGGGAAGACACCTTAGAAGCTACCCTCATGCCAGGTTCCCGGATCATGAGGACTTACTAAGACATCCTCTACTCGACGATCACCTTTCGAGGTAAGGCAACAGTGAGGCGTACCCTAGGGGTGGTGTGTGATTGGTGTGTCATGTTCAGTTATTTTGTCTTGTTCATGTCAAAGTGATCTATGCGTTTGTTTTTATTTATTGTCATTCATTCTTGCATGCATTTATTTAACAGTTAAAAAGTGCGAGAAAGGTAAAGTTCTAAGCTATTACAAAAGGCGCGGGTCCACATCGCCAAAATTTCCAGAACCCGGTTTGACAGAAAATAGAGAAATAAAGGTAAAGTGCGAGAAATTAAATTTACACGGCTTTGGGAGAGGTACATAAATAATTAAAAGAAAAAGAAATAAATACGCGAATTGAATTAAAGTTAGAAACGAGGGCGTTGGACCCTTTTAACGAAATTAAATTAAATGATTAAATTAATGACAATTAAAATGAAAGGGAATTATTTTTAGTATTTCTGTATTTTATGATTTTAATGAAATTGAATTAAATGAAATTAAAATACTAACCCTAATTCTAATTGTTTTTTAGTTTATTAAGAAAGTATTAAATTTTAACCTAAACTTAATCTAATTATTTACATGCAATTTAATTACAAAAATAATATTTAATAATTAATTATTGTGAAAAGAAAAGAAAAAGGATAAAAATTAATACAAACCCTAATTCTACAAATTTTAGATTTTTATTGAAAAATATTAAGATTAATCCTAGATTTAAAAACTAAAATTAATTAATGCAATTTATTTACAAAAAATAACATTAAATAAAAATACTTATTTTTTGTCTTTTTCTGATTTTATGTTGTTTTTATGTTTTTATGAAAATATTAAATTAATTAAAAACAATAATTGAAACAAATAAAAAGAATGAAAAAAAACATGTAAAGGCTTGCAAACCTAGGGGGGTTCTGCCCCTAATTTGGAGGTGTACTTGTAGCATTCAGGCCCAATTATCCCTGGCCTCATTGACCTTTTCAGCTAGCATGTATGGGCGTTGACTGAGGTTCACCATGGTCTTCAGATCTGGTCCCTTGATTGAGTGCAGTGGGACATGTGGCGCATTGGATTGAGGAGCATATGGTGGAACCTTGTACTGAATCTGCATAGAATAACAATTGGAAAAATAATATTGGAAAGGGGTGGGGGACTTGGGATCGAACCCAGGTCCTGAAGATTACCAACGCCTATGCTTGCCAATCACGTTGCTTTGTCTTTTTGTATATTGTATAAACAACAAACGTTATAAAATAAAACAAAAGTTAGTGCCTGTTTCCGCGCGAATTTTCAAACGAACCAACCATTGATGGCCACCTAAGCGTCTTCTTCCTCGCTTGTTTTTTTCCTGAAATAAGAAAAGAATGGGCAACGGTTTTGAACCGTTCCTTTATGCATCATTCCAAAAAATAGCGAACAGGCCATATGGCCTCATAAATTAGGCGCGAGGGTTGGGTTCTTTTCGTCCAAGCACGCTTGTTTCAATGGTGGTATTCAGGAGTCTCAATTTTACAGTATGTGAAAGTTCCCAAATTGAAACCTGAAGAACCCTAAAAATCATTCATGGTGATTCTTCATATAGTGCATAAAAATTCAATTAAATCATATGGTTAGTTCCAGAATCGTCCAATTAGTATGAATCCATGGAAAAAATGCAATAGAAATGCTTGAATATCAAAATACGATTATGGAAAAAATGTGAAAAAGCTTGAATCCCCTATACCGATTCTGGGCGTTAGGAATGTGGAAACCTATTCAGACACGTTGCTTGATGTCTCAGGAAGGTGATGAGATGGTTCTTTTGGCTTGAAACCTCTTGGAACCTTGTTTTCAGTTTCGAAAATTTTAGGCAAAAGTGCAAGCTTTTTTCTTTGTCTATGGCGCAGCTGGGAGCTTATTCTGAATAGGGTTAGCATGTATATGTATGTATGAACGATTAGGGTTGGAAAAGAGGTCCAAGGAATCAAAGAATTGATGAGAAGATATTGATTTTCATGGCAAAATATTTCAAATCTTTTTCAAGCATATTTGATACAAATCATGGCCAATTGACTTGATTCTTTCTATATTTGGTCTTGCACGAAATCTTAAGCTTATTCCTTGCATAAAAAGATTTAAAACATTAGGTTTAGCATTTTTCACCTATTTAATTTAATTAAATGAATTATTAATAATTAAAAATCCAAATAAATAAATAAAAATGGTAAAAAACTTCCCTTTGGGCCACATGGTCGTGCACATGCCTTGGATGGTGAATTGTGGAAGAAAAAGAGGCCCATTAGCATTTTTAGGTCATTTGAATCAATGTTGACTTTTCAAAATATCCAAAAATTTCCCAACTTCCACAAGGCATATCTTGCTCAATATTTAAGCTTTGCTCATGTTCTTGGACATTTTGGAAAGGTCTTTGAGTCCTCTAACCAATTTCTTTGGTCCCATGTCATTTTGATTTACCAATCTCAAGTTATGGCCTTTGACTTAAAGTCCCTTTTTGTTGACTTTTGAAAATGATCTATAATGTTGAAATTGATAACTTTTTGTGGGAGCATTTCTTGGACTTGAAGTATGAAGAGGAGTTGTAGGAAATGTCTTTATCTTCAAGATGAGCTTTGGATGGAATTTTTCTGATAATCCATGTGAAAGTTATGCCCTGGTCAAGTTACAGTTGACTTTTTCAACTGTCCAAATATGGAAACTTTTGCATCTTGATGATTTTTGAGCCAAGCTTTGAGAATCATGATCAAGAATTGATCAAATGATGTTTGTGGCTTCAAAATGAGATGTTGATCAAAAATTTGGACTTTTGACTGTCAAATGACCATTTTGCCCCTACAGTTGACTGTAGTGCAATTAGGGTTTTTGACTGTGCAAATTTGTGCTGTAGGTCTTGAAACTTGGCATGAGAATGCTTGACCATATTTGTAGGCATGTGGGACTTGATTGGACCCTTGGAAACTTCATTTTCTTTGTCAGAGCCAAAACCCTAATCTTTGACTGTTAGGAGGCCCTTGAATTGTGCAACCCTTGGGGAGATTTTGAAGCATTGATTTGGCAAATCTTGAGGAATATGGGAGGGCAAATTTTGGGGTACAACACTCATCATCAGGAAACCCTACATCGGTTCCTTCTCAATTTCAGATGAAGTTTTACACGGGCTCATCAACAGGAAACCCTACACCGGTTCCTTCTCTTTCAGATGAAGTTTTACACAGACTCGTCCTCAGGCAACCCTACACCGGTTCCTCCTCAGTTCCAAGGCGAAGTTTTACACGGACTCGTCCTCGGGCAACCCTACACCGGTTCCTCCTCAGTTCCAAGACAAAGTTTGACACGAACTTATCTCACAGTAACCTTACCCCGGTTCATCCCAAAGTTCTACACGAACTTATCTCAAAGTAACCTTACCCCGGTTCATCCAGAAGTTTTACACGAACTTATCTCAAAGTAACCTTACCCCGGTTCATCCTGAAGTTTTACACGAACTTATCTCAAAGTAACCTTACCCCGGTTCATCATGAAGTTTTACACGAACTTATCTCAAAGTAACCTTACCCTGGTTCATCCAGAAGTTCTACACGAACTTATCTCAAAGTAACCTTATCCCGGTTCATCCAGAAGTTTTACACGAACTTATCTCAAAGTAACCTTACCCCGGTTCATCCTGAAGTTTTACACGAACTTATCTCAAAGTAACCTTACCCCGGTTCATCCTGAAGTTTTACACGAACTTATCTCAAAGTAACCTTACCCTGGTTCATCCAGAAGTTTTACACGAACTTATCTCACAGTAACCTTACCCCGGTTCATCCAGAAGTTTTACACGAACTTATCTCACAGTAACCTTACCCCGGTTCATCCAGAAGTCTTACACGAACTCATCCCGAAGCAACCCTACACCGGTTCCTTCTCAATTTCAGATGAAGTTTTACACGGACTCGTCACCAAGAAACCCTACACAGGTTCTCTCTTTCCAAAGATGAAGTTTTACACGGACTCGTCATCAAGAAACCCTACACAGGTTCTCTCTTTCCGAAGATGCAGTTTTACACGGACTCATCATCAGTTAACCCTACACAGGTTTCCTTCCTTCCAAGATGTAGTTTTACACAGACTCATCATCAGGAAACCCTACACCGGTTCCTTCTTTCGTTCAGATGCAGTTTTACATGGACTCATCGTCAGGCAACCCTACACAGGTTTCTTCTTTCAACCTACCAGGTTACAACTCAACAAACAATCTCCAGATGGCATCTATAAGCCCATTCACCGACAAGATTCTGTCACATCTCCAGATGGCATCTATAAGTCCATCCTCCTATCCATCATATCTCCAAATGGCATCTGTAAGCCCATTCCCGGCATCACACTGCTGATACTACACCATGCGAGTGCAAATTTCTGGGCACTTTAGTGTTCAATCATCTTCCACCTTCGGATCACGAAAGGCACGCAAGCCAATCTACATCCTCAGGTTTAAGAAGATTGAACAGGGGCAACTGTTGTACCTCAAAAATTTGCCCTCCCATATTCTTCAAGATTTGTCAAGAGTCATCTTCAAATGGTTCAAAAGAGTTGCATAGTCAAACCACCTCATAAGCCAACTGAAATTAGGGTTTTGGTTCTTTCAAGGAATTTGGGGTTTTCAATGGTTCAATCAAGTCTCATGGGCCTATGTACATTCTCAAGCACCTACATGCCAAGTCTCAAGACTCACAATGCCAATTTGCACAGTCAAAAGCTCCATTTGACCTACAGTCAACTGCAGGGGTAAAATGGTCATTTTGTAGTCAAAAGTCAGAATTTTTGGTCAACATCTTATTTTGAGTCCACAATCATCATTTGATCAAGTCTTGATCATGATTCCACAAGCATGGCTCAAAAATCATCAAGATGCAAAAAGTTACTAGTTTTAGAGAGTAGAAAAGTCAATTGTATCTTGACCAAGGCATAACTTTTTCATGGTTCATCAGAAAAATCTCATCCAATGCTCATTTTGAAGGGGATGACATTTCCTACAATCCATCTTCATATTCCAAGTCCAAGAAATGCTCTCACAAAAAGTTATCAATTTCTACATTATAGGTCAATTTCAAAAGTCAACAAAAATGCACTTTAAGTCAAAGGTCATACCTTGAGATTGGTAAATCCAAATGACATGGGACCAAAGGCATTGGTTAGAGGACTTCAAGGCCTTTCCAAAATGTCCAAGAACATGTTCATAGGATCAAACTTGAGCAAGATATGCATTGGAGAAGTTGGGAAATTTTTGTGGATTTGCAAAAGTCAACTTTGCTCAAAACACTTTGTTTTTGCTAATGGGCCTCAAATTTCTTCTTGAAACTTTATCCTTGGCCTATGCACGACCCATTAAGCTTAATTGAATTATTTTCTTATTTTTTATTAATTAATTGGATTTTTAATTGATTTTAATTCATTTAATTAATTTAAATTGTAGGAAATACAAAGATTTGATTTTTCAATCTTTTTATGAAGTAAAGATGACCTAAAAAGGCTGGCAATTTCGTGTACCAATCAAGGATGCAAGTATCTCCCAATTTGTCAACTTTCTTCAATCAAAAAGATTCAAAAAGATGTGATTTCCAATCAAATATTGAATCATCATTCCATGGATTTTTGTGCAAGATTTTAACCTAATTTCAGTCTCCTATAAGTACACAAGCCAACCCTATTCATGCACACGTGAAAGCTGCTGCAAGAAAGCCATAACCATATTGAAAAAAACTCAAGAAACTTGAAAACTGATTCCCATATTCTAGCACGATTCGAAGGCTTTTATTGATTCTAATCTATTGCAGGGGTTCCCAGAGACGTATTGCAATCAAAACCAAGCACTAAGGCTCAAGAAATCGTCACTTACCGTCGCACGGTTTGACACTTTTTTTCATAATCGTAATTCATGATTCATGTATCATTAACATGATTTCTTGTTTGTTTTGTGTTGCTAGAGACCTCATGAAGCTATTGGCATAGTTTAATTGAATTAAAACGCACGGAATCACAAGATGCCATTGATGAATTCTAGGGTTCATAAACTCTAAAATTGGGGCTTTACAGTACAGGAAAAATTAAGCCTTGTGAGACCCATGATTGAATTCAGGAGACTCAGACGAACCTAATTGGACCCTCGTGAAATATTTATGTAGCCTACAGAGCTAATCGCTATTTTTCCTTATTGCAGTTTGTGGGGGTTAAAAACCCCCGCTATCTAACATGTTTTACAGGCACAAACGAGGAAGACGAAGGACGTGTAAGCCTCTGAGTGGACAATTCAAAATACGCGCGTTTTTGTTTGTTTTTCAGCATATGCATTGATTTTGTATATATTATAATTGATTGTTATTATATTATCAAGCGCGTGCAAATGGCTTGGTGGATGATGCGCTGGCTGGTGATCATTGGGACCTGGGTTTGAATCCCAGGTCCCCCAGAATAATTGTTTCTATTTTTCTTCATGTAATTACATACAGGTCTCCAAAAGCGTTCCACCATACGCTTCTCATCTCAGCATGCCAAGTGGCCTTAAGCACAGATCTTGTGGCCAAAGATGAGGGATCATGGTACTCCCTAGTCAACCAACGCCTGGCCAATCAAAGAAAGTCAATGGACTGGGTGTGTTAATGGGCCAGAAATTCCAGAACAAACCTCCTTAATGGGCCAGCACCCCCTCTGATTTCTTTTTTTCTCTTTATATTTTCTATTTTATTTATTTAACTATTATTATTAATTATTATTATTATTATTTAATTAACTCAATTAGTATTTTTCATAAAAATTCAGAAAACTAAAAACTAAAATATTTTTATTAATTTCACCTTTAACTTATTATTTTGTAAATAAATACTAACAAATTAATTTAGTTTAATTAGGTTTAATTTTGACTTTTTCATGATAAATAAAATAAATTAGAATTAGGGTTTTTACTAACTTTTGACTTTTTATTTTTATTTTCTTTAAAACATTAAAAAACTTAAAAAATATCTCTTTTATTTAATTAATTAGAATTAGGTTAATTAAATGCAAAAAGGACCAAAAATTCATTCTTTTCTCAAAAAGGGTCAAAACCCTAAGGACTTCTCCGATTCAACTTTATCGCGCGCATATTATTCTTTTGATCATATTTATGTAATTGCTCCGAGAATGTAATAGCGTAATTAGGACCCTTTATCGCTTTCTTTATTTTCTCGCATTTACTTTCCAAAGGGTTTGTTTTTGGCGATGTAAATACCCGACGCCTTGTAATAGCGTAGATTTACTTTCCGCAATTTACTTTCTGCATAATTATTAACTGCTATGCATGACAAGACTTGTTCTCAAATTAAATCAACTCGTAGCTCACCATGACATGTGCAAAGATAATTAAATTGAAACCTGACACACATGCACATGCCACTCCTAGGGTACGCCTCACTTGGTTGCCTCGACGTGGTCATTGAGTATAGGGTGTTTTAGAGGTCGCCCTCCTGTCTAAAGATCCAAGTTGCCTCGAAACGGTTGCCTCGGATAAAAAGGATCTAGGACATTAGGGTTACCGCTAAGGTGTCCTACTATTGCTTTAGTGACCACATGCCCCTAAAATCGAATTGACCTGAAACTCCAACGACGGTGCTACCTACTTCTCAATAGTGGGATAGTACTGTCTAAAGGACATTTACACAGCTTAATTCCTTTTGAGTAGGTAGAGGTTCTAAGGTACTTGCTCTTTCAAAATAAAAACAACTTTTCGCACTTACACTTTCAAACAAAAGTTTTCAAACAAACTTTTTTCAAAACCCACAAACACAAGAAAAGCAAACATTTTTGAAAACATAGTGAGCAAGTACCTAAGAGCCCGTGGATAACCACGGATAGAAAGGGTGCTAACACCTTCCCTTTCTATAATCTACCTCCCGAACCGAGAAACATCTCGAAAAGGAATTTTGTTGTGCTTTTGTCCTTTCCTTGTTGGAGAACATAAAAGACGGTGGCGACTCTTGCTTACCGCGACATTTTGCTAAAACGCAAACGCAAACCAGCATTAAAAAACAGTCAGTTCTATTCCCACCGATCACAATTACCATACATTCGCAAGTTGAAACACTCAGAATCAAAAAATCATTATATGTGACTTCAAGCTATCGAACCAAAAATTGAGTCCAAACAACAAAAGAAAATTATTAGAGAAAAATTAATAGTATTGTTATTTACTACTATAAAGACTTGGTGAAAGTGGGAAAAGGGATGGCCAAGTGAAATAAAAAAGAGTTCACTGGCGCATCACAGTAGAGCGCGCTAAGCAAGCTCTATTGTGTTAAGCGGGCTACACCGGAACCAGAAAAACAGGACAACAACAATACTTCTAATGCAGACCTCCACTTATCACCTACACATCACATTTACACAACTAAACAGAATTACACACATACAAACTTCCTCAAGCTAATACAAGTAAGCTCTTGGAAAAACTGGGGAAAAGTGAATAAACAAGTTGAAAAGTGAAGATTTTGAGAATTTAAAACAGGTCCAATTTTAACTTGTTTAAACAACAATCAACACACTTCCTAAACTAACACAAAGAAAAATAATAAAACATGTTTGTTTTACGTCGTAAGCTCGACCCCTGTTATTTATACACAATTCTCCAAGTAGCTCCTTTACACGGTTAGTGCTCACCGACGGCGAAACCTAACCAAACACTTAGTAAACGTGAAGAGAAACAAGCATATACACTAAATTTACAAGTATATAAAACATGTAGAATTTACAATGATGGTAAACATATACAAGTATCAATATAAATAAGTGAAAATAGACAATATATACGATATCTACAAAACTCAAAAACAAAGAAACTATTGCAATGTGATCCAATAAAAACACCAAGTCCCGGCAACAGTGCCATTTTGCTGAAGCGGTAAAGCGGCAAGCAAAAGCAAGTATTTATTTTGATATAGGTTATATCATATCGTCTCCACAGAGATTAGTGCTACTAAATTTCCGTTCGACAAATATCTCGTTAATAAGTTTAGGTTTGAATGGGTTTAAAGTAAATGCAAGAATTTAAGTTATTAATAGGAAAAGAATTCATTCTTTGGAGAAAAGAAACTTATCAGGCATGCACATAATCCACTACTCACAAACTTAAACCTATCGACCAGTCATACGTAACCTACAATACTCATCAATGTCATCACGTATCAACCACAACAGCCATTGTATCATCTTGGAGGTGATCACTCAACCAACCTCAACAATACAGAAGACAACTATGTTACTCGCATTGACGATCTCTCAGTACAACACAACCAACACAGAGGCATTAAGCACAGACACCCAAGTGAATAATAGCTCTAAATCTATCTCTAGACTCTAGAGAATATTATATGATCACCCTAGATAAGAATTCGAGCAGTATATGTCTATAGAAACCCAAACTCTAAAACACAGAGCAAAAATCCAGGATAATAATCAATAAAGATTTGTATAGCAGGCTCTATACAATTCCATAGGCGATAAATATACATGGGTTCAAAGTAAATACATATACAAAACCCAAAAAATGAATAATACAAAAAGAATAAGAGAAATGAACCACAAATCTCCCAGTTTGTCAGCGTCGATAAATGAGAATTCCACACTGGATCATCCGTATGTAATCTTCATTATTGTTTTCAAAGTTAATCTACCAAAAAACGAGTTGATGGAGCTTGGAGAAAAAAAACACCCCTAAAACCATAACCTAGAGATGAATTAAATCTAAGTTATCAAATAAATCTCAGCAGACCGCACCTATCCGGTTTATTGCGTTAAGCGGTTTGCGCTTATTTTACACATCAAATCGCCTAGTATCTCGCTAAGCGGGTTATTCGTGCTTAGTGGGCTTGAAAAATACATCTCTTCCAGAGCACTGTGAAAGGGTTGTAGCGTGCTATAAAATGCGCTAAGCGGGCTTCCTTAAGCATTTATTCCTGATTTCTTCCAAAAATTCCTATCTGGAGTCGTGCCTTCGACACCTTAATCCTTGATGCTCCAAATATGAGACAAATACCTATAAAAGAAGTAAAACTATCAAACGATACCCAAGTGAATCAAAATCACAAATATAGACAAACTAAATGTATTTACAAAGAAAGCGGGTAATTATTCAACAAATATCAACAAAAGAACCGATAAGTGCCACAAAACAAATACACAAAATAACTACATTTTGGCACTTATCAGTTGTCACATTCATATCAAATATCTTAGGAAGAGATCTGAGAATCTTTGCAACCAGATTCTCTTAAGTCATCTTTTCTCTCAATGCACTAAAAGAGTTTGTTATGTCAAGGATGTTCATGACGGTGTGAAGAAAACGCAAGAAAGGGGGGTTTAAATTAGGTTTTCCTTTCTTAACAAACTTTTGTTTCTTAACATTATTGTGTTGAGTGATGCTTTTAAATGTGTAGTAGAAGCATAAGCAATTAAGCATAATCAGAAGTAAAGAACACATGATATATCCTGGTTCACTTGAGAAACCCTCATGCTAGTCTAGTCCACCCTACCAAGGTAATTTTGCCTTGAACTCAATGACTTAATCCACTATAACAAAACTGATTACAATCTGCACGGGCAACCGCCAGTGACTAACATCCAATGACACGTTCAGGGATTCAAACTAGATATAACGTTCATTGAAACAATAGAGTCTGATTCTTCAAAATATCTTATCAGGATTTCCCATAATAACCGCAACCATTATCTTCTTGAGATCAGACCTTCACTCAGTCTCTCAAGGAACCTTGCAATGATATGTTCAGTGATCCAACCGAATATAACAAGCATTGACTCGATAGAATCTGATATTGCAGAATCTCCTATCTATTTTTACAAGGTTTGTTTACAAAAGAATACTTCTAAACAAGCAAGTGTAAACTCAATTAAGTACATCAGAAGATCCTAATACACACTAAAAATATTACATTTTATTGTAGCTTTAATGTGTGGTCTTCTTTTCTTCAAGTAGCTTATTCACAGACAACAGCCCAAAGCACTTGAATCGCGGAAGTCTTCTTTTTCATAAGCTTCTGAAAGCTTTGTTGATCTTGATGTAGTAAAGAGAATAGCGTCTTCATCTTTATTCACCTTAGAACATTTTGACAGCAATCCTTGTTCTATTTACTTCAATGATCCTTTTAGAGCACAACATTCATGTTGTGAATTTGTAATTGGAGCTTCCATGATCATCTTTATTATCTGTTCCAGCTTAGCAAGCTTCTTGCACTATATGAAATTAAGCACATTGTGAATCAATGATTTCATTATTTTCTTGAAATCATCAACAACATGATTGAAGAATCATTTTTACAATAGTTGTTCTTGTTGTTGTTATAGTGGTTGACAGTTTTGGTTGTGTTCCAATAATGATAGCTTTCATTTGACATTGAACACCAATAAAATTTTAAGCATATGATCTTTTTCTTATATAGCAAAGCAAAATAGATTCGTTGACTATCAAAAAAGAGTCGTTACACAATGATGAAAATATTGTTGCCACTTATTTTTCTTTTCCACAATTCAAGCTAGTGGAAAGGTAGTGGGATAAGGATTTTTCATACTGTGTACTTATTATTGCTAGCGGTAACATTTTTATTTAAAACTTTAGAGGCTTCTGATGGTAGATGATTGAAGCATGAGAAGAATCATGACATTTGAATCTCCAGATAATCAAGTCTTCAATCGTCAGAACTTGTTCACTCAGAACCTTGTCTTTGAAACTTCAGCACTTGGTCTTGATATCCTTTTCTAGAACCTTGGGTCTTTAGAACTTCAAGTCTTTAGAGTCTTCAGAGTCTTCAGAGCTGCGTCTTCAAAGTCTTCAGCACTTGGTCGTGAGAACCTTTTCTAGAACCTTGGGTCTTCAGAACTTCAGGTCTTCGGAGTCTTAAGAACTTCTGTCTTCATAGTCTTTAGCACTTGGTCTTTAGAACCCTTTGTCTTCAGAAACATTAGTCTTCAGCATCTGGACTTAAGTAGAAACTTTTGTCTTCAGATCTTTTGACTTGTTTCTTTATAACATGTTGTCTTCAGAAATATGAGTCTTTAGCATCTGGACTTTAGTAGAAACTTATGTCTTCAAATCTTCTGACTAGTTTCTTTAGACTTCATATCAGATCCTACACTTCAGAGTCTTCTAGAGTGTCTTGCTACTGCTCATCATAACTTGTGTAGCGTAGAAGCGGAATTAATTCTCTTCTAATGTCTTGGTCACGCCATTCATCATAAGTAGAACCTGTTTGTTAAATACTCAAAAATAACAAACATTAGAGTTTCAAAATTGTTCATACAAAATACTCATTTGTTATCATCAAAATTCAAAGATAATATTGCAGAACCAAATCTTGTTTTTACAGTTCATATGAAAGTCATGGAAGCTTTCAACCTCATTCATCTTTAAATTCTCAAATTTAGTAGTAAGAAGCTGAAGTCTAGACTTCTTGACTTTAGATGTGCCTTTATGAGTAGTTTTGAGAATTTTCCAAGCATCTTTGGCCACGGTATATGTGTTTATCAGTCTGAACATGTTTTTGTCAACTCTATTGAATAAGGCATTCAAGGCTTTGGAATTTCCAAGAGGAAGTTCATCTTATTATTTAGACCAATCTTCTTCTGACTTCAAAGTTTCAATATCATATTTGTCCTTCACAACTAGATGGTTTCAACCCTTTATGACAGCTTTCCAAGTTTTATTGTCCATATATTTCAGGAATGCTATCATACGAGCCTTCCAATAGTCATAGTTGGTGCCATCTAAAACTGGTAGTCTATTGTTGAATCCTTCTTCCTTGTCCATGGTACCATAAAGTAACTTCCCTAGAGCCCACCTTAAGCATAATAGAGTGTTTTCTCTTATGCCAATTGAAATTCTGGCACACAGAATCCAGATGTCGAAGATAGATGTTGCGACACTAGGATCAAATCAGTAAACACAACAGAAAAAATTATGCAATTTAGATAAGTTATAGAAAGTAAATAACACCAGCAATTATTAACCCAATTCACTGTAACTTCACCTACATCTGAGGGCTACCAAGTCAAGGATGAAATCCACTAAAATAGAATCAGTTTGAAGCTTTAAACAATCTCGTGTTTACAACCTTCTCTTCTAATCTCTATCCGTGCAATTTATATCTAAGACCATTTTAGATATGAGACCTTTCTAACTTCACAATAGTCACAACCCTGTGGCAAACTCTTAACAATAACTAAAAGAAAGAAGACACTCTTTAAAGACAAAATTAGTTCTGCTTAAAATCTTTCGACTGATGAACAAAAGGCAACTTGACCTATAATCCACTCTTGTTTAAAAGCTTCTGAGTGATTGACAAACTAAACAGTCCACCTCTAATATCAAAATATAATAGAGGTGATTACAATTAACAAAGACAAACTAAAAACCCTAAATCCTTATCTCATGCATAATGTTTTTCCACTACTTCTCCAAGTAATTTAGGTTTGGAATATCTTCTTAAATAGACTCTTGAAATCATGAGCTTGGACTCTTCACGCAAATTCAATCTTCCAGCTATAAATCAATTGCAAAGTCTTTTTCACAATAATAGGAACTAAAATACAAATTATCCTAAAAATGATCAAAGATCATTTTTATGAAACCTAAACAAAATAGTAAAGTTCCCAAAACATCTTTGCTTGGCTGTGACTGCATGAGTAACAAAAACATATAGAATCTTCAAATTTATTAGGTCAATCTACAAAGATTTAAAAACCAGAACTGAACTAATGTTCTGGTATAAAATGTTGCAACATCTGTCACAATGTTTGTCTTCAGTGATGTTTCATCAACATGTTATAACATATGTTCCAACATCATAGAACCATGTTTTAGCAAAATAATTTCCAGTCCTAAAACCATGGAACTTACCTTTTTTTTGTTTATATCAATAAAATTAATTAAAGTAAATTTGAGTGGTGGAGATTGAACATTCACACCCTCGTTTTTCTAGTCTTTTGCCTTTCTCTTGAGCCATCTTACAATGAATTTCTCTTTTTTACTACATACACCCCCCCCCCCCCCCCAAGGTCCACGCATTCCCTGCTCTTTTATTTTTTACTATTTTCTTTTTTTTATTAATAAATTAAATCTATCTTTAATTAATTATTTTCTCTAATTAATTTTAATTAGCCTAATTAATTTATCTAATTAATCTTTAGCCATTTAATTTTGATAACTAATTTTTAATTAGTTTAATTAATTGATTAAATTGATTTTTAATTAATTAATTGAATTACCACTTGTTTAATTGTTATGTTATTCATGATATCTCCATTTGACAAAATGTACCCCTCTCCCATGCTTTATAATAGTTTTATCACTTTCTTTTATTACCTATTAGTTTAGAATTAATTAAGAATAGTGTAAAGAGAACCATTTTCAAAAGAATAAAAATACGCTTGATCCAACGTCGAGCAATTTTCACAAATCAAATTCAAACTAAATGAATGTGAGTGCTCGATCCAATGTCAAGTATTTCTTCCGCTTAACTCAAATACTTTCATAAATCTATTTTAAACGTTTGATCCAACATCAAGTCGGTTTGTGCGCGAAATTATTTTTTTGAAACAAAGCAATTGATTGGACGAGCTGGAAGTATTTCCAACATTTTCCTAAATTAATCGGATACAAGCCTTATAGCTTGGCCATACGAATAATTGTGATCCGATAAAAACACTTTTAATTAAGAGAGTTTAGTTTAACTCAACAAACAGTAAACGAGCGAGCTGGAAGTATTTCCTACCTTTCTCATGAGTATCTGAATACGAGTTGTATAGCTCGACCATTTAATACTCACCCATTGTTAAAGAGCTAAGACTAAACTCACCTCACTCTTTTCAATAAAAGGATTAAACGGGCGAGCTGGAAGTATTTCCAATCTTTACCTAAGTGTTTGAATATGAGTTGTATAGCTTGGACATTTGGCACTCGTATCCAATAAAAGAAAATCATCCAATCAAACTCTTTTTCTCGCCAGCGTGCGACTTTTAAAACATTTTCATAAAGGACATGTTTATACATTCTAACGTGACAAAAAACAAGCGCTTACGCCTCCCATGTGAATGCAAGCAAACAATGATTAACCGTTAAAATGCGATTCTAACATCGTTCAATAAAACCAACCAACAAATATATGGTCTTTTACCATGAATTATGGGACTCTGATTTTCTCATTGCACCATGAGAATACGTAGGTACAGGATTTTGAAATCTTGGCGAACACAATAATAAAAAAAACCTTACAAATCCTTTCTTTTCTCTTTTCTCACTTACGCAAACTTTCACGCTAACACTCATTCGCAAAACAAACTAAATGGGTAGTGTTAAGTATAATGGATGTGGGGGATGTTAATACCTTCCCCTTGCATAACCAACTCTCAAACTAACTCTTGTTTGAGACGACCATATTTCTCTTAGCTTTTGTGGATTTTATTGATATTTTCTCGTTCCTTTGGAATAAATAAAGTTCGGTGGCGACTCTGTTGTATTTCGAGTGTGCGATATGCTCGGGTTTCGCGCTGCGACAGCTAGATTGAAACTATTAGGGTAGTTATTGGTATTGCAAAAAACAACAATTGGTCCATCTATCAGATGGATTTCAAATCTGTGTTTTTGAAAGGACCGTTTGAAGAGCTGGTTTATGTAGAATAATCCTCTGGTTTTATTGATAAGAACCAAGAGTTAAAGTTCTACAAGTTTAATAAATCGTTGTATGGTTTAAAACAAACTCCTAGAACTTAGAATAATATGATATATGGTTTCTTAAAGGATATTGGCTTTAAGAAGTGTGTATTTGAATATTATGTGTATGTGAAGACAAATATAAGTGAAGGGGTGATTATCCTTTATCTATACGTAGATGACTTTTTGATCACGGGAAACAATAAAAAGTATATTTCTAAGTTCAAGAGTGATCATGAAATAGTTCGAGATCACCGACCTTGGCCTCATGACATACTTCCTTGGTATTGAGTTTCACAAGTTCAAGAAGTGACTGCTCATGCATCAAAGGAGATATGCGCTTGAGATTTTGAAGAATTTTGAAATGGAGCATTGTAATGATGCCATTGCTCCAACTGAATCAGGGCTAGATTTTTCGACGAATGATGATGAGCAAGATGTTAATCCAACTCAGTATAGGAGGCTGATTGAATTGTTGCATTAGTTGTGCAATATACGACCAGATTTGGCTTTTAGTGTCGGTATTGTAAGTAGATCCATAGAGAGATTGAAGGTGTCTCACTTGACAGTAGTCAAGAGAATTCTAAGATACGTCAAAGGATCTATTAGATGTGGAATTCTCTTTCCTGCAACGGACACGGGCAAAAAATGCAATTTACTTGGTTTTTATCGATTCAAATATGTTCGAATATAAAGATGATTGAAAGTCTACAGTTGGATACATATTTATGTTTGGTGGAACATCAATCTCATGGTGTTAGAAGAAGAAACCAATAATATCACTCTCGGCTTGTGAGACCGAGTACATTTCTGCTTTGTTTCGTGTGTGTGTGTGTGTGTGTGTGTGTGTGTGTGTGTGTGTGTGTGTGTGTGTGTGTGTGTGTGTGTGTGTGTGTGTGTGTGTGTGTGTGTGTGTGTGTGTGTGTGTGTGTGTGTGTGTGTGTGTGTGTGTGTGTGTGTGTGTGTGTGTGAAGCCGTGTGGTTGATAAATCTATTGAAGGAGATGGCCAACAATGAGGGTGGCGATGTAACGCTCATGGTTGATAATGTTTTCGCTATAAACCTTGTTAAGAACCCAATGGAATATAGGAGGAGCAATCATATTGAGATGAAGTTTCACTACTTAAGAGAATTTGTTAGTGAAATAAGGTTGAAATTGGGATGTTGTAGTAGTGAAGACCGAGTGGCTGATTTGATGACCAAGAAAGTCACAATTGAAGTGTTCAAGAGGTTAAAGATGAACATGGTCATAAAAGACTCGGAGCACTTGAATTAAAGTGGTGTGTTAAGTAAAAATTGATAATTCAAGTGTTATAACAGGTTAACACAAAGGTGTAACCGGTTACAGGTATGTGACAAAGTCAAATAAGATGAAAAAAATAATTTTGTAGTTGGTGTAACCAGTTACACATTCGCATTAACCGGTTACCAGTGTATTGAATTTAGTTTTAGAAATAGTTGTAATTGGTCACAGGCTTAGCGTAACCGATTACAGGTACGTAAATTTAATTTTTCAGTTATTTGATGTTGTTGCTTTAGTCTCAATTTACTTGTACTTTGTATATATACCCTGGAGATATTATGAATGAAAGTTAATTCATATTTTCACCTCGAATTCTACTTTCTCTAATTCTATCTCTGCCTCTTTCTCCACATTCAAATCCTCCATTTTCACCAACCTTATGACTCCAAGCTTTATCGTTATCAACTTTTAGAATCATAATCATAAGAGACTTACCTGAGGATCCAAAAAGTAGACCTCACAAAATTGCAAATATCCTCTCTATAATATTTTAAAGAAAATGGGTTAGAACCCCTCTGAACTATGAGTTTTATAGGATTTCATTCTCTACGAGACTGATAGACTTCAGTTACAAGAGTGGCAATGAGACTATCCATATAGTACAAAAGTAACTTTTAAAATGATGCAAAATCTCCAAACGCAAAGTATCATTGTCTACGCACCATTCATCATACGATAGTTTGTGTGTGAAAGAAAAAGGTGTGTTATTGGAAAGAGAAAATCTTCATATTCTTTAAGAAGTTTATTTTGAAAGACAATAAGTGAAGTTGAGTCAACATGTTCTAGCGAACTTTGAATTTCTTAAATCCTAGCTTTGTATTTCTTTATATTTTTTAATATATAATCAAATATCTTTTTATTGAAAACAAGTGAATCTTGCATAATAGTGTTAAGCAATTCAGAAACACTACGAGTTTATTTTTTCTAAGTTGTCTTCACAGTCTTAGGATAACTCTCATGGATGCACCAAATTTCTTGAGACCTAAATGGTCTATCCGCTCTATATGCAATTCTAATACAACATCAAGTAAAATGTGATATTTTGGTGGTGTTGTTTGACGTAACAATGTCAACACTACTTACGATGGTGGGTTTGCTTCTTTTGATGCAAAAGTGGATTATGAACGGACCATACAAACATATGATCAAATTATTTGATGAAGGTGTTGTAACTTTCAAAATGTGATTGTAAAGTCCAAAATGTCAAGTATTTTCACAATAGTTATTATGATACTAGGTTTTTGGAGTACAACTTTATCATTAGATGTTTTACATGATATTAAAGTTAGGAAAATTTAACATTTCTGTATATTGGACGATATTTTTATATTTTGTGGCATTCATTTGTATTAGAGATTTTAAGAATCATTAAAAATCATTTTGAAATTGACCAAAGTCTTGAAAAATAAATTTTTACATAAATATTTCTTGTATGTGCCGGCACATACGTATTTTAGGCCGGCACATGCAAGTCAATTTTTAAACCTGTAGATTTTGTGTGTCATAGATCGACACATACATCCATACAGACCGATACATACTGTAACTTTCAGTTTTTCTATTTTATGTGCTGGCACATACGGTTTTCATGTCAACACATGTACTGCAGTGTTAAAGCAAAAATCTAATATCTTGCATAGACCGACACATTTGCCTTTTTAGAACGGCACATACAGTTGGTTTTTGACTTATGTATCGGCACATACATATTTTAGATCGGCACATACTGTTTGATTAGGTCAATTTTTGAATTCTTTTTAATTTCGAAAATCATCTCTGCATCTAAACTTCCACAAGTATAGATACATCATTCCAATTTGATGAAACTATAAACACTTACTGCATTTTCTCTTCACCTTCAACCTCCAACATATGCATGTACTCTGATAAATCACACATAATCATCTTTTATCAAGATGTCATCTAGATGAGGTTTGATAACGTCTAATTAAATTCTTGTGTGACCGAAAACATTAGGTTGAGATTTGCAGGGGGTTTCATCTTGAAAAATTATGGGTTTGTCCTCCAATATCTTTGATATATTTGAGGATTTTCGTGCAAGACATTCAAGAAAGGATTGCGGTCTAGTGAAAAGCCTTCGAAATTTGGTACCCAATGAAGTAGCACGAGAACGGTGAATCGAATTGAAGTGTCTTATGTGCAATAGGTACAATTGATCGTGCGCGAAAGAGCTTTGTAGTTTGGTACCCAAAGGAGTAGCAAAATTTGATAAATCAATTGGTATGCTATTGTGTTTTGATCTTACTCAAGATCATAAGAATAGAAGAGGTTGAATCAACAACAAACGATTATGATTTGTAGAGTTGCTCTTGGAACACTTCTCTTGTAACGAATTTTTGCATAGTAAGAAATTATCCTAATTCTAAAATTATAATTGGGAGGAGACATAGTCATAGAGAGGACGATTGGCGAACTTCCTAAACAAATCCTCGTGTTTCTCTTTCTTATCTCTTTATTTGCTTCATTAAGTAATTTGTCAAATAACATTGATTAAACGATCAATTCGTAAGAATTTTTTCTGTGGTTGTTTTTGTTTTGAATTTGGTGTTGACTAACTTATAATTACTTTTGATTATAAGTGTTTTTTTATATCAACACAACTCAAAAGAAAATTCTGAAAATTCGATTACACACCAAGTGTTTGATAAATTGCATAGTTCGTTATATTTACTAGTTACCATTGGAAATAGTATTGTTAGTAACTTACTAGAGGCGATTAATAATGTGTTATATAAATTTGATTATTGTGTTCTTCATTCCATAAGACATTTTATTTTACATATCTGAGTTTCAATAACTAGGTTGGTATATACGAAATTTTTTATTTATATCAAAATCTTCTATATACACTCTTTTCAATTATTTTTTTAAATTTAAAATTTTTTAACTTGATGATCTATTCACTTCTCTAAATAAGACATCATCATCGTCTAAGAAACTGTAAATGCTCTTGTGCTAGACTCAAAGAGCCCTTTATTCAATCTTTGAGATACTAAATGACCACCCCATTTACATTGAGCTTGGTAAATGATTTGTTTTTAAAGAAATTTAAATTCAACAAGTTACATCATCTAGCTATTATGTCAAAAAACTTATTTATCCTAGGTTGAGGAAATGGGGAGTTAAAATATCATTGAAGTCACCCAATAACATTTATGGTTGAACAATATAAGTCCTTAAGTCATAAATATAAGACGTGAATTATCTCTCATTCGAAGGTGTGAGGATGATTGAGTCTCTTTAAAGTAATACACTGAACTAGTCGAAAAAGAATATGATCAAGAATTATTATTTATGACTCAGACCACCGACGTGCTCTTTAGCCTCCATTACATCAACAGCCATATAACTTTCTTCTGAAATCTCTTTAAATGATCAAATTATGTATGAGTTTCACACATAGTTATGAATCCGCTTTAAAACTTATTGCTTATGACAATTTAGAGCTACAAAATTGTTAATCTGATAACCTAAAAACCTCAAATTTTAATGAATTGTTAACACCATTTTTGGTCCGTAAAATTGAATCCCTTATTTTTATAACATTCAAATAACATAAACTTTCTAGGAAACAAACATAATCCCAAAAGATCATGGCATGTATAAATTCATGGAAAGCTGGAAGGAACCAAATTACTCAGAAACACTCTTTACAAAATGTTTTCTTATCAAGGGATTACAACTTCGATCCAATCCTAAATAGACCCAACAATTTCCTTAAACACGTTATTACATTCATTGATGATCATTAACTTGTCGGCTTTCTTTATCATCCTTCCCTCTATTGACCATTTGAAGGCCTGAATATAGTATAACCATTGACACCACATGTCAAATTCGAGTAATCTTGATAGTAAGGGTAACCATTATTGTCGGGATTTCTCATGCCGAGATATGATAGATCAGAACCAGCCCTTGGTAACCATTGGTTTGGAACCAACCCATCTACCTTTCCATTTCCATTTACATATGGTAGTGCACTTGTATGTGGATGATAATCCCTCGGGTCGAAATGTCCCCCCGAGGAGCCATACCCTTGTTGAAACCCAGGATCATGATAACTTCGTGATCTCTCAAACCTACAACTCGTTGAGGATCCCAAATCATCATTTGTATCCAAGTCACCGGGAAATGTGAACTGTCGATTTAGCAGATGTGGTCCATCATTGAAGGATTGGAATACAGAACTTGTCCCGGCTGTGTTTCCAATACCATGTTCATCATCAAGCAGATCATTAATGATATCAAGGTGTGGGAACTCATCCGCCAACAACCCTTGGTTTTGACGCCTAGATGTGCAAGCTTGAAACTCATTTGGCATGTGGTCCAAAGATCTACTCTCTACTGGCCTGAACAGGTCGTGGTTTTGAACATCATTGAGTCGGGATGATGGTTCATAGCGCATGCTTCTGTTGGATTCCCTTTGAGAACTCTCCATCCACTGCGGCCCGTTTTGCAACACATCACGAGCAATCATACCAAAAGGAACACTAGACTGAGCAGCCATAGAATCCATTTTGTCAGAGCTCTGAGAAAAAAACATTGCTGATGATACTAAAGGTTGTTGTGAGTAGCTTGAAGATGGATTTACTCCTGAACTAGAAGTGGAATGAGTGAAACTGGTATCTGTCGAAGCCATGTGATTCCCCATCATTACATTTCTGTATGACTGAGGAACATAACTATGAGTAGCAGGTGAGGGATCAGGACCCAATCGGCCAGTTGCACTTGCTGAGCGTGCAAGAAGCGGAGCTGTTTGAACCACAGAGACGGAAGTAGTTGGCTTGGGACCACCAGGAACCAGAGGAGCACTGGAAGGCCTTGACATCATAGCCACCGACGTAGTAGGTTTTTCAGTTGGTCTTGGAGGTGAAGTCTTCTGGCTTTCTGTTTTAGGAACAACCGTTGCTTGTGATACAGAAGTTAAAGATGAGGATGCATCTTTACCGGTCTGTTGTGAGGGACTTAAAGATGTTTTCCTGACATTAACAGGTGAGGGTAAGTTTCTAGGAGGACTCCTAGGCGAGGAAGGCCTTACTGATGTCATCTCTTTCTGTGGACTCCCAACATCAACAGATTTTTCAACATCAACTTGCTCTTTAATGCTCTGTTTCTTTTGTAGTATAAGAACTTCCCCTTCCTATTAAGTAAAAGAACAAAGTCTATTAAATCAGGTTCAAGTTGTAATGGCACTAAAGAGGGACGTTTAATTGAAAAATAAACATGATTTATGAAACAAGGCAGCAAAAGGTAAAATAAGTCGAAGGATGACTTTAAAAGCAAATAAACATGAAATCATTAATTTTACTGCAATTCCATATCCAAGCTACTGCCCCCTTTTAAGATAGAAAAAAGTCCAGATGCTTAAGTCGCGTAAAAGCATATAAACTTATTTTTGCAAGCCGTATAAACTTTTTTTTAAGTCATTCTCAATGAGCAAACTACTAAGGCTCTTCCTTACTGGTAATGTTAGAGATATAATATAAAAATATGTGCCGTCAGTCAAAATCTTAGTTGGCTCATAAAATGGAATCAAAGTTACTGTAACCTAGTTAGAATTTAGACCCTGCCAGTTGCCACCTTGCATGTTCTAATAAAAGTTAAACTTTAGCATACGTATTGTCCAAACACAAGTGCAAGACTTTTTCACGAGGAGCCAAATTTGAAGTATAATAATAAACCATTTGTATATTCACAGCTTAAGCTTTTGAGATATATAGTTCATGACAGGTAAAAAAGAAACTGGGAAGATTCGAGTATAACCAAACATGAGAAAGCAGCATGTAGCATGAAAAACTTTGGAAACAAGAAAATCATGAGGATGAGCTTTAAGAAAAAAGACAACCTTTCTGACAACAGGCTTGTCGAGCCACTTCAACCGATCCTGTAAGCAGATTGCACCTTCAGACTCGGACTCACCTACCTTGCCATTTCCAGACCTGTTAATATCAACAGCATTTGCAGCTGAACCAGATGCCTGACTGTCTATTTCAGTTGTCCAATTACTCCCATCGCATGATGCTTTTATCCGGTTCTTACCTCTACATATATGAAGTGGCAAAGCAAATTACCTCAAAAGAAACATTTTGGGCATTCATCTACATGAAGGAACAGTAAAAAAAAAAAACTTACTTGCTAGGCGACTTTTGGACTTTGTAATTTGAAAAGTAGTTCCCTCTGTGGGGATCATTCATCACCACTGAAGGCAATGAATCGGTAGAGCATGTCGAAGAACTGTCATCCATCAGTGAACTGCTCCTTTTCTCATTCAATCCATTTTGCACAGGTGCGAAACCACCTATACCATTGCTACTGGCCTCAGTTGAAGGATGAACTTCTGATGCATCAGTATCCCAATTAACAGGACTTGCATCTCTTTCTTCTGAATCAGGTTGAGGCACTTCATCAACTCCAATTACAGAATCAGACACATCGGAAACAACTTCCAGGGCATCAAGCTTTTCATCTAGAGCTTGAACCTCATCCATGTTAGGATCCTTTTTCTCATCAGAAGCATCGTCTTGCTGTTTGTCATATACAGCCACAATAGGCCTATCCTCTCTACCTTTATCCTTTCCTTTTCGATTGTTACGTTTCTGTTTGGCCTGGAGTGACAAGGAACAACTGTTTGTAAGCAGTTAAAAAGGAAAACCAAGAGCTACTCACACAAATTCCGTGTATATGAAAAAACAATGTCCTTTAATCCCACTAGTAGCAAGCATGCTAAAGGAAAGGGAACATGAAGAAAGAATCGCAGAAACTATAGTCACTAAATTGCTGGCAACATACTTTTTTCTATTTTGATTATCTATTTTTGACCTTTTACAATTTATTCATATTTGTGTATAAATATATATGTATTGGAGTTAGTGTCCTATGTTGTTGACATTAACATTGTTGGTGCCTCCTTGTCGGTGTCAGAGTTTGTGCTTCATATATGTCACAATGTTTTGATTTTACATGTCATTTAAGATGCATGTTCTGTAGAGGAAACCATTTCACTTAATTTGAGTTTGTAAGAAAATCTTGAACAGGCAGAACTTATGTAAGAACAACTTTAGGATATAAGATCCCTTGATAATAAATATACATGCCAGACCTGTTTCTTCTTTGACTTCTTTTCCCTTTCATTAACTGCACGTTTTGCTTTCTGTTCAGTTTCAGCCAGCCATGCTGCCTCTTCTTCACGGATGAGTTCTTCTTGTCTCTTTAGAGCAACGGCTTCCTGGTAAGAAACCTCAATTTTATTGCTGCATCGATTAAGTAAATAATTAGAATAACCTAATTCATTCACAGCCTACACAGTCAGTACTTACAGGTAAACAAAGATTAAAAAATAAGCAGTAACATAATAAAACACCTTGCATACCAAAATAAAGTTAAGCCGACCTTATTTTATCATTCATAAAGTCAACAACTCATAAAAACTACACAAGATTGCAGGATGATAACAATTAACACTGTCAATTTGGTGTAGACATTGATATCACACAGCATGGGTTGAGATCCTCTTCATTTCCCTAAAGAAATGGACATGTCCATTACTATAGTTTTGGACTAAATCAATGATATAAATGCATATATTTTTGGAAATTGTGATATTGATTAGACATTTATACAGAAAAATCATAGTAATGGAGATGTGCATTTCTTCTAGGGAATGGAGAGGATCTCTACTCAACAAGATAGGGCTAGCGGCATATCGTTTTCTATGTTTCATTGTCCATATTATTTTGTTTATGGAGTCGAATTGTTCACCCATGTCCCATGTCTGTGCATCTACTTATCACAGATTCCAAAGTCAGTATCAGTATAATGAATAGTACAGAGTACACACCCAAGCCTCAGAATGCCATCATGTAATGAAACCAAGGTTGTTAATAGTAAACATTAACAGGCTAAAAAGTCTCCCATGTCCATTCCACTAAGAAATACCACAGTGGAACTTCTGCAATAAGTCTGTTTATGCTACCATGAATCACTGTTTGAAATTTGAATGGACAATATTCTGAAAGAGAAGTTCACGACATTCTGAAACAACGACTAACAACAATTTGGTGCATGTTCGGAATAAAGTTTGCAAACATACTTTCGATTAAACTTCATTTTGTAAATATACTTTTGGTTAAAAATTAGTTTTCTATAACATAAATTCTGTTCAGATACTTTTTCATAGACATATTTGACAAAATAAATCATGTTTGGATATCTATATACTTTTGAATGTAAAATTACTTAACCTGGTATGAGTTTTATAGTGTCAGATAATTAATAACTCTTATATCCGTTTGTTAAAAGAAAAAAATAATAATTTACAACAATTACAAGTTAAAACAAATATATGTGCAAAAATAATCCAAGGCAATTTTGGTGAAAGTAGATAATAACAAGCAAATGCATCTACTAATTAATTTCATCAATAGGATTTTAGGCTATTATTCTTAATATGCAGAAGTAAATTATTTTTTTAGAAAAAATTTTAATATTTTAGATTCTAGATTAAACAATTTAAAATTATTTAATAAAGAAAGGACGCACTCGGCATATTGCTTTTCAAAGAAGCCATCCAGAACCCTTCCCCATCTAATATAAACATGTGACGATAAGATGGTTGGTTTTAATAGAAAGAAATGATTGTGCATATATACTTGAATATTAATGATAGGAAGAAAAGAGAAGAGGGTAACAGAGACTGAAAACCAAAATGGGTACTTTGGTTTTTAACAGGGAGTATGGAGACGAATGGCTGGATCAGATGCAGCATATATTGGATAAAATGGGAAGAAAAATTGATGCTGCCGTTTGGATTTATTCCAAAAGGCCACCTAACAGCAACAGAGAGCATCCTTCTGGCTTAACTGAAGTTCAAAGGTGAACATAATTTCACACACAAATTCAATATAGAAACCTAACAAATAAAATTTCATTTAGGCTGCAACAGAGATTGGCTGGTGAACCAAACATGCTCTTTGTAATTAGCAATGGATGACCTAGACAACTTTTCTTGGCATAATGAGAAATCAATCACATAGGCCCAAGCTAACTTGCCTAGTACATGCAGCTACTTTGAACAGAAAATCGCTAACACTCGCCATATGAAAACCTAATCCTCTACAAAACGCAATTCTTAATTTTTTTATATTTGAAGTGAAAGCACAACCAACAAATATAAAATATATTATAACAAACTGGTGAATTAAAGGATCCCACTTCCTACTTCTCATTGGTCCATTACCAGCATAAAAAAAAAACATTTAGAAGAGCAAAAGAGCAACAAAACTGATTCAGGAGATAGCATGAACTAAAATCAAGAGTATGTAACTGAGTAGTTAACCAAAACTAATTGAATATTTTACCTGAATATATGGGCAAGGACAAATATTTCCAAAGTCCTGCGCCCCAATTCTGTGAGACGCCTTTCATCACGCTCTATAGAATCTTTATTGAAGTCCTCCCCAGAGTTTCCATCCTGCCAAAACAAGCAAACAAGGTTTTTCTCAACAAAAGAGTTTTGAAACTGCAAAACCAAAATATCTCATATCCATTGACTAACTTACTAGAACTAGTAACAACTTCCCAGACGACCAAGAATACCATTATCTGTCTGCATTATGTGTACATAGCCGTAACTAGAATATACTTGTACAGTTTTAAATTATAAATATTTTATTTTTAAAAAAAAGTATGTCCAAACAAAACAACACTAACGAGTAAATATATCTACAGAAATATAGGTAGAAAAGGCAGCATGAACATAATCTAAATCGAAATTACAGAGGAAATATCCAGTCAAAGGAGACAAATTAATTGCATAAAGTTCCCACGAAGTACAGAATAGGATTTTGCAATATCAGAATTATTGGAAGCTCTTGATTGTTGTTACGGTTTGTTATATGAATCCCATAAATTCTTATCGTCTATCTCCCTTTCTTTCCCAAGTCTTCCACTTATAAATCAGCGCTGAAATTTACGATAATCAAATGGTTCTTATATTTTTACATGCAACCATATAATTAAATATGGAGCACAGGCAACTTAGTTTAACAGAGGAACTTGCATTAGGTTTGTTGGTGTTTAACGAGGACAGCTAGTAGATTTTTATTTCAGAAATTGGAGAAGGGGAAAACTTTTATTAATTAAAATGGCACTAATGGCCATTTCACAACCGCCCCCGAGGGGATTAACGTTGGACCTTAACGATTACAAGACTAAGCTCTTACCATTGAGCTAGCACCTTAAGTAGATTTGTTATTACACTGTAACTCAAATGTGTTGTACTGAAAACTTATGCATCTAATAACTATAAGTATCACATCATTAGAGAAATCTTTCTAATTAGACAGTTCATAAGAGTCTAACCATGACGCAGGGTTTGATACTTCTAACCAATTTTCGCTCTTCTAAGTTTTTGGCTTTGAAATCAATCCATACCGATAATATAAAATTCCTGACTAAGAACACAAGAAAATGGGAAGGAAGAACTACTGAATCTGATAGAGGGAACAGAAAAATAAATGCCTGCAAACAGTCAAACAAATCCAACAAACAGTGAACAGTTGAACACGTAGTAAATTAATAACTTCCCTCTCCACGTAGTAAATTAATAACTCCCCTCTCCATGTAGTAAAATCAACTTTTAGGCTATCAATTTGTCATTTAATTATAGTTTTACAACCAAATAACTATCCATTCATTATACCAATACAAAATATTTCTCACCTTTGTGCGATTTTGAGGACCCTTCTCATCTTTTGGAGGGAGAGGTTCAATAGCAGCCCTCTCAAGTAACAATAGAACATCATCCACCAATACAAACATATCTTTCTCAGCACGAACAATTGGAGCTGGCATTTCTTCAGCATCCAACAATTTTACCCTACCTTTCTTGCACTTAGTCTGGCCTTCAAGTGCCTTCAACCCACTATATAAGGAGTCCATTACCAAAGTAGAGGTCACCTCTTTCTCTATAAAGAAGTGTTTCACTACAACTTTCAAAATTACATCTGTTTTTTCCCTAGACATGCGGCGCCTAGAAGTTTGATCAATTTCTCGCCAAAAAGTACAGAAGCTGCAAATATTGAAATTCATATTTGATTAGGCGACAAAATTAGAACAAAAAATTTCAAGATCAAAGCATAAAGAATCCTAATACAATAATATATCAAATAGCATAAACAGTTTGTATCCCAATAAAACAAAATAACATGACAGATAAAACTTCAGATATACTATACAAGTAAAACTTCAAATACATAAAAAGAGCCTTAAGACTACACAAAGTTGCCTAGAATGAATCTCACCATTGTCTCATTACATGATTAAACTACTGCATTGCCCTTCTGTAATGATTTCTTTCCTTGCATACATGACTAACATTTTTCACTTTCCTAGATTAAAGGAAAATGAACTTAAATGACTTAAAACTTCAAGCAATAAATTGCTAATGATCATGGAGCATGAGAAGATAATAATATAAAGGTCCTCACGGTTTAGGTTACACTTTTGAGCAAGATAAAAATAACAGCGAACATGAGGAGATAATTTACATCTATATATAGGCAATACTACTGGAAACCAAATACCTTGACCACCTAGCTTTATCCTCTATCAGCTTCCCAAGTTTGCTTCTTCTCTCCTCCACAAAACGCCGGCAAATTTGTTCCACATTTGTCAAATATACCCTAACAAGTTCTCTCCTATACTGACAATCAAGGCAACGAAAAGGCCTGTCAGCTTTTTCCCTGTGCATTAAAAAAACATATATGGTCATACATCTGATTAAAAGCTATTAAGCACACCGCAAAATATAAAAAATAAAGTAATAAGACCTAATCTAACATTATCACAGTTTCAGAAGGATAGATGTTAGTATATTGTAACTAAGTATTTTAAGCACCAGAAGCAGGAGAGACACAAAATAACAGACAACCAAATGAACCAACAGACAACAGTCCATATTTTTACATCGGTTAGTGGAGTTTTACACAGGTTATGCGGAACTATTTTAAACACGCCACAGGAAACCTTTCTATGAATCCAATAGGATAACACTATTCAGCAAAATAGCATTTTTTAGGGAGATAAAAATCATTTTAAAGAAGCTTACTTTAAAGGTTCTGAAAAAATAATCCAAAATGTCTGTTTAAAACAGAAAATACTAATTGGCAGTTTTTCCGGTGTAGACGATAAAAATGGGTCATTAATGCTTCCCATGCAAATAACCATCAGACCACAATAAAATAGCAAGTGATTTTGGCATGCATTGGGTAACCAATGTAACAGAAAATTAGGGGTGGGGGTAATGTGTGTAATTGTTCTAAACATCCCAGTGTACTATCCATTATCCTATTGCAGTCAAACACTAGAGCACCACTACACCAAGGAAACACTAGAACTCATCATTGCTAATTGGAATTTGGAAATAACCTTTTAAAAAGATAAGTGAATATCGTACACATTATTAAGCAAAATATAACACTATTTCACATTAGTTAGTTATAGCTGTAAGTCAGTCCAGGACAGCAGCACAGAGCACCTGATCCCAAAAACAAAATAATTGATAAATAGAAATCCTTGCCCTTTAGTAGATGCAGGTAAATACGAAGTCAAAAATAAGCAAAAACAAGGTCATGGAAAATGCTGTTGGGTTAGAAAATGACAAAAATGGATTGCGAGGATTACAATCACAGAAATGGATGTAAAAACAATGACGTGAATGTATCCATTACTTACTTCACAAAAATATATTGACAAGTTTTCGACGAAAAAAATAGTATCTTTATTGCTAGCAATCAGATTTCCTACAAACTACATTTAGAAAAAGAACAGAAACCCTTACTAGTTGATTATAGAACACATGTTTTCTTCTTTCCAGATTAGTAACAAATGGAGTCAGAATCACAAGCTTTTAGGGACTATTAAAACGTATACAAGGAGGTGTGTATGTAATATTATAAATTAAATTAAACCAAAAATAATAAGCATAGGACACCTAATGACTTGAACTTGAGCCTTTATTATCAGATTGTCAGAAGTGTCAACGAAGCCGTCATACACCTTCGAGAGCTCCATAAACTTTTTCCATCCCCAGTCATGCTCCTTCTTCCAAAATCGGTGCAATGTATCTAAAAAATTCAGGTAAAATAGGTTAGCAATGCTGTTGAAAAAGAAAATGTAACTCCAATAACACATTTAATTATTTACCAACAGACCAGAATATTTTGATTTCTTGGGGTCTTTGTTAACCACAGCTATCGTAAACTGTGCAAAATGACTCCATCCTGCATTTACCCACAAAAAGAGAGGAGAGAAAAAAAAGTCAAGTATTGTGGGATAAAGAGTAGCGAGTAAAACGAACAATCATTAATGCAATGTCAAAATTCAAGAACCAAACCTGGAAGAAGTTTGTCATGATTAGCAACACACAGAAACAGAGAGAGGTGATTGCATACATCACAGCCTTGTGGATAAATTAAAATATACCTGCCACATACCACACCAAAATTAGGTCAACAAAGACTAAACACCCCAACTATAGCATATGGTATCCATCAAATCTTAAGGAGTGTTTCAACAAACTATATGCAAATGTTAGATTTCAACACCAACTCAGCATGGGGCATGTTAATTCTGTCATCATCATGTTCTAATTTTGATATACGATACACCTTCAAGTCACAAAGTAAGGGAAAGACTAACCCAAACCAATAGTTTTCCCTCTCAACAGAGATCTATTGGAGATAATTGTAATTCATCAACGTTAAATTTTGTCAAAAATCATATATTAATACAAATAAAAACATAAATGACAAAAGCTGTATTTATAAACATGTATTTCAAATAAGAATATCCAAAGCCACGTACCACTTGTAGTTGCCAACTTCAAAAGCATTACTACGAAGTTCCCTTTTGGTAATCTGAGAAAACTTTTCTATCTTCCAAGTATATTTCCCATACAACTCAGATGGTTTTGGTCCTATGAAGAGAAAAAGTTAAATTAGATTCTATGCAACAGTCAATAGAAAAAGGATTCTAACAATTGCAAATTCACCACCATCATCGTCCTCGTCGGTATCCCAGTAAGGAGGTGAAGTCGACGGAATTCCATTCTCCACCTGCTCAGAAGACCGCCACTCTGCCAACGCTTCACCAGATTGACAACGGTGCCCACTAAAACTTCCCTCCACAGACTTTCCCGCTCCTGATTCCTCACTTGCAATCCCAGCCATTCCCTGATCAAGAACTATTTCACTAACACTCTTCTTATAACAGCTGCTGGATACCAAGCACAACAAAAACAAAGCTCCAAAATCAACCCCTTAAACCCCACATTGTATCATAACACAGTAAATCATTCAAACATTTTGATCAAACATTTCAAACACCATCACAAAAAAAAAAAAAAAAAAAAAACTTAAAATTGATTAGAAAAAGTCAACTTTTACCACTAACACATAACTTAATTTCTAATATATCCCTTCAATACCACTGAACCCAAAAACCCAACTAAAAAAATTAACCTAAAAAAACCCATGAATAAAACCCTAAAATAGAGATTGAAAAATTTTTAAAAAAATTCAAAATTTAAACCAAAAATCAATAAGTAAATTTAAACAAGCCCAAATAAACCCAAAAAAAACGAGATTTCAAAAATACGTTATCCTGCAAATTGCATGAAACCCAAAATCAAAAATTCCAAGCAACAATCAACGCCGGGAAAACAACAAAGATTCCCGGCAACAATTCCGATGAAAAATAGATTGAAATCGAAGAAATGGCAGAGAGGCACACGAAGAAAAGCCCTAATAAAATCAAGAGTCACAAGAGGAATTGAAAAAGCAGAGTGGATCGAAATTAGGGCATGCGAACCTGGAATCGAAGGAGGAGACAACAATAGCGGCGTGAGAATCCGGGGCTCTGAGATTTTAGAGAGAGAAATTAGAGGAGAGAGAAAATGATAGAAAGAGAGAGACAGAAGAGATGAACAACGAAGAGCAAAGGCATAACCAAAAAATGAAAATTAGTATTTTATTTTTATTTTATTTTTATTTTATTTGTTTTCTACTTTATTTAAAAGAAAATAAGTTATACATTTTCCTTATTGTGTTTTTTTTAATTAAATGTGGGGGTGTTGAAAAAATAATAATTTGAGTTATAATGAGGAATGTAGTTATGTGACATGAAAGAGTATTAAATCATCACCATCCATTATAAATGTGACAAAAAGTTATAAAAAATTAAGAATTAAGGATAGAGTGGGGACAAACATGAAACAAGAAAATTGAGAAGATTCATTTCCTCAAAAGGTTTATGATAGTTTTAAATTATTGTTAAGATTGATGATATAGATTTTAAATAAGTGTAAATTAGATTCTAAAGAGATTAAGAGTGTGTTATGATAGTTGGGAGATGAACTCTTATATAATTCTAGAAAAATATTAGCTTAACATTTGAAAGAAAGTAAATCATGCTTTCATTAATTAAGTCTTATTAAAATTGCAAAGATCTAATGTATAAGTTTTCATCAACATCATACTTGATATTAATTGTGACAATTCATAAACAAAATCAAGTCTTTTTAAATTTAAAAGATAAATGTAGGTCTATTGTCGATAATCATATCAAGTCTTGCGAAAAAAAGATAAGTACAAGTCTATTATAGAAGATGATTCTCTTCTTTAAATATTCCACAAAACCTGCAAAAATACATAAAATAAATTACTCGAAATTTTCTTCGATAAAGATAAAAATACATAAAAGTGATAAATGAATAAATTACCATTAACAAAAGGATAGTTTGGAACAATGAGTTGTAACATTTCCTTGCGCTTATCAATTGGAATTCCATTAAAAGCTTTTAATGCGTTAACATTCTTAACAAGTTACATGTTTATAAAAGACAAAGAATTTGGTTCAATGTCAATCTCGACCAACTGAGCTCAAATATCTCCATAGTTAACATTTTTACTCTATTTTACCAACTTCGTTGTACTCATTTCAAACACATCAACTATTTTTTTTGAAAATTTTAGAAATTTCAATCATGCTTGTATCATCTTCAGTAACCTTCTTTACTTGTTTCTTAGTTCTAGACGATGATACATCTTGAGAATTGATAACATAAGACCTTTTAAGATAATTGTTAAAATGATGTTTTTCATCATCAAATCCCTCTAAAATAACTTCATTGGTTTCAACTAGGTGATCTATTTCTTTGATGGTTATGCCATAACTTTTTTCAACATTTGCAGCCTTTTTTGTTCTGATTTCAGCAAATGTATCTTCATGTTCTCCTGTTGTTTGATCTTTTCCAAAAAGTTTGGTCAATTTATCATAAAATAATATTGGCTTGTTTTTCCATTCAGGAGCTTCAAGTTTTACCTAAATCGAAATAAACGAAACAATGCATCACATATTGTTTGTAAATGAATGGACTCAAATATAATTAATATGATAAATGTATAATATAATTATAATAAATAATAACTCAATTAGCTTGTTCCAAACTTCATCTTCAGCAATCCACATATTTGTCATTGAATCCTATCCAAACCCACTTAAGCCATTATGGAAAAGAAGAAAAAACGTAACAAGAATTGAACTTTGTTTTCATGTGTTCCATGTGATCTTTTATTTTTTCTTTGGAAATTTGTTTGTCTGGAAAATGAATCTTCAATTCTTTAAGAATGATATCCATAGCGCTTGTTTGTATACTATTACCATTTTTATTTCCCAATGTTTGTTAATGCAAATATATATCAAGCAAAATTTCATCCATAACATTTGTCCAATTGCATGTTTTTAAACTATTGAGTTTTCTCGTCCTCTTCAAACTTGTTTCTATGTCTATTATTAAAAAAACATAATGAAAAATATAACAACTTATGCACAAATTTAAATGTAAAGAATGTTGACTAACAGTTTCACCGGATTTAATGTTGTATCATATTGTTTTAAAAACTTCTCCCCCACCTCTATCAAAGCATCTAGTACTCTGAAAATGAAGAATAACAGTTTCACTAAAGCGTCTAAAAAAGAATGACATCACATGGTTTCTAATATCATGTCTTACTATGTGAAGAAATTTTGCTACTTGTTTCTCGATAGACGCTCTTCGAGCATGTTTAAGCCACATTGATCTCGTAATAAGGTGCACAAGTTTAAGAAAACTTTTAAACCATACGAATGATATCATAACATGGTTCACTTCCTATAATATGTTTCATCAACTCATTTCCAACTCTCTCCCTCTTTGCTCTATGATTCTAGAAGGTATTTGGGGATTTATTTTTAGCGAACATATTAGAATAGTAATAATAAATACTTGAACAATCATCATTTAAATCAATTTCATATACTTGATTCTTATGTCTTCATTAGTCTTCTATAACAAATTAAATAATAAAATCAATTTTAATTATAAATTTATATACAAATAAATCAAATTAAAAAAATGTATAATAAATCAAACATATGCAATATCCAAATTTTATTAGTAGAATAAAGAATTAAACATGTACCAATTGTATAACAAACCAATTTTTTATTGAAATATATAGTAAATCAAACATACAATGTCCAAATTTTATTAGTAAGAAAAGTATACCAATTGTTAGTTCACTTCAACCAATACACCAATATTAGTAGAATGAATAAAATACAAAATACATGCAGTATCCAGAATTCCACGAAAATATATGTAATTCTAATTGCTACTTCACTTCATTAAATTTTAGTAGAATGAAGAAAATAAAAATATGTATGTAATTTTTGAAATTTTATGAAAACATATGCAATATAGAATATAAAACTCATCTTCAACATAAAATAAAATAAATAACATAACATAACATAATATGTAGCATATAATCAAGAAAAAATATAAGTCAGGTCAACCAACATTATACCCAATTTCTAAAAATTGAAAGAATTAGATGTTGACTCGTGTTATGTGCGAGAAGACTTTAAAAAAGTTAGTGAAAAATATTCTCATATATTTTTAAGATTTTTTATCTTAAATGTCTTGAAATTATAATTTATTAAGATTATAATATTTATAACTTTAAAAATCTTAAAGTGTGCTCTTCGTTTAATTTTATCTTTTGTTCATGATATCTAAAATTTCCTCGAGTTTAAAATTATACAATCTAAAATAAAAATGTTGTCACCGATATATTTTATTATAGATATTTTAATGGAAAAATATACTTTAATAGATATTTTAATCTTTATGTCCATCAAATATTAAAGAACACATAAAAAAATATCTATCATATAAGAAAATCAAAAACTGATTGATTACAAGCCAACATGTGGCTTCCTATCAGCTCTCCTAATTGTTTTTTCAAATCTCAAATGTGTGTTTTTCCTAATTCTCTCAATTCTCAAACGTATGATGGGAGCGCTCAATCTTCCCATGTTCATCATCAGTTTTGTAACTGTTTTCTATTTCATATTCCATCTTCAAAAACCACCCCTCTCACTATTCCACAGTCTATTTAGGTTTTTGTACCACTTTCCTTCTCCATTTAGGGTTTCGTTTTTCCCTCTCCTTCCTTCCTTATCTTCGTATCTGACTTTTTTTATGTTGTTCTTTCAGGAAGTATAGAATTGAGATTTGAGTGGGTAAGTTAACAATTTAGTTACTTCAATTTATATCGGTGCTGAAATCTAATTTTCTAAAGCAAACCCTAAAACCCAATTTTCTTAGACTGAAGGAATGTAAGTAAATTAATGTATTTGGTTTAATTTTCTTATTTCTTATACATATAATATATTTTCTTTGTTGTCGTATCATATATAACTCTTTTGATGTTGTTCTTTCAACAAGTATGGAACCGGGATTCACTTTCGTCAATATCATTCTCATTCTCTGCTTTTGTTTTTTTTTCTTCCATCAATTTAAAGCCTTTACCAAAGAGAGGATAAATGGTTTGTGTTAGTGTCGGTGATGTGAAGAAGTTGTTGAAAGTGGTGCAGATGGAATCGGTGAAAGCATGCACCGATCTGGGGGCAGATTTGGCTACACAGCATGAAATAGAGCAGGGGAATTTAATCTTGATGATTCAGTAACTGATTAAAAATTTGTTCTTATATATCATTGCCCAATTCTATGTCCTTCTCTCTTAGAATTTATAAAATCTAATTAGAAGTCATTTTGAGTATGGATGTTGTTATATTTATGTAGTCGTGGTGTTCTTTTTTATTTGTTGTGTAAGTTCTGTATCATTCTGTGAGCAGCTCTTTTAAGTATTACTCATTATTGGTTTTAACGATTTGAACTTTTTTTGTTTCTTATAAAATGTACTGGTTTTAAATTATTACTCATTAGTTTTAAATTATTTCATGTTTTTGAGTATTTATTTAGGTTTATTTGGTTATATTTAATAAGCTTAAAGTTACATAAATGAATCAAGTGTTTTTTTAGAAATTATTTAATAATTGATATGAAAATGATAAATTAGTGTTTTTAAGATTAATTTGTTGCATTTTTGTTTAGATTTTTGGACCTTCTGCACAATGGAGGAGATGGTTTCTTAAGGAAGGGAAATGGTTTTTAGTTATTCCATTGAAAACTTCAATTTAAGGCCTATCACGCTCTCTTGCAAAGTGAAATGTTTAAATAGTTCCAGTTCCTCTATGTTGAATTGGTTCTTATACACTCTCGTTTTTCAAAAGTGATAGTTGATATTTTGTGAATTGCTTTCAGTTTTTATCTGGATATCTATAACAGTGTGCAACATGTTATAATTGTGAGGCTGGAGAACTTTATTCAAAGAAGCTTCCCAACTTTGTCGAAAAGCGTCTCAAATCAGAACGGGCTTCATCTATAAGCACTTTTAATTGTATAAGTTCAGTTTCTAGATTTTTCCAAAGGACACGTTGAGATAATAACAATGATATGGTTGTGTATTTCAGTTTTCTGCTTTTCTATTTTGCAGATTTTATACCATAATGGTGCTAACTACTGCATTATTTGGTAAGTATGCATTGTATATTCTACACCTATTGCAAATCCTGAACCACGGGTAAAGGCTTTAGCGATTTTCGCAGACATGGTGAACACTTTAATTTATTGTGCATATAAGGTTCAATGTTGTTTATAGAGTTGTTTTGCAGTGGTACGATAATGGTGTTTTGTGTCTATAGACTGCTTGTGGAAGTCCCAGTTTAAACTCTTTTGAATGTGGAATGTGAATGCTTTTCACTATTGGTTTGGATATTAAGGTCTAGTGATTTAGTTTATTTTTGAATGATAGAATTATTAAAATGGTTTAATTTTTAAACCTTAATGCAAGAAAGTCGAAGTAGTTGATTATGAATGTTTCCATGATATTAATTTATGCACTCTGTCATGAGTCAATTGTTGCAAACGCTTTGTTCGGTGAAAGATTTGGTTGATTTATTATCTAATCCCTTTTATACCAGTCCAATAATGGTAGATACAATGTTGATGCGTCTGGTGGAGATACATCCGTTGAGTTGGTTATGCATTGCAGGCATGCAGTTGTAACAGTTATCTGCAAAGAATGTTGGCTTACTGCAGATGTTTTATATTCCTTCATAGTTTTGGTGAAACCTTGATATGTTTCCCTTTGGCTGATGTAATTTCGCGCTTATGCGTATAATTTTGTTTTGCTTCAGAAGTCATTCTCTATATCAACATTATGCTTGATAATTTTGTTTTGCTTTGGAAGTCATACTGGTTATTAGGTCAAAAACGTGAAGGACATTTGGGGTTTACCACCATGTAAGTATGCAATGCGTGTTTTTTCTTTCTTTTCTTCATAATTTTGTGATTTTAGTATAGTATAGTTATAGAGACACTAGACCGATGGGGTTTAATGATAAACACAACAATGCTGGTGGAAGCGACCCAGATTTCAGTGCAATCTTTATGTCCAACTGTGAAACGAAACGAGAGTGTTTAAGGAGTGGATTATTTGGGCTTGCGTCTTCTTATATTCCATTTGTTGAGAAGATTAAAGCTGACATGACTTTGTTTTTATTTGAATATGAGAAGAAATTACTTCATGGTGTTTTATGGCTACTGGTGATAGTGGAATCAATATTGTTCCTAACGCGTTTTCTTCGACGGGGATGAAATATCCTGCTTAGGTGAGCACTTAGTTACTTCGTTTTATGAATTTTAGTGTGTGTGTGTGTGTGTGTGTAATGTTCATTTGATTATGAGTGCAAAAAGTTATTTTTACCACTGTCTTACTTTTCAATTAATGTTTTGCTTTAGGTTAAATTCGTTCCGGTTTGGAAATGTAAACCACTCCCTGATGTAAACTTTTGGTTATCTTTATATAATCGACAAGAATAAGTGACCTATGCTCTCCTATGATAATACTTCTTGATGATGAAGTCGATACCTTCTGGTGTTTCGAGCGTCTGCTGCGTAGATTAGTAAGCTCTAATCTATATATGTGATTTATTCTGTTATTAATCTCTTTTTAAACATGGTTAACAATAAATCCATTAGAGACATATTAGTTAACAATTAGGAACTAACTTAGATATTCAACTTCGCATAATCATCAGCAATCTTGCAGCACAAATTCTTCTATAACCAAGGAGCAGTCTCTTCCAGATAGAATTTTCATGCAAGCTCTAGAGGAAGTAGAGGATGTAATTGAAGTTAAGTCAAGGAAAGAGTGACAAGTTGAACTTGGAGTGTATAAGTGAGTACAAACACATTGATTATTAATATCATTCATGTACAGGGAGCTTATGTTGTCAATTTTGTAAGCCAGCTTATGCGTATTTCAATTGTTCTTAACAACTTAGTGCCTTATACAGGAGATATGTTGTTTTTATTGGATGGTTTATTGCCATGGTTATATGTTTATCAACTATTTTGATGCAAGCTTCACGTAATGGAAATGATTTATGGCTATCATATTGGGTTGATACCACAATGGAAGACAATTAAACAAGTTACTATATGTCTTTCTATCTGGTATTGGTTTATCTATAGTGGTGGTTTTTATAGTACTTTTCTTGTGGACATATGTTGATAGAATAAATATTGTTTGGAAGTGTGTGTCTAATTCAAGAAGCACAATAAAATACTTTTAGTCATAACAAAATACTGAGAATTTATGTTAGAAAATTAACTTGTATACAATTTGAAGTTCCTTCTTTTTGTAAATTGGAATCCCCTACCATCTTCCTGTAAATATATCATAGTGGAAATATTAAGCTCAACTGATAGTGTTTTTTTCTCTTCATAACATGTAGTTACCGTGAGCTACTAATAATAAATGTCATTTTCTAATTTTTAGTTGATAATTGTTGCTCCAGGCTATTTTATGTCTCTTTTTTATTATGAATTCCTTTTTCACATTGGTGAGAGCATTGTCTTTCGCATTTGGTGGCTTACAAGCGGCAACTAAGGTACACAATAGACTGCTCAACAAGCTTATCAATGCACCTATGCAATTCTTTGATCACACCTCGTGCGAAAGAATACTGAATAAGTTAGAACACGGTGTCTTCGGGCTATAGTTGATTATACTAAAATGAAATTTGTAGATTTCATGATTTATGATGTTTTGTACAGGTTATCATCAGATCTTTATACAATTGATGATTCTCTTCCGCTTTGTACTATTCTCCTTCTCTGATCGAATCAACAAGGACATGTGAACCATAATGATTTATCATGTTTATGTTTGCTATGTCAATTTATATTAATCTGAAATGAGTTTGGCCGTTTGTTATGTGAACTCTCTCATAAAACACAAGCAACATGTGAAATATCTTCTTCAATAGCTGAGGTATGCCTCTCCCATTAAACATATTAGAACAACTTCATTTTTTATATTAGATTTTACTTGACTTTTGGTGCAACTTTGCTGTAAGCTATGTAATTGAGGCCAAAAGGTTTTGTAACTGAAGCTTCAAGAGAAATCAGAGTGTTATTCATCTACAGTGCAACCATTATGGAAATAATGTTGGAAGTTGTATGTTTTATTCATTTTCAATGAAGAATAACTGAATTTGTTTCAAAATTTACTGATCAATAATTTAATGTTGTTATGTTTGTCATACTTTCTATGCATTTAACTCTGTAGTTAAGTTAATTTCCTTCTGTCATAATGTTTAGTTGCATATCACTACAACGTCTTAAATTTTTGACGATATTTAGTTGTATGTCAGTATGTCTCAATGTGGCGGTAGAAATGTGCAAGACTAAGCCATTGGATTGACTAGACTTTATACAAATCAAAATAAAAATTGTCACCGCGCTTTATTGTTTCCAAAGAAATGGGAAAAGAGCGAATAACCCAAAAAGAGGGGGAAAGATTCAAGGTAAGGGGGTTGGTTATGCAAAGGGAAGGTATTAGCACCCTAAACATCTATGGTACTCTGCAGGAACCTCTTTGAAAAATCTGTATATTTTGGCTATAAAAATGTGTTGTATATAAAATGGATGGTGGAGGTGAGAAAAGAAATATTTTTATGATTTTTGCACCCGCCGCGGTTGCGAACCTTTAGTGCCTACGTACCACCTTTCATGCAATAGGGGATCAGGGTACACATAGTTCCTCTTTTAAAAATTTGAAACACAAGTGTGTTGGTTGATTTTATGAGATAAGACATCATCGCAATTGTCCGTGTGAAAAACATACTTACTACCCACAATCATGAGAAAGGAGAATTTGCATCATCTCAAAGTGGAGGATATGGCTTGGATTTTAAAATCAACAATGCCCCACTCAACACCCAATTGGAAAATATCTCACTTCACTATATATTGTAGAAGTATAGTTGTTTGCATCACTACAAGGATTGACACGAGTCTAATCTTTTGAGAAAAGTTTAAAGATAAAAGCCAAAGTGGCAAAATGGTTTGAAATGAGATTGATTGACTTTTAGTCTTCTCACAAAAAAAAAGGTCAAGGTATTATTAAATTGATTGAAATTTATTTATGAAAATGTTTCGAAGATGCATGGACCTAAGTCCAAGTTTATTATGAAAATGTTTCAAGTTTCAAAACAAGAAGAGTTTTTTTTTTAAAGGGGGGAGAAGATTTCTGAAATTAAAGAAGATGGGAGGAGAAGAAGAGGCTATCCTAAAGCATAAGGTAAAATCTAGGGATAAGAACCATCTAACCAACAAGAAGCCAATACTTGACATTATGAGTCAATATAGAATTCCCATTCTTTGGATTAAAACCAAGCAAGCAAAGATACTAGACCTCTTGAGAGAACCAAACTTCAAGTGTTTTAAGTCTTCGCAAAAAAAATTGGGCAGAGTAACGGCTGTATACGGGTGAATTCCAGATTACAAACAAAGATCGTAATCTCAATAACCTGCACACAAAACAAACAAACAACCCAATGTTTTGAGGTAAACCTCAAGAACTCCAGACAAAATATAAATTAAAGTCACAAAGTCTCCAAGATAGGCCAAGGTCTCTAATCCTAAGTCCAATAAGTCCATCACTCCATAATGCAAAGGATAGTAACCATGTAGTCCAAGTATCATTAATGATTTTTATGGTTCATGCTGATTATTAGGTGTCTTTAAAAAGAAAGAAAAGCTCAAGTGAGCAAAATAAAAATGACATAAAAGTAAATGCTCAAGTGAGCAAAGATGAAAATAACATGAAATGTAAAATGCTAAAAGTAAATGGTACATAAAGCATGAAAATAAAAGCGTAAAGTAAAGTTAATTGTTAGTAATTAGTGGTTAGTTGGATGACCATCTTGAAACTTGCATTTGGAACTCATTATAGGATTGGTAGAACCAAAGCCTTCACATAACAAGTTGCATTTGCTTTTTGTCAAGTATATCATCCATTTTGGAATTCTCACAAGGCAACATGTAATGATCAACGATGTTTAAGTGATCCGCGTTGACCAAAGGTGTTGTAGATACATTAGAGGATTGGTAGAACCAAAGTCTCCACACAATGAATCTCAAGGTTATTGGATCAAAGAGATCAAATTAACATACTTGGGCTTGCAATCATAAGTTTGGGCCACGAATGATCATTTATTTGAATCGGGACAAAATTTAGCGTTATGTTAAGCAATCGTAAGTGGACTTATGTAGAAGTCACACCTATTTTGAGGTCGGTCAATAGCAATCTATGTACTTCATGTTTGGATAAATGATATAGAGATCACCATCCCTTAACATGTAGCACAATTAAAAAAGAAAGGGATAAGATGAAGAGGGAGGGGAATGATAAGCTAATTTGGATCACCATTTCAAAATTCTTTCATCTTTAAATTCAACCACTCCTCTAGATGGATTAAAGCACTAAACATATCATTAATCCAAAGCACCAAAAATGAATTAAATAATTCACTCTTAGGTAGATTTGAATTGATGAACATTTATCCAACTTCATCTACATCACAAAGTCCATTGAGTTTAAAGACAAATTGGACATTTAAAATTGCAATCCAAACCAACAATCAAAAGGAGTGAGTAGAAAAAGCATTTTGGATCAAAGCTGCCCCAAAACAAGGCAAAAAAGTGCATTATGTCCCTGTGTAAATCGATTGCACTATTGTGTAAATCGATTTACACAGTACAGTTTTCTAAAAATTGTGCAAAATTGCTTATGTGCAATCAATTGCACTACAGTGCAAATCGATTGCACACGGTAACAGTAGCAAAAACAGCATTTTAAAAGGGTAATTTCTTGTTCAAACTTTCCATCAAACACCTTATGATCATGGATCCACTTGAGCACAAAAATTCCATCAAATTATGAGAAAATAACACCATTGAAATCACAAAATAATGCTCAAAGAATCAATCCCAAAGATCACCAAGAGATCACATTGTGAAAGATGAATTATCCAACTTACCAAAGGTAGATCTAGAGAATTATCAAAACAACTTCAAGAATTTGCTTCAATTCAACCACAAGAATCAATTGACCAAGCTTGGATGTAGAGAATTGATGGAGAAAAAGTGTTTGGATGAAGGTTTAGCTCAAAGATTAGTAAGCTTCAATGCAAAGCTTACTAACTTTTGAAAGTGGAGCTTTGAGTGAATTTGGTAGATGGAGAGAATTGAGAGATTTTTTAGCAAGGTGGATTTGGCTATCAAAAGCTTGAAATTTGAATGAAATGAGGGCTCTATTTATAGAGTTTTAGGATTGGGATTAGTGGTAATTTGGTAATTGATTCTTGGAGCCAAAAATTTGAATTAATGATAATTCTTTCAAATATTAGAGCCAAAATTTGAATTAATGATAATTCTTCTTAAAAATGAAAAATTGGCACTAAAATTTGAATTAATGATACATCTTTCAAAAATGAAGAAAAATTGGAGCCAAAATTTGACAATTTTAAAATGCTGATTTTTTTTCAAATTTTCACATTGTGCAATCGATTGCACTATAGTGCAAATCGATTTGCACAGTGTATTTTTTCAAAAATAGCGCAAAATGCACTATGTGCAATCGATTGCACTTTAGGAGCAATCGATTGTACAGTGAAAAAAATGAAAATTATTTAATTCTTTTTCTTTGCAAATAGAGATTTTAGGGAAATAATACCAGAAAACCTTATTTGCCATATGCTTCGACTCGGCACCTACAAAACACAAACATGCAAAGACAAAGACAAATATATTTTTTTTTGTATTTTGATTAGAAGTTAGTTAACAACACAAGAGAAAACTTAAAGATAAAATGCAAATGTGATGAATGAAGCTATTTATTAATGTTTGTGACTGAATGACAAAATATGGTATGAAAGTGCAACTGAAAAAGTTAGGGGAAAAATTTAGGGTACAACACTCAAGTGTTTGTAGATTAATATTGTCGACTCTGACACTGACAAAGCTAATGGCGATGTTTTTTTATATGTTACAGGTCTTCTATACAGAAAGGATGATTGTAGTTTTGTCGGTTAATTTTAAATGTGTGAGTGTGGTTTTTGTACATACCAACCAGTAGGATAATATCAGATGCAGTTCATGTGTAAGAAAAAGTCATTTTCGTATTTAAGAATCATCTCAATATGTTGAGGTAAAAATGGAACAAGATTCATAATGCTACGACCGTCTGTGACACTATAACAGTAAACTGAGAATGTGTCTGTTTTATTTACAAAATTGAAGAGAAAGAGGTGCATTAGTTATGGATAATTTGGAAGTAGAAAATTTAAGCATTGTTCTGGATCCTCTCCAAAGTGGTGAAATGATAACCTTACTTCTAGAATTCAACTTGTCCATCAAAATATATCTGCAAGAGCTTATTTATTGTCTCGTGAGGTATGTAGCTGATATTATATAATTCAACATCAATAACCCTATCTTTTTGTGGGTTAAAGGGAACTGAGTCAAAACTGATTGTAATTGCTTTTGATTTTGAGCAAGCTACCTTGGTGAGGAAGCCAGTGAAAAATTAGATGGCATTTATTTAGGTTTATATACACAATACAAATCTTATAATTACAGTCTAGTGATGGCCCTTTTGTTCATCGTTCAAGCATCCCTATGTTTCTCAATTCATGTTTACATTATTATTGTAGCATTTTAAATTTAGTGTGTGCAATTGGAATGTAAGCAGTATGCCCACATGATGTACTGGTGTATAATTTTATCTGACAATCTTTTATTTGATCACAACATTAATTTCCAAGGTTCCATGTCGGGTAGATACCACTGGAGAATGTGCTTCCTTAATAGGCAAGCAAAACATTGTTATTCATTTTCATTTTCAATGTAAATCTGTGTTACGTATGTGATTTCTTCTAACTTTTATTCTTATGGTAGAAGCAAACATCAAACTCAAGCTTGAATCTAGAATTTTGATAGGAGTTCCTATTCCTCAAGAGCACTCAACATCTGGACATATAATTGAATCAACCATCAAGCATACATGCAGTCCTAAAGCATACATACCGTGATAAGATATTATGGGATAAAATATTGTAGCTAGACCTTTGAACAACTTTAAAGTCCCTTTTTATCATGCATATGTTATAAATTTGGACAAATGTGGAGCCACTAATATTTGATATGCACTTGTTAAATTTGGACAAATATGGAGCCATTAATATTTGATATGCACTTGTAGAAACCAAATATATAACTCCTAACTATGTAAGACTTTAATACAGTGAGAGAATTGACTTTTGGTTTTGCGTTTTATCGCAAATATCGTGGATAACAAGAGTCACCACCGACTTTTCTTTTATCCAATAAAGGAAAGTGTGAAAAGAATAGGAAATACCTTTTGAGAATTTTTCTGAGTAAGGGGGGTAGGTTATGAAAAGGGAAGGTATTGCACCCTTTTCATCCGTAGTTATATACGGGCTCTTAATCGCTAGCTCACTTTTGAAAATGCTTTTGTCTATGTGTTTGAAAATATTTTGAAAAGATGCCTAAGTGCGGCAAACTTTGTAATGATTCTCGTATTATTGAGAACACATACAAAGTGTTTTGTCTTTGAAAATATTTTTAGAAAAGAGAGTGTATGTGTGAGAAATTCTTTTGTTTGTGAGAAAACGACTACGAGCTATCTACCTACTCAAAAAGTCTTTGTTCTTTTACTTATTTCCCTTAGATAGTGTGATCCTACAATTAGTTAGTAGGAAGCCCTATAATTGGATGTTTGAGGGACGGGTGTGGGTCATCATACAATCACAAAGGCAACTTGTAGAATGCTTTAGCAATTATCATGAGGTACTAAGATCTTTTATCGAGGCAGCATCGAAGGGAGGGACTACAATCTTTTAATCGAAGGATCTTTGCTAAAGTGTCCCACGTTCGAGAGACATGACTGTTTAAATCCGAGGCAACAAGTGAGGGTCACCCTAGAGGTGCGCGTGTGCAAAGTGTGTTGAGTTTCAGTTATTTGTTTTGAGATTATGTTATCTAACGTTTGCTTTTAGTATTTTTCCATACAATCATATTACTAGAAGTTAAATATATACATGCATTCATACATAATTGTGGAAAGTAAAAATGCAGGGAATAATCTACGTTATTATAACGCTTCGGGGATGGGGAATTACAAACCTTAAAATGGGGGAAAATGTAAAAAAGTACTAAAGGAAAGCTTTAGTCAACATGGGTAGAAGGTTCAGAGAGCCGGTCCGTCAGATACCGGTAGTGGAAGACTAATATAAGGAAGATGAGAATCAGATTGGAGAAGCAAGGAGTACCCAGGCTGGGTGTATCAATGATCAAGCGTCTGATGATGAGGATTATTTTGACGAGCAGTATCCTCCTGCCAATGTCAAGTACGAGCAGCTAGAAGACAGATTGAAGGCCGTTGAGATTCAAGCCGTCCCCGGTTTGGATTTTGATGATTTGGGTTTAATATATGGGGTTTTCATTCCCCACAAATTCAAGATACCAGTCTTCGCTAAATACGATGGGATTTCCTGTCCAAAACTTCACTTGAAGTCTTATGTGCGCAAGATTCAACCGCACACCGCTGACAAGAAACTCTGGGTTCACTTTTTTCAAGAAAGCTTGGCTTAGACACAACTACAGTGGTTTTACCAATTGGATGGTTCCCGTATCCATACATGGGAAGACTTAGCCATCACTTTCTACCACCAATACCAGTATAATACCGACTTGGCGCCGACAAGAGTTCAGTTGCAAGACATGACAATAGGGAAGAATGAAGGGTTCAAAGAGTACGCCCAAAAGTGGAGGGTGTTGTACCCCAAAATTTGCCTTCCCTTTTCCACAAGAAATCACAGCTTCGGGGTTTTCCCTGATTTTTCAGATTGGCTCAAGAATCGGTCAAACAGACTTTTCTTGTCAGTCCATCCAAAGTTAGAGTTTCCATTGATTTTGAATCAGTCAAACAGATTTTTCTTATCAGTCTATCCAAAATTAGGGTTTCTTTTGATTTTGTTGAGTTTGGCTCAGGAATTGATCAAGCAGACTTTTCTTTGACGGTAAATCTGGAATTATGGTTTTTCACTCGTATTTCTCAGAAGAACTTGAATCCAGTGTTTCAAATTGACTGTTGCATTGTTTACGCTTGTTCAAGATTGCTGTTTGTTTCTCAAAATCTAAACATTTGGGCTAGGAGATGAGGCTTTTGATTGAAAGCTTGAAGATTGGTTTGATCAATGAAGTGAAAGGTGTATGGATGTTTGTTTGTTTAACTGTGCAAAGCATATGATTGACTGGAATGTCGGGCGTATGGTGGTTAATGCAAGGTTGTGAGACTGCAACGTTTGTTGATTATTTATTTTATCTAAATAAAAATAATTGGGATGCATTTCCAGTCATTTTAATTCAAGAGATTTAAATAGTTAAATAAACAGTGCAGAAGAAATAAAGAATTATCTGACAAAGATTTTTATTTATTTTTAATTGTTGTTACAAATGTTTTTTGGATACTGTAAATTTATTTACAATATTTACAATGATATTTATTACAATAATTGAAAATAAAATAAATCTAAAATCTAAAGTCTCTAGAAGTCTTCTATCTTCTACTGCTGCTTCCATTATCCCAACTGGTATTTACCTACAAAGACAGAAGAAAGAAATCAGTACAGTTAAATTGAAAAGCAGTTTTGAACAGATAAATAAAAAACTCATCATTAAAGATTGTTGGTCGGAATCAGATCGTTTTGGTTTCATCATGTTTTACTCGTCCTCTTTGCAAATCACAAGAAGATTTCTCTTCTTGGTTCACAAAGAGGAAAAGTAAAATTAATTTTGCAAGCTTATAAATCAATTAAATAGAAGGCACAAGGCTGCATATAATACAAGGCACAAAGCTGCACAAGTTCAAACTAAGCAAATCAAATTGCAATGTCAAACAAAGCAAACCAAGTTGCATAAAAGCAAACCAAGCTGTCAAGAAGCTGTCAAGAAACTGTCAACTAAGCTGTCAAAACAGAAAAACTGCATACAAGCTATCAAAAAGAACAATGCAGAAAATCAGGAAGAAAGTACAGAATGCAGAGGAAAACCAAGATGCAAGCAAGCAACTTTTCATCATTTTCCTGGCCAACAATAACTTTTCAGAATAAAGATATATTAAGCAATTAAATATGCTTTTTTATGGAGAGAGAAAGAGAGAGTGAAGTAGGCTTTGCAGTTTGGCAGGCTATACAGAGCAGGAAGAAAGAAAATAAATATAACATTGTTCTAATAGTTCAAAGGGGGGAAGAGAGCACAGGGAGAAAAAACCACAAGTTGTAAGGGCAAGCAAAACCTGCAAGTTGTAAAACCTGCAAACTGCTTGCATAGCAAGCCACAACAAACCCATTCAAACTTGTTAAAACACAAGCCTTCGAGCCAAAACTCAGTAGCCTGTCTAAAACTACACAAGCCTTGAAGCATGTTTCCTCCAAACCTGCCTCAAAGAAATAACAAACAACAGAAGCACAAGCCTGCCTGTACCAAAACAAGCAAACTCAAACCTTCTAACCTGCATCAAAACCTCCAAACAACAAATCCAGACCTGCATCAAAAAACAAATACAACAGCCTGCCTGTATCAAAAGCAAACTCAATCCAAACCTGCATCAAAGCTTTCAAAAAACCAGAAGCAAAGCTGCAAGTTATCAACTTACCAAAGCCTGTACAAAAAACAAGCCTATTCAAAACCTGTTTCAAACTGCAAGCAGGACAACCTGCATAACTGCAAGTTCTCACACTTGCAAAACCTGTAAAGACAAGCAAAACTGCAAGATTATCACAACCTGCTAACAAGCTCAAGCCTGCCATACCAAGCATCCTCAGAAACAGGTTGTCCATCATCAAATACCAAACAAGCAGATTCAAACAAGTAGCCCTTTTACAAATCACACAAACTTGCCTTCAAAGAAAAACAACTCAGAAACAAGTGTTCTCAAAACTCAAACAAATCCAAACACCAAGTCCACAACAACAACAACAACAAGTATTCTCAGAACAGAGTTCATCACAGAATCAACAAAGCCCAAAGAAGAGTGAAAAGTCAGAAGCAAACAAGCATTCTCAGAACAAAGTTCATCACAGAATCAACAAAGCCCAAAGAAGAGGGAAAAGTCAGAAGCAAATAAGCAAGTCTCAGAATTCATCATCAGAATTAACATATCCAAAACCAAAGAACAACAAGCATCTCAGAAGAATAATATCATTGACAAAGAAAAAGAAGAGGAATAAGTCAAAAAGGAAGTCAACAATAAGCAAAATTCAGAAGAAGCTCATCATCATTAAGCAATATTTCAGAAATACAAAATCATTATCAAAAGCCAACGTTCAAATAAGAAGAAGAAAGAACTCAACATTCAAGTGTTTTCAGAAATCTCACCACAAAACAATTCGAAGAGAAAGGCACAAATACCAGAAAGCAAGCAGTGTCATCACAGTTCTCCCTCCTCCGGCCACCTGAGAGCGTCGCCGTCCAACCTTCCGTCTCCTCTCCAGAAACAAAACCCCTAAGGTATCAATTACCCTCTTTCTGTCTTGCACACATCACAAACACAAATATCAATGATCAAAATTCTGTGAAGCAATAACATGCAAAGAGTAAAATCTAAATCTAAAACGCGTCAAGAACAAAGGAAGACAATACCCTTTTTTTAAAAACCGCCGCCTTGTACAAATCACGAGGAGGAGAGGTTGGAGGTGGCTTTCTGGTGGCCTAAAGAGATGAGAAGACATCAGTTTGTTCTTGATTTGAGAACGATGAAGAGGACGAAGACGAGAGAGGAGAGCGGCGCCGTTCACACTCCAAACCCTAAATTCTGAAAGCACAATACAAACCCTAAAAAATCTGTTAAGCATTGCGCTTGGGCCTGCCCCATAAACTAAACCCTTAAGCCCATTTACCTTCAACGCCTGCACCCCCCCCCCCTTTAGCCTGACCATGTTCTTTTAATTTTGGGCCAAGTGCATAAAACCCTCAGGCCCATTTACTTTTTAATTCCATTTGTTTTGCTTTAAAACTAATATATTCTCTTTTCACTAATTCTTTTCTTTTCTTTTGTTAAATAAAAGAATATACTTTTTTATATATAAAATTTTCTTAATAATTTTCATTACCTTAAAAAAACCAAAAATACATAAATAATAGATTTTTTTATTTAAACAATTATTTCTTTAAACCGTTTGTTTATAACATTAACAAAAATACATAAAATAGAATTTATTAAGTTAAATAATTTTCTCTTTAAAACCCTTTTTGTTTATATAAAACTAACAAAAACACAAAAATAATAATAAACACTTAATTTTCATTAGGATATTATTTTTATCATTTGTAAATAACCATATGCATCATACAATACTTTTGATTCTCTTTGATTCTTATATCTTATTATATTTTTACATTGAGAATGCGACGATTCGATTTGGTTGTAAATATAATATTTGGACATTACTATTTTGATAAGACTCATCCCCATTTGTAAACATTTGTACCCCCATCCCCGGATACTTATTTGTAATAATTTAGACTTTAAATTCCCGCAATTTATCGCTTTCCATATACTGTATAGTAATTAGAGTTTGTATGCGAAGATTCAAAATCAACCGCTACATAACCTAACACAAAGATAAATGCATGAAAATCAATACACAATTCACACTTGAACCTCTAGGATAACCTCGCTTGTTGCCTCGTGTTGTACCCCAAAATTTGCCCTCCCATGTTCTTCAAGATTTGCCAAGATCAATCTCCAGATGATTTAAAATCTCTCAAAGGTTGCACAGTCCAATTGCCTCCTAATACAGTCAAAATTAGGGTTTTGGTTCTTGCAAAGAAATTGAGATTTTCAAGGGTCCAATCAAGTCCCATATGCCTATATACATTGTCAGGCATCCATATGTCAAGTTTCAAGACTCACAGCATCAAGTTGCACAGTCAAAAACCCTAAATGCTCCACAGTCAACTGCAGGGGCAAAATGGTCATTTGACAGTCAAAAGTCAAAAAATTTGGTCAACATCTTATTTTGAAGCCACAATCATCATTTGATCAAGTCTTGATCATGATTCTCAAAGCATGGCTCAAAAAGTCTCAAGATGCAAGAGTTTCTATTTTTGGACAGCTGAAAAGTCAACTGCAAATTGACCAGGGCATAACTTCCTCATGGTTTATCAGAAAAATCCCATCCAAAGCTCATTTTGAAGGGTATGACATTTCCAACAACTCATCTTCACACTTCAAGTCCAAGAAATGCTCTCACAAAAAGTTATCAATCTCAACATTATAGGTCATTTTCAAAAGTCAACAAAAGGCACTTTAAGTAAAAGACCATAACTTGAGATTGGTAAATCAAAATGACATGGGACCAAAGGCATTGGTTAGAGGACTTCAAGACCTTTCCAAAATGTCCAAGAACATGATCATAGCTTCAAAATTGAGCAAGATATGCCTTGGAGAAGTTGGGAAAATTTTGGGAATTTTGAAAAGTCAACTTTGCCTAAAACACTTCAAAATTGCTAATGGGCCTCAAATTCTTCCTTGAATCATTACCCAAAGCCTATGCACGACCCATTGAGCTAAAGATGATTTATTTTCTTATTTTTAATTAATTAATTGAATTTTTATTCATATTAATTCATTTAATTAGATTTAATTATGAGAAAATATCAAATAATGCATTTTCAAATCTTTTTGTGCAGCAAATATTCTCATTATAGGCTAAAGATTTCGTGCACCAATCAACAAGACAAGATCATCCATATTTGGCAAGATTTGCATGGAAAAAAGATTGAAATTTCATGATTGAAAATCAAATATATGAATCATAAATTCTTGAACTTATGGGCTTGTTTCTTGACCTAATTTCGTTCATATACTTATGCATAACCTAACCTAATTAAAGAAGACACGAAATGCTGCTCACAAATCCATACTCACTTTGCAAAATTCTCATAAAAAGCTTGAAATTGATTTCATAGAGAGAGGACAATTCAAGGCCTAAAAACGATTCTAACGCATTGTTGGACCTTCCAGTAGTCCATTGGCATCAAGAATCAACCCTAACACGTGAAGAATCCCAGAACACAGGCCATACGGTTTGTCTTGTTTTTCAAATTCGCATAGCATGATTCATGTGCTTTTAATTGGTTTTCTTGTGTGATTTACACTAATAGGTACCTCCTGAAGCGATTGGCATAGGTTAATTGGCCTAACTCTTCCTAAACCGAAATCTACCATTGAAGGATATCTAGGGTTCCAGGACTTGAAAATTAGGGCTTTTCTTATACGGTAAAATTGGACCTTAAAACCTGTATGGATGAATTCGTGACATCAAGATGAAACAAACCAATACCTCGCGCTCAATTTATATAAGCTGTAGGCGTATTCGCTATTATTTACTGTGCCACTTAGTGGGGGTTTAAAACCCCCGCTACTTGCTTTATGTTTGCAGAGAAAACGAAGAAGAAGCCTGGCGTGTCATCACATGGTTGGGCAATTCAAAAGCTGGCGCGTTTTTTCTTTGTTTCGTATCACTAACGATGTTTTTTTTATAATAATTGTTTTCTGTTGTGTATACAAACGCACGCAATAGCTCAGTTGGTTGATGAGGTGTCTTGCAGGTATAGAGACATGGGTTCGATTCCCAGGTCCCCCATATATTGCATAATTTTTGTCTCAATGTATTCCAATGCGGCGTAGTCTCAGCGTCCCACCATACGTCCTCATACATTGGCTTGCCAGATGGCTTGGACCCACAATCTGAAGGCCACTAAAGGAGGTCCATCATGTATCTCAGTCAACCAAGGCACACACAAGCGTGGAAAGTCAAACAAGGCTCTATGCTAATGGGCCAGATTGCTCCAAAACACCTCCATTCTGGGCCTGATACCCCCTGTGTTTGTATTCTATTTTTAATTTTCTTTTCTTTTCTTTTTAATTCTTTTTATTGCTTTAATTATTTTATTTAATTCACCTAAAATAATTTTCATAATAAAAAATCAGAAACCAAATAATGTTTAATATTTAATTCTCATTAATTTCACTATTAAAATATTTTGTAAATAAACTCTAACAATTAATTTAGTTTAATTTAGGTTTTAAACTTTAATCTTTTCTTAATAAATAAAAAATATCTAGACTTAGGGTTTTTTGACATTTTTCATCCTTTTCTTAATTAATTATTTTTCTCATTATTTATTATTATAATTACTATTTATTTTTGTAAATAAACATGTATATTAATTAATTAGTAAATTAGAGTAACTTTAATATTTCTTTTTATTAATAATTAAAATATTTAGAACTAGGGTTTCCTTCTAATTTTAATTTTCCTTATTTTCATAAATACCAAAAACATAAAAAACAATTTCTTTTCTTAAATTAAATAATTCATTAGACTTTATTTTCGTTTAATTTCAAAAGGGCCAAAACCCTCGGACGTTCAATTTCTTTTCGCGCATTTATTTTCTTTTGAATATTATGTAACTACTCAAGGATTGTAAAAGTAATTAGGTCTTTTTAGTTTCCGCATTTTATCAAAAACGGGTCTTTGTACTTTGGCGATGTATAGACCCGCGCCTTGTAATAGCGTAGCTTTTATCTTTCCGCATTTTACTTTCCGCACTCTTAAATTCTAAATTGCATGAAAGAATGTATGGTTAATTAAAAAACAAGCGTAGCTCACAATGCCATGATCAAAGATAAATATTGACATGAAAATAACACACAAATACACACACCACTTCTAGGGTACGCCTCACCTGTTGCCTACGAAACGTGGTCGTCAAGTATATGACGTTTTAGTAAGTCCTTATGTCCATGATCCAGTTGCCTCGAAACAAGTTGCCTCGAAACAGTTGCCTCAGAATAGTTGCCTAGAAACGGTTGCCTCGAATTAAAAAAAAAGGACCAAGGACATAAGGGTAGCTTCTAAGGTGTCCTAACTGTTGCTTCGATGACCACACTGTCCCTAAACTCGAATTGACCAGAACACCTCCAACGGTGGTGCTACCTACCTCTCAATGGTGGGATGACACTACCTTAAGGACATTTACACAGCCTAATTCCTTAGGGTAGGTAGATGACTCATAGATACTTGCTCTAATAAAAAAAAACAAATCAAAACACTTTTCACACCGACACTTTCAAAAAAGCTTTCAAAATAATTTTTCAAACACTCTTGAGGACAGATACAAGAGTTATTCCGAAATCTTTCAAAATAAACTTTTTCAAACCCACAAAACACAAGAAAAGTAAAACATTTTGAAAACACAAAGAGCAAGTATCTAAGAGCCCATGGATAACCATGGATAGAAAGGGTGCTAACACCTTCCCTTTCTATAAATCTACCTCCCGAACCGAGAAACATCTCGAAAAGGAATTTTGCTGTGCTTTTGTCCTTTCCTTGTTGGAGAAAATAAAAGACAGTGGCGACTCTTACTTCCGCGACATTTCGCGAACCAGCGTTAAACAGTCAGTTCTATTTCCACCGATCACAGAACTGGCGACTCTGCTGGGGATACTGTAAAGTGAGGGATACCTTAGGACTAAGATCACTTGTGTTTTCAATTGTCTGAATTGTTTGCTTTATTATTGTGGGTACTATCTTGGGAGTTATATAGATCCTAACCCGGATCTGGGGGATACCTTCTTAGAAAGTAGCAACAATACTGTGAGGGAACTGTGTGGGGTATACCGACACGGTTGAAGCAGTCTGCTACGTTGATGTGGCACTTTGGTGAGTACCGGTAACCCTTGAGTCAAGTCAAGGAGAGTACGGGGCCGCCGCGTGGTGTCATGAAGCATCAACTGACCTTAGGAACCTTAATTAAACCATCTTGGCCTCTTTAGGGTAGTGAGATAACTGACTTTGGTGCAGTCCGAGGTTGGTTGATACTCGATACTACACTCAATTGAGGGTTGTTTTCTTGGAATATTTCGGTCGCCAGTTCAGTGGCTAAATCGAAACGATGAACA